>CM075025.1:9376104-9418507 GCA_037576675.1 Pangasius sanitwongsei | reverse complement strand
GCGTGCGTCAGTCCTGTTTTAGTTCGCTCTCTATCGCCCCACATACAACTCTATATATATATATATAGATATATATATATATATATATATATATATATATATATATATATATATATAAAACACACATTCAGAACTGTGCTGCACTCAACAATCAACAACGGATGTCTTTGTTAAGACTTTCTCTCTCCTTCCTACTCTGTTCTTATTTAGTTTTTTCTGACTTTTCACTACTAGAGCTATATAGGAAAAAGCTATTTCAGTTATGTCGGTAATACATAACCACAATTTTTCTCTCTGATGAAGCAGTCCCATCTCTGAAAGAATGAATTCGACAGATTAAAATGACATTCTCAGCCTCCCATGTTTGAGAGATCAATCATCCTTTCTTTCCAACAGATCTCTGAGATCTATGTGAGTGGTGAGTCAGGTGACTTGACAGCCAAGGAGAAGCTTTTGCTATGGACTCAAAAGGCCACCGAGGGCTACCCTGGCATTCGCTGCGTCAACTTCTCCTCCAGCTGGAGCAATGGCCGCATGTTCAATGCCCTCCTGCACAGATACAGGTGCATACATGCGCACAAAAACAATAACGACACCCTTACAGACAGTCACTCACTCACTCATAGTTGTGTGACTGACTCTACACCGCCTACGATGCTGACTATAACATACTGACTAAAGATTAATAACAATAAACTGAACTTTATAATTAGGAATTCTTGATTGTGATACAACGACTACCAAAGAGAAGCCATAATACTGTCTAGGTTACTAAGAAATGCACACACACTCACAGAACTCTCAGTATTCACAACTCTCTTCTTTTCATCGTAAAATTCAGGCCAGACCTGATTGACATGGAGCTGGTGGCACGCCAGAGTAACCGTGACAACCTGGAGCAAGCGTTTGAGATCGCAGAGTCGCTAGGGGTGACACGACTTCTGGATGCTGAAGGTAGCGTTCAGTTTGTTTCGTCTGACTTTACATTTTATGGTTTTGTCTTTATGTACACATAAACAAATTTTATTGCTGGTTTGCAAATTTTCACCTTTTTTTTTCATTAGTCTTTAAGGCTTATTTATTTAACTGTTGTGTTATTTAATGGATAAAAAAGGATAAACACTTTTTATGGATAAAAAAAAAAATCACAACTACAACTATTATTATAATTATTATTGTTATTAGTGGTAGTAATAGTAGTATTTTAACAATAATATTTATTTGTTTGAAAGTCTGATAAAAATAAAATCCAAGAATGTCTTTAAACACTGACAGTTTGGATTGCCAATTGGCCTCTTACCATATGTTTGTATTCACATTATTATTATTATTGTAGTCTTTATGTTTGTATGCTAAAGCTCCTCATATTCTGGCACAAACATACTAAACCAGTCAGCAGTCATTTTAACTACAGATCATGTGATTATAGCCTGTTTTTGCATTTGCAGTTATGCAGCCCATGTTTAATGATTCACACTCTCTCTACTTTCTGTTCTTCTCACACTAGATGTGGATGTACCATCACCAGATGAGAAATCGGTCATCACCTACGTGTCCTCAATCTATGATGCCTTTCCCAAGATCCCAGAGGGAGGAGAAGGCATCACGCCACAAGTATGTGCAGTTATCTTCCACACACAACTTTCAACACACGCACAGTTCTTTGCTACTCTCTCACATTTGTTCCCTTCTTCTTTTTCTCAGGAGGTTGACCAGCGATGGGCAGAGTACCAGTCTCATTTCTCCTCGTTGCTGCAGTGGACGAGGCAGCACACGGCCCTCATGGCCAACAAGAACTTCCCCCAGAACCCTGTGGAGCTCAAGGTATGTTCTTTTATTTTTTTTTTATAGGGCTAAACAACAGATGGATTTCAGACCAGCAAAATGCCAACATTTTGTAGTCGCAATTAAATTACAGTGGTTACCTTACAGACTGGAGTGTATCTCAATAAAATAAAACACTACTCAGATATAGTGGCTCAGGACAGGCCAGATGAGATTCAATTTTGTGTGAGTGTAAACAGTGACTCGCTTGAAGGTAAAATATGCTAATCGAAATTTGTTTTTTTTTATTCATCTTTTCACCCCTCAGGCACTTTATAATGAATATGTCCACTTCAAAGAAATGGAGATTCCTGCTAAGGAGACAGAGAAAGGGCACATCGAACACCTTTACAAGCTGCTGGAGGTGAGGGAGAGGAGAGAAATGAAAAGAATAAACAGAGAGGGAGGGATGAAAAAGAAGTTGACCTTGATTCTGCTGTGGAATGCAGCACGCTGTTTATCGTGTGGTCCGGTGAAGCTCTGCAGGAACATGACTCCCGGGAAAATGGAGATATGAATGCTTTATTCATAGAAATGAAAGACGGGGATAGAGAAGAAAAATGATCTATTATCAGCGTCCCAGTGAAAAGATTTTTAAAGTATTTTCGGTTCTGAGTGTGTGTGTGGTTCTATGTTCCTCTTTAGGTATGGATCGAGTTCGGGCGCCTCAAACTCCCACAGGGATTGCACCCTAACGACCTGGAGGAGCAGTGGGGGAAACTGATCCTGGAGATGCTGGAGAGAGAGAAGGCACTGCGGCCTGCTGTGGAAAGGTGAAGGACGATATCACGGCACACAGTCTGAGAAATAATCACATAGAGCTTTAAATGAGAGAGTAACAGAGTTGTAGGTTCTTTTCTGTTTCTTTCAGTAGGAATAGTTTCTAACAGGATTGTTCTTTTTTTTTTTTTTTTTTTTTTGGATTTCAGACTGGAGTTACTCCTACAAATGGCTAATAAAATTCAGAACATGGCTGTGGACTGTGAGGAGAAACTCACTCTGGCCAAGAACACACTGCAGTCGGTCAGTAAGCCTCCATGCTGAGACAAAATCCTTATTCTTCATTTATCTGCTTCTGTTCCCACTCGTTTATTTGCAACATATAATGCCCCTTAAGGTTTGGTACCAAAGGATTTTTTTTGTCGGCCACAGTTCCAGCACGATAGGTTCTAGTTGTATTGCTTTAAGCAGCTTTACAGAAATGCAGATGTAGATTTAGAGCAAGCCAGTGGCAACAACAAGGAAAAACATTGAGACAACATGAGGAAGAAACTTTGAGTGTAACCAGACTCAAAAGAGAACCCATCCTCTGCCTCTTCAAAGAATATTCAGTATGAGCATATTGTAAATTGGAGACATAAATTGCTTTTAGGAAGTGCATATCAAATTAATCGCACCTGTGGGTGGGACTAGCATCAATGCTTGATGTTGCATGTAACATGGTAGGTATAACCAATCAGCAGCATGTACACAAAGGCAGAAAAAAACACACTCGCTTGTTTTGTTGATGCTATGTTTGTACCATCAGAATCTACAGTAAGCCATTTCATACAAAAGAGCTCAAATAAATTCTCAAATATAATTCAGTGGTGTTTAATTTTTTGTAACAGCTCAGACTGTAGTGTTGGCTGCAAGACAGGTTTATCTTAATGCATCCTGATATGTAAAAGCATCACACAACACTGTCATAAATCATTTTCCTAGAGCAGTACGTCCCAGAGTGTTTTATTCCTTACACATTTCTTAATTTATCCATAATTGTATATGGCTGTGCATTCTATATGTTGTTTTCATTTTGTCTTATTTCTATCAACAAAGGTGCAGTGAAGATTTCTGTTTTTTTCATCATTTACAATTTAAATACTCTCAGACAATGAGCCTTTTTGTCATTAATGTCAGTAATCGTAGCTTTGTCAGTAGCTACTGTAAGATGGACAACTAGCAAGCTGAAAAAATTACAATGTTAAGCCAAACCTTTTGTCAAAACTTATGTTAACAGTGGAATCATTGTGCATCAGTTTGATGCAGTCACTTTTACAGTCCCAGAATTCTGTTGGTTCTTGTTTGGGTTAGTTCTTGTTTTTGAAAGTGCAGTGGAAAAATACCCTAAGTGTCCACCATGTGTGTTTGATTGCAGGATATGTCTCAGCTGGAGAGAGGAGAGCAAGCTCGCTGTGAGCAGGAGTTGGGTGCATACCTGCAGGACTGTGAGGCTCTGGTCCGCCAAATGCAGCTGGACCTGCAAATTCTCCGAGATGAGAAGTACTACCAAGTAGAACAGCTGGCCTTCAGGTTTGTGAGAGGGTGTCAATGTTACAGGAAAGTGGGACAGAGAGAATAATGAATAAAATTTTCTCATATTTTTATTATATCATGTTAAGGTCATGCCTTTCTCTTGACATGGCTTATTCTTCTTTCTCTCAGAATGGTGCCGTGCTCTTTTTTAATTTTCTGATCTGTCTGTGTCCTCCGATTTGCTGTAGAGTGACACGTCTGCAGGAGGAGCTGGTCTCCCTGCGACTGCAGTGCTCCAGTGTTTACAGAAAAGGCCACTTCCTGTCAGGAGGAATGATGGCAGATCAGACTCAGATGCTCACCTCGGGGAGCTTGGCCACGCTTGGAGCCCAGACATTGCTGGGGGCAGCAGGCGTCATGGCAAACCTGCTCAGACGGCCCATGTCTCGCTCCGAACTGGTGGCCATGTCCTCATCGGAGGACGAAGGGAGTTTGCGCTTCATTTACGAGCTTCTGGGATGGGTGGAGGCAACGCAGGTTCGATTGTATTGTATAATTATTAGGCACAAAATAAAAAAAAGTATCTTTTCATGCAGTACATTCAGGACTTCCTGTAAGTGTTACCATGTTTTGTGCTGTGGATATTACATTTGTTTGCTCAGGATTTTTTCACAATCTTCTCAGTGTGGACAAAATACGAACAGCTTTTTTTTTTATATACTGTATGCCGTATAACCTATCAGCACATACCTAAAGAACATGAAAGGATAAGGATAAAAGTATATGTAAGACTAGAACCTCTGCATTAGGTTCATATGGTTGTTTGTGTGGTAGGAGCTGCTGGAGCGGGCTGAGTGGGGCTCCGACTTGCCGTCTGTAGATCAGCACTTGCAGGATCACCACACCATCCACAGTGCCGTGGAAGACCTGCTGCACAGCCTGAAGGAGGCTCGTAGTTATGAGGTACTGTGTACACACACACAACGTGTTTATCACACCTCTCTGACCCCTGTATTGATTGACTCATCTGTGCGCTCTTTTTTTCTCTTCAGCCACGTGTCTCTTCCAATTTCCGAAGCAATTATTCTGAAACCTTGGCCAAGCTGGAGAACCAGTACTGCAAACTTCTCGTGAGTGTGTGTTTGTATTTTAAGGCTTGTGTGTGTGCAGTGTACATTAGTCCTCATCGGGGTGTGACAGAGTTCATCTCATGACAAAGATACAAGGTACAGAGAGTCTGCATATGACACAGACAAGCAAATGCACAGCACCTGCCCATGACACCTACACAAACACACGCACACACACACACACAGTTCTCATCTCCTTCTTTTAGCTCAGTGAAGTCTCTAGAGTCAAGTACTTAAAGGTTGAGAGGGTTAAGGGAGGGCACAATCTTTCGAGGGAGTAAAGGTGTGTGCATGTAGGGGTGGGTGTGTGTGTGTGTGTGTGTCTCTGTGTCTATGTTTTTCTGTGTGTAGTCGGGGGTGAAGGATGACACTAGAGTCTGTGAATGGTTTCTGTTGCCGCAGGAGCATTCTTCATCGCGACTGCGTTGCCTGGAGAGCTTGCGAGCGTTTGTGTCGCATTGCACTGAAGAGCTCATCTGGCTCAACGAGAAAGAAGAGGAGGAGCTGGCCTTCGACTGGAGTGAGAACAACACCAACATGGCTGCAAAGAGAGAACAGTATGCTGTGAGTGACAGTAACAGAATAAGTATATCATATATCCAGGCAAGACCAACATTGCACATCACGCATCATATTCTGTATAATAACCTTAAAGGAATACTCCAATATTTTTTTTTAACTCCATCTACCATATCTGGAGTCTATGTGCAGTAACCATCAACAAAAATGCAAAAATGTTTCCCTGTACTGATTAATAAATAAAAACCTGTTTATATGCCATGCACTTACAGTGGAAGTCTGTAATGTAGAATACCGCAACTAAAGACTTAAACTGCAGAGCTACATAATGTGGAGCACGGAACATCTACATTCTATATTATGTGAAATATATATTTAAGCCTTGCCATTGGTCTATACAGCTTTCAAGCATTGAGTAATTGCAGTTATTTATGCTTTCCCTAAGGAAATCCATCCATGGGCGATCAGATTATGCATTTAAAGGCCTAAATAGCCACAAATTCTTCTTTCTGAAAAAGTAGTACTAACTCTGAAATACCACTGAGATGAAGAATCCATGAAAGTATTTTTTTTAAAACTCATTTTCTCCCAATTTGATCAACTTCCATGCCCACCAACCAGCCAACTGCTACTCATATATCACAGCGCAGCATAACACACTCTGAGGAATGTGCTATCTACCCTCTTCTGCATGCATGAGCTCACAGATGCCCATGATTGGCTAGTGGATGTCTGATCAACAAGGGAGTGCGAGTAACACCTTCCCTCCCTCCCAGAGTGCATGGCTCGGGATTCAAACTTGTGATCTCCTGATGATATGATGAGCACTTTGCTGATAGGATTTTTGATAGGATGAACTCTGTTGCAGCACTTGGGAGCCTACACAAAAAAGTGTCTTACATAAATGTTTACTGATGCCCCAACAGTTGCCATTAGACTTCCACTCTGCATGATTTTTAAGTAACTAGGTTTTCTGATCTGTTCTCAGTAAAGGGAAAAGTGTTGAAATTATTATTCATGGTGATCACACATGCACTACAAATACTGTAGAGATTCGGTTGAAAATCACTGGATAAATAGTGCATGTCTCTCTGTTATTAATGCTAAAGAAATAAGCCTGATCTAGGGCGTTATTAGTAGATTGCTAGTTCATTTGATTTCTGTCCTTATTTCACAGGAATTGAGGGCAGAGCTGGAGGAAAAACAGGAAGTGATGCACTCCCTACAAGAAACAGCTGATCAGCTGTGCCGGGAGAACCACCCAGCCAAACAGACTGTAGAGGTGAGCTGTCAGTAAGCCTTACTCAAAATGTAATTATATTAATGAAAGAACCCTCACATCCATATCACTGTGCATTAAATGAATATTGATGGAATTAGAAATGCTGTAAGGGTATTTCTTTTTAAGGGGAAAAAAAAATCCATCTTTGCCATTTTTCGTATCTTTCTCATACACACTGGGCCAAGTGCCTAATAATTATTTAATCGGGAGTATTATTGGCTTTACTATTATTAGTCTTGATGCTAATTAAGCACCCTGACCACAGGCCTACAGAGCTGCCTTACAGACACAATGGCAGTGGGTTGGACAGCTGTGTGTATGTGTGGAGCAGCATCTCAAGGACAACACTGCCTACTTTCAGGTATTGTGTCAACAAAAAAAAATCTCTGAAATGCACATTTGTCTGAATGAAATGGTGTTGTAACCATGGTGATGCCATTCTTAGTTCATGAGTGATGCACGAGAATGTGAGACGTACCTGCGACAGCTTCAGGACACCATCAAGCGGCAGTACACGTGTGACCAAAACAGCAGACTAGGCAAACTGGAGGACCTGCTGCAGGACTCCATGGTAAGGCTGTTTTCTCTGATTACACATGCACACACATACAGAGATCTATTGACCTGAATAGCACTCAGCAGATGGCACCGTGAGAAAGGGGGGGCACACAGAGCGGGCATGAGCAGTGTATATTTCCTCCATGACCATCAGGAGAAGAGACTGAGCTGGCAGAGGATGCTGGATGAATCGCTGTAGTGAAGGGGTGCAACATAGTGACACTATCCGTATCTATTTGGTGTTCCAAATAGTCTTTATATGTATTTGGATTTAAAACCAAAGTGGGGGTGGCCTAAAACTGAAACTTTTTTTTTTTTTTTTAATTAAATTAAGTATTAATCCTACCAATAAACCCCTTGAAACACTGGAAAACAGCGGGGGGAAAAAAGAACAGAGGTAGAAATGCTAGCACTGTCAGCATGGTCTGAATTCTGGCTCTGCTCTACAGCTCTACATCACACCAGTTCATTAGTCTCAGCTTGTGATTAGATACAAGACTTTCTGGCCAGCTTTTTCTTTTTTTTTTTTAAACTGAATAGTGCACCTCCTATTTGTATCTGTATCTGTTTACAGACACACCTGTTCTGTTCTTTCTGTACAATCTAGTGGTATATACATTAAAATTAAATACATTAACATAATACGGACTGAGATGTGATCAAGACATTCCTGGCTTCTTTGAGTTTGAGCCTCCGATCCCTCAGGTTGTTTTCAACTTGCTTGGTCCACATCCACATTTGGTGCTGATCGCTGCACTTTCTACTCTGTGAACCACTTCCCCCAGAGAAGTCTGGAGGGTTAGTCGTCTCCAAATCATTACAACTTTCATCTCTGGATTTCGTCCTCGATTGTGGGTGGCTGTTCACTTCTTAGTCCGATGGTCTCTTAGACCGTCATAGAAGGAAACTCTCAGGATTAAATGTTGTGCTTGTTTGCCAACTATGGAGAAATATTTTCTAAAATCCTTCAGCAAACACACCAGCGTACTGCCTCTGAGGTTGTCCTCATCCAGACTCTAGCTAGGGACCAGAAACAAAATGTCTGAGATGTTTATTAATTGTGTTGACTTTGATGTATTGGGAAGGTATACACGCTTGTTAGGACTTGTTGCTATTAGAATAAAAAGCATGTTGTTGAGACATCTTGAGTCTCCCTTTCTGAGAGCTGTTCTCACTGGGGGCACAGATTCATCTAATTCAACATGCGTTCGACAGATGCCTCTGCGCAGCTGTTTTTAATTTGCTCTTTGGAAAATAACACATTTGCTCCTTCTGACTGATTTCTTGACACAGTTCCATTTTGCTCCATGACTCTCACATCTGCGTGGTTGTAATTTCCACCTCAGTTTTGGTAAAAACACACCTTGGCATTTGATCACCACTCAACAGCACCAGCCCTAACCCAGCATTAATTCCCAGCACTCTCAAAACCACTTGTAAAATTCCAGACCGGAGTGTAATGCCATTAGCACTGCCACAATTTGTCTCCAGCCAGTGCTGTAATGAATCCCTAATGAGCCTCCAAACTCATGGAGGCCAGAGAAAAGGTTAGAATTTTGTTCATTATTTATACCGGTGCCCAGCTGAGATGCTAATTGCAGAGACAAAATCCTACACTAATGTTAGCACAGGGATCACTCGTTGACTTTGACCTCTTTGGTGGTGGCAGCCATTAATCTAGATCCTTGGTTTAGAAAATTAATGTGGCTTTTTATTATTGTGGGGATACTGATTATCACAGTTTGTAGAGAGGCTTAGACATCTTAAAATGCTGAATTTTCTGATTTCAATTGTGCTTAATTTTGAGTAGAAAACTGGAGAATTCTTGACTTCTCCCATTATAGGTGGACTAGATATTTGGTAGAAAATAAGAGCAATGAATGTATGCAAAATAGGTTCTCTCAGTGGAGTAAATTGTAATGTTATCAGTTAACATATTTATTTTGATCTTAGCACTGGACATAAGGCATATTAGCAGGTGGTAGGTTTCATCTGTAAGAAGAAATGATCAGCAGCTTGTCGTGGATCTGGAGCATGTCCCAGCAACAGTGGACACAAGGCAGGAATACAGGATCACAGGGCATCCTGGTCACAGGTTGCCATGCAAGGACACACTTACACACTCATCAACACCTAGGGGTAATTTAGAGCCACCAGTCCAGATACTTGAATGTTTTTGGAAGGTGGGAGGAAACCTGAGAACCAGAAGGAAACCCACACAGACACATGAACATGTGAAACTCCACACAGAAAGTAACCCAAGCTTAGGATTAAACGAGGGACCCTGAAGTTGTGAGGTGACAGTGCTATCCACTGCACCTTCATGGGCTAGCTGCCAGTATAATTAGTACAAAAAAACTAGAAAGAAATCTTTGCGTTCATAATGTAGAATTTCTGCCAAATATCCCCCAGGAACTTTAGAACATTTTGAAATAAAATAAGACAAATTATAAACTAGCATAATGTTACATAATTAGCCAGATAGCTGTGTTTTGCCAAAGACTTATACTAAATGTTGAGCTTAAATGTTGTCTTTCATTGTACTGGAAGATGGGATTGTGTGTGTGACTCCATTTTTATGTTCTATTCTACTAGCGGTCTGACATTCAAATTTTGTGTCTTTACGTTTGAATAGGAGTTACCTAACAAGTGATGGAATCTTAAGAAACGAAATATGTAAATGATTATATATAAATAGTGAAGTTTTGAGTTCTCTCTTCCAGGGCTTGGCATAATGCTGTAGCATATCACAGTTGTAGTAGAAAATTCAATATCAAAGTATTTTACATATTGTAATCAAGATACAGTGTAAACAGTATGTTAATTTACACGTGTGTCTTATTGCATTGCATCAAATGAGCTCAAATTTAATAGGTATCATAATTATAATACTTGTATCCATAAGTTGATTGTATCTGAATAGATCTATCTGAATAGAATCATTGGTTTAAATGTAGTCTTCAGCAGTGTCATATGATCTGAGTAATGAGTTATGCAGATTGAGTGACACGTGATTGTTTTCGACAGGAGGAGAAGGAGCAGCTGATCAAGTATCGTAGTACGGTGGCCAGCCTGGTAGGGCGAGCCAAGACGATGGTCCAGCTCCGCCCACGTAGCGCTGAGTGCGTTCTGGGTACCACCACGCCCATCCGTGCCATCTGTGACTACAAACAAATAGAGGTATGACCCATATAAATGATGCACGCCCACTTACACCTACCTAAGCTATTGAACTTTCATATCACTAAGAACTGATCTCTCTCAGTTTTTTTTAATGGCTGATTTCCGTTCTGCCCTGCTCAGGCCATGCACTCAAGCCCTTTTGCTATCCAGTTCAATGAAATGCATTTCTGTAGAATCAAACTCATGGTGTGTCTCCAAAACTTTTGAGCATTTTAACCATCATTGCAAACCCAGTGATGAATTATTATAGCACATTGTTCCCAGCTCATTGCTTACCTACATTTCTTGCCATCCTCTCTAAGTCATACACTAGTGCTCTAAAACAGGATGAAAATAGAGGTGTCTCTGTTTTCTGCAGTAGGTGAAATAGTTCTTACTGCTGTCAGGTGTAGTGTGACAAGATTTTTGAAACGCTTTTCACCATCTGCAAATGTGCAGAGCTGTTTTCACTAACACTGGTAGAACGTAAATAATTTCACTTCTTATCACTTATTTCACAAGTGACACAGTAATACTTCTTTAATCCCCTCCAACACATTTAGGCTGAATCCAAAATTTATTTACTATACATGCTAACTACAGAGGGTATAACAGTGATGTTGTATGACCTACACAGTACAATATAAGCCCAACAGAATACCATTTGAGGCTCAAGAAATGAGGGACTCCAATAGGTGCCTGATGGAAATGACGGTTGAGTGCAAAAAAAAATTTCCCTACCCTTACTTTTTTCCCCCCATTTTCTCCCTAATTTTGCCCCTTCCACTAGCTAACTCTCCCCTATCACATGACAACTACCAACTGGGGAGTGTGACGACTAACATATGGATCCTCCAAGACACATGAAGCCAACCTCCTCATCTTTTCAAACTGCTGCTCGTGCTGCATCACAGGGCAGCGTAACACACTCAGAGGACAGTGCTATCTGCTCTGTTCTGCATATATGACCTCACAGATGCCTGTGATTGTCTAGTATCACTCCAGTAGACAGTGGAGAGACAGTCACACCGTCCCTCCCATCCTGAGAGTACGGCCAATTTTGCTCCCTTGACTCTCAGTCTCCTGATGAAAGGGCGAATGCTTTTCTGCTGCCACTGAGGAACACAGACATCACCTTAGTTTGAAATAATGAAACCAACAAGACCATATTTTAGGTTCTACAGGTGTTTCAGGTGTTCCTTATATTTAATAATGGAAAAAAATCTAAATCATAATTCTGAATGTGGCCTTTCAGTAGCAAACTGCCGGTGAGTTTTTGCCTTAAAAGGACTTTAAACATGTGTTGATTGATTTTAGATTGTTAGATATCTTAATAAAGCACCTTCAAATAAATTAACTAGAGTTGCAGTCTTGAGCTTGCTAGTTTAGACTCAATTGCTATAATATTTTTGTACCATGCTGTAACAGGTTTTAAATGAACAGGGAATTCTGCTTTGTGTATTAAAAAAAAAAAAAAGGTACAATGGCGAATACAAACTTTTGCACTCAACTGTAAATCCTTGGATGTCATTTTACTTTCGAGACAGAATTATGTTTGTTAATTTAATTGGGAAATTGATATGTAATTAAAGAAATGTGTGTGAATAAAGTATTCCTTAAATTACATGAATTTAATTAGACCTTTTCCTGTATCAAGAGGCCAAAAAAGGGACAAAGAACTTTGGATCATATGGGTTAGGGTTAGGATTTTTTTGCCTTTGAATATGCAACTATTGTCTCTGTGTGTCTATGCGTGTGTGTCTACACATTTGTCTACGCGTGTGTCTATATGTGTGTATGCGTGTGTGTGTGCGTGCATGTGTGTATACTCACTGAGCCAGGAGCAGAGAGACACGGGCAGGTGGAGGTGCAGTGATTACTGTCTGAGCTAACGTAGTAAACACACCTGCAACAACATGCGTCAGACACACTTTAACACACAGCTGAGTGTGTGCATCATTTAGGCCTCATGAGTGAGATGTGATGATATTTAAAATTTTACATTTTTAAATCTGATCAGTCATAATTGTATTTCAGTCAGACTGGCATTCACCAGGCCCTTAGTTGTGCTAGTCCATCTGTTTTTCCACCCATAATCACATTTTTCAGTCAAGCAGGGTCTTAAGAATGCCCAAATTAATCTTTGTCCTCCCTCTCCCTTCCTTTCACCTCCCTTTCTCTTTATCCCTTCTCCCCTTTCCCTCCTATTTTGCCTATTTTTTTCATATTTTCCCTCCTTCATTCCTCTTCTGTGTCTTCGGGGCTGGCAAGGCCAACTCTCAGGTACTACTGCTACTCATCACTCTTTCCTCTGACCTGTGCTCTTTGCCCTGGCTCTGTACACTCTTTCCAAATCCGGCACAGTTAATACTCCCGCTTTGCCTCCAGCCTCCCAGTCACGATCACACAGTAGCATTAGAGCCACTCTCCTATACACTCGTTTATTTTTCACATAGCAATTACAGTGTCTTGGTTGTAATTGCAAGTCAGTAATTATGAGTCATCATAGTCTGAAAACATCCTCTAGCATGCAGATTGTGGGACATCAGCTGCAAAATGGGGGAGAGTGTTGTGGCACTACAGCATTTCAGTGATCCGTGAATAGCGTGTGTGTGTGTCAGCCACGGTCACGGACAGATGGTAGCTTTTTGATTCCTGCTACCTCACGCCTGTGTGCAAGGGGCAAGATGATGGGGTGGACAGGGCACCTGAATTTTCCCACCTCCTTATAATTTTAGCTAAAAATTTCCCTATTGCTAGAGAGAAGACAGAAATCTTCAGGAAAAAAAGATGACACACTACAGGTTTAAATGTTTGAATCCATATTAGGGAAACAGAAAAGAAATACTGCGTTCATACATCATATTACCGTTTAGTTACCCATGTGACTTCCATTAGCATTAACATTTCATTTCTCTTCTCATTCGGTTAGCGACATGATCTATTTTACATTTTTAATTTATACTCCACATTTTTCATTTATGCTTTTTTTATCTTAATTTTTCAAAACTTCCTTACCTACCTCCTCCTTCCTCTTTCCCCCCATCTATCCATTTCTCTTCCTCTGTCTCTTTCAATCTCATTCTTAGATCACGGTCAGTAAAGGAGAAGAGTGCGTGTTAGAGGATAACTTGCAGAGGACGAAGTGGAAGATCATCAGTCCGACAGGAAATGAAGCCATGGTGCCATCAGTGTGCTTCTCAGTTCCGCCCCCCAACCAGGAGGCTATTGACACTGCCAGCAGGTAAAGGCACTCGCAGATAGGGGCTGTGTTCCAAATAAAATACCACTGTGCATACCACTAAAGGCATACTGCTTATTTTTGTCTTTTTGTCATGTATTTTTTGTCATCATCATCTTTCATGTTAAATGACATGAGAGAGTCAGATGCAGTTTGGTTAGTGGTCAATAGCTAGTATTGCTGACAACTGATCCAGCGCTCAATAATTAGATAATTAAGTGGTGCAAATTAACCAGTTTTCAGATTATTACAAATTAATTTCTGTCTAATGGCAACAGTCCAGGCTACTGAAATAGTTTTCAAAAACAATTTGAATATTTGCTAAAAGGTCATTTTTGTAAATTTAGTTTAGTAAATTGCATGGCTTTGTTTGTGCTACTGAAGCATGCCTTGTTTTTTGTGTATGCAGAATGGAGCAGCTGTACCAGAACGTGATGTCTTTATGGCACCAGCTGCACATGAACATGAAGAGTGTGGTGTCCTGGCACTATCTGCAGAAGGACATCAGCAACATCTCTTCCTGGACTTTGGACACGGTCATTACTTTAAACTGCATACACTCAACCTGCTCCCCTGTAGAGACTCTTCAGAGCATGTCCCTGACTCCGAGTATTTCTGTTTGTTTAGGTGCGCTTCCGGTCTCCATCTGACAGACAGCAGGCCCTGGATCACCTGGACGCCCACCTAGCTGATTTCCTGGCAGACAGCCGTGAGAGTGCCTTGTTTACGGCAGCCGAGAGGCGCGAGCTCGAGCAGGGAGCACAGAACTGCCACGAACACTGCCAAGCACTGCTGATCTCCATGGAGACAGGTAAACAGACAGGCCACGTGCCGGTGTCGAAAAATAGATCTGGATAAGCACTCGTCAGGATTAATGATGGGCGTTTTAGGTAATTCTGTAGTATAAGTTACAGTATTTAAATGAAAAACCTGACATGAACTGACTAACAGCACCAAGTCAGTAACAGTAACGTACCATTTCCTTTTATTTTCTTTATTATGTCAAAAACGAGACAGCCAGTTGAATAAAATAATAACCAAGCAAGTGTACTTCAAGCACTACATCAGGTTGTTTTATTATTTTTTTTTATTTTATTATTTTTAAAATTTTGACCTATTTAGTGGTTGAATCGAATAATAAGTATTTATTCAGTAAAACTGGATAATACTTGCTATTATTATTATTGTTATTATTATTGTTATTATATTTTACTTATTTGTTTGTTTGCCTGATTGCCTTACTGATTAGATTTAATTTAGTTGCAATAAAAAATAATAAAAAATAATTTAGTTGCCAGAGTTTAAAAAAAAGAGTAAGTTTTAAATAATTATTGGTTTGTAAACAGTCAAGCCACTCTGCCAACCCTGATTTTAACATGTTCACTGTTTGCAGGTGCACATGTATATTACACCCGTCCTAACATAAGAAGTCCCAATTTGTCCATGACATTGTGCATATAATAAGCAGCAGGCCTTTTTTCATGTCAGGCAAAACAAAAAAATCAGATTTCTCTAATTGGTTAGGTGGTTACTTAACAAGTTTTCCATTAGTATATGACTCAAGGCCACCACTTCTTAGCAGTAATTCTCATTTTGTTTCTGTTTTCTCTCAGTGGAGAAGGATGAGTCGGTATCACGCTCTTACCTCTCAGAGCTGCAGAGCATAAAGTCTCATCTGCAAGAGGCAGAGCAGAAGCTGATGATCGGCATGCAAACTCCGCCCCCAAGTGGTGTGTCGGGAGAAGGTGCAGGCGCAGCTGTTCATATCGCAGAGCAGGAGGTAAGCAATAACAGATTCAACAGCTCCACCTTCTGGCTGAGACATTCTGTGCTGTTTTTTTTTTTTTTTTTTTTTTTTTAATTCTTTTGCTTTCATACCACATTATAAGTGCCAGTGGGATTTAAATGGTAAGTGAGATGACTGACGGCATAATGCTGTTGTATTTATTGTGCAGAAGCTGCAACAGCATCTGAAAAATCTGCAGTCGGATCTGGGTGACGTGTCTCGTCGCTGTGTGAGCTTCTTTGAGGAGAAGCCCTCGTCCTCCAGTGTGCCTGTGCTTCGCTCCGAGCTCAATCTGGTTGTGGAGAAAATTGAGCGACTCAACTCACTGTCCTCTGTCTACCTGCACAAGTCAGTACATACACAGGCACCTGCATTTCTCATACACACCCTACCTGTCAGTCCTCTCACTGTCTTGCTGTCTCTGTCAGGTTGAAAACCGTAGATGTGTTGATGAGAAGCTTACAGGCTGCTGAGAGTCAGGTGAAGAAGTATGAGGGACGATTGAGCGAGGAGGACATAGTTCCTGCTGATACCACTGCCATCCAGGCCTTGAGAGAACAGATAAGGGTGAGTCACACCAACATGCACAAGCGCTCACCTGTTGGTCCTTTGTTCTCTGGCTCTCTTTCCCATGTACATAAATGTAATTCACTATACATGGGTCTCAGGGTGTCCCTATTCATCTGCAGCTTGTTCAGAATGATACTTGAAGAGTCACTATCACTTTACTGGAGTCCAGTACAAGGCTCTTAATAAATAAGTTCCATATTACATCCCAAATTGCTTAATCTGTTAACTGTTTTCCTAGTCTTGGTTTAAGCAGTAACTCACAGTACTTTTGCAATTTCCACCCAAAAACTGGTTTTAAAGGTAAAATTCAAGACCCATTTTTGGAAACAGCTGCACATAAGCGCTAGGGCTGTCATGCTTAATTTTGAAAAATCTGTTAATTCAGACAAAATTATAGACATTTTCGTCCTTTAGGACTATAGCTTTTTTTTTTAAAGCTCTATATGAATTTTTTTTTTCCACTGAATGGAGCAAAGCCTCAGACTCAACAGCTACACATTCAAATGAAATTAGAAAATAGAAGACATATCCTAATAAGTGCAATAAATAATTGACCCTATATGGCCAAAAGTATGTGGACACCTGGCCATTACACCCCATTCCAAAACCATGGGCATTAATATGGAGTCAGTCTTCTTTGCTCTTCCGGGAAGGCTTTCCACTAGATTTTGGAGTGTGGCTGTGGGGATTTGCTCATTCAGCCACAAGAGCATTAGTGAGGTCAGACGCTGATGTTGGGTGAGGAGGCCTGGAGGGCAGTCTGTGTTCCAGTTCATCCCAAAGTTGTTCAGTGGGGTTGAGGTCAGAGCTATGTGCAGTACATTTGAGTTCTTCCACATCAACCTTGGTAAACCCTATCTTCATGGGCCTCGCTTTGTGCACAGGGGCATTGTCATGCTGGAACAAGTTTGGGCCCCTTGATTTAAAAAAAAAAAACAAAAACAAAAAAAACCTTAATGTTAGAGCATACAAAAAAAAAAAGTTCTAGACAATCGTGTGCTTCCAGCTTTGTGGCAACAGTTTGGAGAAGTTGTGATGGTCAGGTGTCCACAAACTTTTGGTCCTATAGTGTATATCTGGACTGTTTCACTTGAAGAGAATTATTCATTTAGCTGGTAACTACATACCACGTAATACTGTTATCTAAGCATTCAGTAGTCTTTACTTAGTAACCACAGCTGTGCAAAGAGAAACCTAAGAGCTCTGTCATTTTGGCTGTAATATATAAACTAATCAGAGTTTTCATCTTTTTACAAGCCAGCTGCTAGCCTGGGGCTAGTCAATAACCCTAAGTGTCTTAATAGGTATCCCATTTACTGCCTTGTTTACTGTCTTGTTTGTGATGTCTTTTGCCTGACTTCAGTCGACTATGTAAGAGAGCAATGTTCCTTGAGGATGGGAAAAAGAAAGCTGCCATCCTCTTAAATATCACAAGAAAATAGAAGTTTCTTTTTCACAGTGTTTGCAAATGGCACATCTCCGGTTTCTGACTTCTCAGAATTTTTCACACTTGCCACAGATGGCAATATCCATAAGGCAACTCACTACCCTGTATGTCAGTCACATAAAGCCAGGTTAGGAAGTTTCCAGTAACAGACTGGTGCACAGCATGGACCTCATTTAAATGTGTAAATGATTTCATTGGTCAAACCAAAAAAAAAAAATTCTTGCCAGATTTACGAAAGTTTCGATCCTCTGATTTTCTTCATACTCACATGCGTATGGTAATAAATGCCAATTGCCCAGAAATGAGCAAGCGAATTCACAGCACTGCTGAATTACATTTATTGATGCCCACAAAACCTCATAAAAGGCAAAGTTCAGAGAAAGCGGAAAATGACAAATTTATGACCAAACATTGAAAGAGTGCCTCCTAAGCACTGTGCACTAAAGTGTGCACTAAATCTTCCAGTAACGCAGCTCAACCTTTGCAGCACTTCTTCTACTATAGTTGTAGACTAAATCTTCATCCTTTTTCATGGTGCTATTTCTTTTGTGTGAATTTATTGGCTAGTTTTATTTGTCTTAATTCATGGATCTCTTTTAGATTGCTTTCTTTCAAGTCACTGAATTTATGTGTGCAATTAAAATAAATTTAAGCTATTTAAACTTGACAGCATAAAGCTCTCGTATGATATGGACATTTCTTGTGTAATGCTTCTACGAACAATTCACAAGTAAATTTGTTTGTATCCAGTTTGATAAATGAGATGTTTTTGTCCATTATCGCTGATTTTTGATAAATTGATGAATGGTCCCAGCTGTAATGGGAATGCTCACTGGTTAATTCATTTGTTTCACTTGTTTGTGATTTGATATTTTAAGGCTGCATTCAAAACTGGTTGTTAAAGTCCTATATGAATGAAATTATCTTACTTAACTTTCTGTCTGTGTCTTTCCTGCTATTCACTTGCTTTTTCAGAAATGGCATTCAGAAGTGAAAGAGCAGGACCACATCTTCCAGTCTCTGAGCTCAGAGGTGCAGCGGGCGCGCGAAGCAGGCACCCAGCTCAGTCAGCTGCATACTGAGCGCAGTCCTGAGCTGGAGCGCTACCAGGAGAAAGCCCAGCAACTCACAGAGAGATGGAATGGAGTACGCCGACAAATGGAGACACGGTGAGCTCTTTGCCCTGTAGGGAGGTTATAAAATGGAAGAGCAAGAGTGCTCAGGGATATCTGTGGATTAAAAATGTGGGTGAGGTTTGTTAACACCACTAATAAACGTTTTAATGTGTGTTTACTGTAGGCAATCTGATCTGGATGTGATAGGCTCAGTGCTGCAGCAGTACAGAGACGGTCACTCTGGTCTTATCCGCTGGATAGAAGAGACCACCGAGAAACAAGAGAACACTCAGCCTGAGCAGACTGACAGCAAAGTCCTGTCTGAGCAGCTCGCACAGCAGACGGTGGGTCACAGCTTCAGGGATGTTTTTCAGCTGTAATGTATTCCATCAAGACTGATTTCTCTGTGTACCCCTGCAGGCTTTGGTGGCTGAGATTGAACAGAACCAAGTGAAACTGGACGAGTGCCAGACGTACTCTAAACACTACTGCACTGCTGTCAAGGTAAGCGCTCTTTCGGAATGGATTGACTGGACTGAGCTACTGTGGACTGAGCTTGTTTTGGCAGGACTCCAGGAACAAGTTTTTCATCAAAATGTGTCTCTTTGTAAACAGCTACATTCAAATAGTATTTGTCTGACAGTGCGCTGTGACTCTCTGTTTTCCATCAGGACTATGAACTGCAGCTGATGACATTTAGAGCTTTTGTGGAATCGACTCAGAAGTCTCCAGTGAAAAGGAGGAGGATGCATTCTTCATCAGATGCCATAACACAAGAGGTATGAGAGGATAAAAGGCATGGAAGGGAAAGCAGATTTCTCCTTCTGTATGGATTTAGTGGGTACAAACAATGTAATGGTTTATAACTGAACACAAAATCTATGGTTCTAGAGCCTGTTAGGTCCACAGTGTTTTAAACTGTGTGTTGTCAAACTATAATCATTTTCACATAGCCTGTTTTTAGTATAATATAGTATAGCTGTAAGTTAACATTCAAATAATGTTAATAATCATAATTTGAAAGGGTGCATGCTTCAGTTCCTTTTATTTTTCACTGAAAGAGAATATGCTACACCGTGCTCATAATATACTGTGGACAGAGCTGAATTTTTCAAATAAGCAAACAATTAAAAATTTAAAGCAAACTTTAAATGACAGTTTTTGAGTAACAATTTCAACTTGGGGACCAAACCTGTACTTGGAATGGTGCACGAAAAATAACACCAGTGCATTTCATGGTGATAAGCACCCATACTGAATTATGGAGAAGGAAAAATTCCTGTTGGGGTATGAAATTCCAAGCAGTAGAATCCAGAGCTTATTCCAGGAATGCTGGATGTAAGACATGAATCCGTCCTGTATTGACATTTTGAGAGGTGGGAAGAAACCAGAAAGAGCTGACCCATCGGAGACAGGGAGAACATGTTAAACCACCCCTAACAGTATATATTTGTAAATAGTAATTCCTGTTTCTTTATTCTAATTTGGCCCAAAAACAGAGAACCAAACCAAACTGTGAATGGGGTAAACTGTTCTACCCTTACATCCTAGTGTAATGCTACATCTTTTTGTTTCTGCAGTTCATGGATCTTCGCACTCGCTACACTGCTCTGGTGACACTGACTACACAACATGTCAAGTACATCAGTGATGCACTGCGGAGACTTGAGGAGGAAGAGGTATGTCTTAAAGCTGGACAATTTGTTAATTTGTATTCTACAAGCTATTTTCACTTTTTATAATTAAATGCTTGCTCTTGTCTTGCAGAAACAAGTCGAGGAGGAGAGACAAGCCTGTGTGGGTCAGGTCTCAGACCTGCTAGGCTGGGTTAAGGGCTTTCAGGAGAGAGCTGCTGGACCAGCTGAGACGTCACTTGCTGCACAGCAAGTATGAAGAGATCACTCACTTTTACCCTGGAATTGACACACTTCAAATGAAATGGTGATTTTACAGGTAAAGATTTTGATTTACTTTTCTCTTCTTCAGGCAATCAGTGAGCAGTTAGCTTCGAAAAGAGAAGAAGTTGCTGAAGCAATCAGAAGCACACAAGTCTTCCTCCGTTCAAAACAGGCCAGCAAGTGAGTGCAGTATCTTAACATATACAGATACACATATTATCATATACTCTTTTAAAACAGGGGTCCTCAGTTTTCAGTTAAATTCAGTTTTATGTGTTTTATGAGCTCTTTTAACAATACATATTGTCACAGAGCAGCTGTCCAGAAAAACAGATGTAGATTTAGTTCCTGAATGAGCAAACCAGAGGCGGCAATGATAAGAAAATAAGACCTGGGGGCTGTGGAGATGGCTTGGGGTTCACATATGGGGAGCTGTACTGTAATGGCTTGGGACTGCGATTGCTGTAGTGGCTTTGGGGCTGCAGTTGCCACGAGCACCTTCGTAGTCAGGACTCCATTAGTGGACAGTGGATAGATTTTAACCAACCGGACTTCTTGCGAAATCTTTGATGAATTTACTGGTTGCACATTTGCACTATTTGTCCATAGTACACAGTAATAGAAGGGAATTATTTATAATCGCACTATCCGTTGCACCCAGATGAGGATGGGTTTTGAGCCTGGTTCCTCTCAAGGTTTCTTCCTCATATTGACTCAGGAAGTTTTTCCTTGCCAACGTTGTCTCTGGCTTGCTCATTAGGGATAAATTCACATATTTTCAATATGTTTTTTGAATCCATTTATTTCTGTAAAGCTGCTTTGTGACAATGTCCATTATTAAAAGCACTATACAAATAAAATTGAAATGAAGAACCTGCCTGAGATGACCTGCAGAAGAAACCTTGAGAGGAATCAGACTCAAAAGGAACACATCCTCTTCTGGATGATACCGGACTTATAAATAGCAGGATTATAAATAATTACAGCATACAGGTGTGGAAGAGTAAAGGCAGGCAGTACTGAATGTACTGAGTTGAAAGGATATTCACTATGAGCATATTGTGAATAAGAATCCTGGAATGAGCACAATAGATTCTTAGGTACAAACCTGTAATATCCAGGTGAGCTTATCCAGTCAGCACAGAACCAGTGTGGCTGCATGTTTTCTTCCCAGCCATTAGGAGACAAACCTAATAATAGTTTGAAGACCAAGAACAAAAATTAAAAATGTGGAATCAGATGTGACATGTTTGGTTAGAATCAAAACCTGCAGCCATAATGGCCCTTTGTGGATAAGACTGAGGACCCCTACTCTAAAATACATTCACACAAACACACATTTTATACTGACTTGGCCCACTATCCTTAGATTGTCCCCTGAAGAGCGTGCCCAAGTTACATCACAGCTAGATGAACTGAAATCTACCTACAGCCAGCTGTGTGACCGCTCTGCTGCTCAGCTTCAACAGCTTGAAGAACAGCTGGCCAAAGAGGAGAAACGAAAGGTAGAATTGAAGGTTTAAGGCGAGTGTTCCACTCTGCCAGAGCGAGCTCTAAAAAGCCAAAATGCTTGCGTTGAAAAAGTGCTTTTGATGCATTGCTTTAAACGGTTGCCTTATGATAAGTTTTACATTTTCTAAGGGAATTATACAGAGCATTGTGTGCGACTGTGTGAGTGCTGCATGTTGTGTGTTGCCTGTCACTTGTGTTTTTGACATCCATCCCCACCTCCATAAGTCTCACAGGGTTGCTTCAACATAACGTTTTTTTAATAGCATGGAGTGAAGTCCTAACATACAATTCACAACATGCCTGTAATCATGTCACCACCATCATCATTTTCCATCTTCATCAAATACATCTGCTTATTGCTACTTACTGGCCATGAGTTTTAAAAAAGTAGCAATTAAAAGTTTAGTAGTTTTACATAAACACCTTCAAAGGTCATTCCCATCTAGTTTTCATTCCACACACAATTATTCATGATGATTTTTGCACTATAGATGTGAACATTTTCAGTTTTTCACTGTGAAATTCATAGGTACACACATACATTTTAAACATTCATCTATAAGAGTTAGAATGTATTGGAATGTAAATTGTGTAGTCATATATTACTTACTGTATATTACAACATAGTTACATTGTGTGTATGCAGTGATCTGTGTCTCTCTCTGTGTGTGTGTGTGTGTGTGTATCCAAAAGAGTGAGGTAATGGAGTGTGGTGTGAATAGGAGTGAGGTTTTGAACACCACTTTTAAAATGGTTTCCTAAAAAGCAGACATTTCACAGAGATTAATGTAGAGGCCAGCTATGCATACTTCTGCCTGTTTGAGCATGATGTGTCCAGATCACAGAGCATTTATGTGCGTGTGTGTGTTTGTATATGTGTGATATTGTCTGTGTCTATGTCCTTAAAAACAGTAATACTGTGTGACTTAATCAGCATTTTGCTTTAAAATCACTAACAGCTGCCAGAAAACATCTGAGTCAGAATAGAAAATGTTTTAAGACAAACATCAGTCAGTATGTAGTGTATTCATTTTAGTCACATCCTTTTTCAGTCTCAGAAATTTCACATAGCACCCACATTTATAGTTTACTGTTTACTTAGAGGTAAGTCCCAAAACAAATACTGTACTTAGCTAGTGATCAAGAAATCCTATACAGGTCCCATTATTAGCCAGATTATCTTGGAGATAAGTTGATAGGACAATAGTCTAAGATTACAAACTGATAGGGATGTCAGGTAGTAGATAGTCAGTCCTGGCAGTGTCTCAGGCAGATGGAGTATGGCATGCAGAATGCTAACATCCAGCTTCTCACCTTGTTGCACCTCAAACTGCCGAGCCGTCGGCCTATCTGTGTGTGTGCGTTTATGGACCCCCTCCATACGGTAAGTAGTGCTTGCTTTCTCTCTTACCGTTGGCTTAGTTTCTGAGCTGCCCTTTTTTCTTCTCTCTTTTTGCTGTACTTAAAGAATACTCTTGTAAAATGCTACAGTATTTGTCTTGTTTTTTTGCTTTAGGAAGCTTATGCTTTGTTGCTGTTAACCAGATCTTGATGTTTTATTTGCCTTTTTAATTTCAATGACAATCCATGCAGGCAAATTTGCCATTCACAGGGTCATACATTAGTTAATTAGTACTGAATGTCGACTTATGTTAGATTTGCATGCTTGGTTTGTGGGTCTTTTCTAAAACTCTTTACTGGCCTGGTTTCAGTATAAATACTAAAGCTGATAAACATAGGTTTATAATAGAAGGGTACTTAAACTGTGTATCTCCTTTTCCAGGGATATGAGATCATCGCTGGAGTAATTGATCTTGGTACTGTGGAAACCTTCCCAGTTTTCCAGTCAGCACAGCGAGGCCTTATAGACCAGGACACATGCAATGTGCTGCTGGAGGCACAGCTTGTTAGGGGTGGTCTATTACATCCTGATTCCCCTCAGGGTCTTTCATTAAAAAAGAGTCTCACCTCTGGTCTGATTGATAGTCGCATTTACCAGTCGCTATCAGAAATAGAAGCCGCCCTTCATCTTGCCCAAGGGTCAAAATTAACAAAGAGTCACACGATACCAGTTGCTGCTGCTATGGAGGTGGGCTACATAAAAGAACAAATTGGGCTTCGTGTCTTGGAGCTGCAGGTGAGCACAGGAGGCTTTTGGGATGACTCCAATGGTGAAGTTCTTAGTCTTGAAAATGCTAAAGAAAAAGGTCTCATCTCAGCTGCTGTTTACGATAAGTTACGCTCCCGTCTTGATAGGCAAGAACTTATTGATCCTAATACAGCTGAAAAACTCAATCTATTAGAGTTTTATCAGCGATGTATTTTGAATCAGGAGACTGGCCTGCGTCTACTGCCAGTCAGTCAGCAGTCAAGGGGAACAATCTGCTTACGATCTGGTATAAAGGTCGGCATTTTCCGGGCAGTCCGGGAGGGACTGATTGACCGGCAAGTCACTATTAGACTTCTGGAGGCTCAGCTGTTTGCAGGTGGTATCACCGATCCCCGCACTGGTCACCGACTGACAATAGAAGAAGCTGTGAGGCATGGCCTTATGGACCAGGACCTGGCCTGTGCCTTACTGACTCACCAGTTACAATCAGGGGGAATCATAGACCCAGTCAGTGGAGAGCGCCTGGAATTAGATGAATCTATCCAAAGAAACCTTCTCTCTCCTCGCATGGCTTTAAGGGTGCTGGAATCTCTCTGGGCTTTTATGGGCATGTTATGGCCAGAGTCAGGGGAGCTGCTTCCTATCACTGAAGCTCTACAGCAGGGTGTCATTTCAGGTCACCTAGCTCGGAAAGTCCTAAACAAACGACATTCTATTGGTGCAATTTACTCTCCCGAAAGTGGTCAGTTGATTCATCTGAGCCATGCTGAGAACGTTTTGGGACCAGAAGCAGCAGAGGTTCTTCAACAGGCCCAGATTCCAGACATTCTTCCTGCCATTACTCAAACTGGGTCCCTGCAGCGCTGGGGCTCTTCCTTTTCAACACCACTGTCCTCTTCAGCCCCTGCCTCACTGCCACGCCTTCAGTCTGATACTTCCTTTTTGGAGGTGTCCAGGGCCCAGGAGCAAGATCTCCACTACCTCCTCTCTTACCTTATGACACACAGCTACATAAATGCCCACTCAGGAGAGCGTCTGGTGCTGCTTGACCCTGAACTGATGGAGCTCATTAATGTAACTGGAACAACAAAAGATCAAAACAGACATAAACCAGATTTGAAAGAGCCCTCTGACAGAGAGACAGCAGGAGAACCTGAGTTTATGAGGTCATTAAGTGAAACAAAACAAGAAAATATTCAAATTCTTATAGATGAGAAGGAAAGCTCAACTTTAAATATCTCTAGAGATGATGAACAAGGAAAACACATTCTTTTCGAAGAAGATGGAACACATATAACTGGTAATATTTGTAAGACTGCACTTAAGAATGCTGTACAAAGAGTTGCAGGCATTTCTTTAAAAGAAACAAGCACTGATAGAATGTTAGTAAAGCTCTCAGATACAGCCTCCAAAGTATCAGAGACAGAACCTGAGACATCACCCCTATTTGTAAAAGAGGTGAAAATTTTGTCTACTGATTCGACATTTCAGTCACTGAGTCCAGACATAGAAGAAACGAATAGGGGAGAACAATTTCTGGGACTGATGAAACCAGGCTCTTGCCCTGAGGTTGAGATGCCTGCCTCAGTTAAGAATATGCTTGATGAAAATCAAGTGGAATGTGCACCATCTGTGAAGAAATTGTTAGACATGAAAAGAGAGGACACTGCTGTTAAAACCACAAGTAAAGATACTGTAGAAGAAAGTCAGCCTGATCAACTTCATATATATGCCAGAGAAGGCCTACAAGTGAGGAAAATTGAAGTATCAGATGTAAAAAAACAAATCTCAGCTCAAACAGATACCAGCAGAAATATGGAAAATGCAGACTCATCAAAAATAAAAAGGCACACATCAGTGGATATTTCTGAAGATGCAGAGCTTGATCACATGGCAAAGGAGTTGCTGCAGGGGGGTCTTTTGACTGTTGGGACCCAGAGGTTGCTCCTTGATGAGGCTGTATACCAGGGTCTGCTCCCAGGTAATACTGCTGTAAAAGTAATGTCTAAAGCAGAGCTTTTTGGTGGTTTCCTGGATGCAAATGCTTGTCAACCACTGAGCCTTGATGATGTTATACAGGAAGGTCTCCTGGATAAAGACTTAATGAACAAGGTTATCCAATCAGAAAAGACTGTGGTTGGTGTGTTTGATGTGGAACATGGTCGAATATGCTCGCTAAGGGAAGCTGCTAAAGAAGGATTTTTAGATACAGATACAGTATCTCGCCTTCTTGAGGCCCAGATTGTCTCTGGGGGAATTATTGATCTTGAAAAAGGCAAAAAAGTTTCAGTTAACCTTGCAGCGAAACTTGGACTAATAGAGGAAGAGCAAAAAGATGAACTACTCTTATTAGAGAAGTCATGTCATGGAAAGAGTTCTGATCCACATATAATACGAACTAAGTTAAAACTACAACTACAGATGAATGGAATAATAGACCCCAAAACAAAACAGCCTGTACCTCTTCAACAAGCTCTTCAAAAAGGTCTTATTGGTCATGAGGAAACTGAGCAGATCCTACTGCAACAGGTAGCTGAAGGTGGAATTGTGCACCATGGGTCTGGCGTTCGCCTCAGTGTTACTGATGCAGTACATCAAGGCCTCATTGACAATTCACTTGCTCCAAAACTCAAACGGTTTGAGAAGTCAAGACAAAACCAGTTTAGTTCAGATCCAAATGCTGCTTTTCTTCAGGCAGCTGTAGGCTTCATTTATGATGGTGCTTCAAAGAGCAACCTTACATTGACTGAAGCTGTTTCCTGTGGTGTGATTGATCAAGGCACTGCAAATAAAGCTATGGGCTCTCCGATTGTAAAAAGTGGTGTTTTGGATCCTCAAAATGCTTGTGTAGTACCATACTCAGAGCTAATAAAACAGGGAAAGATTGACATTGAGACAGGTTGGAGATTCCTTGAAGTAAGACCATTCAGAGGTATTCTAAACAAAGAAAATAGTGACCTGATGACTGTGCCAGACGCAGTGAAGACTGGTCAAATTGATCCCATTCCAGCACTCAGATTATTGCAGAGTCAGGCAGATTCTGGAGGTATCATCGATATTTCAAGTGGGGAAAAACTAACTCTTCCGGATGCTGTTGATAAAGGCCTTGTTCAAAAAGATGTTGCCATGATTATTGCTAAAAATTTATTTTTAAAAGGTAGGTTGGTTAGCCCTGTCAATGGTCAGAGGGTGTCTAATCTTAAGGAGGCTGTTCAGGATGGGCTAATCTCAGAAGAAATGGCTGCAGAACTTTGTGATAACTTTGCACTTGTGGATCCTCTTGCATCACAGAGTGTTTCATATCAAGACAGTCCTACAGTGAGGAGTTGCGAAAACATAGAAGTGAGCACAGTGCATTTTGCCAACATCGAAAAGCCACTCTCCAGGACTACAGATCATCTTAAAGATCAATTGGAGGCTGATACAGATGAACAGATACAGGTCCTTCAACATTACCCACCATCTGAATTGGTGGAACAAATACATGTGGATGTTTCATCAAGTGGAGTTGGGAAAGACGCTGATGTAACATTGGAGGTTCTAAGTCAGTTTGCTTTAAAAGCAGAAAGAAGGCTACAGGAGGCCATTGAAGAGTGTAGTCCTAGACAACATAAAGCTATAGAACCCCAACAAGAGTCAAGAGACAGACTTGTTCAGATTCCACAAATACCTGCAATCGAATCTGAAGTTAGAGAAGGCTCTGACGTTATACCCCAAACCACAAAGTCAGATATGCAAATACAGCCAGCAGTTGAATTAGTGGGCACTAAAATGGACATAAACCTGGAAAACTATGAGAAGAGTAGCTTCAGCGTTGACCCAGAAACCACTCACAAGGTGCACGATGGACAAGCCCCATTTGATAAAGAAACAAATGGGATTACCAAGGCAGCAGAACTGCAGTCAGTATCTGATACAAAGACAACCTGTAAAAGTGAAGAGAGCACTGACAATAGAAATGACACACCTATATCAACACTTACTGAGGGGCAGAAGGTGCCTGGGAAAAAAAGAGGAAAAGCAAAACATAAAAAGCAAACCAAAATATGTACCAAAAATGATGAAAGGTCAGAGGTACAACAACTAGATACAAATGTGACATCACGGTTGCAAGGTACTGAGGACAAAAATGGAATAAAAGTTTACCCAGAAGAAAAATCTGGTGAACCCAGTGTGATAGCATCATCATCTGAAGACACCATTGCAAAACAGTTTGGAAGTGAGGTTTTAGATTTTGACCTAAAAGAGGTCAAAGTAGATCTAGATATCAGAGAAGTTAGTGCTGTTACACCTACAGAGGATGCTAAAGGCAGCCACATGATAGAAGTAAGCATTGTTCAGAAATCTCAACATTGTTCAAAAATTGTGAATGTAGCTTCACCTGTGTATGGTGCTGAGAATAAGACTGTAAAAGCTGATATTGGCATTGACCAGAAATGTTCTGAAGATAATGTGAAAGTAGAGGAAGAGGTCAAAGAGCTCACAGAGACCAAATATGGAAGCGAAGCTATAGTCACTGATCAGAAATCTGTGGACATGAAAGGAGAGGCTCAAGTAGATTTAGAGGTTTTAAAACCTCCATGTTTGAGCTTAACTTCTCCTATAGAGAGAACTGACACCATGTTTGAAAAAGATGCGGACACTAATGAAAAATCTAAAGATATCTACTTTAAGAAAGGGGTCAAAATAGATTTGGAGGTTATAAAAACTTCAGATGTGACAGAAGCTTCTCTTGTAGAGGACATTGAGGACAAGTTTAGAAAAGAAGTTGTGCCTGATCAAAAATGTGTTGAAAATGTGAAAGAACAGAAAGAGGTCAAAGTGGATATGAAAGTTCTAAAGCCTATATATATGGGTGTGACTTCACCTATAGAAGGCATGGAAACCAACTTTGGAAAGGACATTGTAGTCACTGATCAGAAGTCTATAGACGAGAAGATGAAGAGAGAGGCCAAAGTAGATTTGAAGGTTATTAAGGGTGTCAAAGACACCAAGGGCACGTCTGGAAAAGAAGCTGGTGATCAAAAGTATGTGGAAGAGCAGAGAGAGGTTAAAATGGATTTGGAAGCTCTAAAATCTCCATGTACAAGCGCAACTTCACCTACAGAGGGCACCAAGAAGTATGAAAACAATGTTATAGTCACTGATCAGAAAGATGCAATCTTGAGAGATTTGGAAGTTTTAAAAACACCAGATAAAACAGAGGGTTCACCTGCAAAGCACATGCAGAACAGATTTACAAAAGAATTTGTTGACATTGGCCAAAAATCCATTGATAAAGATGTGAAAATAGAGAGATTGGTCAAAGCAGAGATGTCAGGAGTACCAGAAACAAGTGATAGTTTTGAGTCTATCCCAGAGAGTCTACACCAGAGAATAGAGGTTGAGAAGTGTGTAGTCGTGATGCAACAGAGGCAACGTATGGAAAATATAAGTCTGGAAGCTGAAACACCAAAACATGATGATGCAAGTTTGGTTGATGACCATAGAAAAGTGACAGATGAACTGCAGAGTCAAATGCAGTCCACAGTCATAAATGATATGTCAAAAACACAGGTTGACCATGAAATATGTTACTCTGAGGATCAAGCGTCAGATCAGTCAGACAAGAAGAAGAAGAAGAAAAGAAAAAGCAAAAAAACCAAGATGGTAAATACTGAAAAGGAACCAGAGGAGAGCAAAGCTGATGAGCCAGTGAACAGACCACCAGTTGATGTCTCATCTCAAAGTCAGACATTCAGTACAGTAAGAAAAGATGGAATGGAACGACCTCAAAAACCTAACCAGGCACAGCTGGAGAAAGAAGCACTTCTGATGAAAGCCAAGGAAAGCATTCTTAGGAAAGTTTTTGAGAAAGGTGTGAGTGAGAAACAAGCTGCTGAAGAGTTAGAAGCATTACGTCAAGGGTCAGCCAAAGAACGGCATGTGACCGCTCAGGAGAAAGCCAAGATAGAGGAGAAAAGTTATTCACTCCATGCAAAGGAAAATGAGACTGATGTAATACAGACAGAGCAGATAGACAAAAATAAAAACCTGCTGCCAGGAGATGTTTTAACTGGGACAGACTCTACACAAACTCATTTCACTCAGACAGACCAGAATAATGATAACTTTTACAAAAAGCAGGACATAAGCTGTACCGAGAGCTCAGATGTTGCTATGGACCCCAGTAAGCAAATATCAAAGCCTGTTATTGGTTTAGACAGGCAAGTCGATGAGACAAGAACAAAAGAAAGTGAACATCCGAAAAGTGAAAAGCTGGGAGACTCTGCAGTCCCCAAGGAGTCATATACTGCTCTTACTCGGGAAGATAAAGACCACCAAAAATCTGTGCCTGCTATAACATTAGCCTACAGTTTGGATGCTGTACCACAGAGTGAAGTACATACGTGTGAACATACCTCCAAAACAGAGCTGGAGGATACAGGTAGCAAGGAGCCACTGCAAGCCATGACTAAGGAATACTCTTATACTGACAATGAATTCAAAGATGAATCATCCATTGAAGAGTCTTCAGAGTCAAGACTGTCTAATTTAGAAGAAGTCCCTGAGTCGGATACTACAGAGTGCTGGGAAGAGGAGGACTTTGAAGAATATCAAGAGGGTGTCGATGAAAAACAGGCTGAAGCCCTAGTTAAAAAACAGAGGACAACCCCACAGATAAGCAAGGTAAGATAATGTGTTTATGTTAATTCTGCTATTATTTCGCAATTTCCTTTTTTGCTTTTTTCTTCTGTTGTAATCTTTTGTAGTCCGCTTGGACTGGGAATTCTGTTGCTAATTTATTCTTTTTTTTTTTGTCTTCATAGTCCTCTTTGGTTCGCCAAGAATGCCTAGAACACGATCAACAAATTGTAGCACTGCTCTCCATGGTGCGACACACTGAAGTCCGTCTTAAGCAACAGCAGCAACAGTTCATGGGGAGGAGTCTTGCCACACTTGATGACATCATTAAACAGACAGAGGTGAGCACTGCTAAAATATTGTTTCTACATTCTTGGGGAAAAAAATGGTTCTTTAAGGGTTCTTTGGGGTGGTTAACACAGGCTCAGATTATTGCAGAGTTAGGTAGATGTATGAGTCAGGATTCTCTGGTATTAACTGACACCACTGGTACTCTGCATTTTACATCTTCAAGCTGGCAGGTTTTTCCAAGGGGATTCTACAATCCTTTTCATGCAAGCTAAAAGAAAATATGCTAAAGTTATTAATTATTTTGTGTTACTTAAAATTCTTTTGTTTCCCTTTTACTCGAAAACCAGGCTCTTGCTCTAGAACTCACTGATTTGGAACCCCAAGTAAACAGGGAGGTCGAAGCAGCCAAGCAGCTCCTGGAGTCACACAATGAGGATGTCCCACCCCAGTTAGTCACAGCCCTAGATAAGGACCAGCGGAGTTTGTCCCGTATGTTTAAAGCTGCGAGAAAACTTGCCGAGCGTGCTCTGCAAGGGATGCGATCACATCGTGATGCACAGAAAGTAAGACAAAAATATCATCTATGAGCTTTCGTTTAAAGTACACCAAAGTGTCACCAGTTACTGTAAAAATGTGAAAATAACTACTACTTCCTAGGAGGCAGTGCGTAGTGAGTTGGAGTCTCTGACTGGGCGAGTGGAGAGTCTTCTTGGCTGGCTTAAAGACACCGAAGCTCAGATGGAGCATGAAGCAGCTTTATCTGAGGATGGAAAGATTAAAGAGAATGAGAGAAGAACATTAGTGTGGCTCACTCAAAAACTGCAACAAGTCAAGGTAAATTTTACTCACACTTACGAATTCTAAATAAAATTGTTGTTTTAGTAATAATCTCTCACTATTATTTATACCACAGTACTGTTGAATTTTTAATTCTGGTTGGTCAGAAGGTGTTGATTACATTTCTATGACAGCAGTAGTCCAGGCTAGAAGATTAATCACAGGTTTATATTAATGTGTTTGTTCTAATATGTTATTGATTTCTGTAGTATCAACTTACACAGGGATTTGTGTGACAGATGCTCCACATAAAGTGATTTCAAAATTGGGTAATTGTTGATTTTAAGTGAAGCTTTCTGTGAAGAGACTTTTATTTAGCATTTATATAAAGAGACCCAGTGTCAGTTTGTAACAGTCAGAGGTAAAGCTATAACTTTAAGTTTTCTGACAAAAGAATGTCTTCAGGACAGAGGGCATTGTGGTTTCTTTATAACTTGACAAGCTGTGTTTTATTAACTTCAAGGAAGATTAAAAATAGGTTGGTGAAGAAATTACTTTATAGTTGCTCTAACATAAGGTATAACATTAAATATAACTATGAATGGATAAAATGAACAACATGTTGTTGTTTAATAAATTAAAAGTCATTTGCAAATCGGTTCGGCTATACGAGGTTTAAAACACTTTGGGATGTGCGCACCGTGTAGTTGAAATCATGTTCTGTTTCTTACATATCACATATGCTTTTCTGTTTTAGGATCTACAGGAGTGTCTCTCAACTCGCTCCAATGATGTAAATGCTGTGGCGTTTGACATCCAGGTGTTCATCTCAGAGCACGCACAGGATCTGGCACCTGAGCAAAGCAGGCATCTGCTGGGACAGCTGCAGCAGCTCCAGAGTGCCTTTCACCAGGCCTCCGGCCGCAGCCACGCCAGGGCTGAGGCCCTCTCAGTCCAACAAGTCAGAGAAGAGGAGCGAGAGCAGAAGGAACGAGAGAGGGAACAGGAGGAAAGAGAAAGAGAAAAAGAGAGACTGACTGCTAGGGAGAGAGAGGTTTGCAAATACCTAGTTGAATGCTTATGCCTTTACAGCCCCAATAACAGAAACATGATTTTACTTTGGATTTTAATTAACACCTAGGCAGTAACTACATAACCAACATGATGATTATATTCTATAAATCAAATCTGATGCTTTTTTATTTGTTACTGACTGTTGCCACTAAGCAAGACAAACATAGAAGCTAGTTTTAATTTTAAGACATCAGTTTTACAATGATAATGTTGCTATGCTCCATTATGCTTCTATGGCTTATTTTACCGCTCACTTTGCTGCTAGATACTATTGTGCTTTGTGCATGTGTGTGGATATAACATATGTATTAACCTCTCTGCCTTGCTGTTACAGATTGCCACAGAGGACAAGCGCTTATGCCAACTTGAAAAGGCTAGAGATTTAAAATCAGCCAGTTTATAATAACAGGCTTTTTTTTCCACTTTCTATCTGTTTTAAAGAAAAGGAAAATAATAGATTGATGCAATGTCATTGTGATAATCCAAAATCATTTTTCCTGCTTGACTGACCTTGTGAAAGATTTGTGTTGTCTGCCTGTGTGTTCAGTCTGGATACATCTTGCTCAAACAATGCATATTTTTGAGTAATATGTGAAGTGTGATTAGTCAGTTTTGTGAAGAGTGGTGTTGAAAACATTTCAAAATGTGAGCCCTAACATTGGAACACAAGTGGTGCTGATAAATGTAGTTTTGAGTATTATACAAAGGACAAATTACATTTTTTTTTCTGCTGGGTTTTAGGTAGTGCAGCAGCAGAAAGCAGAGTGCTCACAGAAGCTTGAAGGCCTCAGTATGTGGTTGGCTGGTGCAGCGAGTCTGCTGGCCAGTCAGAGAACGGGAGCTGAGTCAGATGATGTGAATGTACTTCAGCAAAAGCACAGTGAGCTCAAGGTGATTTAATAATGAGTTGTATGATTATATTATATATAGGAATATAGATTATCCTTGTGTCTTAATGTACATCCAATACATTGGGTCATAAATTTCAGGAGGTGCAGAAAGATCTTCAGACCAAAGGTGATGGCATGATGGAGGCAATTCGGTCAGTGGAGGAGTTCCTGGCTGAGCGTGGTGAGGATCTGAGTCCAGAGGAAAGGGCTAACCTACAAGCAGCACTGACGCATATGAAAGAGCAATACCACACCCTCACAGACACTGCCCAGTCCTCACTGGCTCAGCTGGACTCGACCATCAACGCAACACTCCAGCAAAACACACAAAGGGTAAAGATCTTGTGTAAATATATCAGCATTGCATTTCCTTCTTCAGTGCTTCCTGACGTTGTTTTTCTTTTTTTTCCTGTGCTATTGCAAGGCTAAAGCAGAGGAGCAGCTGCAGGAGACTCAGGGAAAAATAGATGTGCTGCTTAAGGAGTTATCATCGCTGGACACCTCTAGGGGGAAATCACTTGGAGAGACTGTTCCAGATGCCAACGTGCCAGGGGAATCACTGAACTCGCACAATGACATGCTAAAGGTCAGAACTGAACTCTCCAAATTAAAACGTGTAGTTTTTCTGAATCCTGTTTTCAGGATTAATTCATTCACATTTGTGTTGACTATTACAGGCTGAATTACAGCAGTTACAAGCCCTGCAGGCCCACGTCCTTCAGGTGGCCCAGTCCACACGCTCTCTCCTGGAGCAGCCAGACTCGAGTGTGCCCCCAGAGGAGAAGCAGCGCCTGCGCTCTAGACTAGACCACCTCCAGAGCCAGCACCAGGAACGTCTACAGAGCTGCCAGGAGAGACTAAGACGGACTGAAGCACTTCAGGATGACCTCTCCAAATTCATGGTAGAACATGGCAACCTGGGAGCATGGCTGGAACAGAGTGAGAGGGAGCTGAGTTCCTTAAGGGAAGGAGAAGCTGATGCACAGGGACTGAAAGACAGGCTGGAGGAGCACAAAAAGGTATCCATTATGTCTAAATGTTCAATATTTCATAATTATTGAGTCTAATTTTAGCAATTTTATTCTATAAGAGTTTAATGCATAAAAATGACTACTTGTTGCTTGTCAATGTTTTCTAGCTGGCAGATGATGTGATCTGCCACAAGGCAGATTTGCGCTTCGTGTCCATTTCTGGACAGAAGGTACTGGATTCGATACAAGGGACTGAGGAAAGGGTGGGTGCTATTGACCGAGCTCTACAGGACACAAGGCAGCTTGTCAGTGATAAGCTACAAGATGCAACGCATCGCTACAGTTCTCTACAAAACAAGGTACAGAAAAAAGTTCCTATCTGCATAATTCTCTGATCTTTTCAGGGTATAAATCCACTAAACAAAGTCATCCAAAATGTTCTGAAATGTGTTTATGGATGATATCTCTTTAGGGGAATAAAAAAAAAAATTACTGAGTTAAACATAAAATTGTAGGTGTTTCTGTGCCTCTGTAGACATTTTGTATGGAGCAGTCACATCAGGTAATGTATTATTCATTCAGAAATTATTTTTGGGTGACTAATTTATTGGACTCTTTTGTGCTTGTTGCAGTCTGTCGATCTTGGTACCCATCTGTCCAGTCTACTGGATCAGTACCAGCAGTACCAGGATGAGGCTACAGCTCTGGATTCTTGGCTCAATGCTCAGGAGCAGAACCAGAGCATATTGAAACCCAGTGGAGAGCAGACAGATACACAGACACTACAAAATACACTGAATACTGTACAGGTAAGAGTGGCTACACTTCCAAATTGAAGAGGTTTCAGCTTGAATAAGTGAGTGACATTAATAAACCTCTTATGTCTCTAATGTTTTTTTTTAAATTGTTTTCTTTCAGCATCTGCAGGATGAGCTCAGTGAGCACTCAGTACAACTGGAGAAGGTGAGGAAAGCTGGGAAAGTGCTCACCAGCACCCAGGAATCCCCCAAGCTCAAAACAGCAGATATCAACACCACCACAGGTAACTATGTAACCATTTTCTGTTCATTACATTGATTTACTAGATTCGGATGAACTATGTTTTTAAATATTAATTTTGTTACATAATCCATTTCAGAAACACTAGAGAAGCGGTTTGAAACTCTGTCAGAGTGTGTGTCTCAGAGAGCTGAGCAACTCCAGACTGCTGTCGCTCAGTCTGTCAGTGTACAGGAGGGGCTCAAAGCACTGCTGTCCTGGCTGGATGGTTTAGCATTAGACCCTGGACCAGTCCAACCTACTGCCCAAGCAGTGCAGGAGGCCCTCACCCAAAATCAGGTATCACATTTATCTAACTTTGTCGTATGTAATATGACACTCGAGCCAAAATAGAAGATGTAGCCACCACTAGATCTGTGAACTATTATAAACCTGCCTACTCACCTCATAGCAGTGGTAAAGTCTCAAAAGATTTTAAGGTTTAAATAGTTAGAAGAACCCCTCCTAATGAAGCATCTAATGTTGATGTGTGAATTTGAAGAACCCTAAAAGTTGTGTGTAAATAGTTTTTCCTGATCCTTTGTCTTGTCTTTTTTTTTTTTTTTTTTTTTAATAACAGAAACTGCGGCAGGAATTATTGTCACGGCAGGGCAGTGTGGAGGCCACTCGTGACTCTGTGTCCAAGCTGCTGAAATCAGCAGATGCATCAACAGTCTCTGGTCTGCAGGGGGCATTGCAGGACCTGAGTCAGCGCTACACCACAGCCCAGACCAAGCAGGCTGAAAAAGAAGCCGAACTGCGGGTAGTTCTGTCCAAGCTGGAGGGCTTCGAGCGCCTGAGCTCGGACCTTCGAGACTTCACACAGAGCCACGAGAGAGTTCTGAGCCTTGGGGGCCTGCCGGACCACAGTGTTGAGGATTATAAACACACCATAGAGGTAATGGAGATCATCCACCAACAGCAGCCATGGTGCTGTATTTAGACACTTTTTATGGGCACTAATGTTACCTTATAAAGGGTAAAGTCGCTATTTAACTTATCATGCTTTGGTTTTAGGAGGTAAAATCAGATCTTGTCCAAGAAACAAGTCAGTTGAAGTCATTTGTGGAGCTTGGTACAGACCTGAGCAAGTCAGGGCTATTTGCCAGTGCACACAGCCTTGTGGACTCAACCAAAGAAGTGTCTGAAGAGTTTGCTCGACTAGAAGCCAACGTCAGTGAGAGGTGAGTTCTGGGCACTAAAAAAGAAAACCCACCTGTCCTCTGGAAAGATGAAGTCCTTTAATCTTGAATGAAACTGGTTCATTTTGTGCACAAACTATGCAAATCAGAGCCTCAGTAAATTTCCTTTCACCTCATGTATTATTGGGCTGAGTGGGTCATGGGTCATCTCATGTGGACTCTGTAGATCAGATTCTCTTAGTTTTCCATCTCAGTAAATAAGCTAAGCCACAAGCTATCAGTATAGTGAGGAACCTGAGCACACACTTATAGCTGCCACTATATAACTTCATTAATTCACAAGAAGTAAAATTTGCTAATGTATCATTTGATTTCAGATGCAATGTTTAAATTCACATGGATGTCACATGGTACCCAACGCTCTTTGTGTTAGTTCAATAAAACTGCAACACATGTACAGATGGGTGACAAATTAAAAGGAAAAACAAGTCTTAGCTACTAGAACAGTTTCAGTGCGCACTGGCCACTGTACTGAAGGAATGTACATCCTTTTTCCAAAATATATTCCCTTAGCTGGGGTTTTGATGATGGTGGTATAGAGCAGTGTCTAACACTTCTCTCCAAAATCTCCCACAAATGTTTAACTGGTTTGAAATCTGGTGGCTCTGAAGGTCTTAGCATATATTTTATATCATTTTCATCCTCATTATATCATTCACCTTTTATTCTGTGGCAGGGTCATCCTCAAAGAGACAACTCCCATCAGGTTAAAAATTATTCATTATAGGATACAGGATAAATTAGTCAGAATAACGCTGTACTGCTTTGCAGTGACTTCCCCCAAAGGAGACAAGTGGACCCAAACCATGCTGTCAAAATGCACCCAGATATTACTGTAATATATAACAGATATTACAGACATACAGAAATTTACTCATGGGAAAACTAGTATTGGCACTGCATAGCCAGATTCCAGCATAGACTGAAGTCATGCCGGTCACCACATGATGAAAATAAACCCTGTATGATTAATTTATTGCCGGTGAATAGTGTTATACTCTGCCAAACTGTGTGTTATTGGGAGCGAACGAGCCAGGGCCTTTTCAATATTCCTATAACTAAATGTAATGTGAGTGGCCATTCTGTAATAGCGGAATAAAGGGCTGCTGAAGCACAGCCAGCTGCATGAGTTCATCGAGAGGTTTTAAAGCTGTGGTTTGAATGACATATCTTTAAAAAAAAAAAAAACAATATCGTGCAAAAAAACCTGTAAGACATTTGGAATGAAAGGTGACCCCTCCACTAACCTAAGCAAATACTTTCCCATTTGCCAGTCAATACCTCAATTTACTTGTCTGATTTTATTATTCAATGTGTCTACAGGCTGAGTGCCATCCAGAGCTGTGACCAGCAGCTGGTGCAGTTCCGCTCGCTTTCTGGCTCCCTCCTCAGGTGGCTGCAGATGGCACAAGAGCAGCTTCCTGCTAAAGAACCCAACCTCAGCACAGAGGGCCTGCAGAGGAGAGTACAGCAGTTCAAGGTGGGTGTGCGTTAGAGAAAATGACACCAAGTTGTGTTCTGAACATTCCAGATTTTATAAACTGTTTCTTGATTTGCTGTCAGGACCTGCTGAGTGAGTGGGAGTCCCAGGGCAGTCAAGTTCAGGAGCTAAACAAGAGCAGCTCAGAGCTGGAGAGTCTGATCATCAGCATCACTGCTCCACAAAGCAAGACTGGTAGGAGAGGCATTCAGATATTTGCCTTACACATTATATATACACCTTAAATAACCATCTTCATCACGGCAAGGGATTTCCATCATGTCTGTCTTATAAAAGTCATTTTTGAGATGAGCATATATTTGCAAAAATGGGTAAAGCATCTTATAAACAGCTTGTGAAAATTATCACATACTTTCAGATGTTTTCTGTTCAATTGGGTGTGCATCATTTTGCATCAACTTTTGCGTAACGCTAAAAATAGTTGCTTAAGGATATCTTCCATGTGTTTAAAATCACAAAGTAAGAAATTGGAAATTGACAGGTGCATAAAAGGAGTTTTGGAAGGCCGGATTAAATCCCTGTTTAATACGTAATTAGATGGTGGTATGGATTACTAATTCTCACACAAAAAAGCTTCTTCTCTAGAAATTGAGAGATTTGTGTCCTGCTCTGTGTTTAACCTTTGTGAGCTTATACCTGTACAGTGGTCTTTGCCTTATGTGTGCAAGTGCTTATGTCTTTGTAGTGTTCGTGCATGTGTGTGTGCACCAGTGTCTGAGTGTGTGTCTTTCTCCCAGGTGTCCCCACGCTCAATGGTGCCGGTGGCTCCAGCAGTCTCAATGGCATCCACACCTGCAGAGGTGAGCCCCCTCTACTGAGTGCACTGTGCTGCAGGTCACGTTATCTCCATCCACATCCCATTATATGCCATCAGACACCATTGTTTCACTCTGTCCCCAGCCTATTACCCATCAAACCAAGTACAGACCCAGGATTGATTCTGGGCTCCATTAGTGAAACTATTATTTGGCACCAAAACTTAGGAGCGGACCACACTTCAGTTAAAGTGTTCAGTTAAAGTGAATCCCAGAGATCAGACTTCTGGACGATACTTGTGTGTAAAAACAATTTTGACACCCAACAAAATGCATCAGACTCTCATTGCAACTGGACAACAACCCAACACTGCAACCACTCAGTCATTGCGCTTCCATAAATTTGAATTGCCATGTGTCAGCTTTTGTCTGTGTCTGTCTGGCTTGTTAGATTACAAAACAATAACTGTAGAACTAATAGTGTCGTCACCATAAACAAGAAGAAACATGAAAAAACCTCATGAACGTGAAACATGAAAACTCAACAGGCTACACTCCATTTAATACAGTTATCACTGATCTTATCTTGAAACTGTCCCACCCCTTCCCGGCAGACCTGACTGAGATCCAGGTGGTGGTGGCAGACGTGAACAGCAGGTATGAGCAGCTGGGTGGGGATCTTCAGGAGAGGCAGAGCAGGCAGCAGGCTTCTCTGGAGCTGTGCCAGAAGGCCAGACAGGACTCTGAGGCTCTGCACCAGTGGCTAGGTCCTCGGGAACAGAGCCTGGCACAGGGGCAGACTGCATCACCCTCACGGCCTGAGGTTGTGCGTGCCCAGGCCCGGGAGAACAAGGTGATCATCTTTTAGATCGCCTAAAAGATGATGTTAATATTATTGGTCAGAACACAGCATTTTTAGCAGCCTGGTGTCACTTCAAATGTTGCATAATCAATATAATGACTATGACATCTTCATGCATGCCATGCAGGCCTTGCTGTCTGAACTTGCAGAACATTCTGGGAAAGTGGAGGACCTGAAGAAAACTCTAAAGCAGCTGATACAAGAAAATCCTGACTCCCCTGAAGCAGAGACCTGGAAACAACAACTAAAAGACATAGGTCAGTAGATCAAACTACCCAGAATGGAGCAATAGGGGAAAAATACAGTGGTGTTGAAGATTACCATGATATTATTGAGAGCACACTGTTTATAACAGCTATATTGTAAAGGGTCACTATTTTTTTTTAAACAGGACTACATTAAATTCCTCAGATACATTTGGTGTTTTATGTGCATATTTGTTCTGCACTAAAGCTAAAAATACTTTTGTAGGGGACTTAGTTTTTCTAAAAGGTGGAGAGCGCCTCTGGTAAATCACACAAAAGCTTGGTGTGGTGCGTAGGTTGGAGGAACTGGAGGAGGCAAGCGAATGGCGTGAGCTCCAGGAAGAGCTTTTAGTCCTCCATGATATTTTATGTTTCTTGTGTGACTCAAAGCATTAAAATTATTCTCAAAGCAAAATTTGTGCTTTATTGAAACCACATGTGGGTGTCAGACTAGCTCTTCCAATGACTCCAAAAGTATGAGGGCAAGTATGTATTGCTGCCAGGATGGCCTGTGTACATGTTTCTGCCTCTGTGATGCCAGTACATAAAATTAGACTAAATTAGAACTTATTGTTTGTGACTCTTTTATCTTAATTCCCTGTATTTCCTACTAAAATTATTATTATTCGTGGTTTCACTGCTTCCCAGAACCTTTGCGTTACTATGGCAACCTGTGCACCCAGCTTCTGTTGTTATGGTTTCAAGAGGCATCGTGATTAGTTATGTTTGTTTTACACAACCACATTTACCATTTCTTCTTTTCTTAGAATCTCGATGGGAGAAAGCCAATCAAACTGCAGCACAGAGACAGACAGAACTGGAGACGTGTGCTGACAGACTGGGCAACTTTGCATCAGCAGCCAATCAGCTTGGGCCCTGGCTGCGAGAGAAAGAGCTAATGATGAGTGTGCTTGGTCCCCTGAGCATCGACCCTAACATGCTTAACACTCAGAAGCAACAAGTGCAGGTATATACAAGGGTATACACTTAAGTGCAGATGTTTGCACTTTATCTAGAGTTAAATGTTGAGTTAATTTGTGGGTGTACACTGCAATAAGACAACAATCCAAAACATAAGGCAAGCTCAAGATAATTTGAAAGGAGGTACATTTTTCCCCACGAGTTTCTCAGACTCCAGAACTGATTTGAAGAAATCTGCCAGCATGGCATATTAGGAAGAATTAGGAAGCAAATATTACAACTGAGAGGATCCAAAACAAAACAGGCTCAAAAGAGAAAGGGCGGCGCAAACATTTGATCTGATATAACTTTGAATATCTTAATGAACATTTTTGCTACTTCTGTAAAATGTCTATTACATCATTAAAGCCTAACATGTCTTGTTGTGATGAATTAAAAGTTCTTTTTTTAATAAGGGTATGCAAACCTTTGTACTCAACTGTACATTTTTCCTGCTTTCCAGTTATGCATTTTCCTGTTTTCTAACTGTTCTTCTCTTTCCTGTGTGGAAAGACTAGAAAGGAGCAGAATTATATAGGCATTATATAACAACATATGGCAATGTGGATTTAAATTTTTTGGTTGTGTAAAACCTATACAACACTTTATAAATAGTATTTTTTAGAAGAATATCCCTTACCTTCAGTGTCCAAATCCATTTTGACCTTTGTTATTCAGAAATATTATGATATATATTTTATGGGTTATATTATGTGGTATTATTAGATAGACTTGTATACTATTAATAATACACTATATTACCAAAAGTATTCGGTCACCTGCCTTGACTCACATATGAACTTAAGTGCCATCCCATTCCTAAC
>CM075025.1:9328460-9376004 GCA_037576675.1 Pangasius sanitwongsei | reverse complement strand
GGCCAAGTGATTAGGACACCTGATTCTGATCATTTGGATGGGTGACCGAATACTTTTGGTAATATAGTGTATATAAATCCTTAAGGCCTATTTTTGAACGAATGATTCTCATTCTCTCTCTCTCCCCCAGTTTATGCTGCGTGAATTTGAGACACGGCGTGTCCAGTTTGACCAGCTGACCCAGGCAGCAGAGGGTATCCTCTCACCCGTTGGGGAGCAGGGCTCTGGGGACAGCCAGGATGTAGCAGAGGTGAAGCAGGAGCTGGCGTCCATCACCCAGCAGTGGGAGGACCTGACTTCTCGCCTGTCCGGACGTTCCGACCAGATCGAGCGTGCTCAGGGCACCAGCGAGAGCTTCCAGGCTCTGCTGAAGGAGCTCTCTCAAAGTTTGTCCCAGTTGGCTGAGAAGTTGGATGCTCAGGCCTCGCTTAGTGCCCAGCCTGAGGCCCTGCGGCACAGGCTGAAGGAGACAGGAGAGATCCGTGCAGAGCTCGAGCAGAGGCGAGGCCAGCTGGCCCAGGCCGAGCAGCTGTGTGCAGAGCTCAGCGCTATTGTGGTGGAACCCTACCTCAGAGAAGAGCTGCATAAGAGACTAGAGAGTGTCAGTGGCCCACTCAACAGCCTGGAGGAAAGAGCAGGTGAGGCAGGATAGAGGTTTCAGTTTTTAGAAACTGACTAGTCTTTTTTTTTTTTTTTTTAAAGCCATATGAAAGCAGTGTAGTGTAACACTACTAGGATAAACCATTTGACAGCCCAACCTTATAGGGTTTATATTTTAATCAGATTTTTGGTACTTTTTTAATTAAAAAAGAAATCATTTCTGAATAATGTTTTCTTCATGCAGAATCATTTGAGAGAACCATGATTTATCATTTCCAACTGTGTTATAATGAATCGATAAAATAATTATATCAGTAGTATATTTGGATATTAATATGGGATCCTTGTATGATACACAGTTATTGTATTAAGTTTTATTTCTCTCTGCTTGTCTCCAGCGGATGGCCTGTCCCAGCTGCAGGCTGCTCTCTCAAGCACACAGCAGTTCCAGCAGATGTTTGAGGAGCTCCGTGCCTGGTTAGATGGCCAGGCTGCTGCAAGTACACCCAGCCTGTCTGACCCTCTCCCCTGCCAGCCTGAAGTTCTGCAAGCCCTTCTTGCCCAGCAAGAAGAGCTCCAACGTGGTGTGGCGCAACAGCGAGGGTCATACGAGCTCATTCAGGCTGAGGGAGCGTCTATCCTGGCATCACTTCCTGCTGGAGATGAGCGCTCAGGTCTGCAGGCTCGACTCACCAAACTGCGCCAGGACTGGGAGGAAGTAAACCAACGCTTCACAGAAAAGCAAGCACATATCAAAGAGACACTGAGCCGTGCCGTACAGTACAGGCAGCATCGTGATGAACTGGATCCCTGGCTGAAGGAATGTGAGCAGAAAGAGGCAGATACCCATCCTTCTCTGGAGCCTGCTCCCCTTGAGGAAGCCCTGCAGAAAGCAAGGCAGTTAGGCCTGGACTTAGATCGTCGTCGCCCCCTATTGGAGGCTCTGAATTCTGCAGCTGACCAGCTCCTGGAGCAGAGCCGGACTGGAGAGGAGGAGGTGAGGGATGAGAAAGCCCAGCTGAACCGCAGGCTGGATGGCCTCTCTGAGAGATTACATGGACGCATGGCTCAGCTGGAGGAGCTGAACAGCAGGCTGAAAGAGTTTGAAGATGGTAGACTGGCAGTAGAGAGAAGACTGGAGGCAGCCAGGCATCAGCTGGAAGTCCAGGAGGCATTGGGCCCTCAAGCATGCAGTAACAAGAGTCTGCAGCGCCTGCGCAGCCAGCAGGAGGCTCTCAGCTCCCTACAGCCACAAGTGGTATATCTACGGGATCTGGCCAAGGGGCTGGCACAGGATGCGCCTCAGACAGCAGGGGGCAGTAGAGATGGAGGACAAAAGCTGGTGCAGCAGGCTCAGGACACAGAGAGGGAGTTCGGAGAAGTGACTGAGAAGGTAAGGAGTGTGTTACGACTAATATGGTGGCTTGGTTATTTATTTAGTGATTGATGCTGTTAATATTTTGCATTTAGCATTGTCAGTTAATGTGAGTAAGGCTCAGTCTTATTTCAATTTCAATACTTAATATAGGTTTATATTATATAAATATAGATCTACAGAGGTGCTGATTTATCTCAAAGGAGCTTAATTATGAGTAATAACTTCCTCCTCACTATCCATCACACAGATTGAGCAGTGCTGCTCTTCCCTCGAGTCACGCCTGCAGGGCGTCGGAGAAGTCCAGTCACACGTCCGTGATGTCTTCTCACGCCTGGCGGACTTAGACGATGAGCTGGACAGCCTGAGCCCTGTGGGGCGGGACGTGGACTCCCTGGCCTCACAGGCAGATGCAATAAGGGGATTCCTGGGGCGTCTGGCCTCCCTGCGGACTGAGCTTGAAGGCCATGGCAGTGCCTGCACAGCCATGCTGAGGCGAGAGGGTAGCTCCCCTGATCTCCTTGCCCTCAGGAGGGAGACGGAGGCTTTGAGTCGCCAGGCAGCCAAGCTGGCTGAGAGAGGTCAGGGTCGCCTTGCACTCATAGAAGAAGCTGAGGAGCGAGTGAAGGAGTTCTACGCCCGCCTCACAGAGCTACAAGGGATACTCGCCCGGGCAGAGGAAGGGCTGAATGCTCAAGGTGTTGTGGGAACTGAGGTGGACATCATCAAACAACAGCTCCAGGAATTTAAGGTAGCAGCTTTGTTTTTGCCATGACAGACACTGTGGCTTTGAATGTGTTTTTATTTATTTATTTATTTATTTATTTAGAGCACTAGAAGAAGACATTGCCAGTGACTCATGCGGAGGCATGGGCTGGAGACATTTTCAAAATAGTTTCTCTTTGCAAAATGTTTTTTTTTTTTCCCCTCAGCTATCGTAGTAAATGGCAATGATTTTTATCCAGATAGTTTAGTTGAATATAAATTGCACTGTAGAGTGTACAGTTCAGTTGTATAGAGCAGTAATAATTTCCCTGCTCAGAATTGCTACACCTGGTAATTAGCTGAAGAATTCATTCAGGTGTTCTCGAGCCTAGGCTCAAAATACCTCCTACTTCAGAGAACCAGCAGACATTTTCATGAACCTACCCATGTTCTCACCAGTTTCATAATGAGATGTGGGAGTTTTTTAATGTAATAGTAGCCATGACAGATTTTACAAGTTTTACCTTTCATTTGGAACATACAGATGGGTGTCAATTTAAAGTTGCCTCTGTTATGCTGTTATACTGTTTTTTTTACTGGCATGGTTTGGACCCATTGTCCACTTAGAGAAAAGAGTCGCTGCAAACCAGAGCAAAGTTTTTCAGACTGATGGCAGTGTTGGTTGAAAACTGGCTTTTTTTTTTTTTTTCTTCAATGGAAAAGCAAAATGGTTTCAGATTCGAGCACCTTGTCACTGGAAGAACTTGGAGTGAGCTCAGCCAGGCAAATCTGTGAGGGCCGTCAAGCGTTTGTGGAATGAATCACTGCTCTCCTCTTTATTAAATCACCTCCAACTCTCAGCCCCCATCTGGGCCCTCGTTCCAGCATGCTTCTCTGCAGGAGGAGGGAATCAGCATGACACAGTCACTCCTGCTTTACTGAGAGGGCTGCTTGCGTTCGTCCTGTTACCCCCTCGGCTGATTGATGATGACCCCTTCACTTTCTCCCTGGCTTGCACTTGTATTTATAGTGCCTCTGATGTTGTATCATTCCCTCTCCGGATCTTACTCATGCCCCTCCAGAGCGTCAAATGTGGTGGGAGTGTGGGAGTAAGAGAGACACAGTGGAGGTTTGAGGTGCATTCTTAGAGCAGGAGAGAGTGAATCAGCGACTTCTTTTAAATCAGCACACCTTGCTGAGTCATTTCCACTGAGAGAGCTGTGCAGTAATATGGCATGTAAATCTAGTATGGCTGGTTAATATGGTGTAACATTCTTAAAGTCATTTGTTACGAAGTATTCTTCTGGAGCTGCTCCTGTTCCCCACAGCTAGATGCCGAATATGAGAGCTCATTAGACCTGTCACTGTGGTGATGGACACAGAGCTAAATCTGAGAGCAGAACTAATCACTGGAACAATGTCTCTTCCCACTGTCTCTGCATCAGACTAGTGCAGACTCGCCCAGTTGGCTTTGCATTAGATACACTGGCAGCTTGTCATGCATATCTGAAAATTCACCTGTTACTAATTAGAACTTGCGCAGAGCGGTTGTGCAGAGAGCTTAACGCTTCATCCAAGCTGTACTTCAGCTGTGGAATGTTCTACTCTTTTATTGCTTTTTTTTTGTACTTTGATTTCTTACTTGTGCCTCTTCTTTGGTCTTTGTCTCGCCTTTCTGGTGTTCCTTTGTTTGAAATTCCTGCCGTCTAAGACGTCTTTCAGATTTACTGTTCCTGTTAATAACAATGTCAGCTACTGTACACACTTGTGCTCCTCTGCCCCCACCTTCTCTCTCTTCCCAGCAGGCTGGAGGACCAAATTGCTGAAGGCAAACAGACAGGGCAATAAGAGAAAAGGAGAAATATATATATTACAAAAAGCTTGTAAACGATGATATCATGATACAAGAAGATATTTCCATTATACATGGTGTGATATTTAGTTTAACTGCAGTTTAATAGCAGAACAATAGCACTATATTTAGAAAAGTGTACCATATTTACCAAAGGTTAAAACTTATTTACTGTATGTTTCAAGTTATTTTGTAGAATATTTACAACAATACAAGAACGCAAGGAACGGCAGTAAGGTAAAACTTTATCAAGAAGCTATCAGTCACGTGGGAATACTGACAATACACACTATCGTTTGAAATATACAGATACAAGGATCCCATATTAATATCCAAATGTACTGCTGATATAACTATTTTATCATAACTACTAAACTAAACTATTGATATTGATATTATAATAGGGGTGTGGCTACTTGCCTGGTCCAGCTGATTGATGTAAGTAACCCTTGATGTGTTATATTTTTGACAAAATCCTTTGAGTATTAAGAAGTATAGAGTAACTATAAAGCCAGCATGATGATGTCATTATGTGGCCATTCATCCCGCACCAAGGAACAGATATTCTGCAGAAGCATAATTATATGCAATACTTACTTAGCTGGTGCCTCCTTTTAGTGTGCTCATTGCCACCCCATGTCTACAAATCTGGACACACCTCTGTAAATAGTGCTAATTAAGGAGGCCTGGCTGCTACTGTAAGTTAAGAAAGATGGTCTGTGTGCATGGGGTATTTTTAGAAAACTTCTAGAATGGGGTTTTGCATACTAGGAGAGAAGGATGAGGAGAAACTTCTTTGAGGTCTTCTTTCGTCCTCCTTGGCTGTCTATTCTGTTTTTTTTTCCCCATCCTTTCTGGGCCCCTTTCTTGTACTCACCCGGTCTTATACGCCCCCACCCCCATTTCACTTACAATGACACGCACGAAGGTAATTCAGAGGGCCAGAAAGCCTGTCTGCCATGAAAAAAAGGACTGATCTCCCATTCTCCCCCTCCTCTCACGCAAGCCAGACTCCATTTCGGAGACACCCAATCCAAAGTAGTGATGTCATTGCTGAGATTAGAGAGAGGGGGAGGCAGGATAAACCCAAATAAGCAAGGCGTGTGTGTGTGTGTGTGTGGGTCTGTGTGTCTGTTTTTTGTATTTGAGGAGAACTGTTTGTGCAGTTGATGATCGCCTGTGATGAGCCTTGGCTGGTAGGTCAGCACACATGAGGAGAAGGTGTCCAATTTTTTAATATAGAGCACCCCGACGCATTCTGGGAGTGATTGAATAATGGGTTGGGTCCTAACACGATGAATCATCTCATCAGTATTTTCTACTCTGGAGGTCTTTTTTTCCTGGCTAAACATATATATATATATATACCACACTGAGTGCTTTAGATGCCACGTCAGTGTGTCCCCGTTCAAACCATAGCCTAATGCACATGCAGTAGGTGTGTGTGTGCATGTACTGGGACTATGGCTTAACGTCCATGTGGGACGATACTTCTAATTCCGGGCTGTTTTGGAGCGTTCGGAATTTCAGCTGTCTCCCCATCCTCGACCCCTCACAAGCATAATCTCACACACACATACAGGGTGTGGTGGTCTCCTTAAAATTCCCGTGCCCTGTGTGCACTTGTGTGTATATCTGCATCCCACCACAGTGGAGCAGCTGAGCTTGGAGAAATAGGGTGGGCTGTGAGACATAGACACAGAGAAAAGGCGCTTCCCAACTGGGCATTCCTGTACAGGGCTGGTTAGAACTGGTGAATAGCTTCTAAATCAAGCCGAGCGCAGCATGCTGTCTTCACTCTTGCTTGCTATAACTTACTCTTACTCCCTTTACACACACTAATCCTATTTTTGTCTGTCGCTTTGCTTACTCTGTGTTCCCCTAGCATAACAAGGTCAGTGGATGTGTCAAGGCCTTTGTGTCCCCAGCCCAAACCCCCAGGGCTTTCCTTTAACTCAGATTCTCATGCACTTGTTATTTGTAATAATTGTGTACACGATTTGCAAAAACGCTGCCGTTGTGTTGGGGATGTAAAGGAGTTTTACTGTATGGATGCTTTTAGATAAGTGTCTTTTAATTTGTATTGTGGTCTAAAGCTGGTTTTACACAATATCACAGACAAAAAAAAATGCACATCATAGAAGAATTATTGGATCAGGAGTTGAGATTGGTGTTCTTAGAATAATTAGCATAATGTGATGTGCTCACCAGTGGCTGATAGTGCCATTGCAACCAAAGAAAGCTGACAACAAAGTTCTCGCTGTGTCGGATAATTTTGTCTGCCCACTACTAAGACAGTCATCTAAAAGCGTCCAGTAGGTGATTGGCATAGGATAATTATGCAGAGCTCATGGAACAGCTACAAATATGCTAGTGGCAATAGTAAAACGTTATACAAGACATGCTAATGGACAGAAAAAAAAATCTTATTAAAGGCACCAAGCTAGTTTCTGTTTGACCTTGTTTTCTGCACAAGCTCAGATCATGCTGATTGACGAAATAAGTAGAACTGTTTTAGCGATAACAGAAGGTCTGTTGTTAGAGGATCTTCCTCTTCCTCTGCACACATTATCTGTTATAGAATTTGGCCAACATTTTATTTTATTGTGAAGTAATAATATTAAAAGCCCGCTGAAATTACACAGTCTAAATCCATCATAAGACCACAAGGTAAATACTACTTGTGTATAAAGATATTCCACTTTTGAAATGTCTAGTGAAATCCCTTTTCTTTGCTGTCTACCTGATGGTTATGAGGACATGCCGATTATAACTTTAGCTTCTTCCAGCTGTATGGTTAGGAAGCCAGATTTCTGGGTTGACTGCCTCCTAATGATGTATAATGGCACGCTGATGCAGTCTTCATTCTTTCCCACGAAGGTCCTTGCTAGCATTAAACACCATTAAAAATTAATATAGTTTTGTTGTGCCCGTTTTCGCAGATTTTTTTTTTCTTTTTTGTTTGTCCTCAGGGTTTGATTAGATTAGCTTAACGTAATTAGCACAAGCTGATGACTTAATTTAGCTAATTTGACTCTTTACCCAAGCAATATCCAGCTAGGATGGGTGTGTGTGTGTGTGTTGCCTCTACCATTGCCTGTTATTGTTTCAGCTGTTGTGAATTACTGTGGCATTCCATAGCATAGCCCACTTTTCCCTCTCAGCCACACTCTATTAGCTCACCAACTGAAATAAATAAAGCACTTTGCACAAACAGCGGAGCCTTCTTGATGTGTGAAATTAATAGGCAGCTTAATAATTGTTGTAATGACGGTGATTTTCAGGGTGGTTAACAGGAGTTATGTCTGTTGTGCCATTTCTCTTTCTCTTTGACCTACGTCATGAGCACAGTATTAAATGTCAATCAACCAGTTACAAGAAAGGATGCAGTTCTGTATAAAACATTTCCAGACAATTACACAGTGGTAGGAAATTATACCAGACATCCCAGTTTCTAGTTTAATGGGAAGAGTCGATTGTGCTTTTATTTGGCTTCTCTGGTTTGCTTTTGTGTCCAGTAAAGAGGAGAACAATGCACACATTGAGAGGCTCAGGTAAAGCCTGCGGGTTAATTATAAAACTACTGCTGAGATCGAGAAAAAAGGGGGAGTGTCAGCGCCTAGAGTGCTTAGATGCATCAAAGAGAAAAAGGAGGGAGGAAAGGAGGAGTGGGGAGCTTTTGAGAGATAAAGGCATGTAGAAAATACAGTCATTTTGATCATCTCAGTTGTTGAGTAAATAGAGTCTATGCTCAGTGATGGGGGGGGGAAAGCAAGAACAAGCAGGAGATGGAGAGAACAGGATCAACAGGTGCTGTCCTAAAGCAAACAAACTGCACTGCAAAGTCAATAGCATTCTCTGCCCCCTTGTGTTTATAGTAGATTAATGCCTGTTAATTTTTTGTAGTGTAGTTCTATTGGAGACAAAAGCTGTAACACACTATTCCAGTCAGTCTGTGTTAGGGGATTTCGGGCTTGAGCCCTCCCTCTTCCTGTCTGAGTCAGGACTGTGACTTTTTAACTAGAAGCCAAATGAGCAGTCACTGACTGACTAAGAGAAAAGGGGGAGGGGTGGACACAGGGTCAGGCACTGAATTTTACGTTAACTAAACAAAGTGAGTTAAAAGGATTGCATTTATACTATATACAGATTAAGGCTGGTTTGCACTACAACATGCAATTGATGGTCTCCTTTAGTGGGATTTTAGTTAGATTTTAGAGTTAATCTGTTGCCAAACTATGATTAATCGCATAATTTTAACATCACTGTTTTTTCTGATTTTCCATGATGGTAGGGATGTATGTTTATTAATATATAATTTAATCCACTGGGGCATCATGGCGGTGTGTCTTGTCAGTTTGAGCTGAAGGAGAAAGAAATAGAGCAAGCATGAGGGCGAGAGACAGACAAACCCCTTTTGTTTCCACTGGGAGGTTTGTCTTGGAAGCAAGCATGACAGCTGCAACTAGACTGACAGAAAGAAAAAGGGAGAGAGGAAGAAAGACAACAAGGGAAGGTTGAAAAAGAATTGAAAAAGAAAGTATTTAGCTTGTTGGACACGCAGGCCATGGGCAGTGTGGGTGATTCACAGAGCAACTGTGGTGTGTGTGTGTATGTGTGTGCGTGTATCTTCCATACATGTGCGTATGTCTGGGACTCAGCAATGGAGAGTGAGTGGGAGGGTAAGCAAGCATGCGTTAGTGCAGTGACTGCGCTCTGCCAGAGCTCTTTATACATATTCCAGCACCGACCGAATAAGGAAAGGCAGTGAAGAAAGAAGAGCAAATAGAGAAATAAAACAGGGACGGGAACAGCCTGAGACACAAGACAAAACCAACACAAAAAGAATGGCATTCGTGCATAAACTTTTCATTTGCTGCTGCTGTCTCTCCGTTTCAATTCATTTTCATTGTAAAGCAGTGGCCTCAGTAACACCCCCCCCCCCTCCCCCTTTCCAAAACCATACTCTGTTCAGGGCTGGATAGAGTTTCAGAAGAGCAGAAGACGAGAATGCACAAGTGGGGGCTTTGAATATTGCAGACTTTGAATATTGTGTGTCCTCCCTTGTTGTTTTGTTCAATTACAGAGTAGCTATTTGAAAAAAGAGGGAGGAGCAGAAAGAAGAGAATGAGTAGGGGATTTTTGCTTCCGCATACACATATGCCAGTTTGTTTTGGAGAGAAAAGGGTAGCCGTTATTGATAAGCCTCTTCACTTCCTGCATACCAACACGCTTCCACCATCATCCATGTCCTATTTTTTTTTCTCATCATCTCTCTCCCTGTGTATCTCTTTTTCTCTTGTTCTTTGTTTCCCTAGAGTTTTTTATAGCTGTGGGTTGGTGCCTTTGATTCTTTCTTTTGTATTGCAAGTGCTTTCTTACTGGCAGTATTAGGTCTAGATTACAAACTATTTAGTCATATGTGAAACGGTAATATGTAATACAGAAGTTATATAGTCGTTAGTGTGAGCTGATTTGATCCTGTAAGCCAGTGATTCTGTTGAAACAAATCAAATCCCCTGCTTAGTCACTCCCCCTAGCATGGTGGCCCCTCCTACCAAAAGCTTTATCTCAGCCTCCATTTCTCAGCTTGGTCTTGTGTGTTTTTTTGGAAGAGGAAACCGGCATGATTGGAGCACTTCCTGTGTTTTAATACCAGAGCAGGAAACAGAACAAACGGAGCTGGATTCAAACAAAAACAGAGGGAGAAAAAGGGTGGTGAGAGTGAGAGAGTGGGAGTGGGAGGGAGAGAGGGAGTGAGAGAGAGAGAGAGAGAGAGAGAGAGAGGAAAAGTGGGAGATTTTTTTAGCAGCTGCAAACCATTTCAGCAGCGCACTGGCCTGAGAACACAGTGTGAGAGAGTCTGCACTAGGAAAAAAGAGGAAAAGAAGAACTCTGTGACTGCGTTCATCTTCTTGTGTTCTCATGTAGATCTGAGAAAGAAGAAAATAGGAAGAGAGGGAGTGTGTCTGGGGATTGTCTGAAAAGCAGAGTGCCCCGAGTGGAAGGGTGCATTTGGTGCGAGGTACTGTCTGCGTCTCTGCCCTCTGGATACAGTCCCACAACTCTCTGCTCCCTGCTGTCTGGATCAGGCTGAAACCTTCACCCTCTGCCTACCTTCTAACTCAGCCTCTCTGGACATGGCTGTCATTTGGATTCACAGATTTTCACTGCACTCTGGATAAGAGGAATAAAGAAGGCAATCAGAGAAAAGGATTAATACCCTGTTTTTTGTTCTTGTTTTTGGAATGACAAAATAGACTTAAAAAATATGTGTATTTCATTCTTTTAAAATATCAAGACTCAGTCAATACAGAAAGGAAAAAATAACTATGGAAACAGGATATTTTGAACTCTGATTTGGGCTGGTCTTCCAGATATGCTCTGTTGGATTTAAAAGAGGACTAGGGAAATTTGCAAACAGCGACCGACTGTCTGACAAGTGAGTCTCCTGCAGTATTATGATGCGTATTTTCATGGCAGTCTTCTGACTGGACACACACATAAAAAACATTTTTAAGACAAAATGTTCTCAGTGCCAATCTGAATTCTAGACTGTTTTTAAGGGAGTAGAATGTGCTTGAACGAACATTATGATGAGAGACAAAATCACTTGATGGACACTTTGGATTTCCTCAACATCTTTTTATGCAACAGAGCATGGAGTTCTCACCTTAAAAGGAGCCTTTCATTACCTCTCTTTGAAACAGCTCAAGTCACTAAGACGTCTCTGATTTTCCTGTTGTGGTAGAGACAGAGAGACTCAAAAGGAAGTAGCTGCAAGGAAGTTGGGGAAAGTATTGTGAAGGACATGTATGGATAGAGGAGGACTCTTTTGAAATCAGAAAGGGAACAAAGGGGATGCAACCTACATGGAATGTTATTACTCTATTCTGGACTTTGGACCTCTGAAACAGTTAATAACTGTTCCTACTTCTGCTTGCTTGCATGCCTTTTAAACAAAAAGACTAATTAATATGTTGCTGAAGATGTTTGTCAGTGGAACTGAGACATTTTCCCTGATGTGCTCCATTCAGGAAAAATTAGGAATAACATTGTATATTAGAACCATGGACTCTAATCCTTCTGTGCTTATGATTATTTGCCCTGGATTATAAGTATCTTAACAATTTGTGGATCAATGTTTATTAGAAATAATTGGACAGCCAAGACTTGAGGGCTTCAGCTACTAGTAATTTCAACAGCAAACTGACTTAGGAGGATTTACTTGTGGAATAGTTTGTGCCCCGTCCCGGCCCCTTGAGGGCACGCTTTTATGGGATGGGGAAGCCTCTGAGCCGGCCAGACTGTTTGCGGCAAAATCCCAGGTGTCTTAAGAAGGGCGATGATGAGGAAGCATATATTGAGGACTGCTATGTGCCGCAGCGCTCCATCTATGACACCATGCGGATTAATGAGCAGATTGACCAGGGCTCTAAGATTAGCCAGCCATCTCGTAGCACTTTGGGCTCTGGAGGAGGGGAAGGAAGCACACTTTCCAGCAATGGGACATTAGGAGCTGACATTGGTGGAGTGTTTGTGGCACGAGGGGGGTCTGCTGATGCAGGGATAAAAAAGTTAGATGAAAGAGTGATTTTTGATGCTCTTAAGCTAACTGGTGACCCTCAAAGCATGCCATCTGCAGGGGGTGTTGGCTCTAGCATTATTATTCCTGCATCAAACTCAGCTGCTGTTGGGGCAGCTGTAGTGACCAAGAGGCGGCATCATGTCGGTGACAAAAAAGATAATCCAAATCGGCGCTCCTGGAAAGCGTTCATGCCTCCAACTTACCCTGAGTTTGCTGAGCGGTTAGAGCTTTCGCCTGTCGAGAGCGGAGAGAAACGTTTATCTGGGGCAGGGATCCCAGTTTCACCTCTCCATCCATTACCTTCCATATTAACTGCCCCAGCCTCCTCCATATCCACCCCACCTCTTGCTCCTTACAGTCCTTCTCCTGTGTTCTCAGGTGGCCCTCACACCCCTCTGGTCTCCAGCTCTCCAGTCCTCACTCCATCCATCAGCCCAGTGTCTTCCCATCCACTACATCCAGTCAAGCATAAAGAGTCCCCCAAGTTGCAGCCTCATCACCCAAAACAAATTAAGCCCATGCCTTCTCCTTCTAAAGAAAGACCAGGTTTACAGACTGCCCCTATATTCCAAACAATGCAGGATACTGCTAGCTCTCCACAACCCAGCCCTGGTATCCATAGGCAGGTTGAGAGAAGTGGTGAGAAGAGTAAGCCAACAGCAACTCCCTTACTTTGTGTTAGAAGTGTGTCAGAAGAACAACCACAACACTGGAATATTGCAGCAACTAAAACACCTGACTCAGAGAGAGACTCACCATTCCTGGAGTATGATCAGGATACTGCCCCACTGATACCTCCAAAACCTGTATTTTGTCCTCCCACTAAAGCCCGTACCTGGCCTCGTGCTACAAGAGGTGGGAAAAGGTCATTTGGGCATGGGGTAGCACTTCACAACTTGGCAATTCTTCCACCCTTACCTCCTCTGCTAGGAGAGGACAGTGATCTGGATGAAGAGTCATTGTACCTGTTGGATCCCCCCTCACCTTTCCTGCAAGAGGGGGAGGGACTGAGTTATGGGGGCCTACCACTCTCCCCATGTCTCAGCCAAGAAGGGGGTGCAGAAGGCCTTTTGGGATGGTCCCCGCTTACTGGGGAACTTCGAGAGCGGACTGCTTCAGAACTTCGTTTTGAGGAAGATGAGCGCAGAATCTTGAAAGAGCTGGAGGAGGAGGAGAAAGAACAGTTGCAGGAGAGAGAAGAAAATGAACAGCTAGAGATGGAGGAGAAGAACTGGCAGGTGGTGTTAAAGCTGGATAGCCATGAAACAAGCAATATTTCCTGGACAGTAGAGGGGGAGGAATCTGAGCTGCAGGACTGGGAGACACAACAGCTTAGTACCTCAGATTACAGGCCTCTTCTTACCCCTCCAGTAGGTTTTGGAGGCTCAGAGGTTGCCAATGTTTCTCCTTACCCAAGTTCGGAGGATGGATCAGTTGACCTCTTTCTGGAATTGGAGAGACAATGTATTGAGGAGGAGGAAAGAAAGGAGGCATCTAGTCTTGAATCAGCTTTACGGTCTACCCCTACTGAGCCCCTGGTTGCATGTCATACCCTACCCAGAGTGGAAGAAGAAGAAGAAGAAGAAGAAGAAGAAGAAGAAGAGGAGAGAGAGGATAAGGTTGAGTATAACAGGGATAAAGCTGGCCTCAAAAAGAACAGTGATCATATAAACCTGTTAGAGAAATATCAGACTGAGCCATCTGGTTCGGGAACAGACCAGAATCTTTCCAGTAAAGATACTGATGATACTCAAAGTTGGACTGCTAGTGAAAGCTATTATGATAGTGATGCTAACCCCAGCTTTCCACAGGATCACACCACACCCATGCTTGATATATGCACTTTGGATGAGCCTTTGTTGGAATCTGAGTCCAGTGGAATTCAGACATCCCACCTGGACAGAACTTCTCTGTCAGATACAACACAAGCAGAAAGACGAGAAACTGATTCAGACCTGGGCAGTGGAGTGTTGTCTGAGCAAGAGCAGTTAGATGATGAGGTGAAAGACAAGGTGCATGTAGTCCATACCTCAATGAGTCATAAAGGCCTATATCCAAGTCCTGATAAACTGTATGAAGAAAACAATGACTATGAGTTAGTTATGTGTAAGTCTAATTTAAAAGAGGACATAATACACCTGTCTCTTGGAACTTCTGATTTAAACAGTAATTTAGGAAAGGACACTGAGGACAGCAACTGTAATGTGGAATATCATGTGGAATTGGATCCCACTGTTTCAGTTAAGTTGAATTCTGACGAAGAAAGGACGTTGTTAGTTATGAAGACATACAATGAACTTTCAGCTGTAGCTGAGAAGGTTATTGCTAGTGAGGACACACCTGTACCTGAGCGCAAGCTAACACATGAGGGCCAGAGGACTACAAGTCCCCCAAAATCTGATACTTCAGCGCTTCTAGTGAGTGCACCCTCAAACAACAAACAATCTCCTCCCCACTCCCCAATCTCCAAATCAACTATATACCAGGAGTCAAATGTGGGAACTCATGACAACAAAGATACAGATTCATCTGTTCCCACTGACAGCTTTGTTTACCTGGCAGTGGCAGTGCCATCACAATACTCTCAGGACTGTCCTCCATCCCCACTTATGGAATCTACTCCTCCTAGTCCCCTTCCTAAACCTTGCCCTGATCCAGAAGAGGGGTCCTTTCTATCCTCTGATAGTTTTGTGTACCTGGCAGCTCCTGAACGTCTCCCTCTAGTGTCTGATGGGGGTTCTGCTGGGGAGGACTGTCGAGACTTGGACTCAGAATCTGAGACTAGCCAATCAGGTGTGGATTTTGTTCTAGGGTTGATGAATGAAGATAGTGACTGGGACTCAGATGGGTCAAGACCAGTTTCAGTGGCCCCATGTCAAGATCAGTGGGAGCAACTTGAACCAGGTCTCTTATATAGACTTTTTAGTGAAAACCAGTATGAACAAGAAATTTCTGAACCATGTGATGAAAATGACGCCACTTGTCAATTGATGCATCCAGATGAGGAAACAACAGTATCAGCATTCTTTATCACTGAGGTAATGGCCATTGTAATATACATCTTATTGGGAAATGGGTCCATTTTTACTTGATCTATTTTAGTTAGATATGATATAGGTCTAATAACAAAGCGCATACAGTACTATTTACTATTACTATACTATCAAGAAGAAACTTACTTGTACTTTTACACCTTCTATTTATTAGTACTTCTACTACCATGGTACTATTTCAGTTTCATGTATCATTACTGCCAAAAAAAGAAACTTGTTTTTTGGCAGTAATGATATATGAAACTGATGTACTTGTGCATCCTCGACTACATTATGGATCTGTATTTGCCTAATGTGCTTTATTCAAACAGTTGCACATTTTAATTTGACTTCATTTAGCAACCACATTTTTTGGTCAGAGTAGAAGCATGTTTACATTTGTGAATGTTTTTTTTTTTCTTTTTTTTTTTCTTCTTTTTTTTCCCCCTCCTCTCTCCTGAAAATGAGCATGGCTATCTGATGTACAGTAGTTTCATGTACAGAAAAATCTGTGCGCTTTAGCAGCTTGGTTACAAATGAACACTCATTTGTACAGATACTTGTTTCTGATTGTTTCTGCATGGTGCACATGAAGGACATTGTATATTCCAAATGTCTTAGTGATGGAGAACTAGAGAACGGGTTTGTATATGAGAGACCAAGACAGATGCTATTTTGCTTACGAGTTTAAAATAATCTATATGTCGGTGTTTGACAGTCTCTTAGGTTGCTGTGACTGGCCTGGTGTCTGCTCTGTGTTATGGTTGCTATGGCGTGTGTCATGAGTCTGGCAGGATGTAAACCTGATGTGCTCCTGTTATTACATTACTTGTTCTAAGTAATGGCCAAGCCTGGCTGTCCATCCACATTTCATTTAGCCATAGCTCAGCATGGGCAAGTCTGCTTTTCTGCAGAGTCACTGCCTCTTTTGTCCCCCAAATGTAATCACCTATCAGTGATGGGCAGAGAGCATTATAATTTCTGAGTGGCCAGCATGAATAAGCAAGCAAATTGACTTTTAAACTTTTAATATCTGTTACGGGTTGTTGGGAGAGGAACAAAAAGGTGGAGAGAACATATCTCTTATGGAGTGTCTGTCTCTAAAGCTAAACTGACTATAAATCGCCATTCCCCGTTTTTCTGCTGTAAACCTACAACCCCCAAACCCCACTCCACCCCTTTCTTGTCAAACGCCCTCCCCCTTGCTGCAGTATGAAGGCCTTTTTTTTGAGATAGGGAAGTGAGAAATAAACAGAGGGTTTTTTTTTTTGGGGGGGGGGGGGGGCTGTAACACACAAACACTGTAAAAAGTTGTTGAGAATATAAATAGATGATAAGAATGTGCCAAGATTATCAGCCCTGGGCTCTGTGATTCAACTTCCCCCTGCAACACCAGAGGGGTAGGCACCTAATTCAGAGGAAATGCATGTAATGTGCTAAGGCAAACTCTGAGGTTGAAACAATCACCACTGAAATTGCATAGTTAAGTTGTGGCTGTTTTGAGATAGGATGGGGTGTGATCACAGACCAGTCATTCATGGAACAAAATGGCTCCATAGCTGGTCACCTGGCAATGCTCATGATAAGAGTGGGCGATAAAGCTGTTAGCCAGGGAGGGGAAAGGGGAAAGCTGATCTCATCTCAAAACCTAAGCTACTGTACAAAGGTGGATTGCAGGTAAACATGTGGCAGTAGAGACAAACAAGCAACCTGTATAGAAAGGGATGAGCAGGTCATCAGAAAGAGAGCCTGTGTTATGGGAAATGGGATATGGGATATTCAGGAATATTTGACTGTTTTGAAAATGATGCCACAGAAAGACTGCTTGTGGGAAGCACCTGTGTCAGGAGACTGCAGGGGACAAAGAGAGGGCAGGGCTTCAAGCCTGACAACCACATGCACACACTCATAAACACATAATCACACAGTTCAGCACAAGTTCAACAATAGCAAGCTCTCAGCCAGATATGAACTCATGCATTGGGATTCTAAACCTTAGCTGGCTCTGGCTCAGTACTATTTAACAGAAACAACCATCTAAAACAGGTTATCAAAAACTTTTGCAGCCAGGGACCCCTCTAACTGTAAAACAAATTCCATGGACCCCCTCAGTACAGATGTAATTACTGAATATGTTCAAACTATTTGAATATTTGACTCATTGTTCCAATGAGTAGAGTGATAATTTGCCTATTTACTGGAGCCATAGAACTTTTTATTCCTGCACTTTCAAATGACAGAACATCTTATGAGTTGACATTATTTATAAGTCTGCTTGTTTTTGAGTTGCTGAGATAAAGATTTGTATTTTTAGGTCAGAACTGAAATTGAACTTAGTCTGTGGCCTAAAAAAAGCAAAGAAAAGTTAAAAATGAAGGTAATTAACTGAGAGTTAAGAAGGCTATAGAAGAGTATAGGGAGAAATGAGAGGGGAAAGATGATCAGAGAAATGGGGGAGACAGTCTTTCACTTATTCAAGAAAAACAAGTATGCTCAGGTATGTTCTCTCATACGCGAATGTGTTTTGTCATCCCATGTCATCTTGAAATATTATATTGTCATTATTGATTTCATTATTGCTTAAGCATTTTCATTAGAGCCATGTGTTGGGTGTGTGTGTGCGTGTGTGCGTGTGTGTGTGTGTGTGGGGGGGGGGGGGGGTGTTCATTCTTCATTTTTTTATTGACTCAGTGTAATTAATTGTCAGAGACGGCTGTAGTGATAGAGTGTCTGAGTGATAAAGTCACTAAATGGAAGGTGGCCATTTTAACTCTGGCTTCACTTTGCATTTTTTTGTACTTATCTCTCTCATTGTTTTTCTCTTTCTCTCTTTCTCTAACCTTCTCTTTGAGACCCAGGCACAACTCTAAATAATACTATTTCCATGATGAACTATGAAATCTGATGAAAAATGAAACAATCTTGAATATTTTGGGAGAGAATGATGTAACCTATGTAACTTAACACTGTTTTGCTCAGATGCAGCTGACCTTTTGTCAGTACTATAACTCAGGCTTGTGGTTTGGACTAAAAGAGAAACAAAAAAAAAAAAGACTAGAATGGATAGAGATGTGGGTTGGCATTGGACAGGAAAGCAGCCAGGAATGAAAGAGTGAGATGTGGAGACATTGTGAGAAACAAAAGAGGAGTTTGTCAAAATTGTTTGTAAAAGAAGAAACATGGATAATGAGGGAAGATGAACACAGTGTGCGGAGATTGACTGACCAGCTTACTGGCACGTTCAGAAATTCGAAAAGGAATGAGAGGCATGTCAGATATTTTCCAGAGCTCTGCTGCACTATAGTCAAGGGCCTGAAGTGTCTTCCGCCCTGAGCTGGCCTGAGATAGATTGAGGGAGATCAGAAAATCATGGTTTAACAGAAGTGAAGAATAGATGATTCCATGTTAGCTGGACCGTCCACAAGCACCAGCTCTGAGTGGACAAACATAAGAGACAAAACAAGTAAAAGCTAATGCTAATAAAAGCATTAACAAAAAAAGGACCAATCTCTCTCTTGCATACAGACAGCAAGCATGCATAAACTTAAGCACACACACACTTTGTTGGGGAGAGGGTGTGGTGGCTCATGGCTGTAGCTCATTGTTATTGAGAACGACAGATATCCTGTTTGAGGCACAGACTCGGCCTTCTCTGCAAAACAGCTGTGTCTGAATGGATTCACATGCTGCAATGAAAACAGGATTTTCCAAATATGGGACAGATGCTGACTTGTTATTTCTTAATCTCTATCAAGAATTCTTCTTTTCTCCACTTAAGTAGTATGATTAACACATTATCAAACATGATCAAATTGATAGGACATCAAAGCGCCCCCCGAAACACAAGGTCATCAGTAGCTGTTTCATTTTCCTACCTGTACATGAAAGGATGTGTAAGGGATCCTGTACTCTCTAAGCTTGGGGGTTTAAATTTACTCCACTTTCTTATTCTGGCTTTCCGTTTATCCCCAGAGCTCCCAGTTTTGGTGCTGATGGTCTTTTTTTTTTTTTTTTTTGGTTGTCCTTGTGTGCAAGCCACTAATATACTGTCTCTGAGTCTCTGATTAAGTATTGTGGTTTAGTGTCCTTGGAGATTTAAAGAGTACTATTGTACTGAGTTGAAGCCCTGTGTTTGTTTTTTTGATTTCTTTAATTTTTAAGCACTTTACGACCTTCATCATGTTGCTGCTGGAAAGTGTGCATAATGTGCATTATGTACTCGTCCTCCATTTTCTCTGTCTGGTGTGTGTGTGTGCAGGCTGTGGAGCGAGAGCAGGTAGACAGCATCCAGCCCAAACTGCACTACGTTAATGCTGTGGGACAGGGGCTAATCCAGAGTGCAGCTAAACACACGGACACACAGGCTCTGGAGCATGACCTGGAAACCACCAACCTGCATTGGAACTCCCTCAACAAAAGGGTATGACGTACACTCTTAAACTATGTCACAGGCCTACTAGAGCTTTGTTTTGTTTGTTTGTTTGTTTGTTTGTTTGTTTGCATCAGCATGGACATGCTCTACTTAAATTATATGAATGAGCCTCATTAAGGTGTCTAATGGCTTAACAGTCAACACTTGTATTCATTAAATAGTACTGGACAAAGTAAAGTTTAAACAGGTTCAGATAGTTCAAACAGTTTGCTTAGAACTTAGTGAGATACAGCTTTCACAGATCTAAAACAGTATGTTTACAACAGCGGAAAATATCATTCATAAACAAAAGAAATTTAGATACAAAGACACTGGGGGGGGGGGAATGTCAGCTAGGTTTTCAGAAATTCAGACAAGCACCAGTAGAACTGAAACAGCTTCAAGGGCAAGTGGAACAAAAGCCCACATTTATATCACTTTCAGAAGTATAATTATTAATATCTCAACATTCACTTCTGAAAGTAAAGGAACATCTGTAATACAGATTTAAGTTCCTGTTGGTTTCATCATTATGAAGTAAGGGTTTGCAAACTTGTGCACTTAACTGAGGATGAAGATGGGTTTCCTTTTGAGTCTAGTTCCTCTCAAGGTTTTTTCATCTTGTCACCTCAGGGAGTTATTTCTTGCCATTGTCACCTCTGGCTTGTTTATTAGGGGTAAATTTAAATTTTCTATCTGGATTTCTGCCAAGCTGTTTTGTGACACTGTTTAAATATAATATTTTATTGTGGCTATATAAATAAAATTGAAGTGAATTGAACTGTATATTGCATTCCTAACTCTGGATGAGTAACCAACTGTATTATACTGTCAGTGATGCACCTTATGCTGTCTGAAGATCAACTCCATGTGATAGGGTTTTAAATGTGTGAGTGCAGATTGTAGCATCTTTTATCTCTCTTACTTTTGCTAGCTTTTTTTTCCCTGGCTCATGTATTTCACATGTTAATGGACAAAGCAGTTGTGTCATGGTTGGTGGCCACATTTTCAAGTGGTTCAGATCACTGATTGAGAATTGCTGGTTTAAACCATTAGGAGTGTACAATTTGAATTGAATTTTGGGCTGTTTCTTTAGGTTGCTGAGAGAATCGCTCAGCTCCAGGAAGCCCTTTTACATTGTGGGAAGTTTCAAGATGCTCTGGAACCTCTGTTAAGCTGGTTAAGTGACACAGAGGAGCTGATAGCCAATCAGAAGCCTCCATCAGCTGAGTACCGTGTGGTTAAAGCACAAATACAAGAACAGAAGGTGAGGTTTCCCCAGTGACAGAAGTGAAGGTTATTTATTTTAAAGATAAGTCACTTAGTGTAATTACCTAATACATTAAAGCAGTACGTTAACAGCCATTAGAAAACAAAACTGTCTTCTATATTTTAGCTTATTATGTATATTATTATATAAATATTATACAATATTAGCTCCATCAGTTTGTGGTGAAAGACATGAAGTTTGCGATACAGTTGATTGGTGCTAAATTTGATTGACACTTTGTAGGGAATTTAGCTTTTTTGCATTGTGAATGAAACTGAATTTGTGTTGTGGTGCTGGTTTCTGCAGCTGCTGCAGCGGTTGCTGGATGACCGGCGTGGGACGGTAGAGATGATCCGGGGTGAAGGCGAGCGCATCGCAGCCACAGCAGAGACACAAGACAGAGAAAAGATCCAGAGACAGCTGCAAAGTTTGAGAGAACGATGGACAGATCTTATAGAGAAGGCCAATGCCAGGTGAGAGTGCCCATCACCTGAAGAATCAATTAGAAACAAGTCAAATACCTGACTCTTGATTGAAATGTGACAATGAGTATATACACTTCAAGCCATTCTCTTTAAATTAAAATAATTATTTCACATACACTGAGCCTTCTCTCATCTCGCAGGCAACGTCAGCTGGAGGAGCTGCAGGTTCTCGCTCTGCAGTTCCATGAGTCAGTGGAGCCTTTGGGAGAGTGGCTGAGTGCCACCGAGAGACGCCTGAGCTCCGCTGAGCCCATGGGAACCCAGGCCTCCAAAATTAGCCAGCAAATCAGCCGTCACAAGGTACAGTACGCCAACGCCATGAAGACACTGTTGTCGTCAACCGCAAGAAAAAAGCTCTGCTTTCTTTTCCTAGAAGATTATCACCAAAAAAATAGAAAGGAACAGCCTAGAGTATGCAGCACCTTGCATCTTCTAATATCCAAGGTGTAGGAAATTTGCCAAGGAAAATTGGTAAAACTCTTAATCAAGCCCAGCCTGTACAACCCACCCTGTCCATTTTATTTATGTCTGTGATCTCTTTTGTTTTTGTGGAATATTCGTTGTTTAGTTTCCATTTGTTTTTTATATTTATATCTTATCTATACCATGTTTTCGTTATATTAGATTTAACTCTTGTTTATTAGTATTTTTGAGTCATTAGGATTTCTGTTTTCGTTTTTTTCACCATGCATGGTCATTTTTCTTTTGTTTTGTCTTTTTCTTTTTTTCCCCATACCATCTCTCCCCATCCCTTTCTTATTCATCTGTGGGCAAAACCCCAGGCCCTCCAAGAGGAGGTGTTGTCTCGGGAAAAAGAGGTGGACCATCTAGAGGCCCTTGGCCAATCTCTCTCCCCTCTCAGCTGTGCAGCAGACCGTGATTGGCTCAGTGAGCGAGTGGGAGCAGTGCGCAGCGGGCACACAGAGCTGCGTAATTGGGGCTCTCGGCGAGCGGCCATGTTGGAGCAGGCCCTGGCCAATGCACAGCTGTTTGGGGAGGAGGAGGTGGAGGTGCTGAACTGGCTGGCTGAGGTGGCCCAGCGCCTGGCTGAAGTCTCAGTGCAGAGCTACCAGCCCGAGCTGCTGACTGAGCAGCACAAGTACACTCTGGTAGGACATGGGAGGCACTTTATGGATGCAGTAGTTTTGGTTCCTCTTACGATTTATGGCAATAGGAAAAAAATCTCTGGTTGTTTTATATGTAACAAATTAAAAAGTAAACTTCAGATTTGTAACCTTTTATTACTTGGTCTCTCGTAGTCTCTGAATGAGGAGATTGTGAGTCGGAAGAAGACAGTGGACCAGGCCATTAAGAATGGACAGGCTTTGCTGAAACAGACCACAGGTACCAAGAGCACTCCTGCACTCTCTTGATTGCTTATTATCATAGTTCTTATTGTTCTGACTCTCTTCTTCCTGTGTGTTAGGTGAAGAAGTGCTGCTTATCCAGGAGAAGCTGGATGGAATAAAGAGCCGATATGCAGAGATGACAGCAGGCAGCAGCAAGGCCCTCCGTAACCTGGAGCAGGCACTGCAGCTCGCCACCCGATTTGCCAGTGCCCATGAGGACCTCAACCAGTGGCTCGACTCTGTGGAGGCAGAGCTTAATAACATGGAGCCAGACACAACGCCAGCCTATCAAGAGAGACAGAAGGTATAATGGTTTTTATCATTTCTCATGACTATATAAAAAAATAAAATCAATTGAAATATTAAAACAGATTAAAAGAATTTAAATAAAACATAGCTAAGTAAATCCTTTAGTTCAAAACTGTCTTTAATCGAATCCTTGTTGGTGCAGTGCACTCTGTGAGATTTAGGCCTTTAATGTAATTGTTATGTACACATAGCTGGTTTATTTAATTTTTTATAGGTAAAGCTTACTTCTCCTTTATGTGTGTGCACTTTGTCTTAGGACCTGAAGTGTGTGTCGGCTGAGAAGCGACTCATTCTGGACACAGTTAATGAGGTGGGCAGTGCTCTGCTGGACCTGGTGCCCTGGCGAGCACGTGAAGGTCTAGACCGTCTAGTGGCCGATGCCAACCAACGCTACCGACAGGCCGACGAGACCATTACGCAAAGAGTGCAGCTTGTGCAAGCAGCCATCCAGAGGTCGCAGCAGGTACTGAATCCTTTTAATGTGGTTAAAATAAGTGGTTAATCCGTTTTAATAATCCATTAAACTGACAAAATAATCATCATGTAAACCTTTATATCTGGTTACTTTCATAATAAGAATCTTCTGCATATGAGCATTTGCAGCACAATGAGCACTGACCAACAGAGTGGCTGCAAAAATTAAACCAATTAATAAATAAATGAAGTTGTTATTCTTACACATTTAAACTATTTTAGACTATTATTACAAGGCTGAATAGTAGGTGGTTTGGCCTTTGTTTTGCCAAGGCTGATGTAATTTAATATTTATAAACACAGTCAAGGCAACTGAATCCTCTGGTAACCTGCTGAACTTACTATACTCTAGCAGCACTCTCAGGCTTCTGGCTGTAATGTTCACTTTACATCATAAGCACATAAATATGGTTTGGATTGAAGATTTTCATTGTATTGCTGAGCTTACTATACATATAAACAGATTGTTCTGCATCTGTAGTGAAAAATAAATTAATTGCCACTGATGTAAATGTTTGCTTGTATACAGAGCCAGTATCAGTAACGCTTTGTTTTTAAGACTGAAAAATACTAAAAACCCTGTTCACCAAATGTACCATATTAATACTATTTATTTAAAATGTTTCATTTTTGTGAATTTTGTCTGAGGGCTTGTCTGTAAGAAAGTGACAATATTAAGTTAAGAAACAATTGTATCGCAGTATGAGGAGGCTGTGGATGCGGAACTGGCGTGGGTGGGGGAGACGGAGAGGAAGTTGGCCTCCTTGGGGCCATTGAGTCTGGAACCTGACGTGACCGTGGCTCAGCTCCAAGTCCAGAGAGCCTTCAACATCGACATCATCCGCCACAAGGACACGGTGGACCAGCTCCTCCACACACGAGAGGATATCCTGGAGAGCTGCAGTGAGCAGCAGAGAGAAGCACTGAAGGTAAGAGAGGAAAAGAGAGAGAGTGAGAGAGGTATGGAGCAGTGTGCAACAATTTTGGACTGAGCAGTTGTTTCTTTTTTCTTTCTTGCTTCTCTCTTTTTTTTTGTTCTATAATAAATGTAAATTCTTAATGTATAAGTACATTGCGACTCTTATAACAATAGTCAGTAGTTTGCAAATGACATTTACATTAATGGCTCATGAGAAACCAAATAAAGCCGCATCCCTAATGGCCCTGTAGGTAAAAACGGATTCACTGAGTACTCGCTATGAGGCAGTGAGTCAGAACCATGCCGAACGATTCTCAGCACTGGAACAGGCTCAGGTGCTGGTTGCCCGCTTCTGGGAGACATACGAGGAGCTGGACCCATGGCTGGGTGAGACAGAGGCCCTGATAACCTTGCTGCCTCCTCCAGCCATTGACACTGAGGCTCTCCGACAACAGCAAGACCAGATGAGGGTCAGTGTGTGTTTTTCAGTGCAATTAAAAAAGTTTTAATTTCTTCCTATTGTTAATATATGTCAGTAGTTACTTTTACACCCATTCTCATCCAACCCCTGCTCTATTGCAGCTGCTGAGAGAGTCTATAGCTGAGCACAAGCCCCACATTGACAAGCTGCTGAAGATTGGCCCACAGTTGGCTGAGCTAAGTGCCCAGGAGGGGGCGACGCTGAGACAGCGCTACAGCGAGGCGGAACAACGCTACCTGGCCATCAAAGAGGATGTCAAAGGTCGAGCTGCAGCACTGGATGAGGCCTTCTCTCAGTCTGCACAGGTGTGTGTTCTTACTGTTTGCATGTCTGCATTGCAGTCCAGCTACCCTATAACACTGAAAGTGTTCTGTTTAGTTGTGTTTAGAGGAAATTATGGTAACATTAATTTAAGGTTTAATAATAAACTACTCTTCTCTGCTTCCAATATAAATGACCTGAGCCAGTGCAGCAACTTCTCAGCTCATTATCAACATGTTGGGAACAGATAAAGCTTGATACTGTGCAGGGCAGTGGGTCCCTAGGACTGGGGTTGAGATTTGATGGTGTAAAAATTAATTTATTCATAGATTAACAATGAAAGCTTCCTTAAATTAGCAAACTTTTATTTTAATAATTGAGGAAAGTATTCATTAAATTTAACTATATTGTAGTATCACCCAAATTTCATTACATTATACAAACTGTTTTTAACTTTATACAATACTTATTGATTAATTAATTGTTTAACCTTAAATTAAAAAACTACACATTACCATCCCATAAATAGTTTATTAACAAAATAATGGTTGCAGTCATAGGTTAGTGTTCATCATATTTACATTATCTTGTGTTGGCAAGATTATCACGTTAGAACCACATTGCTATTTCTGTATAGTTTTACTTTTACATTGTCCATCTGCTACATCTGACTTACTCATCACAGATTCAGAAATCTGTTGTAGTCGTTATTGAAATTATATCACATCAGCACTTGGCTGAATGTTTGTTATTGATATGCTTGCTGGCTTGTTTGCATGTCATTTGATTAACACATTGTATTGTCTCTCCACCCCATCCCTTTAATTGTATCGTACTGTTACTGCACTCATCTCTGCACTTGCCTCTCATTCAACTTCCACCTTCCTTCATCATGCCCCTGGTGTTCACTTATTGCTTTCGTCCCTCTATTACTCCACCACTTTCCTTGGCTTGTTGCATCTTCCTGTTGTTCTCCCCTTACTTTCTCCATCCCATATGTGTTTGTGCAATCCATCCCTCCATCCTGTCACTCATTGTGGATGTGCTGTGTGTTCACCGTCACTGCTCTCTACAACACCCACAGCTGACAGAGGTAAGAACTCCATTACTCACTATGCAACTCCATGTCCATCTTAAAGGCATAAAACTAGTGTTTTGTATGTTATTTGGCATATCATGGGGCTTTCATCTAATCATCAACTGCATGGTGTTATTTTGCAAAAAAGCAGCTATAAATCTGATTAAAGTTGTCAGTTGTTTCGGGAAAAAATGAACATGCATCTTTAGAAATATAAAAACCTTGTTCTCAGAATGTAAAATAATGAAAAATATTAATTATACAGTTGTGAATAAACTCAAAATAGAGTCAGAAAATAATGTTTGATGTTGATAGTCCCTGGACAAACACTTTCCCTTGTCCTCGTTTCATTTCTTAAGTTGCATACAGCTATCCTAAATAGTATGTCAAAATTGTGTACTATGCTGTACCAGTATCCATGCCTGTAATGGTGCACTGTTTAGAATGGTACAGTGCAATATGGCACACAGCCAGTCTCTAAAGAATTGCCAATATGGATGTTTATTTTGAGAAAATTGGGAGTCTCCACCATAATTAATCGTAGACCACTTACAGTACTAGCATTAGTGGTAGAGCATAATCCTAGCCTAGGCTGCTAGTCTAACCTTTTCTTCTATCAAAGATAATAATTTGGAAAATGGCAACAAAGTGCAGAGTAGCTGGATGTGAGGCAGACAGACCAATTGGCAGACACAGACTGAGAGAGAAAGAGAAAGAGACAGGCAGACAGAAACAGAGACAAAGAGAGACAGAAAAAGAGAGAGATGGACAGATAGAGATTGACAGAAAGGCAGACTGAGACATAGCGAGAGAGATAGACAGACGGACAGACAGAATTAATATATATGTATAATAGTATAATTGTACACTGTCTATTTGATCCTTGACCCTCTTCTTGTTGTTCTGATTCAGTTCCATGATAAGATGGACCCCCTGTTGGAGACCCTCGAGGGAGCAGTGCAGCGTTTGCGGCAGCCTCCTCCCGTGGCAGCTGAGGTGGAGAAGATCCGTGAGCAGCTGGCAGAGCACCGGGCGGCCGGGCTGGAGCTGGACAAACTGCTGCCCTCCTTTAGTGCCCTGTGTGCCCGTGGGGAAGAGCTCATCACCCGCGCAGCTCATGACGACCCTGCTGCTCAGGGTGAGCGCTCCATAACAGCACACTCACATGAATGATGTGGATTTACTGTACTGAAATATATAGTGCTGACATTTGTGTGAAGTTTGAGATGTGTAGGTACAAAGTGATGTGTTTTTTGCTGTCCCTGCAGCGGTGCGCTCTCGGCTCCTGAGGCTCCGTTCCCTTTGGGATGAGATCAGACAGAGGGCAGAGGAGAGAGAGGGAAAACTGCAGGATGTACTGGACTTAGCTGGAAAGTTCTGGGCTGATATGGCAGCCCTGCTGAGCACACTGCGAGACTCTCAGGAGATTGTGAAAGAGCTGGAGGACCCTGGAGTGGATCCATCACTGATCAAGCAGCAGATAGAGGCAGCAGAAGTAAGTCTTATGCAGCAGGTGAATTGTACTGAGTGTAAAGCTTAGTGCAAAGGTTTGCATATCTAATCATTTCTGGATGGGGAAAGAAGGGAAACGGTTTGCTTTGTCATAACCCTCTTTGTTTCCAGAGCTGAAATCAGATATTTCAGGAAGAATGGGCTGAGTCATAGATCTTTAGGCAATATGTATATTACATTCAGAAAGGGAGATACAGATGATTAAATTGATATCAATTTTTTTATATTATTATTATTATTATTATTATTATTATTATTATTATTATTAGGGTTAATAATCAAATATTGCTCTTGATGTTTTTTCTAGCCAAAACAACCCATGTATTTTTAGAAAAAAATATATAACCATTTAAGCATATATTAGGTGCTCATATCAGCTCCTGTAATGAGCACAAGCAATATTTTTTACACATCCTGTTTATTTAATACAGAGATGAAGTTTAGAGGTATTTTAAGGTAAGATGAAATAAAAGTGTTGCCTGAGAGGATCCTCAAGCAGTCCTCAGGGGGTTTGGGGCTTCTGTTTCAATCATTATTTATATAAGATTGGTTGGGTTCTTTAAATGTTAAAGTTGTACTGTTAAAGTCTTAAGTGCTAAGATCTGGAGTACTAAGCTGTAAACAAAATATATAGTGGTTAATATAATTATTTTCATTATATTTTATATAATATATTTTATTTAACATAACATAGTTTACAAAAATAGCTTATAAGTAACATAATGCAAATTAAATGACTCTCTCTGCATTTCTTCAGCTTAACTGTCTGTGTCCTCTCTGTGATCTCAGGCCATCAAAGCCGAGACAGACGGCCTGAGGGAGGAGCTGGAGATCGTTCGCACACTGGGAGCTGACCTCATCTTTGCTTGTGGAGAAACTGAGAAACCAGAGGTCAAGAAGACCATCGATGAGGTAAGAACAGAAACATCCAGTGACTTTTTTTTTTTTAAATCCCACTGGACAGTCGTCCAAAACCAAGTGTTTTCCTTTTGCTTAAAATTTGACCCTTTACTTCTCCTCTAGATGAATGCTGCCTGGGAAGGCTTGAACCGCACATGGAGAGAGAGGATGGAGAAACTGGAGGAGGCTATGACAGCCTCTGTGCAGTACCAGGACGCTCTACAGGTGGGTGGCACTGGCACTGCTACTGAACCGCTAACTGATGCAACACTGATGTAAAGAATGAATAAGCATTTTAATGAGGATTTCTGCTCTCTAGGGTATGTTTGACTACCTAGACAACGCTGTCATCAAACTGTGCGACATGCAAACCGTAGGAACTGACCTCAGCACCGTCAAACAACAGATAGAGGAGCTCAAGGTTTGAATTAGTTCTGATTAGCTTCTTTTTTACTTCAGTGAATCTGCAGATTATACAAAATCTGAACTCATTTTCTCTTCCAACAGCAATTCAAGGTTGAAGTGTACCAGCAGCAGATAGACATGGAGAAGCTGTGCCACCAGGGGGAGCTACTGCTCAAAAAGGTTTCTGACCAAGCAGACAGAGACATGATCCAGGAACCTCTCACTGAGCTCAGGCACCTGTGGGACAATCTGGGAGACAAGATCACTCTCAGACAGGTCAGCATGCCTCAACCAGCTCTCTTATTTGTGTACCGTAATGGATATTGAGGATTACTGATGCCTTTTTTTTTTCTTTATGTCTTCTCTCTTTTGCTCTCTCAGCACAAACTGGAAGGAGCTCTTCTAGCCCTGGGTCAGTTTCAGCACGCTCTGTCTGAGCTGCAGTCCTGGCTAAGCCACACACATGCCACCCTGGACACCCAGAGACCCGTCAGCTCCGACCCCAAAGCCATCGAGATCGAGCTGGCCAAACACCATGTAAGCACACATTTAAACTGGATTGTCATATCACACATCATACCCTTGTTTCAGTTGTGAATTTATATACTGAATAATACTGAAACGGGCTGCACTACTGCTCAACATTTACACATTATCCAGAATTCGCAGCAGATCCATACAGCATATGCAAACTCGTACCTCCCAGTGCTTAACAGGAACCAGTGGGTGTGACATGCTCATGCATTTCAGGTGGATGTCAGACAGCAGCAGCTAATGACATTAATTTATTATTTAATCATTTAAGGCACAATCTACTGCCAAACAATCCTTTCATATTAATTCTTTCCAGTTAGCATTGCCATAAAATAGCTTTAAGGCAGTTCCACTCAAAATGATTAAAATAACATGTGAATAATGAGGAGAATTACACCTTATAAAGCCTGATCTACTTTTCTTTTACAGTAAACTTTAGCAGGCTACATCAGGCTACTCTCTTCTCGATGATGTTTGTGTCATTTACTTTTATCCTGTTTCTAATCACAGCAGCTGGTATCCAATACAATACAATGTGATTAAACAATGGAATGCATTAAAAAAAACGTTTATTATTATCAGTATAATAAATTTTATTATCTAATAGTGTATATGCTTTAATAGTTGCTGTTAGCCCTTTTTTAATGTGTTCTTTTAATTTCAGAACATAGGTTGTTTATGTATACTCACTAACACTGATTTTTCCATCAGTACCCTTCCTCTTGTTTGTTCTCCTTGAGCTGACACCTGATGTAGTGCTTTTCTTATAATTATTTAAAACAATCCACATTTATAAGAGATGCCACTTCTGAGGAAAACATGCCTAGTGTGAAAATAGCCGTACAATTAGTGTCCTCCCTATGTGTTGTCTTTCTTAATATAGAGTGCATTCCTATTTGTCTGTGCTAACTTCCCAGGTGTTGCGCAACGACGTCCTGTCCCGTAGAGCCACAGTGGAGACGGTGAACAGTGCAGGCTCAGAGCTGCTGGAGTCCAGTCCTGGAGACGAGGCTAGCCACCTGAGAGACCAGCTGGATGAGCTGAACCGCAGCTGGGACAGCTTACTCCTGAAGACAGATGAGAGACAGAAACTACTAGAGACTGCGCTGCAGCAGGTGCTTTACTACAGCACTACTGAAAACATTACTGCCTGTCCTTGAGCAAACCGTGTAGTATTTGTGGTGAGAATTGCAAAGGATTAAGTCTATTTTGGACTCTGAAAGGGTACTTAGTAGCGAGGACAGACAGTCTCTGTAATATTAATGGTAGCGAGCGTTGTTGATCAGTTGACTGTGCTCTTTTCAGGCGGAGGGTTTCCATGGTGAGCTGGAGGAGTTCCTGCAGTGGCTGAGGCGCACAGAGAGTCAGCTATCAGCAGCCAAACCCACAGGTGGCCTTCCAGAGACGGCCAGGGAGCAGCTGCAGCAGCACATGGTAAACACTTCACTACAGACCTGTATAGAGAACTCCATGCTCATTTCCATGTGCTTTATATACTGTGAGATTAAGGCAGTTATGCAGTACAGTAGTCCATAAAACGAAAACAGTGAACACCAAATTTTAGATTTTTTTATTTTTATTTTACAAAATATCCAGAATTATTCTAATGTTTTATATTTAATGGTACAGCCATTTAGGTACACAGCAACATACAAATAGATCTGAAACTGTTTTTATATGCACACTAGTAATCTAGGGCCAGTTTCCCAAAAGCATTGTAAAATAAAATCATTTTAACAGTTGCAGAGTGTGTTCAGTGTGATGCTTACTCTACCATTTAACGCTGGTCTTTGTGCTGTACTCAGTCCTCATCATGGTCTGATTCTGGTGTATTATTAAAAGGATTGTGTAAACCGCATATGGCAATATTAATTCCAGACTTTAAAGCTGTGATCATATTTCTTGAAATCTGATAACAGCTAATGAGGACACTTGAATTTTAATCCACTAATCAGGTTTATATAATTTTTGCCAAAATCAGTTTTTTTTTTTGTTGTTTTTTTTTTTGTTTTTTTTTTGCAGTTAATAGACTATTTTTTGCATGTAAATGCACTCTGTGTGTTGCAGGAGCTGCAGGCTCAGTTGACACAGCGTGGTGAACAGTACCACCGACTGCTAGATCAAGGAGAGTCCATGCTGTTGGCCAGAGGGGGTGAGGAGGCCAGCCCTGGAACCACTCAAACCCAGCAGAATCTGGCCCTGCTCCAAAACAAGTGGACCAGTCTGAATGCCAAGATGGACGACAGGAGGGTATGATAACATGCCTTGTAACTACTGTAGTCCAGTATCATTTTAATCAATATTTAATTAGCCATTGTGTAGCCATCTGGTTCTCAGTGCTTCTTCTTTTGTTTGTCATTAGGCTAAGCTGGAGGAGGCTGTATCTCTGGCGACAGGCTTCCAATCATCACTGCAGGACACCATCAACTGGCTGACGCAGGCAGAGCAGACTCTGAACATGGCCCAGTCACCTAGCCTCATCCTTGACACTGTCCTCTTCCAGATAGATGAGCACAAGGTGAAGTTTGGCTGTTATAATTGATCAGTTTAGTGGTGTAATAGTGCTGTGTCTCTCCTGACATCCTCACTTTGCTGAGAATGTGTGTGGTGGTCTGGGTAAACCTGTTGGATGTTGCTGTGACTGAATTCTGTACTTATCACACCCAGCTCTGCACCACTCTCACTCCAAAATGCTAGCACTGCTTGACTGGTCCCACCATCTCTCAGGGTACAAGGAATATATACATCAAGGTTCTTCTCTGTCCTGGCACCAAGGTGGTGAAATGAACTTCTCCTGGCTGTCCAAAGAGCTGACTCCCTGGCTGTTTTCAAACGAAGACAAAAGACCCATGTCTTTAAAAAAAAAAAATCCTTGTCCCTCAACCCCAACAGGCTTTTTATACTGATGGTACTCTTAGTCTAGCATGAGGATGTGTTAATGACAGAAGCTACAAAATATTTATAGTAGAAAATGTCAAAATTTCACCATGTGTAGGGTTTGCCCAGGCCTCCACACACATCTAATAGTTTTACTCAGCTGCCCAAGACCTGAAGATGTTGCCGCAACCCTGACTTTTTGCCTGATGCTGTGTGCTCCTCAGGTGTTTGTGAATGAGGTGAACACACACAGGGAGCAGGTGCTGGCTCTGGAGAAGGCAGGTTCTCAGCTGCGCTTTGCCAGTCTCAAACAGGATGTGGTGCTCATCAAGAACCTGCTGTTGAGTGTGCAAGCTCGTTGGGACAAGCTGGTGCAGAGGTCTCTGGACAGAGGACGGCACCTGGACGAGGCCCGCAAGAGAGCCAAACAGGTAACCCTATCCTTCATTCTTTTTATCATCACTTAGGTGAACATTTTATTGATAATGTGTGTTTTATGGTTAGTTCCATGAGGCTTGGAGGAAGCTGACTGACTGGCTGGAGGAGGCTGAGAAAAGACTGGACTCTGAGCTGGAGATCTCCAATGAGCCTGATAAAATCAAAGTGCAGCTCACTAAACATAAGGTACAAATGTAAAGAACTGATGAACATGAAAAGTGGATAAAACTATATATTATATTATAACAATATATACTATATATATTGCCAAAAAAAATTATACTGAGTAACTGCCGTCTTGCTCATTGGTGCCACCTGCTGGGCCAAAAAACTTTCAGTGCTTCATATTTTTATATTCTTGTTTAACTAGTTATAATTAGATATCTAGATTGTTCTATATTTATTTTTTGTTCAGACACATACCAGTATGATGACAAGTCCTCTTTTCTGTCATTGACTCACTGTAGGAGTTTCAGAAGGCTCTTGGTTCTAAGCAGCCAGTATATGACACCACAGTGCGCTCTGGGAAGGCCATGAGAGACAAAGCTACCCTGCCAGCTGACACACAGAAGCTGGACAACCTCCTCGGGGAGGTCAGAGACAAGTGGGACACTGTGTGTGGGAAGAGTGTCGAAAGGTAAAAAGCAAACAATACTACCGAATCATTTGAATACTTAACGGAAGTGGATATAAAAGGCAAAAGAAAAGATAAAAAGTTAAAACAAGTTTGTACTGTCTCTCTTATTCTCAGGCAGCACAAGTTGGAGGAGGCCCTGCTGTTCTCGGGTCAGTTTGCCGAGGCTCTGCAGGCTCTTGTGGACTGGTTGTACCGCGTAGAGCCACAGTTAGCTGAAGACCAGCCTGTCCATGGAGACCTGGACCTCGTCTCTAATCTCATGGATTCCCATAAGGTACCAGTGACACGCAGATAAAAGTCACTGTTACACTTTGTTGAAATCCTATAATCTCTTTAATCTGATTTAAGATAGCATAGTATGCTGTTGAATAACCTGGTAACTTTCTAAATCAGATAACTGTCTGATTATTATTGTGCATGTATGCACTCTTGATGTTGCCTTAGGCCTTCCAAAAGGAGCTGGGGAAAAGGACTGGTAGCATCCAGGCACTGAAACGTTCTGCTCGGGAGCTTATGGAGACAGGCCGGGATGACACCGCCTGGGTCAAAGTTCAGCTGCAGGAGCTCAGCAACCGCTGGGAGACTGTCTGCGCATTGTCTGTCTCCAAACAGACGCGTCTCCAGCAGGCTCTCAAACAGGTGAAAAAAAAAACAGATTAGACTATAACAAATCAATTTACTGTAATAGTTAACCAGAGGAAAATACTACTGGAGTTGTGCATCATTTCCTTTTACCTCCTCCCCCTCTCATACCCCCTTACAGGCTGAGGAGTTCCGCACAGCAGTGCAGATGTTATTGGAGTGGCTCTCGGAGGCAGAGCAAACCCTGCGTTTCCGAGGCATCCTGCCAGAGGAGGTGGAGACCTTGCAAGCCTTGTTACACACGCATCGTGACTTCATGCAGACTGTGGAAGAGAAGAGAGTGGATGTGAACAAAGCAGCTGGCATGGGGGAGGCCATACTGGCAGTGTGCCATCCTGATTGTATCACCACCATCAAACACTGGATCACCATCATCAGGGCCCGCTTTGAGGAGGTAGTGCAGCTGTAATTATAAGCTGTTGTTCCATCAAATTTTAAGAGGGGGAAAAAGAAGAAAAACATTTTGATCTTTACCATGAGTTTAAAGAGGTGCAACAGCATGTCACCACTGCTGATTAGTGGGAAGTTCTAGTGCGCTTCATTTTTGCAACAGTGCGTCCCATTTCAACATGAAAAAGTGTCACTGTATCATTGCTGTCATTGCATAACCCTGTCTCACAGCTGACATGAAGTATTTTTGTGCCATTGTCATGGGAAATATTTAAAATTGTGCTACATATCTTGCTACACATAGGTGAGAATTACTCCTTAATTACTTCATGTCCGTGTCACACACAGCAGTTGATTTCATTGGATGTGCTTTAAAATGTCAGCGAAAAAAGGTCAAAGTTGGATTTGATTGAACATTGAGTGCAGTGCGTCAAATACAAGCGATGCATGGCACCCCATTTTGTCCATATTGAGACAGTGTAATTTTTCCTCTCATCATCTCTCCACCATCTAAATTCCCTATCCAAAGTTCAGTCTGTTGCTATTATCAGAAATACACCTAACTGAAGGCTCTTATGCATTCTCTAGGTTTTAACATGGGCGAAGCAGCATGAGCAGCGGCTGGAGGCAGCACTTGCAGAACTACTCAACAATGCAGCACTGTTGGAAGACCTGTTGTCATGGCTACAGTGGGCGGAGACTACATTAGTGCAACGTGACACTGAGCCCCTCCCCCAGGACATCACTCAGCTTAAAACACTGATCACAGAGCACCAGGTGGGTGGGGCTGCACTGGACAGGTTTATATATATATATATAAACTTTACACTTTTATCGTTTATATATATAAATAATATATAAACAATATAATGACAAAAGTCTAAACTCTAAATAGAATCTGTTGAATGTGTTTATGTATTTTGTGTGTGTGTGTGTGTGTATTGTTAAAGATCACCAATGATTAAATGTTTAAATTGTAATTGTGCACCTCTGTCAGGTTTTCATGGAGGAGATGACTCGTAAACAGCCTGACGTAGATAAAGTGACAAAAACCTACAAGAGAAAACCATCAGAATCTTCTAGTAGTCTTGCTGAGAGAAGGGGTGTCCGTAAGTGGCCTTCCTTATGCTTCTGTCCCGCTTACATTCACGTGCATGAACAGAGCACAATGTATTTGCAGTGTGTTGTTGAATATTTGTGTAATGTAGGTGTGGTGAGTGTGAATACAGATTGTTACTAGATATGTTTGCTTTCTCTTCCTCAGGCAAGCAGCAACAGCAGCAGCAGCCTGCCATGCAGGTAACCGGAGGAAACCCTCGTCTTAACCAGCTCTGTTCACGCTGGCAACAGGTTTGGCTACTGGCCCTGGACCGCCAGCGCAAGCTCCATGATGCCCTCGACAGGCTAGAAGAGGTATAGTGTATTTTATTTTAGTTTTTTTATTTATTTTTTTTTTTTTTAACTCTAATATGATAGTCTGTATCTGTTACATATAGAGGATGATGTAGCATAGTATCGTTTAATTAGTGAAACTGTTTAATCTTGTAGAAGTGATGAAGGCATCATCGGGATTTCATGACAGACAAAATAACAAATAAAACAAACCCACGAATAATAAATAAAGTAATTCATAAAAAAAAATTATTAGCAATTAAGTAATCAAATAAGTATATAGAATTTGTGTTTGATTAGTTACTGTCATGTGCAGTCTGATATTTTTTTTATCTCAGTTGACTTATATTTGTTTGTGCCTCTCACAATGTTGCAGCTGAAAGAATTTGCCAACTTCGACTTTGATGTGTGGAGGAAGAAGTACATGCGCTGGATGAATCATAAGAAGTCTCGCGTCATGGACTTTTTCAGACGCATCGATAAGGACCAAGATGGCAAAATCACTCGGCAGGAATTTATCGATGGCATCCTGGCATCAAGTACGTATATACATACTGATATAAATAAGTACATAAATGATCCCTTTTGAAAAGTCCTAGTTTACAGTAATTAGTAAAATCCAGAATTCTTGGTACCCTTCATGAAAATTTTTTTTTAACACAATATTTATCCTATATGAAAAGTCTTCTTAAGTAGTAAATGTTTTTGGGAAACACTGGTAAAAATGATAAGCAACCCACAACTAATATTTGACCGAATATCAACACTGAACCTTTTACTGTAATGTCTAAAAAATTACTTTTTCAGTAGGATTTAGAGCTGTTGACTGAAATAGCCTTTGAAAAACAGTGAGTTTGTGTTTTAGAGCTGTGCATTAATGTAATACCGTGTACTTCGGTCTTTACAGAATTCCCCACCAGCAAGCTAGAGATGACTGCAGTGGCTGATATCTTTGACCGTGATGGTGACGGTTACATTGATTACTACGAGTTTGTGGCGGCTCTGCACCCTAATAAGGATGCTTACAGACCCACTACAGATGCAGACAAGATTGAAGATGAGGTAATGTCAACTTATCAAATCCCTTAGTATTCCCATCTTCTGTTTGTTATTATTTACAAGGTAACATTTCTCATATTTTCTCCATGTAGGTCACCAGACAAGTGGCCCAGTGCAAATGTGCTAAGAGGTTCCAGGTGGAGCAGATTGGGGAGAACAAGTACAGGGTGAGTTATGAGTTAATAAAACTAATGGTGTTGACTAGAAATAAACTTAAGCTCATTACAGGTGTACTAATGTATATAAATGAAGTTGTTTACTAAACAACCATCATGCTACAGTGCCGCACTCTCACCCTTGGTTCTAACCATCACAACCACCTTAACATAGTAATCTCATGCCATTTTGGGTTAAAGGTGCATTGCTGTGTATGTGAGTCTGCTATATGACCGAACTACCTCACTGTACTACCACTGCATCACTACACAACAGTGTATGCAGTGTGTGCTTCTCACCACCAAACTAATGTCCATCCCATATTTCCAGTGAATGAAGGAGCTGCATTGTTTTCATGTTTTCTCCCTTCATCATTATCCACTGGGTAATGATACTTCCAGCAAGACTCACTCATTGGACTTCACATGCCTCGGGTCCATCACAATTACTGACTGAGCTGTGTGTCTCTGTTTGTGTCTGTGTTGCCTTCATCCCTTTGTCATCTCTCACCTGTACTTCTAATACTGCTATTCACAAGCACTCTAATCCATTTACAAGCATTAGGGAAAAATGCGTTTTTATCCTCATCCATGCCTAGTTACAGTAATGTTAATACTGACTCATTATTGAATTAGATTTGTTTTAACTTAGAACAGTACTTAAGTTCATTAATTGTTTTCAGCATTTGTGTTTGTACATGTTATTTCATACTCTCTCTTCTTTCTTTTCCTTGTTTTCTTCCTTCTCCATGTCTGCTGGATTTTTTGTAGTTCTTCCTTGGGAACCAGGTAAAGTGACTGGCGTGTTTGTGATATGGCCTCTGAAATCTGCTCTAGATTTGGTTAGGGATTGTGACCCTGAATTTGAATGACCAGGCAGCCTCTATGCTGAACATGGCACAGAGAGTCAGTCCCCACTACTTGCTATTGAATATAGTACAGATATTTGTTTGAACCTCTCTGAGCCACAGTTACTGAGCATTTCCTGTCTGGTTTGCATGGTTACATAGCCATTACCCAAATATGCTGGGAATGTGTGCACTTCCAACTCCGGAGCAGATATCACAGGCCCTGTCAGTGTGTTGTATTTCTGTAATGGTGAAAGTTAAAATGGTATTTTAATGATTCTGAAAAGATTTGGTGGTTTGATTGTTGTAAAATATCCTCTAATTTCTTTGGTGGAGGAGCAAACTGTGAAATGTTGAGTTCTTGAGATTTTGTGACTTTGGTAAAATATGAAATAGTTTTACCATAGTATTTATTTTGACATAGAATTTATTAGGGGTTGGAACTTTTAGGGGGTGATTTATGCAATTATAAATCAGTGCTTGATGTACCTCAATTCTATGCATAATGATGTTTTTTTCTGTGACCACTGTAACTTTTAAAGCATAAAGTGAAATTCACATTTGGGGGGTGGTGGTGGTGGGGTTTCTGTTAGGCAGGAAGAGTAAAATGCCGTGTTTCTCTGTGTTTGTTGTTCCCCAAATATTTTTTTCTTAGTATGACAGAGCTTGTGCCCATACAATCGCTTTCAAAGCAGAGGGCACAGGTCTGAATCTGTCCATTTTCAAATCAGCTAGTTTTGCTAATTTCACCACCCAACACTCATTGCATTTGAGCAGATCTATTATTTTAAAAAAAGATCAGATCATTTAAAGAGCAAATAGAGATGCATTCAAGAATCTAATCAAACAATAAAAAGATTAATTTAATTAATCTAAATTACAAAGCATATAGCAATCGCACTGTGTATCTGAATAATCATAATATATTTGTCTAACTTGAGTATTAATTTGAAATTTGTAGCAATATTTTATTATTTTGAACACATCAGTTTTTAAATACTATGGTAAACATTTTAGAGCTTTTGGAGCGCTATGGGACATTGGGCTGAGCTTGATCGTGAATCATCTAGAATCTAAAATGCATGTTTTTTGCATGACATAATGTAATTTATTTAATTTTTGTCTTGTTATTTTTTTAATCTTCAGTTGTAAGGTTTGAAGATTCTCAAACTCATCAAACTCTTTTCTTTTACTACATTTTTTTCCCTTTGCTCCTTTCTGCACTGTGCCTCTCTCTCTCTCTCTCTCTCTCTCTCTCTCTCAGTTTGGGGACTCTCAGCAGCTGCGTCTGGTGAGGATCCTGCGCAGCACAGTCATGGTTCGGGTGGGAGGGGGCTGGATGGCGCTGGATGAGTTTCTGGTCAAGAACGACCCTTGCAGAGGTAAGGCTTATTTACACAAGCACACACTTATACACACCCACTTACACAAACATGAGGAGCAGCTGTGTATAAGGAAGCTGATGTATTTGGTTGGGTAAGATATGTTCCAGACAGCTGCGTTGGATCTGAGCCCCTGACAGACACAATGACACACATTTTCTCTCATATTCTCTCTTTATGATGTACAGTGCCTTAAATAAGTATTCACCCCCTTGAACTTTTCCCAGTGTTACAACCTGAAATTGAAATGGACACAATTAGGATTTTTTTTCTTTTGATTTATATATTCTTTATAACATTTTGCGGTAGAAAATATTTTTTCATTGTAACAAAACGGTTAATTAAACAAAAAAGCAGACATTTGTTCATTGCATAAGGTGAATGTGAATCTCTGCCCCAGTCTCAAGTGTTGTGCAGACTGGAACAGGTGTTTCTCTAGGATTGCCCTGCATTTTGCATCTTGCCCTCAACCCTGACCAGGTTCCCAGTCCCAGCTAATGAAAAACACCCCCAACAGCACGATGCTACCACCACCATGCGTCACTTTGGGGATTGTTTCTAGGGTGATGAGCAGAAAGTTCAGTTTTGGTCTCATCAGACCAGAGAACCTTTTCACACATTTTTGCTGAGTCTCCAATATGGAATGTTTTTTTTTTTTTTTTTTTGGTAAATAATTTTGCAAATTTATATAGATTTTTCACACCAGTCCAGTATTATGGGTTATTTTGTGTAGCTTCATGACATATAATTCCAATTAAGTCCATTTCAGTTTTAGGTTGTAACACTACAAAATTGAACAATTCAGATTTTACCAAGGCACTGTGAGATCTGTCAGTTACATCATCACTCCATCCATCAACCATCAGTCCTTTTTCCTTTTTTTCTGCTGTGGGAGTCTCTGAAATATCTCTTTATTTCTTTCAGACCTCTGATCATCTGCCATGTCTTTAGTCTTTATTTTTACATGCATGATTATATATTTGGCTCCACTCTCTCTCTCTCTCTCTCTCTCTCTCTCTCTCTCTCACACACACATTTTCTCACTCTCTCTCTATTTGAATCATAGTGCATGATGCATGGTCTCTCCTTCCCTTTCCCCCTTCCCTGCCCTCTCTCTCTATCTCTCTCTCCCCAGTGCAACATCCAGGACTTAAAATCCTTCGCTCCGACTCCAGCTGCTCCATATCATCTCGTATAGGTTGGGTCTTTCTCTCTCTCACTTCCTCTTGGTTTTTTGTCTCTCTCCTGTTTTTACTCGGATCATCTTTGGTTCCTGTGTGCTGTGCTGTGCTTGGCTGACTGTAGCACTAAACTAACTGTCCTTTCCTGGCTGTGTGCTCATATTGTGGCTATGCGTTTTACAGTATCAAGGGCTGGACCACATGTTCCAGAGTCCTCATTTAAATGACATGATGATGGTGTAAGCTGAGCACATGGACTTTATGGCCATGTATATCTATAGTATGTCTGTGTATGTGTGAGAGAGAGAGTATGAAAACTTTCTTCCAAGTTGTGTGAGTGGGGTTAAATGTGTGTTTGGGTTTACTTCATGTTGTCTCTTATGTCTCTCAGTGGCAGTCACTCCTGGCTATTTCTGCTGCAGAGGTACCTCACTCCTACTCTCTCCTTCTCTCCGGCTGTCTCTCACTCTTTCAGTCTGACATCATCCCTCCACCCTGTCAATACTCAAACTCTAAATCCATTGAACAACTTCCGATCCATCTCCTCACTGCTCCGTCTTTGTATATGTGTGTGAGTGTTGGTGCTTTGGTGTGAGGGTATGTGTGTGGGGACGTCTCAGTCTCATGCCAGCTAGTGTCACGCTTCTCATTCTCATTCGGCCGGGCCTGGTCTTTGCGCTTTTTTTGTGCGTGACCCTGATGAGCATCGCAAAATCAAAAAAGCAAGAACTGGGTGTGGCAAGACTGGGTTTCTAATATTGCTCTGAGCAGCTCTTAAAAGGGTTTGCTCATGGGGAACGAATTACAGACTATACCTGACTTATGGAGAAGTAATTATATGGTGTGCCGCCAATTAACAGCTGCCCTGCTGTTGCTTGAGACCATGGAAAATGGGGTTGTGTTGCAGTCTTTAGGACAGCTAGTGACCACGTCTATAGTGCACCGCTACTATTGCGCACAGCCCTCTGTTCCTCTGCCCTTTTCCTCTCATTTTGTCTCTCTCCCTTCTCTTCAGTCTGTCTGCCTGCCTCTGTCTGTGGTTGGCTGCTCTGGGCTGCGTGTTGTGTGCTAGGCCTGCAACATTTGGTATCTGTTTTTTTTTGTAGAATGCTTCTCCACAGAGGCTTGTGTCGGCATCTAGCGTTTTTGTGTGCCTGAACTGTAACCAGCCACGCCTCTTGGTTTTCTATCAAAGCCCACTACTAGCACTGAGCACTCCAAAGTGCACAGTGGTGGATCCTCTGAGATTAAAGGCTATGCTTTTGGAGTGGCATCTGTGTCTGGCACTGACTGAGCGCAACCCTCAGAGTGAGGATGCTTGCCCAATAGCTCATGTCCTTTATTAAAATCCTGCACTGTGTCTGCCACTTACTATTAATATGGATTTACTGACGCGTCCGTTGACCTGGAGCAGTGATTTTCCTCTCACGCTGCTCACTGCCTAATGTTCATGTTTGATTCCAACTCATTAACGCTTGGGTTTTTTTTTTTTTTTTTTTTTGTCGTCCCTCCCTGTCCCTCTCTGTCCCTCCCTGTCAATGCAGCACGTGGACGTACCAACCTGGAGCTGCGGGAGAAGTTCATTCTTCCCGAAGGAGCCTCGCAAGGTATGGCAGCCTTCCGCTCCCGTGGCCGACGCTCCAAGCCTTCATCGCGCACAGCCTCTCCAACACGCTCCTCCTCCTCAGCCTCGCAGAGTGCACAGAGCTGTGCCTCAGTGCCCTCTGCCCCTGCCACGCCCACTGCCTCCTCAAGGGTAAGCTTCACATCTGCACTCACATGTGTGTTAAATCCTCAGACCTCAGTCTTCTTCTTTTAGATCGCTAGTTGTTAGATTGACTCTTCAGTGTTTTCTGTCTCTTGTTGTTATTCATGATCATATACATTCATTCTCGATACTGAAAATAATTACCAAAATATGATAATCCCATACATCAGGGGTCATCAGTCTTGTCCGCAAAAGGCTCAGGGTAGTCGATTAAAGAGCAGTATATCACGTGTGACTCCTGATTGGTTGAAGTGAAAGCCTTGCTGATAAGATTGGACTGCCCTGCTATATGTCCATAGTCTGTTTTAATGTTATCTTCCATTACAGAGGTTATTGTCTTTCCTGTTCTTTATCACATGAGATTGTTGTTACTTGTGTTCCCATTTCACTGGTTCATGTTGGGTTATTGTGTTTATTGTTGTTTCTGCATGTCATAATCACTTGGTCATCTCTGGGGTTTTGTCTCTCTTGTCTTTTTTGTCCTCCTTGCCTTCCTTGCTTTAAAATTTTCCCTCCTCTGCAATTTCACCCTATGTTTGTATTCATCACCACCTGCCCAATACACTGCACTATGCTGTGCTGTGGTACTCGCTCGCTTCCCAATCCCTCCCCTCCTTTCTCCCTCCCTTCTCTCCCAATGTTTTCTCTTCACTTTCTTCCTCCTTCTACTCCTCCTCATCCTTCTTCTCCCTGCCTGCTCATTTCCCAGTCCTCCCAATCTCAATCGCGGGGCTATGCCAAGCCCTGGCTGGCACACAGTAAAACTCCAACTCCAGCCAAGTGCCAGTCCTGCCCAGAGCACAGCCACACTCCTGGGCATGAGGTAACACACTGCCTCCCCTCCCCCAAGAGCCCTAACACACTAACAGAAGAGAGCTTGAAGAGGAAGGGTGTCTGAACACACACCAATAACCAATAGCAAATCATTTTGTTATTTGTTATTTTAGCAAATAGAAATGTCAGGCAGCAGATGCACAAAGCTTCAGTCAGGTTAAATCCAATTTGTGTGATTTAGAATACTGAATTTGAAAACAAATTATGTGTAATCTGAAGCATTTAAGGCATCATCTGCATGATGTGTATCATGTGGAAGTTAAGTTTGCAGTCAGCATGTTTTTATCCAAAGATTAATTTATGCAAAATGTGTTCTTCGTTCAGAATTGTGCTAGAACGCTAATCCTTGAAGGATTAGAGATAATGAATGCTGCATTACATCAGGTCAATTTCTGGATTTCTCTAATTGCAGGGAGGCTCCACATCCAAGCTTAAAAGGCCACCGTTCCATTCCAGCCGTGGATCTCTGACGGGCGAAAATGGTGGAACCACACCTGCTGCTAAACCTACACGCTCTGGTGGGGACCCGCTCACAGCTTTAAGGGGTTCTTACCCCCACTGTGTGCAGATTGTTTCAGGAAATTACAGAAATAAAGAGCTGTTCAGTATAATTAAAATATAATATTTTTTGCATGTCCTGTATATGGCTGCTTTCACAAGGAGGTTTGTCATGTCTGTAAAAGCATTAATGTGCACTGCTGATGTATTGTGGGTGTGTTTTTTGGGATCAGACATTTTTACTCTTTATTTGTTATGAGAGTTAAGCATGATCAGAAAATGTGAAAAGCGGGTAGCTCTGTAAAGAAATATCCAAAAATAAAATTCCACTTTGTTCTTCAGCCAATTATATTATTATTATTTTTTTTTTATCTCAGATTGCTGTGTACAGAAATAAAAAAGAAAACATTCACCCTGAAGTACAGCCCTAAAGTATGCTGTGTAACTAATGCACTGCTATCTGAGCTAGCCTGTGGATGCAATTTTTAAATTCAGTTAATTTGGCAATGTTAATAACTAAGCAAACACAAAATGTCCAGAATAAAGTCCTATACGATATTATTTTAGCAAGACCATTTTTAGCATTCCATCACAGCTTGCTAGTGCTGTTATTACGTCAGCTTTGTAATCTGCCTTATTAAGGTGGAATGTGTGAAATCCTGTAAAAAGAGCTGCATTTTAAACAGATACCAAAATGCCCATGTGAAACCAGCCAAAGTAACATCTTCTACAGCATGTTGTTTTTAATTTCTTTACTCATTTCATCTCATCCTCTTTTCATGAACGTTCCTTAAACTGGCCGATTTCATGGTGCTGATCTTTGCTGTCTCTTCCTCCTCAGACAATAAGCGCACTCCGTCCTCGGCCAGCGGACCCGCTAGTCGTGCAGGAAGCCGTGCTGGGAGCAGAGCCAGCAGCCGCAGGGGCAGCGACGCCTCAGACGCTTCTGAGCTGATGGAGACACGCTCAGCCTGCTCTGACACTTCAGACACACCGCGTCGCCCAGGCGCCAAACCTTCCAAAATCCCTACCATCACCAAGAAGACCCCCAGTCCCAAAACACCAACGACTAAGAAGTAGCTCGTTTTCACCATAAACAGGTGGAGATGGGGGACAGGAGTACAGGGCACTGATGTTGATGCTGCACCATTTTTTTTCCATAGTGCATGCCACTTAACCTACCTGGCCACCAGCACAGGCATGTGGGATTGATGAGAATAGAGAACTGGAACATCTCTTACTACTCCAGCTGTACTAAAAACACCTGGACACTGCTGACCCCAGATCTGCCCCCTACAACAAACGTAACAGTGCTGCCTTATTCGTGTTACAATTTGACTGAATTAGTTTCTTGAACATGTCACTGAGCTGGAAAGCAACTAACATGTACGCACATGGACACGTGGAGTGGCACTACCACTGGAACTGGGATTTTATCTCAGCCCCGTCAATATGCAATGGCGAGCCACTCTTTAGCGCTGAGACTGGGAGATGGTACAGCCACGATTCCAATACTGACTCTCATAGGCACACATTTCTTTATGATTTCTGTGAAAAAAAAAAAACAGTGGTAATGATTCTGACCTTTTCTCCACTGTATGCAAAGCTACTTGTTGTTTAGCAGATTTTATTCTGAAACGACTCAAGAACCTCACTAAGTATTCTGCACCTAGACCATGTGGTATGTGTGGTTTGTGTGCTAGTTTCTTTCATGGTGGACAAACTGAACAACAATTCAAGGAAGTGGTGAGCGATTCATCATCTCGACCTTGCTAGTGAGTCAGAAGCTTGTGCATGTGACCACAGCTTTCCTAGTTGTCTCAACAAAGCGTCCACCAACACTCACTGACGGCATTAGATGTCCATCTGATGTCCGTATGTTTGTTTCTACATTCAACAAACATAGAAACTCCTAAATCCTGAGAGCACTTAAGTGACTCGTACAGCAGAATTTCACACATGCACTGACATTTCCTTTCCTTTTAAGCCTGATGCTAATAAAATCAGGCATACTCACCTGTGTTTTAACCATGATTAGTTACACATATCATGTTACAGAGATCTCTTAGTTGCTTCACGTTATGAGAAACCCTTCAAGAAATTGTGAATGTTTCATGGTTAATTTATAATCCTAATGTATTTTGTTTTGCTTGTTTCTTTTCTAGTGTAAAAAATAATGTGTATTTATTTTTCATTACAGTATAATATCATATTCTGGGAAACTCTAGTATTACATTATGTCTGATAACTTTTTGTGCTTTTTGTGTTTCTGCCTTTGTTCTAATGATTTTTCTGATAATGGTCGTTATATAATGATGATATAATGATATAATGGACCACAAAGCTGACTGATTTCAATGGTGGCCTTTTTTGCCAGCGATTACAGCCTCTAGATCATGTCAAAAATTGCTTCCCACTTTGTTGTGGGAAGCTCTTACAGAAAGTCGGATCGTGGGGATTTGACCACATACCCCATGAAACGACTGTTCACATAGCCTTGTCTTTGACAAGCTGAAGCATATGAATATCTAATGAAAGTGAAATTGGAAGGTAATTTTTATTTATTTATTGTGTCTAAGGGAGGGGGGGGTAAGGGCTATGAAATGGATTCACCTTTTGAGTCTGTGCAACTCTCTCAGTATGATGAAGAGATAAGGGAGCAGGGTGCGATTGTGTACAAGTGAAAAGTTAAGATTATAAATTCTTTTTTTGTTCTCTTTTGTATTAAAATTATGCTTGCAGTAAATCTCATTTGCTCTTGTTTATTAAAGATGTGTGTGTGTGTGGGGCATGTTTTTGGTGGGGAACAAATGTTAGTTATAGGAATATCTGACAGGTTTGGCCTTGTGGGAACATTTGGCTGGTCTTCATGAGTTAATCGACTTTTACAGAAAAACTGCAGCTATTATTTCCAAAACTAAAAGAGCAATAATGCTTTTTTTCCCTTCTTTTTTTTTGGTTACTATAGTTAAAGTTAGAGTTAGATTTAGGTGTCAATGGAAGGTTCTCACATGGATAGTAAAATGTGTGTGTGTTTGTGTGCGTGTGTGTGTGTGTGCGTGCACAGACCTCTACATACACAGGAAATTTCATGATAATTACAAGCAGGGAGTAATTACTTTTCCAGAGAGATAAAGATGGCCAATTAAATCTTCAAACAGGATGGGTTTACGTAGATCATATCCACGCAATTACTAAACAGTTTCAAAGGAGCTCCACACTACAGAACATAAAGAACCTTTGTTTTTGATGTGTGTGTAAGCCCTTGGTGTGTGTGTCTGTGTGTTTATATTGGACTGTGTATAGGTTCGGTGGTTGGATGGAGCGGATGGGGTTAGGGAGGGGTGCTTCATGCTGCACACTGCAGCTGTGTGTCTGGGGTCATGTACAAATATTTAAACCCACTCACATCCTTTCTCTCCAAATGGTCTCCTCAGCACCCAGAGCAGCTTCTGTGGCATGTCACACTACTTCACCTCAGTCACGTCTTCAGATTGTCTTCAGAAGTCCCCCGTTCCTGTGGCGTCCCATACACCACAGCAGGGAATGCACTGCTGCATGTGATGGACAGCGTTAAAGAAAGTGAGGGCTTTTAAAGTGACTTTAAGCTTCAGTTTTATTTCTGTTTAAAAATAAGAAAAGAAAACATTCATACACTCTTAAAAAACAGACTCCATTTAGCACCCTTAAGGGTTCCTTGACTTAATAAATAAAAAAAAATTCCATCCATCCATCCATCCATCCATCCAGAGCTTAGGTTACTGTCTGTGGAGTTTCAGTGCATGTTCTCCCCGTGTACAATTGAGGTCAAAAGTTTACATCCCCTTTTCAGAATCTGCAAAATGTTAATTATTTTACCAAAATAAGAGGGATCATACAAAATGCATGTTATTGTTTATTTAG
>CM075025.1:9318108-9328360 GCA_037576675.1 Pangasius sanitwongsei | reverse complement strand
ACTTATTTTGTCTTCTGGGAAACATGTAACTATCTTCTGTAGCCTCTGAAGGGCAGTACTAAATGAAAAAAATGTACACATCTCCATTCTGTTCAAAAGTTTTCAGATGGACATCAAATGCAGATTCTGAAAGGGGGATGTAAACTTTCGACCTCAACTGTATGTGTGGGTTTCCTTCGGGTTCTCTGGTTTCTTCCCACTTCCCAAAAACATGCAAGTAAGTGGACTGGCCAAGACAAATTGCCCCTAGGCGTGAATGAGTGTGTGATTGTGTGTGGGCATGGTGCCCTGTGATGGGCTCCAGGGTGTATTCCTGCTTCATGCCCAGTGTTACCAGGATCGGCTCCAGATCCCCCATCACCCTGACCAGGATAAAGTGGCTACTGAATGTCAGTGAGTGAATGCACATTAATTGACATCAGTATTCAAGATGTAAATGTGTCAGATTTGGCCAACTGCCTAATTTTCATCTGCTGTCCCTGGGCAGGTTGATGTTATTAAAAAAAAAAAAAAATAGGACACAGAACAGGTAGGAAAGGAAACAAACAACAAAACAACATTAAAAGAACACGGTTACATATAAACACCAGACACACCAAAACACATAACACAGCCCACAATACGAGCTTGACACTAATTTATGAGCATTGTTAACATTTTATATAACTAAACATCATGTTTGCACTCCTGACTTTCCAGCGACCATATTTAATTTTTTTCTAGAATAAGTTAGTGGTTTTCACGTCTCTTAAATCAGCTGGAAGTTCATTCCTTGGCTTGTCTGTATGGGGAAGCCCTTGAAGGCTTTATGTAGAAACCTGTAACAATGCAGTTTTCCTTTCAGAAAAGTTTTCAAGTTGAACTGCGTTTAAATAGATAGAACCACTATACATCTAATGAAATCATGTATCCATTTCATTTTTGTTAGATTATTGGAAATATACTCTCTGAAATCAAATCTAGTTTTGACATAATATAAACTTTTCAATATAAATATGGACTTTTGTCCAAGTCACCTTTTGCATCCTCGCGTGACTGGACAAATTTTGGGTGTGTGAAAGATGAAATAGATGATATAGTCAATGGAGGAAGCACAGTAGTGGCAGAGAGAGGGAGGAGGATTCAGTCATTTGGGACACTCCCTCACTACATCTTGCGACGAGAAGGAAGTCTCATATTCAGATTACATATTCAGTGCAAAAGGCCAGAGGCTGTTATTGCGGTACTTCTGTTTTAAGAGTCAGTGCCTGCAGGTGTGGTTTGTGTGTGGTTTTGGTGAAAGGGAATTGGTCTAAAAAATGCAAAGGTGAATTCATCTTCCTCAAAAGGACACTTCGGGAAGCATGGACAGTTTATACTGTGGATTACAACCCAAAGGCAAAGGAAAGCTGGTGAGAACTTCTATGAAATATTTCTGATTTCCTTGGATCTGATTTCTTTCTTTGGAGTTCATTGGATCTTATTGGATCAAGCTGTAACTCGTCTGGAGAAAGGGCAGGTGTTGTGTTTCACTGTGGACTCTTTGAAGACTTTCTGGTGCGTCATTAGAGCTGCTTTATTTATTTACTGTACCCTTAGACATTAACTTCCCATTTTGCCCCTGTCTTTACTCAGCACCTGCTCTTTACTTAGCTTTATTCTGGCTTTTCTAAAGTCGTACTTCAAAGGAGTGGAAAGTCTTAAGAAACTGTTTGGTTTCCTTTAAGCTGCTTCTACACTGCCAGAACTTATTGCTCCTGCTGTGGTGTGTTTCACCGTCATGCTCCATAAGTAAACAGAAGATATTACATGAGAGCGAGAGGAACACGGGTTTATTCTGGAGATAACAGTCAAGAGAAAGGACACACAGACAAGAGGGTAGAAAAGATATGCTGACGGGGGGGAAGTAACTGATCACTCTTGAAGAACTCACATGAGGACTGTTACACTTGAACACAAGTGAATGAATTCAAGGACAGCTTGTCTTGCTGAGACATTTAAACAGCCGTGTGGGCTGAAGCTGTCTAAAACAAAGCTGTATAAGTACATTCAATTTTCAAGAGTCTAAATTTTAGCAGGAGGTAAATAATTCCTCCTAATAAATAAATATCACCACCAATGGATGACCAGGTTATTATCCAGGACCGTGTAGTTGCAGGAAGATGGGCGCTCCTGGTCCGCTATGTGTCCCAACACCATGGCAGAAGGAGAACTGCTAGTTGTGGGAACAGAATCGCAGGTGGAAGGTGGCTCTCGATCTTGACCATCATTCTCCCTCTATGCATGTTTGTGTGTGTCAGTGGGCAAATGGAGGGGATGGTGCACTCAAGCTTCCGCAGGCTAAGTGGCCGTGAGAAGAAGGAGATGCAAAAGGAGATTTTGTCCATTCTGGGACTCCCAGGACGGCCTCGTCCACACCCGCCTCTGCGTCCTCCTTCATCTGCTCCACTTTTCATGCTGGACCTGTACCATGCTGTGTCAGCTGAGGGAGATGAAGGCCCAGGTGTGGGCTTCATCCCTGAAAGTGTCAGTCATGCTGCATTGCCCACCCTAAGCACACACACGGCACCACTTGGCACAGTGGTCAGTGAGGCAGACACCGTCATGAGCTTTGTCAACCTGGGTGAGTGACAGATAAAATACTTTGGTTTATTCCATAAATTAACCAGCTTCTTGATTCTTCAGCTTCAGTTCTGTTACAATGTACATAAGACCAAATCAGCTCATGAGCTTTATTCTGATCAGGGAAAGATGTTTCAGAGCAGCGCTCCACACACACGAGCGTCCCTTAATATACTGAGGGATTTTAAAACAGTAATCACCCTAGCTATGTGTGATGCAACTGTAGTCCAAGTTACAGGATCATTCCAGGGTTTTTTTCAAACTAATTTCTATCCACTGCACTCTTAGAAAAAAGGTTATGTATAGAACCCTTAGGAATTTGGCTCATCGTTTAGAAACTATACCTCTCTGCTGTATAGAGCATAGGGTTCCACTTTAAGTAGAACCCCTTTAGGAAGCTAAGAACTATTACTGAACCTTAACTATTCAAAGAGCACCTTCTGAAGAGTGTAGTGTATGGTGTATGCGCCAATGTAATTACCACTGGCAATAATTTCAACACATTTCCAGGAATGGAGAATAGAATGGAAAACCAATTTATTTACTTGTAATGGAAGCTTAAGGGCAGCTGCTAGGGCAAGCAACAACTAACCCTACATCTCACTGTTCTTTACTCAGCACAGGGAAGTGTGATGCAATTCTTGTTTGTGATAATCAGCCAAACGCTAGAGAAGTGGTGGACTCAGATTAGGTTGAAAACGCTGGATTATTTGCATAAATTACTATTTCCTGACTTGGAATTGCTTATGACTGGAGACTTAGACTTTGACTTGGATTCAGATTTCTTTTTACTGAATTTTACTTGCAAAATCTTACAGCAATATCTTCCCTTACCCCATTAAGGAGGTGAATTAAACTCAAATTCAAAGGCACTTTAGGGACATCAGGCTTGACTTGCATGTGCGGGTGAGATAACTCGATTTAGGATTGAGGGTGACATTACAACACCAGAGTTATTTTTCTTGGTTGTCTTTTTTATTTATCTTGCATTTCATCATTACATCATTAGTGTGAACACACATCCTTATGTTTGCCAAGATAAATAAATGTAATGCAATGCAATAGTGTGTGGATTTGGCATTGGGGCAAGAAGCACAAAACACCATAGTGACAGCTAGGATTGGTGTTTTATTTCACTGAGAGAAGCACATTATCTTTCCAGTATCTTTTCCTGTCGAGACGATGCTTATCTGTCTCAAAATTGCAATTAGCCATGCTGTTCTCAGTGGCCTCCTCCCTTTATCTCTCTCCTGTGTCTTCTTCATGGGAGGATATCCGTGTTCTCTTATTCTAATCACCACTGCCACTGTTATCCTGCAGCATATGTTCAGCAATATATTTGCTGCTGTACTCGAGCTCATCTCTGCAATAACCTGTAAGGACTGAAAGGGACTCTGATGAGTGTGAACACACAAAGCACAAACAGTGATTAGGATCTTGTATGCAGTTCGAGTGAAGGCCAGGAGGCATATGATGATGCTGAACGCGCACAGCTGTGCAGGATTACAGGCTCCATTGCTAGGCAGAAAGAGAAGGAGGGAGAGGAAAATGAAAATAATGTCAGGCACTCCTCTAAAAATACACTACAGGGCTGTAATTAGTGGTTTTGTGTTGAGTAGCAGCCGGCCCCACAGAGCCTCTAATTACCCTATAGTGCAGCCATGGCCATGGGTGTTAGTCTGGTCCACAGGCCTCTACAAGGACAAATGTTCATCTCATTCTCTCTTTATCCTCTCCTTGTCCCATGCACTCCTTCATGAAGGACACTCACACTTCCAACACCTCTGCCTTCATTTCCTTCTATATAGTCTATACAGCTCATGAACTTTCTCTTCTACTCTGGACGGTAATCTAATTTACCCTCTCTCACCTAAAGCTCATTTTGTGTGAACTTCTCCATTATTCTGCCTCCTTCCCTTCATCTCTCAGTCTTTCTTTCTGCACTGTCATCCTCTAGATCGGGTTAAGGGCAGCTGGGATCTTGCGAGCTCTCAGTAACTCCCCCCTTGCTCTCTTTTTGTCCTTCAGTGGAGCATGAGAGAGATCTACTCCAGCCTCGGCCCTACTGGAAGGAGTTTCGTTTTGATCTGACGCCGCTTCCTCAAGGAGAGACCGTTACTGCTGCAGAGTTCCGCATCTATAAAACCCTGACTATGGGTCAGAGAGCTAACCGTACTCTCCATATCTCCGTCTATGAGATCCAGAGGGAAAAAAGATACAGGTCACACTCTAATCTCTTTCACAATGCATGTGATTCATCAAACACCTCAGTATCTGAAACTATCCGATATTTTTAGGTATTTATGAAGCACTAAGTATTGCCAAAAGCCTGAGAATTTAGGCAGTGTTTTTTTTTTCTTTTTAAAGTGTCTTTTTCTTATTGTAAAATTTTCTTGAGAATTTCATATTATAGAGAAATGGGTTATTCAGGGTTATTTGGTTGGTTAAGGGTTTTTTGAAATCTCACCCTACAGTGGTGCAGTGAATAAAGTTGCTGCCAGACAGCTCCAGGGTCCACAGTTTGATCCCGAGCTCGGGTTACTGTCTGTGTGCAGTTTTGCGTGCTCTCCTCGTGCCCACATGGGTTTTGCTCCTAGTTCTCTGGTGTCCTACCACCTCCTAAAAATATACTAGCAGGTGGACTGGCTACTCTCCCTTTTGTGAATGGGAAAACTTTTGTTTTATGTTTTTACCTAAAACAAAGATCACCAACAGGGGCTAAATGAAGAATTTTAATTCTAGATGAATTTTTAAGGTACTTCTTAAAATACTCCTTAAATAATCTCAAGGAAATATTTGAAATTTGAATATACTACACTAAGAAAAATTTTAATCCTTAATGGATTAAATTTGCTCTCTAAAAGGGTTCTACTATAAACCTTTCTACTATAAACTTAAATCAAAGGAAACTTCCCTGTTCTACATAGAACCTTGAAGGTTTCCACCAGAGGGACAAAATGAAGAAAGCTTCATGGTGCTAGATAGAAGAGTTTACCAAAAAGCGTATTTTTCTCCAACCTTATTGTAATACTTCTTACACACTATTAAGAAAATACTTAGAATCTTTATATTATGCTGAAATATTGTGGTACTTTTATGAAAAGGAAAACCCCTATTGTTTTGTCTTCTACATAGAACTTTAAAGGGCTCCCCCAGAGGGCCAAACCAAAGAATCCTTCAGACGCTAGATTCTTTTGTAAGAATGTGACCATCAAAGTTACGGTTTACTTTCAAAAAGCAGTGTGTGTAAGCCTGGTTTTCTTCATGAAGCCTGATTTAGCTGGTGTGATTTTAGGGAACCTGAGCTAGTATTGTTGGACATGCAATCAGTTCCAGCAGGGCAGGAGGGCTGGCTGGCCTTCGATGTAACATCTGCCAGCAACCACTGGCTCCTGCAACCACGAAGCAACCTGGGCATCCGACTGTACGTGGAAACGGAGGATGGTGAGCATCTCATTAGGCACTGATTCAAAAAATATTCAACTAATAGTTGTTTTATATTGATGTGTGATTGTCTCTCAGATGATTGTATTCATGTTTAATAGCAGTTTTAAATAGTGTTATCTGTTTATATCTTCACTGTGCTCTTTTCCTCTCTCAGACCGCTCATTATCTGCTGGCTGGGTGGGTTTGGTGGGCCGCAGAGGACCGCGTTCCAAACAGCCTTTCATGGTGACATTCTTCAGAGCCAGCCAGGCCCCCTGCCGCCCACCTCGCGCTCTCAGACACAACACACAGCGCAGGAAAAAACACAAAAATGATCTGCCACACCCAAACAGACCAGGTTTATTTGGTAAGGGCAACTGGATATGTTTAAGGTATAGTGTGTCAGCCTGACGCATATTGAACATCTGATGAGTTGAGATATTTAATTTTCAAATTTTCTGTAGGAGAGATTGCTGTCAGAAATATGATGGGCTTAGCTTTGCTGGTTTCATCTAGAATGTAACATTAAAGCCAACAGACTTATTCATTAGCATTACAGTCTTTCTGTAGTTTCTGACTCTGCAATAAGAATAAGATAATCTTTTAATAAAATATGACTGAATTAGATTGGTGTGCATTCTGTTTTCAAAATAGAAGCAACTTCCGAGATTATATAGTGTCTTACACTGAAGTACCATCAACACAGCAACAGCTAAACAACGACAAAACAGTGATATGCCGAGGCCACTGTCTGAGTCATTACAATTTGCTCATAAATTGTTGTCTTTTTTTTTTTATTTCAGATCAAGCTCCTGTGAGTAATGGGCGACAGGCCTGTAAGAAGCATGAGTTATATGTCAGCTTCAGTGACCTGGGTTGGAAGGTAAAGACTTACATATCCCCTAAATTAACACTATGCTACAAAAATGCATATTTGCAATATCACTGTCAACATATCACTGCTTTTGAAACAAGTTAGGCACCATTAGTCGCATTAGTTATTAAAATATCTTGCATACTTTTTTATTTGAGAGCTATGCTTAATATACACTCACAGGAACTTTAATAGGAACACCTCTACACCTCTGCCCTCTCATTCATGCAATTACTGTACCTAATCAGCCAATCACATCAATCAGCCAGTCAGCAGCACAATGCGTAAATTCTTGCAGATGCAGGTCAAGACATCAAACATCATAATGGGGGAAATTGTGATCTCAGTGACTTTGACTGTGGCATAGTCTGGCTTGAATATTTTAGAAACTACTGATCTCCTGGGATTTTCATGCACAACATTTTACACAGAATGATGTGAAATACAAAAACATCCAGTGAGTGGCAGTTCTGTGGCTGGAAAGGCCTCACTGGTGAGAGAGGACAGATGAGAATGGACAGAGCAGTGTTGAACTAATATGAAAGCTCCGGTAACTCAAATGACCACTCTTTACAAATACGGTGAGCAGAAAAGCATCTTGGAAGCACAACACATCGAACCTTGTGGGCTACAACAGAAGAAGATCACATCGGGTTCCACTCCTGTCAGCCAAGAACAGGCATCTGAGGCTACAGTGGGCACAGAGTCAGCAAAACTAGACAGTTGAAGATTGGAAAGACATTGTTTGACCTTTTTTCAATCTTCAGCTGTCCAGTTTCTGAAATACACAAACCAGCCCATCTGGCACAAACACCCATACCAAGTCACATTTTTTCTTCATTCTGATGTTTAATGTGAACATTAACTGAAGCTCTTGACCTGGATCTGCATATTTTATGCACGGTGCTGTTGCCACATGATTGGCTGATTGGATAATTGCATGACTAAAGCAGCTGTACATGTGTTCCTATTAAAGTGGCTTCTTCTAAACTCTGTTTTTTGTTTTCCTCTCAGGATTGGGTTTTGGCTCCTCCAGGTTACTCAGCATATTATTGCGACGGGGAATGTGACTATCCTCTTGGTTCCTGTATGAATGCTACTAATCATGCCTTGATCCAGCTTGTGGTTAGTACTTTTAACATCAAGCCTCTTTTCCACTGTAAGATCAGATGGTCACCACAGTCATGTCTCCCTTCTGAGCAGGCACAGTGTCCTGTGACTGGTTACATTTTCTTTTTCCATCTATTACATTTATAAATCAAGGCTAGGAAGCACCTAAATAAATAAATAAATAAATAAATAACAGGAAGTGATGCAATAGGTCAGCAATGGCATCCTCTATTTGACATGATGCCAATTTCTTAGGGTTTGGGAGGTTACTAGTACATGATATTTCCCTCGAAAGAACTTCAGTGTCTGGAGCTTGAAAAGAAAACAAGCAGAATGTGAGAAACTGGTTGACCTGCTTTCCAGGCTAATAAGAGAATGCTATTTGCCATTAAAGCTTATGTGACTAACACAGGTGATCGCATACCTGTCTCTGCAAGCATAGACACATAAGAAATTCGATGCAATGATGGACTTTGTCTTAAGAGCTGCTCCCCAGTGGCGCAACAGTCTAACCATTCACCCTATCATCAGGAGATCCTGAGTTTGTATAATAATATGTCAGAGTATAATAACCCAGCTCTTTGGCTGGCAGAGATGGCATTCCTCTTTCTCCTGAGTCACACTAGACAAGGTCTCTTAGCTCATGTAGACAGAATCAGGCAGTTATCCTTTTTCATAAGTTCTTTCAGCTACCCTACGACGCTACTTAAGCAGCAATTTCATAAGATATGTTGGTTTTATGTATCTCAGATGAAGCATGTTAGCATCCCAGATTAGCAATGACTGATGAAATAGGAGACAACATTAGATTCTGCATTAGAGTGCTTCCACACTTGTGTTTTTTGGTGCTATGTATAAAAAAAAAAAAAAATAAATAAAAAAAAAAATCCCAGCAACTCGCACGCTGTAACCACAACAATGCCCCTACCAGTCCTAGCTAGTATCAGATAACTAACTATCGTGGGTTGCTATCTATTATTATCAGTAATAAAGTTATTTATTTAGTATAGTCATATTGCAACATTGGAATGTTGGCACTTAAATATTTTCCTTTCAACCTGTCATAAATCTCCTTATAGTCGCTCACTACCAAAACTAATTTTTTAAGATAGTCCTTGCTGTAGAACCACAGGTCCAAGAGGTGGAGCTGGACCTGCTGCAACTCCTCCTATAATCCTAACCCCTAATCATTAAAGCCTAACCCTAAGCCCTAACCCACACAACACTGTACAAAACAAAACAACACACAATTCTACTTTAGACCTTACAGAATACATTCAGAAAAATCAAATTAATTGAAAAGCAAATATGTTAATAATGTGTCTTAATAGGTTCAAAATGTCTTTCTCTTCTCTTCGAAATGTCTTCGTTATTAAGATTAATAGGATTAATATGAAACAGCCAGATTGAACATTGTAAAACCAAATGTATTTGAACGTGCAGAATAATACTTCACATTTTTGTTAGCTGGAATGTCAAAATTTGATGTCCCATATCTCAAAACAGCTCTACACTCAGACAGAATCGTATAATACTACAGTCACAAAGTGTTAAAGCACCACGTTTGCATGATATCATATCACCACCTCCTGGTGAAGGTGGGATTTTAGATTTCTGCCCAAATGTAGTAGTTGGAACTGTGACATCACATGGTGTTTCTTTATACATTTTTGGGAGGTTGAACATCCTGACTCATAAAATCAACAGGGTAGACTATCACAAAAGTGAAATGGATGTAAAAATCAGTCAGTGAGTGTCTACATCATGAAACTGTTTTGTGTATGGCTATCCAACTGTCCAGAGGAAATATTGTTCCATGTCAAACTGTGTCCAGGTATAAATAAAAATTGCACTGGTTTCTCTCAGATGAGTTCAGCCCGAGAGTGGAATAAATGTTTAACCTGGTCACAAAAAATTAATCAGAAATAGTTATACCTGTACATCTAACTGAATTAAAGATAAAGTGACTCCTTGTCATTGCCAGGTTCACCTTATAAAACCTGACGAAGTCCCCAAGGCCTGCTGTGCACCAACCAAACTCAGCCCCATCTCTGTGCTATTCTACGATGACAACAACAATGTAATACTCAAGAAACATCGAAACATGGTGGTTAAGACTTGTGGCTGCCTATAAACGTGGCTCTGTCCTATTTAGTGGTGCCAATCTGCCACTGTCCCCTACTGCACTATTTCTAGCAAACAAAATTATTGTTTCAAAAGAATCTTTATATATATATATAT
>CM075025.1:9301244-9318008 GCA_037576675.1 Pangasius sanitwongsei | reverse complement strand
AATATAAATATATAATGTTTCTCCTGGTGTAAAAATAAGCTATTTAAAAAAAAAAAAAAGGTGCAACATCCAGTCATTGTGGTTTGTAATAATTTAGGAAATAATCAGGAATTCCAGTTTAATGAATACAGATGTAGTGTAATGTTATAGCCATTATGGTTTCCTCATCCGAACATGATGTAACCAAGCAGTCATTACCATCAGAAAGCATACAGCTAACTGTAATAGTATATTTAATTGTGTGGAATGTCCTGCTAGCACTTAGGTGAGTGAAATGAACAGTGTGTGTGTGTATGTGTTATATTTTGTTGATGGAATAAAATGAGTTTTATATTAATATAATGTGCAACTAACATGGACAGTATAGAGCCAGTAAAGATGTTTTTCCCCTTTTTTAAATATCTTGAATACCATTTATAAAGTCCAACTTTTCCAATATCTTGTACTGTATGCTAAACTAAAACAACTTATTCTTTATAAGAAACAGAAGTTATGCTTTAAAGCATACTTTGACATGACAGATGAACAAAATGAAACAATTCATGATCATTTAATTGTAATGTTTACAAAATATTGCTTTCTATTGGCCTATCTACTGATTCGTTTCCTTGGCTGTCAATGCCCTACAGAAGGAGTACAAAAAGAATCACAAATTTCTGACAGAAATATTTTTAATAAATCTCTCTCATTGGAAATAATTGTGTGTGAAAAATCTTTGTCAGTCCATTCAGAGGTTGTGAGCAAGCTCTCTGCCACAGGTTTTCAGATTGCATTGCTGTGAATGAAGAATAAACTATCTTTCTCAAATTCTGCTACTCACGACTGATTGTTTCACTTTACCTGGATGTGCTCCATCATGACTGACCACATTGTAGATTTGGTTTTTCCCATGCTGTACCAGGAAACTGTTCAATAATGGAAGTCCAGTTTTCCAGATGCAGATTATGCTGGTGTTAGTGTCCCAAATAAATTACACTGCTACTGGGGAGTAAATAAAATTCTTAGTCTGCAGGAACTTGGATTCATTTGTGTTCAAATTTGTCTGATTTGCCACACAGAGCTTAATCACCGGACTTGGTAAATATACGCCTGAGTTATGATCAGTTAAGACGTTTTGTTTTTTCCTTTTTTTTTTTCTTCTTTTTCTTTAAACACTGTTACTAGCGTGACATTTCAACTTCTGACATTCAGTATATCACTTCTGTTAAAAAAGCCTTTCATTGTAATTTATGGAGTTAGGTACACTCTTAGTGAAAAAGTGTTGTTCAAGGGTTCACTGTTACCCCACAAGGACAACTGAAACACCATTAAAGGTTCATTTTCTAAGAATGTAGTATTTGAGAGACATGTTCTTTCTTATGGTAGGTCTTATACATACAAATTTGAACAAATGAGCTGCAACTGTGAACTCGGTTGCGAAAAGCAGTGATGTAACGTCTACTAATGTTTTCATGTTTAAAAGAACACCACTTCTTAGGTATATCTGGAAGTTATTCACGGAAGTGGTAGCTCCGTGGTTAAGACATTGGATTCCTGATCGGAAGGTTGAGAGTTCAAACCCCAGCACCTCCAAGCTGCCACTGCTGGGCCCTTCAGCAAGGCCCTTAACCAACTGCTCAGTTGTATAAATGAGATAATAGTAACTCTGCAAAATGATGTAAATGTAAAATATTTGTTGTGAAATATCCATGAATCAAGTCAGTTCCCGTTATCTCTTACATAATAACAGCTATAAATAACCCTCCCCCTACCAGCCTTTTTTTTTTCTTAAAAAAAAAAAAAAAAGGAAGCTTGTCATGTTACAGAGAAACCAGTAAGAGCAAACTCCTCTGGCCTGAAGATTCTCCCATGGCGGTAAACAGTGCTGACACTAGAGACTGCTTCCATAAATGTTAAACACCTCCTTACAGAAAGCTTCACCATATCAACAGATAGCGTTTTCTTTGTTAAATAATGCCACATTTTAATGCTTATTATAGAAGAAAACAACTTTGGGGCAGTATTCCAAAGCCAGCCATCCAGAGTGATGGAGGACAACCCCAGCTTAACATCCACTTTTTACATTTGCATGAGGACAGCAAGTCTGCTGGAGATAATGTGCTCCTACAAATTGCACCATAAAGCACATGAACAATAAAGATCAGCATTCATCAATTTCACTCGCATGTTTTGGTGATGGGTGTGAAACTTCATCTGTCTCTATCCAGATCAGCAAAACAGTCAAAACTGCTTTACACATTTGTACATGTACCAGCTCTAATTAATTTCCCTAATCAGCAAGTTATTCCAAACGCACCACTACACAGCTCTGAGGTGATCACAATGACACATAGTGACTATATGCTTACACATTTATTGAAAACCTTAGCAAAAAATTGAAAATTAAAGCACACATTAAGCAATTCAGAGGCTCTATTCAACACCCAAAGTACTTTACAAGAGCATTTGTTTATCTTTGAGGAAATTTTTCCCCCCAAATGAATTAATCTAATCCAATCACAATCCTGGCCAATATTGTTAATTCACACAGTGACGCAATTCCTGTTATGGCTCATGTTTACAGAGCATTACTGAGTTGTATGCACCAAAGAACACTTATGCATCTGTATTAGTATGAATTTTAAAGTGAAAATGCGCAACAAGAGAGAGGGAAATATTAATCGGTGGTGGATAAACACTGTAGGTTTTGACAGAAGGTGATAATGAGGCTGTTACGGCACACTAAAACTGATGGTATGCCCAAAAGAAGGGTAATACATATAAAAATATAAAATCAAAGGGTGCTGGTGTGCTTTAGTCCATCATTAAGTCTCCTGTCACATTGTATCCAGAGTCTGTTTCTAGGAGTTGAATCAGTTGGCCAAGCTGAATCGCATCATTTCTCCCCAGGGTCTGTAAAAGACACCATATGCAAAGAGAAGCAATGACGACACACGCTGAACATGTGACACGTTTGCATTTGAACTTCATAAGTACTGTGAGCCACTAACACATCTGTTGCCTTACCCCAGGTGCAGATACTGGTAGCTCCTAGAGTTGTTTATGCCTGCACATCTACCAGCTCAGGGGGCATAGGAGACTTTGGGTGTTTACTCTCAAAATGCTGCTTGAAAGTCTTGGGGTCTGGCATCTGTGTCTATTAAGGACAAGAAAAAGTCACAGGTCATTAGACAGCACATTCCAACAGCAGACTAAGCCACAAAAAAAAGAAAAATTATATCTCTATCTATCTATCTATCTCTCTATCTACCTAAAAGGATGCCGTTGTGTTTAATGTGACAGCTATCAGTATAAGTGCTTAGACCCACCCTGCAGACAGGACATGTGTGGACGAGTGCTGCTTTGGCAGCTGTTTTCTGATCTGCTCCCTGTGACTTTTTCTTCTCTGCTGCCTTTTTGGCGTTCTTCTGCTGCGACTGAATCTTCTGCTGCCCGCGAGCCATTGCCTTTGCCTGTAAGCACCACATCCAGTTGACTCGTAATAAAGTAAACAGTGGCTAAACACCACACAAAAACAGCTAGCTAGAAGTAAGTCACCCCAATTCTACCAAAGTGGGGAAGGGGAAACTGCATCACAATTCTCTCTGAATCAATACACATTATCATAACACACATTACCTTAAGCAAAAAAAACCCTGAGTATTATCTTAAAATGTCAACACTACCCAACACGTGATTACTTTACCTTATGGGATGAGTAATAGGGCAAATATATAGTGTGATGCTTAACAACACATTATGCATCATGTTATTTTACTGTGCTGAGCTTCATGCCAACAAAATAGAACATTCAAAAAGCTTTTTATTAAATAATTATTTAAAGTTTTTATTTAATACTTTATTGATCTGATTTGCAAAGTCCTTTAAAGTGTGATGTTAAAAAAAAAACAGAAAAAGTAGACAAACATGGAAAAAAGTAAATAATGAAATAGATGATAGTGATTGAAAAATAAAATAAAAAGTATAAGTATATAATAAAAAGTGCATAAAAATTGAATGATAGTACAATAATGACACTTTAATAAAAGTAATGTAAAGGTAATTCTAAGTTAAATGTTCAAAATGAACAAATGTTTTAGCTGTTAAAATCAGTGAGAGATGAGCCTGATGAATGGTTAATGGAAAAGTTCTTTGGTGCATAAAAACAAAAGGCTTTGATATATTATTAATAAAGGAAGGAACAGAAGTGAAATTTAAAACAAGTGGTGAAGAACAAATGTTAAATCCAAGCAGTGACATGTTAGTGTGAGAAACAACTTCATGGGAAACTGAAGCCTGTTCATCTTCATGGGGAAGTGACTTGAGTCTCATTCCTAATTCTGACCTCAAACTGCATCTGAGAGCTCGAGCTTCTACTCAATTACTGTCAGTTCTCTTTACTAACTCAAACTTCGCTTCTTTTCAAGGTGGGTCACCATGGAGCTGACTGTTTTTATTTATTTATTTTTGTTTTGTTACAATGGTAGAAAAATCACACACACGTTATCACTGAGCTTTATGGTTATTACCATTTGAACTGAACGTTTAAACTCAAAAACAATTAGACCTTTTAAATAATGTCAACTTGATCTCTGATGGAAAGTTGAGGAATAAAAATCTCAATAATATCCAGAATATTAATCTACACGTTTAGTCTAATAACTGAATAGCTGGATTATGTTGTAAGGAGAGCACTGGAATTTATTTTACAGCTTATATATATATATATATATATATATCTCAGTCATTTAATACAGTGGCATTAGCGAGCTCGGCTCTCTGCCCTGCTGCTATTCAGGTCAAACACAGAGACTATAAACACATGTCTGAAAAACAGACCTCCCTAAACATCTCCAACAATATTCACTAAATGTAGTGAACCAGCTAGGACCTGTCTGTGGGTGGATAATCCTCAGTCTGGGGTGTTAGCTAACTGAACTAGCTACCCGTTAAGCCGGTTATGATGTTAGCATAGTGCAGCACTCAGCTAGCTGATGAGCCATCTTTCCTCCGCGCCCGACATTACCATCCCGCCTGCTTTACTTCACCCACTCCTCTCCTCGTTCTATCAAGTGTTTTTCCGTAAATACAGCGCAAACAAGATCCCAAATATGTTAGTAAAATAACGTGATAACAAAGCAGATGAATTAGGGAATGAAATATTCATTTGAACACTTCTTTAAAAACAATACCTTGGCGTTTCAGAAGGCGAGCCTGTCGAAGGGACGACGAGGAGGAGAGCGGATAACACACATCCAACTTCCGCTCGGGAGCCTGACATAATACAAGTCTTTTATCTTTAGTACACTGAACTAAAACTATAGCTATGACATTTAAAAGTTATTAAAAAATTATACCAGTTAAAATTTATATTCGTAAAGACAGTTTTAAAAAGAATTAGGCATGAAATACATCCAGGACAATTATGTATACATGACTTGTTGTTAGTAAATCACTTTACTTCTTTTGTCTTTTTTGTGGGTGAATTTAAAATGTGACCCTTTTGAATTCACGCTATATTAAATAAATTGAATAATAATATAATATTTAATTATAATCCAATAAAAGGAAATATACAAAAGGATAAAATTATATAAAATTGGCACAAGTAGCAACACTTTATTTTGGCGGAAGCATGAACTTGACCCGGAAGTTGTTAGCGAACGTCTTCACACTGGAGGAAATTAAAAAATGGCAGAGCGCGGATATAGTTTCTCTCTTACTACTTTTAGGTAAAGTGTTGATTGAATTAAGTTTCTGTAGTCATGTTTAAAGTACAGTAAGTGTTGCAAACCACAGTGAAGTAAATAGCTGTGTAAGAGATCTGTGTGTGTTTATCTGTGAGGGAGTGTGAGCTGCTTTGTCACGCTGAGCAAGCAGCACACTAGTGGCTGGAAACTGAAAGCCTTAAACACTTCTTATGTGTGAGTTTTATCAGTTGAAAGGTGGATAAATGAAATATTTTATCTAGTTATTTGCTGTTTATTCGTTATGGCTGGTTTTCTGTGTAGAGGTCATTCACCAACATTAATAGCTTGCTTACAGCACAGGTTCCCAGCCCTGCTTCCTGCTCCAGCTCACCCACTCCAACTCAGCAGGGGCTGTTAATTACCTGTTTACTCACATAATGTGCCATACAGAGGGTACTCCAGGACCAGGGATGGGAACCTGTACCTTACAGCACTATTTAATTCAGTCGATTTCTGTCTGATTGTGTGGAAACTGCTTTTCTCTCCACAGCCCTTCTGGGAAACTGGTACAGATTGAATATGCCTTGGCGGCTGTGGCAGCCGGTGCACCTTCTGTAGGAATCAAAGGTAAGTAATCATTTTAAAGTTTACTTCAGTGGCCCTTCTGTGGCCAGCTGTCCCATCCAGGGTGTATTCCTGTCTCGCACCCAGTACTCCTGAGATAGGCTCCAGACCCACTGCCAGCCTGACTAGAAAAAAACAGTTATTGTTAAAATTGTTGCAGTGCAGATGCTGATTTCCACCTTTCCCTTGCTATTCAGCCTCCAATGGTGTGGTGTTGGCAACAGAGAAGAAGCAGAAATCCATACTTTATGATGAGCAAAGCGTTCACAAAGTTGAACCAATAACTAAAAACATTGGCATGGTGTACAGTGGTATGGGTCCTGACTACAGGTATGCAGTAATCACATTTCTCTGTTTATTAAGCACATAATCAGATTATTAACCCTTGAAAATATAATTTGCATATTTGGTCAGTTATATTTAGATCAGTTTTGACCTAACTGAGTAATGCTTACTGTGTTGTATGAGACAGCTGAACAGTAAGAGTGGACAAAACCATTATCTATTCCCCAAAATCACACATGTCCAGCATGCAAACCCTAGTATTGTGATGTTTTGTTTTGTGATGCTTTTCCTGACAGAGTCCTGGTCAGAAGAGCCAGGAAACTGGCCCAGCAGTACTTCCTGGTTTACCAAGAGCCCATTCCCACAGGCCAGCTAGTGCAGAGGGTGGCCTCGGTCATGCAGGAGTACACACAGTCAGGGTACGTTCACTGAGCTTCTTCTAATTATTCACATTTTATGCATAAGAATGTATAATAACATTGTTCTATAATCTCAGATCTATGTGATACATTTTGAATCAGTGCTGCTACATTGTAAAAACTGAAAATGATAGACAAATTAGAATTGGTGAAATTTTACACCTGCTTTCAATTTTTTTAGAGTTTTATTTATTTATTTTTTTGTAGAGGCGTACGTCCATTCGGAGTGTCATTGCTCATCGCTGGTTGGGATGAGGACAGACCATACCTCTTTCAGTCAGATCCTTCGGTAAAACAAATGCACACATTTTCTTGTACTCTGTTTTATTTTTTTTTCATTACGTGGTGTATGAATTCCAAAGGCTTCCAAAGTGCATAACTCGACTCTGCTGGTCTCACAGGGTGCGTATTTCGCCTGGAAAGCCACAGCAATGGGAAAGAACTATGTGAACGGAAAAACGTTCCTTGAAAAAAGGTAATGGAGCCAGTTAGCCACATTTTGGTTTTCATAACAACCACAAAAATGTCCACTGCTGGGACTAAAACTACAGTGTGCCCTTACTATTAAAAAAAAAAAGTCGTATGGATTTATCTCTGCTACTTGCTGGGGGAGCTCTGACAAGTTTTTTCTTCTGTTCTGTCTGGGGCAGAGCTACATTCTAGCTCAGAAAAATTTAAACAGGTGGCTTAAAAAAAAGAAATAATAATAAAATAAAATAATAATAAAACACAGATTCATTATTTGACAATTTTTTCCTGCAACTCAGTTTGAAATTATATGATTATTAAACATTGTTTAAACGTTACATTACATGTGCTCCCTTAAAATTGTTTAGATTACGTGCAAAACCATTTCTCCAGTGTGTTGATTTTGGAGCAATTTAAAGAAGAAAAATCTTGTACAAAAATGTCACATGAAGAATTGTTGCTGTTTCCTTAATTCCAGATACAACGAGGACCTGGAACTTGAAGATGCCATACACACCGCTATCTTGACCTTGAAGGTGCGTTACAGCTTTACAAACTATTGTAACAAACATCAGTGACCAAACTTACTGTGGATTTACTTAATAGTAGGTATTATAGCATTCATAAAAATGTAACCTTTATCTAACATCAGTGATTGTAATATTCAGGGGCAGTTTACGATTCAGAGTTAGTTTCGAGATCTTGAAAGACAGAAAGCTCAACTCGGAGACCCTTCAAGCATTTAGCAGTTATTTACCTTCTTGAGCAACAGTAGTAATTTACGACATTAAGAATACTAATATCTGTCCTTTTTTTTGTATTACCTAAACCATTCATGCTCTCTCACATGTTTCAACAGGAAAGTTTTGAGGGACAAATGACGGAAGATAACATTGAAGTGGGCATCTGTAATGAAGCTGGATTTCGTAGACTTTCACCTGCTGAAGTGAAGGATTATCTGTCAGCAATTGCATAAAAAAACTGCAGCTATTCAAAAGTGTGCTTGTTTTTTTTTTTCATTGTTCAAAAAAACTGTATAATTCTGAATAACAGCATTTTTATTATTTGTATATCTACTCCTTTCCTTCGTACAAGAACACAAACTATCAATAAATGTTACGACTCTCTGTTTTGCTGCTTTACTTAAGGAAAAATGCAGAAGCAAAAACACATTTGCATAACAATTAGAGCAGTTGTGAAGATAAATGGCTCTATAATGGCTAACAATAACAAAAACAGCTGCATACAGCAAGTTATTCACCAATAGGCCATGCTACAGTAGATTGTTTCAGATTAGAGCACTTTTTCAAAGCAACACAGTCACACAACTGTAAAATAAAGAGCAATTTTACTCATAATTATAAATATAAATCAGTATTAATGATTACAGGATCAACAGTCTCCAGTCTTTTTTTTTTCTTCTTCCAGTCAGGGTTTTTCTTCTTTAATGAAGCAATTTGCATACAATAAACAACTTATTCACACTGTGCTGTGAGCTTTAGGCTTTGAGACACTGTAGAGGCTGAATCACATGTCCATGCATTGGTCACTGATTTGGCTGGTTCGTTATTATCCCAAACGTCGACAATCGCAACTCGTCTTCTACATCTCAGCATGACTTTGGTACAGTTTATTTGCTGCTTCCAAAATTCATCACTCCGCTCCAAAGTGTTGCAAAAATTCAGGAAGTTTATAAACGTTTCCCAATCCCACATTCGGGTCCATGCTGATAAAGTCATCCAGGTTCATTTTGGTTTCTACAAAATCAGATTCATGAGCTGTTAGAGAGAAAAAGCAGAGAGAAAGCAAAGAAAACGAGAGGAAAAAGCATTTACCTGTAGTTTCTATGCAAGGATATGGTGGTGGGGGCATACGCCATGTCCCGTTAGGATGCTTCATGTGAGATCTATCTGAAGCAAACTTCTTTAAATAGGTGACAGCCGGTATGACTCGCATTTTCCTGAAAATAGCACATACTGATTTGACCAAATGTCTATGAACTTGACATTTTAACCAAAGTTTAAAAATGTGAAAGTAGACGTTTTCTTCTACAGCTTTAACTCGCCTTCGAAATTTCGGTTTTAGCAGCTCATCAGATCGAAATGCTTCCCTTGAATACACGTCAAAAGGACACGGGAAGGGGAGAGTGGTGTCCAGATCATACACAAAACTCTGTGCTTGTGGGTTCATGTGCAGTAACACAACATGGTAATCCTAAAACACATCACATATTAAAACACATAAAAAAATGAACTTTATATGATTTTCCCCCTTCATTTGGTGTGACGAGATCTGCATACCCATATCACAGGTTCACCCCCTCTGCTGGATTTCTGTTTCCAAATAGGGATCTGCATTACACAGGAAAAAAACCTAATTAACACCATGAGCACAACGTATCAATCTCTACTTTCTCATTAAACGTTACCCACCGTTTTATTTTCATTCGATATGAAGACTGCATGCACTTCGTCCAACGGACACACCGCCTGAGCCTGGATATAGTCACACAATTTCCACACATTCTCTTCACTGCAGAAGAAAATGCATTTGAAAAGGACAGAACAGATGTAAACTTATCTTTCTTAAAGTATCGTGTGTCTCAGGGAACCTTGACAACTACCACATTTCTCACTTAAAGACGATGATGTGATAATTGTTGATAATCTTTCAGACTTGTATCATCTGCCTGGAAGCTTTCGATAAGGCAATACAAATTACTGTATTTATAACAGATTTTATATTAGAAATGGCATTGACAAAATAAGAGTGCAAGTTGTTTTCTTGATTAAACAATATATAAATATCATTCCAACAAAGGGTTCTGTAAAAATCTTTTTCTAAAGCATGTCATCATAGTGAAATGAACATTTTAATTCTGAAATAATCTAAAGACTAGATATTTGGTTTGATTAAGTTTGCAAATATGGAAATAGTTTTACAAGCCTCATTTACATAAACAGATACACATCAGCAGTCCATTGACAAAGACTGATTGAGATATCTATTGTTCTTTTTTAAATACCCTATTCACTAATAGCGTCTTGACTTAAACACTTACCACGTCTGCCTGAAAGTAAGAATTGTTCTTTGTATAATTATGATAAAGCTCCTACAAAGGAGCTCTGTACCTGCACATATTATTCAAGGGCTCTGTAGAGAACAGATACAGATCCTGAGACCACCTTATAAGACATTACATTACTTTACATTAAGTTACCCCCCCCCCCCCCCATTAATAATTTACTAATATATTCTTCTAAACTATCAACTCAATCACGTAATTAAAATAGATTTAAAATAGATGAATAAATGGTATGAAAACATGCTGTCCTACCAGTAACAGCTCGTGTAAACACACTCCTCTCTTAATGGAGTGATAGCTGTGTATTCTGCACAAACGCCTTCCTCATACATGTCTGCGTAGAGCTAAATGAAATTAACTTCAATTCTTTTCCATAAACCGTTATCATGCCATAACTTTAAAGCGCTGAAAATATTAAACTTCCTTCTCTTTTCGTTTACTTTAGTTTAGTAGCGTGTTACATTTTTTGAAGTCCGTAAGGAAACTCAGAATGATATTTTAGTACCGGGGTCTAATAGCTGCCACATTCCAGGTTTAATCTGGGTGTTAACTGAACAATGTGATAATCACCTTGAAAAGGTGACAACTGCAGCATCTGGCTAAATGGTCACATATACACATCGCAAAATACGAACACTTCGTGCTAATTTATGCTGATTTTCAGTCAACAATGATTTACACTACATGAGATGTACAAGAAAGTGTTACTAATAAGTTCTTGGCAATAACTAGTAATAAATTATGGTGGCGCAACATTTCGTAAAATTGTCTACCAATTTTCTTACAACTTTTTAAGGATTTTATAAAACTGCTGACAGAATACTAACATCATTCATCGGTTACCTGAGTATTCTGATTCTTTTATGAATTTATAAATGTTTATTGATTGCTCCTCTCTAGTATAGTGAAATCCAAATCACTATCAGTCCGCAATTTACTAAAAATCTGACAGCTAAAAAAAAACAACTATAAACTGTCTTTTCCCCTATTCGTTAAATTGTATTGTTTTAATAATTTAATTAATTCATAAGGTGGTGGTGTAAATTGTCCTCCAGCTCTTCAGTGGTGTCACTTTCTGATTAATGTTGCATTAAAGTGTTTATAAATGCCACACACTGCTCAGATAGCTTCTGATGGACCCTTCTGACCCTACAGTCAATAAATTTATACATACAAAGTGCATCTATATGCAGGTATACCTGATAAAATGCTGATAAAATGCACAAGAAGTATATATACTGTTGATATAGCGTTAGATGTTAAACGTGAAAAACAAAACTGTGGTTGTCATCCTACATGGAGCAGCAGAATGTATGCCTATGTCTATTTGCTATTAGAATCCATAATTAGTCTACTTAGAATGAAATGAAGAAAGAGAATACATTACAGTGATTAAATACAGTATGCTAGTAATTGTGGAAAAAAAGACTTCATTTGGAAATGAATATTCTCTGACAACTTGTATGCCAACTCAATAATATTTTTCATATTCAGACCCAGTTCTTTCTGAGATAGCCTGACATCTGTTGTAACTCTGTCTGATATCATAAACTTTATGATATAACTATAATTCTTTATTTACACTCTGAGAAAAACTAATACCTGTCGTTGACACTTGGGTAGTCCATTATGGGTACATCTTTCGTACCCTTACTGTGTATCTTTTACTTGGAAAGATGAATAATGTGTATGTTTAATGTATTAATTTAAAAGCTAATTCTATAATTAGCTTATAGATTAATATGTTAAACATACACATTATTCACCTTTCGATGCAAGATACAAGACTGGTAACAGGTAGCATATAAGAGTGGCCTTTAAGGTCCAGTTGTGTACCATAAATCAAATTAAAGTGACTTTATTTAATTATTTGTTTTTGTAACAAATTAACAAAGTACCAAAATAATATTAAGAAAACGTTTTAAAATGAAGAACTCAGGCTACTTGTCAGTTCACATGCAAATAAGCTACAGGTCTGTGGCTTGAGTGTTTAAGTGCCGCCCACATATTACCACCTCATTAGACTCAGTAACAGCTGCACTTAGGATGGAATGCACACATATTGTTCCTCTGTATGCTGGAAGGCTTATAAATTTGGACCAACAGTCTTCTGAATCCAGTCCTACCTGAAGTCAGACTTCGACTTTTTAGCCATGACTAAAGCAGTGTATGGAAGTTTTAGGCCTGTACTGAGAGAGAGTCGAAAATACAAAAGACACACGAAGGGAACATACATTGGACTTGTTGCATATGTCATTCAGGATTCTCCCAGCAAGATGCTCACCTTCAAACAGGTAGGATAAGGGTCAACAGGAATTTAATCACAGGAATGCTGTTAAACATTTTTCAATGCATGCTCTGTTATAGCTAATCAACATTGTATTTTTTTTGCAGATTATGAAGAAATTGGGCGTGTTTGTCACTGGGGACAGGAAAGGTCTCGAAAACAACATCAGAGTCTGTCTGTCATCCAACAAGTGCTTTGCAAAAGTGAGTTGGTCTTGTCTTGTTTTAGCATCACTCAGAATTTTTAGTTTTGTTAAACTGTTAAACTGACTGAAATGTTTCAATTTAACCCCAGGTTCCCATTGACCCAGAGTACCCAAATGCCAAGAGGAACTTCTGGAGAGTGGATGAGAGCAGCATCACCCCGAAGATGCTGCGCCGTCATTTCAGTGACATAGCAGAGCTTTTCCCAGGACTGCCTCCTGCATGGGACAGAAAAGCAGCACCTCTACCTGTCCCCTCTCCACCAGTCTGTCCTGTCAAGATGGAGGACCGTCCGAACAAGTTTACCGGCCCTTTTTCCATAGAGTCGCTGTTAAAGAAGGATCATCTCCCTCGGGTGAGGATCACTGTGCAGCAGCAAGCAGCTCACACTGCGTCCAGCACTCATCTCTGCTTTCCTGACCAGGTTTACAGCAGAACAGTGAGCACAGACTCGCATACATGTTTAGACCAGGAGAACAGACAGCTCAGCTGGTATTACATGCACAGATCTGCAGAGGAGGCCTGCTGGAGGAAGCCTGTACAGAGCATGGGTTTATCTCCTGAGCTGCATCATGCACTGCTGTATTCACCACACTTTCCTTATCATCACACTCTACTCTCTAAAGTGTCGAGCTCTCCACCAAGCACACACCAGCTCACACACACAACATGGTAAATTCTCAGACTGAAACTTTAAATGGTGCACTTTGAGTGAATGGGGATAGATACTCATCCATGTAGTTTCGCTTGCTTGTATATATATATTTTTTCTTTTGAAATAAAACATACCAAAAACCTTTGAAGAACTTTCTTTTTTCTTTTTTCAGTTGACCAGAGTCAACTAATGTTTTAGTAAAATCCATTAAAAACAATTGATCATATAACGTAAAGCATATTATATGATGGTTTGTGTGTGGTTTTACACAATAGAACCTGTCATGTAACCTAGCTGTTAGATCAATCCAAATAAATCTGAATCATTCCACCCAGGAGACATTATTCGATTAATATGACCATACATAATTATTCTACCATTGTTCATGAATTATGGATAATTCATGATAAAATATTTGTGAGATATTGTAGAACCCTAAAACTATTTTGGGTGATGTCTCTATCTGTCTCTATACAAGGGCCATACATTTCAAAGTTTTGTAGGACAAACACATGGTATGGTGGTATGCTAACAGTCCATTAGCACATCGTTAAAGACGCATTGAGCGCGCTAAGCTGCTAAAGGCCTTTAGATCAGTCTCATCATCGCTTAAGAATAAGATGAATAAGCATTCTTTTTTTGTGGCCGCTAGATGGCAGTAAGCGGTAAAGGAAAACATTGCTTCAACTGCAACAGTTGATTAATATTTAAATATTGTGCCAGTAACGTAGCCTGTAAACATCTAAGTATGAGAATAAATTACTAGCATAAGCATGAGAATAAACAGCTAGCTTAAGCATGAGGAAAAAACTATTAGCATAAGCAATGCAGCAAGAAAAGACTGGGAAAAAGAGTGTGCTCCTAAATTCCTATATTCTAACACGTGGAAACTTTTATTGTGTATTGTACTCATGTGCAGTATATTGGCCCTTGTTATAATGTTCTCTAGTGTTAATTTAATTTAATGCTCTAAATGTCTGTTATTGTTAAATCTGCTGTAAATCTGTTAAAAAAGAAAATACATAGAGAATGGTAAATGAGTGATGGCCTTTCCACTGGCCCATACTACTACTGCTACTTCTACTACTACTACTGCTACTTCTACTACTACTACTGCTACTTCTACTACTACTACTGCTACAACTGCGACTGCTGCTTCTTCTACAACTGTGGCTGCTGCTGCTACTAGTACTACTGCTACTTCTACTACTACTGCTACAACTGCGGCTGCTGCTGCTGCTACTACTGCTACTACTACAACTGCTGCTACTACTGCTACTACTACAACTGCTGCTGCTACTACTACTGCTACTACTACAACTGCTGCTGCAACTGCTGCTGCTACTACTGCTACTACTACAACTGCTGCTGCTACTACTGCTACTACTACAACTGCTGCTGCTACTACTGCTACTACTACAACTGCTGCTGATACTACTACTACTGCTAATAGTAGTACTACTACTACTGCTAATAAAATACATCTATATAGTAAAATCACAGGGTAAAAACATGACATTCATAGACAATATAGTAAAATATAACAGCTTTTACAATAACAACTAAGAAATTGTCTTAGTTAAATTATTTTACTATTACTCAGATGGCCTCATTAGGCCATTAGTAGGGGTAAGTAAGTAATATTATCATATGTAGAGGGATTAGACAGATAGATGACTCCATAATGCAATCTGTGCATTTGATTGATAATACATATATAATGTGTTATGTTTCATGCTTATGGGATATTGATTAGTTTTCTTCTGATTTACTGTGGTTGTAGTTACAATATCAAAAATTATATAATCTATAAACAAACTTTCAGACTCTTTTCATTTTGGATTTAAATATGAACCTTTCTTAAAGATTGTAGCAAAGTTCAGTAGGTATCAGTAGGTACACAAGCAAAATGTGCACATCAGATAGTATTTCAATAATAAATAATAAATCCTAGTGACATGCAGCAGTATAGATACTGCTATTGAAGATTTGATCAGGATATGTGTGTAGGTGCTCAACTGGGCAGCGTTAGCATTCACAACTACAGCCTACGACATTCCTGTGCTTTATAGGGTTACTGATGGTCAAACTAGATTGTGAGACATCCACTCGCAGTAGGAGTCAACCTGGCATGGCTTCAGTTAGGACAGTTCATGTGACTATAACAGAAAGAATGTAGATCACAGTGTCAATGGCCAGAAGAAAGGTAAGGACATTTGTTTCTTATAGTCAAAACTAACATGCACAGTGATCAAATCATATGTGTACTATAGTAGTCAGATTTCTTTTTTCTTATTGCTGATATAAAGCCCTCAAAAAAAAAAAAAAAAAAAAGAAGTCAAAACCCTGTGATTCAGCTTTGCAAAGTACACATTAAGAACGATCTCACTGAGGTTGCTCAATTCTGCACGTCCTCTCTCAGAGGGAAATGTCTCAGGCTGATGTTAACACAGCTGTATTGTGTCTCAGCAAGTTGCAACCAGTCAGCAGTACACTGGGAAGCTGGCCGTCTCTTACAGTGTTGTGAAAACCCCTGGCTTTTTCAGACAAGTTCAGGCATGAGTTTGATAGTCAGTTTGTTTTGTGTTTACCTAAGAGCTATGAGAGCACAAAAAATCGAGACATATTAGTTTAGTTAAATTAATTTTGGAAAAAAAAATATTTAAGTTAATTTTGTTTCTGTTAAACATGAGTTTAAAAAAACTAATAACTATTATTATTATTATTATTATTATTATTATTATTATTAAAAAATAACTTAAACTAAATCTAAATTAAACTAAGATTTAATGTATTAAAATTATATAATTTAATATTATGTCATAATATTATATTTAATAATATTATAATTAAAATATAAATTATAAAGAAATTAATGTAGTTATATTCTTCCTCTTCTTAATATTATTATTATTATTACTTACATGGGAAACCTCCTGGTAAACCTACCAAAATGTCAAATATTACAACAACAACAAAACATTTTTACATTTTACATTTACGGCATTTGGCAGACGCCCTTATCCAGAGTGACTTACAATAGTGCTTTGAAGTCTATCAAAAATACAT
>CM075025.1:9225727-9301144 GCA_037576675.1 Pangasius sanitwongsei | reverse complement strand
TATGGCATTTGGCAGACGCCCTTATCCAGAGTGACTTACAATAGTGCTTTGAAGTCTATCAAAAATACATTCTGATACTGGCTCACTAGGTCACTAGGTCACTATGAATACCATCAGTCCAAAACTCTGTTGGGTTTTGAACAACAACAACAACAATAATAATAATAATAATAATAATAATAATAATAATAATAATAATAATAATAATAATGCAAAGTGTGCTGAGTTTTGTTGCAAAATAAAAGTACAAAAAAAAGACACGCTAAAAATGGCTACTATAAACTACAGCAGTAAGATGAGTAATCGCTGCACGCCCCGCCCACTCACACCGGGGAGTCACGTCGTGCACGTCTTCCTCGGGACGTGAGCGATTCCACATCCGGCAATATACAACACTGGCTTCTGATAGGTTGCTGATCAACGGTGAGGCCATTGTCCTATCGCAGAGTTATTATTATTATTTGGCATTTTTATTTTAATATAATAATAATAAGAAGAAGAAGAAGAAGAAGAAGTTCGTTGTATGTCCTCACACGTCTTAATATTAAGTTTCTCACATAATGATGAAAGACATAATCGATCAGGTCATATAGGTTATAAATGATTTAATGCTACTTTATTTTATGAGAAACTGATGAGAACTTATGAGAACACTGATTTAACCTTGCTTTAACACTGATTTACCAATTCTGTGTGAACCATGTGATCTTATGCCTGACCTGAATTATTATTATATGGTTATTTTCCAGCTCCAGTTAATAATTAGATTTAACAATTAGATAATGATTAATGATTCATAAATTAAAATGAATAAACATTCTACACATTTAAATAAAGATAACAGAATAAATTTGTTCTGAGGGGGCCTGTTTTTATTTTAACTTTGAATTTATTTTATAGTTAAAGCAGTCCCTACCTACAAAAAGTTTGTGAACCCCTGCCATGGCTATTGTTTTGTATGCATGACCTTGTTTGGAACCTGACAGGTAATCACATGTCTCATAATTGTAAGGGCAAGAGGACTGCAAAATGATTAACAGACATTCCCTGACATGCCAATGTGTCCGGCGCTTTATATAGCCTTCCTCAGCAGTGCCAGTCGAGTAATGATTACCAAAGCCTGTGTCTCAGTTTTGAAGTGAAAACATGTGCGTTGAGGCATATCTCTGTCTTTCTTCATTTACATTCAGATTCTTCTGGAAGAATTTTGAGTGCTCATAACTAATGACTGATTGTAAAAGTAGGCTAGACTCATAGAAAAAAATGTTCTTGAAGGGTTGTTTGCTTCTGAATAAGGTTTCTCTTGGAACCCTCTCTGACAGGGAACTCTAATGTGTTGTACATAAAACATGGCGGTGGTGTGCCAGTGGTTAAGTCTTAAGGCTACTGATCAGATGTGAGTTCAAATCCCAGCACCACCAAGCTACCACTATTGTCTCCTTGAACACTTACAACAGCTCATTTGTAAGTCACTTGTAAATGTACCACAGATTTAATCATTGGTGTAACTACTACAGACCTTGAGGATTGACTCCAGTCCAGGGCCTGCGGTCACGTTTTTTGTGTCTTTAAAGCTGCGGCAGCTGAACTTGGATGTTTACATGTGAGCTTATTTTCTCAGAAATTTTCAGATGTTCTTCCTGTGTGGCTGACATTCCAGTGCTGCATCACTACAGTCTTATGCTTGGAGGTTGATCAGTGCATTTTAATAGATCATGAATGTGTGAGCATATTAATTATTCTTGGTAAACAGTGATTAGATAAGGCGCATACAGTGAATGCAATGTGCAATATGAGGCAACAATGGATTCATTTGCACAGCATTTTTACTTATCATCTTTGTGTGCACATTTTTAAATGTATTTCTGTACACAGCATGACCTTCCATTGCTTTCCACTGGTCACTCTGTTATTTTTTGGTCACTGTTATTTTTCGTGGAAAACAAAAACAGGTTCGACCAAGTTCTGGATATTTTCCACCTCATTAATTGGCAGCGTCTTATCTAAAAAATCCATGACCAGCAACTAGAATGTAATCCTACTTTCAGGTCAGACATTTTTTATTTTTTTTTAAATAATGCCAAAATATGATTAAATGAAATGAAATTTCACTTTTTAAATGCCTTTTTTGTTTAGCCTATTCAGTTCACTGAGACTGTTACACACATGGAATCTCCTGATTTATTTGACAACAAACCTTTTATTTGGTGTCAAATAAAACTCTTGTTGTCATTTAAATCAGAGGTCCCATGTTGTTCCATGCTCAAATGTGCTTGCTAATGCAGATGATGATGGTGCTGTGTTTGTAAGCAATATTTGCCCTCTGTTTACATATTTAATATTTTTCAATTTATTTATTTTCAATTTATTTATGTTATAAATATAAAAGGTTATATTTATTTATGGTATAGAGTGCAGAGTGATTTTCCTCTTTATAAGCAAGACGTAGTGAGGAAGATAGTCAAGTAAAGCATAATTTATCAAGAATTATCTTTACAAACTACCTCAACAAATTTACTGTACTCTTTCTGTCCTTGTGCTGCAGCACTGCTTTGGTGAATTATAATGATGTGTACGTAATGTGAGCTGGATGAATGTGCTGTGAAATGCAATTTTATTTTTGTCTATCTCTGAGTGAAATCATTCCGTGATCATCTGCAGTCCTAAAGTAAACAAAAAAAAAAAAAAAACATATATGTTAGGACCAGTGGTCAAACCAGCAGAACAGCAGACATGTCATTGCAAATGTCACATTTTGAGGTGGATTAGATCTTTCAGTGTAGGCAGAAAATGATTCTACATTTTCCATCAAGCTGTAGCAGTGAGAGTCATTTCCTTTGCTGTGCTCTTCTGAAGGTCATACAATACAGAGACTGTGCAATATATCATATCGTTTTTCATTCATTCAACTTCAGTAACCACAATCTAAGAGCACTGGAGCACTGTGCACAAGGTGGGAATACACCATGGATGGGACACCAGTCCACACACTCCCACCTAGGGGCAATTTAAATTCACCAATCCACCTATTAATGGGAGGTTGGAGGAAACCGAGAACCCAGAGGAAACCCATACAGACATGTGGAGAACATGCAAAACTCCACACAGACAGTAACTCAAGCTCAGGATCTGGAGCTGTGAGTCAGCATCACTTCAGGTATGCATCCAAACCTGAGTTACTCATTACCAGCATACTGGAAACTCATTACCAGCATTCTTTGATATTAGAAACACGAGGCTGACCAAAACAACAGTAGAACATGACTTTATATGCAATATCTACAAATTCTGAAATGTTAGTATAGGAAAAAATTATAGAAAAAAGGCAGCACATTGTTTAATGAGTACTGAATATTAAGAAAAATGTAACATCTGTTGGATCATCTATTAGGAGTTTAATGATATGGAATATTGTATCACACCATTCAATCTCAGTAAGTCAAAAAACTTAAGGTCAATGAATATTGGACCGAAAAGTTACAGTGTGCCAAATGTGCTAGCGGTAATACCACAAACCTGTCCAACATCACCCTTCTCTGTTGGTCTCTAAAACTAGAAAAAAAAACATGTAGCCACACAGACACACAAGTGTACACATGAATCCAGGCCAAAGAAATCACAATAAGGAAGTTCATAGATGCAGATGGTGTTTGAGGATCAGGTTGTTTTCTGAGCATTCCTCTCTGTAGGATGACTCATTATTGTTAGACATCAGCCCAATCACTGTTGTGTCATCTGAAAGATTTATGATGGTGTTTGTGGCCTGTGCAAGTACATAGGTGCTGGTGAAGAGGGCATAGAAGAGTGGGCTCAACACACACTCCTGTGGCATAACAGTGATCAGTGGCAGTGTGGAGGAAGTCTGACTGCCTGAGGTCAATGTGATAAGAAGTCCAGAAAATCACAGATGTGTGCACTGAGGCCTTTTTCATTCAGTTAGGAGACCAGCCTACTTGGAATGATCATATTAAATGCAATGAATTACAGTCTGGGATATGATCTTTGACTCTCCAGGTGGGCGAGGACAGTGTGGAGGGAGACGGAGATGGCATCCTCCATGGATCTGTTGGTTTTGCATCACGGCTTTGATGTGTGAAAAAAAGTCTCTCAAAGCACTTTATAATGATGGGAGTGAGTGCTATTGGGTTATAGTCATTTAGGTTGTTGTTGTTTAAGTTGCTTAAGATGGCTGTTTTTTTTTTTCAGCACCAGTACACTGGTGGCGTACTTGAGACAATTGGGAACAAGTGCATGAGAGGAAGACAGATTAAAGGTGTTTGTGAAGACTTCTGCCGACTGTTCAGCACAGCCCTTAAACGCACGTCCAGGAATGACCTCAGGGCTTGCCGCTTTATGCTTGTTGACTCGCACATGTCTAGAGTGAGTGCCTGGTTGTCCATGAAGTGTAAACCTCTTGCTGTGGTTTCTTAATTGCTTGTGTCAAAGCAGGCAAAGAAGTTATTTAGCTTGCATATTATGCAAGAGTGGCATCATCTCTAGAGCATAACTGGTGTTATAATCTGAGAATCAATAATGGACTGGAAACCTTGCCACAAGCAGCAGGTGTATGCCCTCTGTGGGCAGTTTTGGCTTCTTTATGGCTTTTTGGCAGGCTGTATTTGTCAGCATTGTATGCCACAGTGTCACCAGATTTGAAGGCTGTAGTGTGTTTTCAGATATGGCCATCTCAGGGCTGGCCCTGGCTGTCTTTATGGTTGGTTTAGCTATGTTGGTGAGAGGTCTGTATGCTGGGTTTAGAGTATGAGAGATGATCAGATTGTCACAGGTGGGGTAGAGTAGTGCCTTGTATTGATCCTTAATATTTACCCTCGATTGAAGTCCCCACTATGATGAAGGTGACATCTGGATGTTCAATTTGTTGTTTATTAATGGCCGAGTGCAGCTGTGCTAGTATTAACTTAGCATTAGCTTGCGGTGGAATGTACACAGCCAGGATAATAACAACAGTTAACTCCCTGGGCAAATAGAAAGGCCTATATTTCAGTGCCAGATATTCAACATCTGAAGAACAATATTGTTCAATTATTTTCGAGTGCTCCAGTGTCTATTAATGTAAATACAAAGGCCATCGCCTCTGCAGCGTCGGGATCTTTGAGTCTGGCTAGGTTTCTGTAAAACAGTAGTATACTGCAGTCTTTTATACTCCTCTGTGTAATCAACCTAAACTATAGCTAAATTAATCAGAAAGAAGAAAGAGGCTTCCGTGAAACAGTTTAACCAACAGTCATTGCTTTACAAGCTTTTATGCTGAAATGATTAAGAGCCATAGATGAAACATTGGTAAAACATTTCTTCATCTGCTCTGATGAGAAAAGCTGCATGCTGGAAACCTGTTTGTGTTGTTGTTTTGGTTGCACATTAGCCAAACCTGGTATAGGTTATTCAATAACTTTACAATTATAAACATCAAGGTTATCTGGGTAATGTATGATGGTTATTGTTGCTCTGTGCTGTGCTGAAAGATCATCTGAAGTTCAGATACGCTACCAACTGCTGATTACAGGCCTGCAGTTAAGATTAACAATCTTAAAGTACATGGATAGGTTTCTACATCAAATTTATTTAAAAATAAATAAATAAATTGCTGGCATTGTCTTCATTCATAATGCATTTCTGGGCTAGAATGAAATTGAAACCATTGTGTCATTTTATTGTCTCAGTGGCTTTCTGTATATCCTTCACACTGAACCCACTGAAATAATTAGCTTTTGGCTCCCCATTGCCTAGTTTATGATTGACTCAAGCACTGGACCCTTGTTCCAGACTCATTTATGACTGACTTTTTTACACCCTGAGAGTACAGTCCAAAGATTAATGTGCAATGTCATGTGATCTATTCCTTGAAGATATTGAACAAACAACTATTTTTGACTCTTGCGTTATTTTTGACTATTTCATTATTAGCTGTAATGCAGAGAATGAATGTAACTCCACTTGAAAGCACACATCCTGAGAAACTGTGTTAGAGATCAGACGGAAGCAGATACACAAGACTTTCCTGAGAAAAACTCTGAACGAGACTTTCCTAAGCAAAACTGGCAGACCACATGGACTCTGAATCACTACTCATTGTGATTCATACTGTAACCAGCATCACTGCATCATATCCTCAGGCTGCTATTATAGTGCATTTGAACCTGATCCTGACACTACAGTATGTCACACACAATAGTTTAATTTACACAAACACTTTAATTATACATATACACCACCACTGAGCATAAAATTCCACTTGAATAAAATTACAATTTGTATAAGTTAGGAATGAAACATGACTGGGTGTTCTATTATAGGAAAATAATCAATGACAGGGTGGTATGATAGTGGTTGTGATGGCTGTTACCACCCCAATTTTCCAATAACAGCACACTTCAAAGTGTTTTATTCCATATCAATTTGCCAATGACTACAATTTTTAATTTATTAATGAACAACACATTGCACTTTTATGCACTTATAGTCATATGTGGAAGATCTGCAAGACTGTTATCACTTAAGTAATAGCAGTTATAAACTGTTATTCCCTCACCAACCTCTCTGTTTTTCACTCTCTGTAAATTAATAAGACAAACAAAAGTATCACTGAGAAAAGGGAAAGCTCAAAATGTTCTCTGTCATGAAGATTGTCTCGCTGCAGAGAACATATAATAATAAGTATATTACTTCTAATATTGTAAAAAAATTTTTTTTTTTTCTTTGTTCAATAACAACAGTTTTTTTTTAATCCATTTATCATTAGTCTTAATTTGTACTGAGCATCCACCATACAAGTCCCAGTAAATTTGCTGTTGGAAACGATAATGTTTTAGTACGAGCGTGTTAACACAAACCGGTGATTTGAATTATAGCTGAAACTATTGTCAGAGCTGTTGTTTTTTAATCAACACCTTCTGACCAATCAGATTTGAGAATTCGACATTAACAAACCATGAATATCATCATTAGCATCCCATTAATAACTCTAACAAAGTAATTAACACTTATATTCATTGGTATTTGTGACTTCAAAAATGTTTTGCTAATGTTATCTAATGCAGCTAATAACGCGAGTTAAGAGAACCAAAGAATAAAGTGTTGATTTTCTTCTTTTTTTTGTTTCCTGACAGGATGTTTGCATATGGAGTGTACAGAGGGGAAGCATCAGTCTTTTAATACACATTCTTGACACCCAGCCATACCAAACAACACAGTGAGAAGGGAAAGGCCATTGTTTATATATTTATTCTGTTTAATCAAATACCTTTAGTTTCTCTTATCTTTCATCACACTGTGAAAAAAGAGGTACTGGAAAAGCATAGACAAAAGTGAAGGGCTTTCTTATGAACCCCAAATACCTGTTTGAGTGGCTTCATGGCAGGTAAGAAACATGTAGTACTGTGCAAAAAGCTTGCATATTAGTGAAGCTGTCTACCTCAATACTGAAATGAAATATTTCTAAATATAAAGAAATACCATAAATATCAGTTAACGGTAAAAAAAAAAAAACTTTTTGGAGTGACCGTCCTTTGCCTTTAAATCACAAGTGTGCCTGTTATGCAGTTTTAAGGAAATCAGCTGGTAGGTTGTTCCAGCATTTTGGAGAACCTCTCACAGTTCTTCTGAACTTCTTCTGTTGAATAACAGCATTGTGTTTTACGCCTACAAATTAAGTATGTTTAATCTAAAAAGTGGTCTATCACAGAATATGTTGCGTTCCTTAACCAAAAAAATAAAAATGACCACTTTATTTTTTGGAAAACAAATGTTTAGTTATCAAAAACATTTTCTTTTACACCTAAGTCAAATATATAAAATTAATGAACACCTAAGACTGTATGTCTAATACTGGGCACTTTGGTTCATTTGAAAGTCAAAAGTATACAATAATGTACAAAAGTCTTAAACCCCTTTAAATACATATAGGGAGCTTAAGAGCCTGCAATATATAAAGGTTCATTAAGCACATCTTTAAAGAGTTAGCAGACGTCTACGTGAGGTGTCCTTGATCTAGAAAGGAAGGTGTGAGGACACGGATCTTAATCATTCAAATACAGGGCAGGTGAAAGTCCATCACTCTTATCTTTAATGTAGTATATACGCTCTTTGGTCCAAGTCTCAAGCCTTAGGGCTTCTGTCTCATTTCTCTTTCTATAAAAGTGTCTGAATACAAACTTTGAAGGACATTTTTCAATCTTTAAACTGACTGAAGACATACAGTGGGGTCCAAAAGTCTGAGACCGCACTGAAAATCTGGGAATTTTTAAGTATTTCGAAATATTTAAAACAAAGAAAGTAAATGTTCAACATATTTCATAAACAAGATTCTGCACTATTTCCAGGTCCCTACTTAAATGTAAGCAAATTTGTGATATTGACCATGTTAACTGCTTTGCACAAAAGATCAGCTTTTCCTCATGCCTAATCTCTTCTACTGAAGCACGTGTTCAGATGAAACTCTGATGGACGTGATCTAAAATGGATCATAAGGTTTTGCACAAACTTGTGGAGTCCATGCCAGCTTGAGTGCACACTGTCATAAAAGCAAAAAGGAGGACGTACCAAATACTAAGAAACTCTGAAATTCATGTAAATATTTCAAAGAGTCTACTTTTCACTCAAGTTGTTGTCAATAATATAATTTGCAATGAAAATTGTTGTATTACATCAGAAAAGAATGCAAAATAGATGTATTTCCACTAGTGGTCTCAGACTTTTGGACCTCACCATGGATATTAGTTCATATGAAACTATATTTTTATTATGTTGCGTTTTCAATAGACAGCCATAGCTGACCTATTAGTAATGTATTCACACTATATAGATTAGTTGAATATTGTAAAAGTATTGTGGTCTTCTAAACTGTATTAAATGCAGTTAGTGCCCAATAATGATTTGTATTGGCACTGCCAAGCTGCCAATGTTAGGCCCTTGAGAAAACCCTTTCTTAACCCTTTCTGCTCCAGGGACACCGTATCATGTCTGACCCTGTGCTCTGACCCCAACTTTCTAACAAGCTGGGATATGCAAAGAAAATACTTTAAAATAAATAAATTTAAAATAGAAAAATATTTATTTAATTATTTAAGACAAATAAAGGCTTCTTCTTCTTCTTCTTCTTCTTCTTCTTCTTCTAGGGATGAATGCTCATGAAAATGTTTTTGACTTAGAATGCAACACCGGACCAAAAACTGTTTTGCTGTATGTTCAAGTAAAGGACTGGCCATATCCGTCTCACACTGCTTAAGTACACTTTACTGGGTGCAGTAAAATAAGTCTGCTTGCTAAGGTCGTAGTTTATAGTTATGTTTTATAACTATAAGTGAGATATGTGATGGTAAGTAACAGTTTCACATACAGTGGAAAGTAAAGTTATTCTATTCCAATTACATTTCTCTTGCATCTGATTGAGACTGTAGTCGAAATACAGCTTGATAGTTGATTAGCATGAGTTCTAACTTGGAGCTGTATTGTGAATGTGGTCCTTATTAGTGCTGCAGTCAGCTCACACTAGCAGCATTGTACAGGGTAGACACAGAAATCGCTCTCTCTTTCTCTCTCTCTCTCACACACACACACACACACACAAACACACACAGAGACTATAATAATTAGGGGGTAGGTAATGTAGGGGTAAATTTAGTAGAATTAAGTAGGATGAGTTAACCATTTATATACAGTGGATATAAAAAGTCTACACACCCTTGTTAAAATTGCAGGTTTTTGTGAGGTAAAAAATGAAACCAACATACAGTATATGGCCAAACATTTTTGGACACATCACCATAACTCCCATATATTCTTTCCACTCTTCTTTCCACTAGATTTTGGAGCGTGGCTGTGGGGATTTCTCCATTCAGCCACAAGAGTATTTAGTGAGGTCAGATACTGATTTCGGGTGAAGAGGCCTGGGGTGCAGTCAGCGTTCCAGTTCATCCCAAAGGTGTTCAGAGGGGTTGAGGTCAAGGATCTGTGCAGGCCAATTGAGTTCCACTCCAATTTTCGCAAACTATTTCTTTATGGCGCTCGCTTTGTGTACAGGAGCATTGTCATGCTGGAACAGGTTCAGACCCCTTAGTTCCAGTGGAGGGAAATTGTAATTCTACAGCATCCAAATACATTCTATACAGTTATGTGCTTCCACCTTTGTGGCAACAGTGTGGGGAAGACCCACATGTGGGTGTGATGGTCAGGTGTTGTTTGGCCATATAGTGTAAATGGCATTGCATTACAAAAATCTGCAGCTGTAACAGGGGTGTGTAGACTTTTTATATCCACTGTAGATAAAAGAAAAAGTTAAATACATTTTGCACATCCCTCACCAGAATGAGTACGGCAGCATCAACAGCATACTGTATACTCATATTCATGAATGTGGCCTTTTCTGTATAAGACTAGTACCAATAAAAAGACAAGATATTTACTGAATGTAAATAGAAAGTGAAAATATACCTCAGCTATATACCAACCTGTTACTCTTATGTCATCTCTAACCTTGATTCATATTTTAATAAATATAATAAATACACAATACAGAATAAAAAAAATTAACAGATTGAATTGTTAGAAAAATGGGAGCGCAAGTACATTTGTAAAGTTGTAAAGCAATGGGAAAATGATTTAAATTGTAGCTGTATTATTTATTAAATTATAACTCTCATAAATTAATTTGAAAGACATTGTAAAAAAATATTAGGTATTGACCATTTTAACTCCTTTGTAGAAAAGGTCAGATATTCCTTGAGTCTTATCCCTTCCACTGAAATGTGTTCAGACGACACTCAGATGAATTTGATCTAACATGGATTGTCAAGTTTTACACAAACTCATCCAAGCTTCAGTGCATGCTGTCATTAAAGCAACATGTACTAAGAAATTATGGATTTCATGTAAATATTTATATGATTTTACCTTGCACTCAAGTTATTGTTGATTATATAAACTGGAATGCAAAATGTTGTTTGAAATTAGAAAAGAATGCAAAATAGAAGCATTTTCACTGGTGGCCTTTGGACCACATTGTAGGTACCTGAGATGAGACAATGAGTTTTTCCTAATATGAAACATATCCTGCTTCAAATAATAAGTTAAAAAAAAAAGTTGATAAATTTGTAAATTACATGGTCAAAAGGCACCCACTTGGGATAATTAATCAGCACTTTATTTTGATCCACAAACCGAAAATCTACACTATAGGCCAACTCTAAACACAAGCCAAACAAAGACTGAACACTTTCACAGAACTGTGGTTCTCAGCTGATGTTTTGGAACCTGAAAGGGAGTGGTTTAGCAATACCACCATACTTCCTCTAAAAAAATTGCTTTGGCAACAAGTGAATGAGTCACACACACGCCCATACAAACACACACACACATACACACATACACATGCATACATGCACACACCTGTACCCAAACAAACTGTGATTACTCGTCATTGCCTGATTTGCATATAGTATACACTCTGAAAAAAGGTCACATCTAAAACTCTTAAGGGGTCTTCAATTGTCCCTCTGAAAGAACCTTAAAGGTTCTGTGTAGAATGCTACAAAAGAGGGTTCTCCCAACTAGGACAAACCAGAGCACTGTTAGGAAGCTAAGCACCTTTAACTATACAAAGAACCCATTGAAGGGTCTTTTTAAAATGATTGTGCTGAATTTATAAAAATTAAAAAAATACACAATCGCATGAATCGCGTGAAATTTTATGTGATTTTTAGACACTTCACATGTTGTTTCGCACGTTTTTCACATGATATGGGACTTTTCACATGTACTGCATGTGATTTTTATACAGTACTGTGCAAAAGTCTTAGGCACTTGTAAAGAAATGCTGTAGAGTAAAGATGCCTTCAAAAATAACGAAATGAAATGTTTCTACATTAAAAAAAAAACTACTATAACGAGCAGTAAACAGTAATAAACGAAACAAAGTCAATATTTGGTGTGACTGCACTTTGCTTAAAAACAGTAGTCTCAGGTACAGTGTGTGCAGTTTTATAAGGAAATGAGCTGTAAGTGTTACTGAGCATCTTGCAGAAGCAGCCACAGGTCTTCTGGAGACTTTGACTGTTACACTTGCTTCTTATTTTTGCAGCAAAACCCAGCAGGCTTCATTATGTTTTCTTGTCTGAAAAGTGTCTCATGTAATCTGCTGCTTTCTTTACTGACATACAAACACTTTTCCTGTAACATTTAATTTTGTGCTGGAAAACTAATGTTTGGAAATCTAAAATGATTTTCCTACTGACTTAAAAATGTAAAAGTCATAAAATAAAAATCTATAACAAAGTTTTTACTTAAAAAAAAAAAAATAGGGTGCCTAAGACTTTTGCACGGTACTGTACATGATTCATTTATTTTCACGTGATTTTGACGCGATTCATTCAGTTTCACATGTGATTCTGAGACATGATTAATTCGGTTTCACATGTGATTTTTGACATGGGTCATTTATTTTCACGTGATCTGGCACGTGATAGTAATTTTTTACATGTGATTTTTTAAAATACGTGATTCATTTAATTCATTGAAGTAGTTTTATTTTACACGTGTAATGTCACGTGTTTACTTGAATTCTACTTTAACTTTCACAAGTTTTTCTCAGTATTACTAAATATTAGTCACATAATCACATATGAAATGCATGCGACTTTTCCCTGCGAGGGAAAGAGGGGAGAATGACAGGAAATCAGCCAGAATCGCCCGGTCATTTTGAGCGGAAACACCAGCTGATGTGCAGCGTGTGCTTATATGTGGTGTAGTGGTGCAGAAAGGAGGTCCGGGAGAAGGTGTCAGTGTTGCCCAATAGCAGTGGGACTGGCTTAGAGTGGGCTGGGCTGGCTTCACACAAGCCTTTATAACACTGCATGAGACATCCTGTAGAAAGAGCAGAGAACACGGCAGCAACTTTGACTCGAGTTTTGCGACACTTTCGGTCTCCTACTGGACTTCTAAAGACAACCGGTGAGTGATGACTTGTACAATGTTGTCTTGGTTTTCCCTTTTCTGTAATAATTATGATCTTTTCATTTTACATATACAGACTGTTGGACAGCCTCTAAACCAAGTCTCCTTACTCTTGGTTACTTTACTTCACTTTTTCATTACTCTACCTGCTAGTCATAATGTTTGTTTTTTATATAAAAACGAGCGCGCGTGTTGTTGTGCCTCATGTTGTGCGTGGCGGCGTTGTTGTTGTTGTTGTTGTTGTTTCACGCGCGTTATGGCACGTGCGCGACCTTTCACGCTGCTTGTAGTTATTTTTAAATAGACGCCCGTCCTGAAATTTTCTCTTTTCCGGTGTCTTCCCCCTCAGTGTTCTCGTTCATTCTCGTAGACTTGGGTAAGTGCCCCCTACAGTCAGACAGAGTGTTTACAGTGATAAGTCAGTGGTTGAGTTTTGGCAGGTTGTAAGTTCAAATCTCACCCTTGAGCAGGTCTCTTAACCCTCAGCTGCTCTACTGTACACTCTCCTAGCTCTCGAACCAGATATTCTTTAGCCACTCAGGGGGAACCCTTCGAGGATTTCTGTAGCACCATACAAATCTTTAGAAAACTAGAACCGTTACCCATATATACATCCCTTGATAAGCATTTAAAAAAAAAAAAAGATTGTAGGTCCATGCTTGGAACTGTTGTAATTTTACTACTTTTCTTTTTTTTTTTTTTTTTTTTTTCTTCTTTTCAGTATGAAACCTATATCAGAGCTCCAAGTATCCAAGGCTGATCTGATACTGACATGTAACCCAGTTGATTCTCTTCAAGATTCTGTTGCCAAGTTAAGCAAAGCTTCGACATCATTGGATCAGATCAAAAAATATTTAAAATTTGATCCGTTATCCATCAGTCATTTTGGGGACAGTATTGGCCATGGTGCCAATATTCAATATGGAATCAGTGCACATCGTGACAAGAATCAATTCTGCACATAGTGATTTTCTGTTAGCACACTGAACAACCTCAGTGTAATTATTTTCCATTTTGAGCTATATTGGCTTATTTTTTAGACTGGATAATATTTATGCAAAGTAACTTATTGCTGTTGTAATCTTGAGTTAATGTGTTTCATAAGTATAGAACTTTGACATGCTTCATGGGTGCGTAGTCTGTATTTCTGAAACCACACCCTATTCATCATATAGTGCATTAGTTAGATAATTTTGCCTTTTCATTCTAGGACAGTCCTAAACTTCTAAAATATCCATATGATGGTGCCTAGATGATGTAGAACGTCCACAAAGGCCTTTTTTTTGTAGTTTGTAAGAAATAGGGAATAAGGCACAGGGCTACTCGTATTGAAGAAACCAGTTTAAAGATAGAACAGCAACTTCACTTTGTTAATCGGGCAAAGATCAGGTCTAGATCATTTAATTCCTGGCTTAATTTACCTGTTTGCAACATGATGGTAAAACAGTGTCAGAAGAGCAACTAGGATCTGTTATGTAGGTCTAACCAAGCATACCTGATGTATCAGGCCTCAGAATATGGTAGATTAAATAAGTGACCAAAGATCAGGGGAGTGATCATGGTCTGTGCAGATGCCAGGTCTCACTCTCTCTAGGTCTCGGTTATAATTCTGCTTAGTGTAAAGTTAGAAGTTGTCACATGCGAACACAAGCCAGTAGACTTGAATATGGTCAGTACAGATGAAGAATACCCTCTTTTGTTATACAGCATACCCAAACTATGAAGTTATGTGTGAGTAAAAGGGTTAGACAATGTACATTCACTATATACATATGGAAATATTTGTATTTATTGTTTTTTTTTTTGTCAATTTATTTATTGACAAAATTATAAATATACAAAAATCTAATTTGTTTAATAGTTGGGTGGGCTTACTAGATCATTTCTTAAAATGAGTTATGAAACTGAGACCTATTTTGTGTTGAAAGAGCTGTGGTAATGAAGCAAATTCTAGCAGTGACAAAAAGGAACTGATACCAACTTTTCTAAGCTTTTTTTTTTGCAATGTCTAATGGACAGAGGTGTGTCCTGCAGCTTGTATTTATAATATTCACATTTCTCAAAGTGAGTAAAGGTGTCAATGTGCCCATAAAAAGATAATGAATATAATGCTGAGTAGCCAAGCATTTACTGAGCAAGTATACATGAAACGTCATATGACCTTTAAATTAGGCAAGTAATTATTGATGTCATGGTGGAGACTCTCCTGTGTGTCAGTCCACACTGAGCAGGTGGCCCTGGATGTATTTATGAAGCAGTGAGGGTTAATGTCTTAACAGAAGGCATGCCCTGTTCTTATGCAGTGCAGCATGTAGATCTCACTGAGGCTTAACTGATTGAGCTGTTTTTTTTTTTACTTCCAGGTAAACAATTAACTAGGATAGACAACAAGTGCACAGGTCTTGGAAACAAGTGATCAACCTAGATGTCCAACTGCTAACTCACATTATAATGGGCCTGTGTGCTTTAGGGTTTTACAGTAAAATCAAGGGGCTGCTATAAAAACAAGAAAGGTTTCATCATGACTAAGGCAGTATTCATCTAGCGTTTCAGCTCTCGTATAGTCCTGAGCAGGAATGTGTGTGGGGGGCTGACACTGTACACCTCCACAGATGATGAAAAGCAAAGGAAATCATGTACTCTAACCCACAGGGTCACTCCTTGAAAAAAAATGACCTAGCTTGAACTTCATGTCTATAGGCAGTTGTAACACAAAGGCTTTTAACATTGCTTCAAAGCCAAGCTGTGGTTGTGTAAAAGGGGCGGAGCGCAGGGAGGGAGCCATGGAAGAGGCTGTGTCAGTGGCTTCCTCTGTGCAGCGTCCAGGCCTTGCCATAGAGGAAGAGCCTGACTGGTGACCTTTAGAAACCTCTTGCCAGACAAAGAGCCTGTTCAAGCTCTCGTTCCATTTACATGCACAGCAACATTCCGGCTGCCATCCTCCATAAGTTCCAGCATCAATGTTGTCTAATCGTGTTATTTCCCCCTCTGTCCGAGTTAGTTTGTTTTGAAAAATTCGGGATACAGAAGAACCCATTCAGGGTCATGCAAAGTACCCATAAACAATAGAACCTATTTAGTTTAGACTGATATTTTAAAGCTAAGTGTTATTTTTCTTTGGTATTGGAAAAACTACGAATGGACATGCATTTGAATCCTGAATATGTTTACTTTATCAATAGAAGATTTATTTATAAATAGATTTATTTATAAATAGAAGATAGTCAAGAATAATGACAGGAAATATGTACTAGATGTACTTCCTGCTTACAGGCAGGATCTGAAAAAGCGATGTACAGTAAACACAGTAACAAGGCCAGCCAGAGAAGTGTATCATCTGTCTAACTGATAATGTACATCTTTCCTTGTACTGTTTTTCAGACACATTAGAAAAGCTTGACTGAAGCTGTTGTATGAAATATTAACATCCTCTTTCTTCTCATAGGTGTCTCCAAAACTGAAAATGGAGGAGATCCAGATTGAGACAAGACATTTGCTTGACAAGGACCTCCAGGTATATTTATGATTAATAGACACTTTTCTTTAACAAATCCGTACTTTCTACACCCGAGATAAATTTCTGTTGTTGTTTGTTTACTCTAGGGATTAAGAGAAGCTGTTCAGCAGCTTGAGATAAAGGCAAGTCTTTTATAATTTTCATATTTTGTTTCAATTACAGTTTTATATTCAATGAGGTACTATGCACCAGGACTTTCTTCAGGTCATGATAAAATTTCCTTGAATTCAATTTAACTTTATAGCAGTTTGACGTTTAACTTTTATAGCACTTTTTAATGGTATACATTGCCAAAAAGCAGCTTTACAGAAATCCTTATGTAGATTTAGGTCCCTAATGAGCAAGTGAGATTATAATCCCACTATGCATTGATTTATAAATCATTACTCTTCTACAGCTGTATACCATACAGCGTCAGAGTATGAAGTGTCTTGAAAGTATGTTGAATAGTTTTCCTGGGATAAGCACATGACAGTCTGTATGATTACAGCAGCAGTTCTTGGGTACACAACAAATTAGACTGCTTTTTGAAGTCATGACTATTGGCATCTGGTGGTGCAAGTTGTTCTGTTTGCTTAAGATAATGTGTTGCGGTTTTTTAGAAGGAAATGACAGCATTGCATTAAGGCATGGTGTGTCATTAGGATGCAGGCACAAAAGTCAGAAGCAATAAATGTTTTATTTTAAACAAATCAGTATTAAATGAGAAATTCCTTTGCTTGAATGTGCATAAAAAAATATTAAGAAATAATATCCCTCTTATTGAATTTAGGATCCTGGACAACTCCATGTTAGACTTAATATAAAACTCCATATTTGTGCATTGTCACTGCAGGCCAGCTGATTATTAAAATATTAAAAAGTTAAAGTTACTATACCTGACCTGTACCTTCCATTCAGATTTTCACAATGAATAAGCAAACCTACGTTCATATAAAATAACTTATGGAGGACAAATTCAGTCATTTCATATTTCTGCTTAACACTTTTGAATTATGAAAACTCGGTTAGCCCGATTCTTGTGGAGCATCAGATGATCTCATGCAGCATCATGCCAGTCTCTTGCAGAGTGGCCTTGGACTTGTGATGTGAGGGAATGCAACAGCTTGCCCTCCCATGCTGACCCCTACAGATTAGAGTGATCAGATTCCAGGTCATGTGTTTATTATGGAGCCTGTAGTGACGTGGGAGGCAGAAGGATGCAACAGCCATCTGCCCAGAACTGGTTTAGGATTGCTGGCAGTTTTCACACGTAGGGCTTGTATTCTTTAAGGGGATTAGCAGTGATGGGCAGACAACATGTGTTTGTCTTCAGTCAGCACCAACGGAGGAGCACATGATGTTTATCTCCTCCTTATAAACCCTGATATATCCACAGATTTTCATCAGTTCTGTTTTAGATCTTTATGTGCATTTGGTCAGGTATGACCAATCTAAAATTTAAACCACATCTGTGGTGTATATGGTGTGGTGATAATGCATCATGTCATTTACATTTGCAAATGTACATCTACTATGCATTCAACAAAAAAAAAAGACAGAAAATAGTTATTTTAGAGCTATTACAATTAAACATAAAACATAAGCATTAAATACACCTTGGTTTTGTTCTTGTTCCTGCGCTACTTGGAGTTTTTTTTTTTTTTTTTTTTTTTTTTTTGAGAAATGTGTCTGCACAAAAAATGGAGCAAAGGTTTAGAACAAACTGCCTGTCCTGTACTGACCACATTTGAATAGATGCGAACTTCTCATTTCCACTTCCCATTGCATATTCTATTCCTATAGTATATTTACATAATAAATAGAAAATGTTCAGTTAGCCTCAGTTTGGAAAAAAAAGTAACATTATGTTTGGGGTCCTGTTACACAATAAAAAGCAATTCAAATCATAGAATAATTTTATTTGGTAAGAGGTTAAAAGTGGTAAGTAGTTCAAAGCAAGTGAATCACAAGTGATGAACTCCGCTCCGCAGTAAATAGGCCTTGAAGTTTCCGATGGCCGAATATTCAAGTTGTCTGATACGGTCTGATCCAATTTACAGATCTGTTCAACTGGAATTATCTTGTTTTGGTCATGTGCAAAGCATGCTGGGAGTGAGGGGCTTATGAAGAGGAGTGGCAGCAGGGGTATAAAGCCTTGAGCGCAGATGCAAAAGCTTACAGAGAGCTTACATACAATTGGATCTTCACCTGTTTACTGAGCGTTAGTTGCTCTTGCATTGCTACTTCTAACAACCAGCTGCTGAAATGGTTCTTGAGGATTCGGAATCAGAGCCAGTGTTTGAGATAGAAGTTTTTGTGAGTACAGACTCCACTGCTTGGTGCTCAAGCTGTTGCATGAGGATTATTTGTTCTTGTTGGAAATGTGGTCACAGACAACATGTTTAATGATAAATATTGGTTTTTTTTTAATATATATATATATTTGTGTTATGGATGATGGATAAAATGGTGTTTTATGGTTAGTACTATAATTAAATATCTGAAAGGATGCTGTTAGTGTTAATGATCTGTGATTTAATGGGATAAGACTGCCTGTTAGTAATGTTTGAATTGCTTGTTATGTCAAAATACAGATTTACAGTCTTCAGATGTGTGCATGCAATGTAGCATGATATTTACCTCATTTACAAATAAAAAAAAAATCAATAATTTACAGTGCTTTTTACAGTTCCTAAATTTATTGAATTCTGTGCTTTCAATACAGTCCTAAAATGTCAAGTTTGCTCAAATGCATTGTAAATATATGTTCCTCTTTATTTTCATTATGGTTCTTGCCTTTACAGGAGCATGATGTTGAGACACCTTATGGCAGAATCCACTGTACTATGAAGGGAGTCCCCAAAGGAGACAGACCTGTCATTCTCACCTTCCATGACATTGGATTGAACCGTAAGTGGCCCAATTCCAGCATATTAATTTTGCCTGACTTTCAAAATATGTTGTAAATATCCCACCAAAACTCTTGTTGTTTTTTTTGTTATTTTCTCTCTAAAGACAAGACATGCTTTGACACACTGTTCCAACATGAGGACATGCAGGAGATCATGCAGCACTTTGCTGTGTGCCATGTGGATGCACCAGGACAGCATGAGGGTGCCAATACTTTTTCCACCGGGTAAGCTGGAAATTGCACTAGGTTAGGCAACATGTAGCCTTTGACCTTTTAGTCTTTGAGTGCTGACAAGTCTGTGTTCAGGCTCATTCGCCTCTATTAATTATCAGCCTTTGCTTATCCTCGACCTATATTGCTTTAGATCTATCGTAAAACAAAATGTTATTATACTATAGATGAATGAACAATTATATAGTTATACAGTTCAGAGTTCAAATGTTTGTCTACTCCAGGGTTTTAAAATGGAGAAAAAAGAAAATGTACCTCTATTATGCATCTACAAAAATAGAAATTCATTTTTCTTATTGGTTTAATTTGAAGTGGTAAGGTATCCTGCAACAGGACAGGAATCCAGAAAAATCAGCAGGACAATATTCACCAAAAAAAAAAAAAAAAAAAAAAGGTTTTTCTCATGATCTCTCTCCAGACCTGATTTAAAGAAGGCCATGTATGACATCTAAGTTTTATCAGGAGGAATTTTGTGCTATGGGTATACAAAAATGTTTGCACTCAGCTGTATGTTATTAATGCAAACTGTGTGACTTTGCATCTTTGATTTACTTTAGATATGAGTACCCTTCTATGGACCAGCTCTCTGAGACTCTTCCTCTGGTCCTGAAACATTTTGGGTAATATTGCATTCTGTTTTTCTCCAGCTGCTCACTAGTACTTGAATCACACTCATACTTTTAAAAACTAAGGAGTCTTATGTGTAACTTGCTTTTGTTTTTGTGAATTTATAGTCTTAAGAGTGTGATCGGGATGGGGGTTGGAGCCGGTGCCTACGTTCTTGCAAAGTTTGCTGTGAGTTGCCACTTTAATAACCTGATACTTTTTGAAAGTTTTAATCAAACCTGGATTAAAAGCAGAACAAGCTCGTTTATTGTTCCTGTTATTGTTCTTTCTTTATTGTTTTTGCTTTGTTTAGCCGCTAAGGAATGTTCCAAACTTGTTAAACACCAGCGGTGCTTGCTGTAGGGAGTCCTGATCTGATTCTTTTGAGCTTATTACTACAGACTTTAACACTTTACTCCAGTTTCGTTGCATGCATCCAGTTTCAAGTATAGTTTTATGTATTTAAGTTTCAGAATGATTATTAAGAATGAAAGTGGATTCTTGACTTTTTTTTTTTTTTTCCCCCCTTTGTTCAGCTGGACTACCCTAAAATGGTGGAGGGTATTGTTTTGATCAACATCAATCCATGTGCTGAGGGCTGGATGGACTGGGCGGCACAAAAAGTAATATATTTTTTTTAAAATAAATCATTCCATAGTATTCATATGTTTATGATGTTATTTCTTTTAAAATGTTATTTATGTTAAAGCATGTTATTCAGTAACTACTATGAATTATTTACTAATTACAGTGAAACTAACAGGAAAAACTATGTAATCCTGGCCACTATGTAATCCTTGGGGCTTCTGATTATGTGGTTAAATAGTTATGTTCCTTAGGGGTATAAGTAACCTTTTACAATTCAAATGTATTACAGATCAGTGGCTGGACTCATGCCATGCCTGACATGATCATCAGCCACCTATTTGGAAAGGTGAGTTTGAACCCATTTTGTTGGCAGCTCATTTTTAAGACTTTTATGATTTTTCATGACTTTTTTTTTTTTTTTTTTTTGGGTTGCTTTTAGGAGGAAATTCAACACAACCACGACCTGATTGGCACTTACCGCCACCACATCATGAATGACATGAATCAGTACAACCTGCATCTCTTTGTTAAGGCATATAACAGGTGAATAGAGACTCCGTCAGTTACCACGAAGACTTGGTCAGACTTGGTTATTAAAAATGACTGACCTTTGTATTTCTGCCCTTAGCCGAAGAGACCTGGAAATTGAGAGGCCTGTTCCTGGAGGAAACATTAATGTCAGAACCATCAAGTGAGTTCAGAGCATTGACTGGATTTTGTATTCGTTAATGTATACTATTTTGTATCCTAATGATTTGGTGGTGCCCTGCTTTCAGGTGCCCCTCTCTCCTTGTAGTTGGAGACAGCTCTCCTGCAGTGGATGCTGTGGTAGGTCTAAGTTCATACCAATAGCACATGTCCTGTATATTTACAAGATGAACCAGTAACATTAATGAATTATAGTGCTGCAGCTTGCACAGCCATTATAAAATGGTTAACCCATTTGTTTTTCTAGGGGAACATATTTATAACTTGTATGTGCATTTTGTGAATTATTGTACTTTTTCCACAGGTGGAGTGCAACACCAAGCTGGACCCGACCAAGACCACACTGCTCAAGGTGAGTGAATGTTCTCACGTTCTCTGGCTCTTTAATCCAGCCGCCTATTCATAGCCTGGATGGAAACGTTAGGAGCTGATAAGATTCCGATAGCTCAGCACCTGGTGACTGATTTACCTAGGGTGCATCCAGGCTGATATTCATGGTTAGACCAAGGGCAGAATTCTTCTCCAGTTGACCTAGTTTCCTTGGCCTGACCCATGTTGCCATGGGGAAAGCAGGCTTATAGCGGCTCAACTGACTCATTTGTTGCTGATAAGGGTTGTGAATAGGCTAGTTAATGGAACACTTGATGGTTAAGAAATTCATGCTGATAGCGGTGTTTGTGAAAGCTTGGAGCAGTGAGGCATGTGTTGTGGCTGAAAGTTGCCATTTTAAAGTGTTCTTCTCCTTTTTTCTCACTCTTTTCACAGATGGCTGACTGCGGCGGCTTGCCTCAGGTTGACCAGGTGTGTTGACTATTTTGACTGCTAGACTCATTGGCAGGATCTTCAGGATGGAGATAAATATTACGGATATCTGGCAGCTTAAGAGTCATGAATGCTAATTCTAATACCATCCTGTGTATATATATGACCTGTCCTTTGGTTAAGAAAATGCATATTAAACATTTTATATACTATTGTTGACACTAAAAAGATTCTTTCTCATTTTATTCACAGCCTGGAAAGCTGACTGAAGCCTTTAAATACTTTATACAGGGAATGGGCTACAGTAAGTATTTAATCATCAATTAGCCTGCCAGTATTAGTTTTGCACTTGATAATATTTTTTTTACACCTACTTCGCCTTCTTGTTGAAGATAGCTCAGAGGATTGTAGTGGTTAGCTTTTCTGCCACCTAGTGGTGAAATTTGCTATTGACATCTGACTAAATATGAGAATCAATATTAAACATTTAACCTCCTAAACTCATTAGGCGCGGTGCAATATGTCCACTCATCACTATTGTAATATCACGTCAATCAATTTTTAATTGTTTCTATGTACCTTTTAATGTTTGGGAATATAAAGACACCCATATAATGACTTATGCGGGCAGCACTGTGGTGTAACAGGCAGCATTGCTGTGTCATAGCTCCAGGTTTTAGGTTTTCTCCTGGTTCTCTAGTTTCCTCCAATCTCCCAAAAACATGCCAGTAGGTGGATTGGCTACTCTAAATTGCCCTAGGTGTGAATGTGTGTCACATTCAAGAGGCAAACAATTTAAGAACATCAGGCCTGGACCTCAGTCTACCTGGTCAGAAGACAAGTTCTGAGGTTTTTTTTTTTTTTTTTTCCCCTGTCCTCTCTCAGTGCCCTCAGCCAGTATGACTCGCCTAGTCCGTTCTCGCACTGCCTCTGGCTCCAGCGTCACTTCCTTTGATGGCAATCGCAGCCGTTCTCACACCAACGAGGGCAGCCGCAGTCGCTCACACACCAATGAAGGCCGGGGCCGTGCCCACACTGCCGACGCACAGCGTGCACGCACCCACACTGACTCTGCGGACAACAACTCCGTGGACCAGTCCGTGCTCAAATCTACTGAAGTGTCATGCTAAAGCAGCTCCACCCTTCCCTAAACCCTCCCATGCACTTCCTTTAACACACTTCTTTTCCATTATCTGTGTGTGTGCTGTCACGAAAATGCCCAGGAGTGCAGGCCACCAGCTTTGGGCACACTCTCATCCCAGAATACAACTGAATTAGTCAGAGTGTATTATTTGAGCGTGCTCTGGGAAATGCTGTTTAGATGAAGTAAAATATTTGAAAGGGAAACTCCCCTAATCTGTTCATTCGCCCCCTTTTTGAGGGCAGTTTTTTTTCTTTATGCAGGAAACAGCACAAATACTGTAAGTGAGAGAAGTATGGGAAGAGTACAAGTTTGTACATTTGTACTCTTCATGCATTATCAATTTACTTTCTTTGCATTCTCATTTACTTGATTGTAGTGTCACTTATCTCACAAATGCCTGTAAATGGCTGAGTTTTTTTTAACAGTAATGTATTTGCTTGGTAGTTTTAATACTAGATTAATTTTCTGTATATTTTGAACGTGATTGATGAAAGGATATGGTGATGGATATAAGGGCTGGCATTTTTCTATGCTACCTACCTTAAAAATAAATGATGTACACAGACTGTTTTCCTTTTCATTTATCTCTGTTTATTCCCCATGTTTTTGGGGTTATATTTGTAACGTAGTTGTTCTTTAACATGATTTTTTTTTCTACTAATGATCAAATATCAAGTGATCTGAGGCATTTTAAAAAATAAACAAAACAAAAGAGTTACTGTAAATATACAAATGAATGATTCACTGGGGTTTTGGACCTAATCATGATTTTTATGGAGTAAAACAAATATGTTCCATAGAAATCCACTGTTTCTATTCTGTCATGGTATAGAAGGATGGAAGGAGAAAGCCAATAACAGGCATTTTAGGTAACATAACCTTTGTAAAGATGCACAGCAACCAAATGCAGACCACGCTGTAAATTTTAATTGTATTTATTAAAAAAAATAGGAAAGAAACCAAAAAAAAACCCTCTGACTGTTTTGTATGACTGAAGCACCTCTATCTATCCATAACTGCTTACACATGGTGATAAACTTACACATGATAATAAGACATTAACACAATATACAATGGTTATAAAAAGTCTACACACCCCTGTTAAAATGGCAGGTTTTTGTGAAGTAAAAGAATGACACTACGATAAATCATGTCAGATCTTTTCTCACCGTTAATGTGCAATTGCAAAGTATACAAATACAACGAAAAACAATCAGAAACTTTTATATGGGGAAAAGAAGGGAAAAAAAACCTACAATAACCTAGTTCTGTAAGTGTGCACACCCCGAAACTAATACTTTGTTGAAGCGCCTTTTGATTTTATTACAGCACTCAGTCTTTTTGGGTAAGAGTCTATCAGCATGGCACATCTTGACTTGGCAATATTTTCCCACTCTTTCTTGCAAAAACATTCTAGATCCATCAAATTGTAAGGGCATCTACTGTGCACAGCCCACTTTAGGTCACAGCACAGAGTTTTAGTTGGATTCAAGTCTGGGCTCTGGCTAAGCCATTCAAAAACATCTTTTGGTTAAGCGATTTTTTTGTTGATTTAGATGTATGCTTTGGGTCATTGTCATGCTGAAAGGTGAAATTCCTTTTCATCTTCAGTTTACTAGCAGATACCTGAAGGTTTTGCACTAAAATCAGCTGGTATTTGTAGCTATTCATGATTCCCTCCACCTTAATAAAAACCCCAGTTCTGGCTGAAGAAAAGCAGCTTTAAGGCATGATGCTGCCACCACGATGCTGCCACCACCATGCTGCACTCTGGATATGGTGTTCTTTTGGTGATGTGCTTTTTTTTTTTTTTTTTTTACCAAACATAACTTTGGGAATTATGGAATTATTGTACCTTCTGGAATTGGTCTCATCAAATCATAACTCATTTTGCCACATAGTTTGGGGTGATTTAGTTGGGCGTGGATGTTTTTTGTGAGAAAGGGCTTCTGTCTAGCCACCCTACCCCATAGTCCAGACATGTGAAGAATATGAGAGATGTAACATGCAGAGAGTAATGAGTACTTTTCAGATGTTCCTGTAGCTCCTTTAATGTTGCTGTTGGTCTTCCTGGTAAGTTTTTGTCGTCCTTTTGTAAATTTTGGAGGGATATCCTGCTCTTGGTGATGTCACTGTGGTGCTCCATTTTCTCTACTTGTTCATGATACATACAATGTTTGGGAAATTTTTTTGTACCCCTCTCCTGAGCGATTCCTATTGATTCCTAGTGAGACCCTGTACAGGCTTTGAAAGCTCTTTGCAGACCATGGTTTCAACAGTCAGATGAAACCAAGAAGACATCAAGAAAATCCTAAAGAAAAAGCTGGTCTTTATTTGGGTTAATCCGAATAATTTAACTGATGACAGCTGTATAATAATTACTTTTGAACATGAGATTGATTGTGATTGGTTCATTCTGAACACAGCCACATCCCCAATTATAAAAGGGTGTGCACGTTTATGCAACAAGATTATGGTAACTTTTTTATTTTTCCCTAAAATGTTTCTGATTGTTTTTCATTTTTATATGTTGTAATTTCACATTGAGTGTGGGAAAATATAAATCTGTTATGATTTATCTTGGCTTAGTTTTTAGTAGACTTTCATTAACATCAACTATATATGTTGATACTCAAGAGCTATTTACTAGTCATTTTTTAAGACTACAGGCAAAAAAGATTGTATGAAAAAACATGCAGTACATACAATGATTCAGAATTTTCATTCAAACTCTTGTTTCGTTGTTTCTCTACCTAAAATAATTCACACAGAAATTTATTTACTCAAATTGTTATTTTCTCTCAAAAGCAAATGTGGTTATATTTTAAATAAATGAATGCAAATTGGCATTCATGAAAAATTCTCCAGAAATAGTGGGTCCCGGAATGACCACTTAAACCACTAAAATGATATCTTTAATACACTAAATTGTTATATTCTGTATTTTGTAGTCTCAGGCTGCCAGGTAATTTGTAAAGTTCAAATTGTTTATAACAGCCGGTCATGATAATGTTTCAGGAGCACTCTTTACTAAGTGTTGTCTGAATTCAGTCTGGTGTCCTTTTCACTGCCCCTATATAGTGCACTATGTAAAACAGCCTATATAGCAAATAGTGAAAGAGCGAAAGCAGTCTCTGGATTTGAACTCTGTTTAAAACATGCAGTTTTAAAACTGAATTAAAGAGAGCTGTCCACTTGTGCAAACCTCATAATATAAAGGAGCATAAAATGTTCTCCTTGGAGGAGTGGACCAAGATCCTATACTACAAGTATCTTCAACTTTGTTAGATATTAAAGGACATTACAGTATATAGACACAACACAATAGACACAGACACAATGCTTCAACATATTGTAGAGGCGCCGATAATTCTGAAACAATCAGTACTATATCTAAGCTCAAAATATCAGTTACAGCATGTGTTATTTATTTTATATTTTTTTCTGGAGTTAACACCAGACCAAGTTATATGCTATATTTCAGCTTTACACATCCATTAATAAGTTAAAGCCTAAGTGCAATCTATAGAATTTATCATATTTTGTTCCTTTTTAACAAATGTATTACATCATAAACATCATGCAAATTCAATTATTCAATTTCATTAAGTCAAAAGAAGGGAAACAAGATATGTCAGAAATATAAAATATATTATGATTGCAATAAAAGTAATATTGAAGTCAGAAATTATGTCCAAATATACTGCATCTATACTATAGAGCACCAATTTCTTCCAATAGGAAAAAGTCAAAGACCTTGTAAGAGTAACATTCTGTGTATATCCGTGGATAAGGCTTAAAACAGGAGGGTCATACTCCAGTCACTGCAGAGTTTGTCATGCTACTTCATTTAACACACATGATTCAACTCCTCTATTAAGTATCAAGACCATCATTGGCTAGATTTGGGCTGCAGACCAATCTGACGTAATGGAGCCTACACAATTTCAAGCTGTTTTTGTAGTGTCATTTCAAACTGAAGTGATAAAAAGCATTTATTTCAAAGGGAACAACTGATGTACACTAACAGTAACTTAGTTCTATCATATAATTTTTTTTGCCAGTTATTCAAAAGCATTAAATAACAATGATTGAACCACAAAAACATTACTGTAATATGAATCACCAAATCTTATAGACCCAGTAATAAAGGTGAATTCAGTAATTAAGTGTGATATCTATTGCTTAGAATTTACTGCAAACATTTCTGTTGTTCTGATCCTTTTTATTGTGTCGACTCCAAAAGGTGACCGATTGAACAGCAGCACAGTAGTCGCCTGCTCCTCAGTTCATAATCTCTCGATTCTCATAGTACTGCTCTAAATCTGCAAAGATGTCATTGGGGTTTTTGCAGCTGAGGTTGCAGAAGCAGGCATTAACCCACATCACCTGCCAAGTGACCACGGCTCCATTAGGGCACTGGAACTCCACCTGCACTGTTTTGGATTTATAAGGGATGCAGCAGCGCTCATCTGTGCAGACACCACAGTACTTCGGCCGGTAGAGCTTCTTGCTAGTGCAGCCTGAGATGGTGAGGTTGGTCGGTTGATCTTCCCTGTAGATGTTTAGGCACTTTTTTCCAGGCTTTAGGAGCAATTGAAAGAAAATGCACAATGTCTTAGTGAATATCTCTGGATTAAAACATAACCAACTAATGTTCTTATGTCAGCAGATAAGGGCTTATTAATATTAATAAGGGTCTGCTATGAATTATTCAGTAACTAAAGTGAAACTTATAGTAAAGGTATGTAGTTACAAAGTTATGAGAGAAATGTATGTCAGTACCTGTTGATGGATCCTTGGTGTTTAATGGATTATAGTAACCAGAGAAAATTTCTACCTTAATGTGCTTAGTGATGTCCACCTCACAGGGTCGGATGTTGCAAAGCCGTCTCTCCTTGACCATCCGACACTGCTTGTTGGCGTTAGTAATGCGTAAAGATACTCCTCGGCCACAGGTCTTGGAGCATGGGCTCCATGATGTGGTCTGTGTCACACAGTTCTCCTGCCAAGTGTCTTTTCCACTGGATAGAGCTGGCAAAAGACAGCAAATGATTGTTTCATCCAATGTATAACTCAAATGTAGATGCAAAGAATACAAAGGTGTTCCTTTTCGCCTTCCACCAGAAGTACCCAAAGCAGATTTTTCTGCTTACTGCCTTTCACTACCTGTAGGCTGGCCCTGACCCAGTGCAACCTGGGCCCCTTTGTCATTTCCAACATTATCCAGCAATTCTTTCCAAAAATCTTTAAACTTGAGGTGCTTTCAGAAGATGTGCATATGATTAGCAGCTGACTCTCCACACTCTCTTCAACAAACTCTTCAGGAAGTATGTCCTCTTTGATCTTTTCACTTTTTTATTTGACCTCGTTAGTTGTTGGTTGTTGAATAAAAATCTATTGGCTCAGAAACTGTGCCAAAAAATTAAAAGGCAACATGCTGCAATTTTTCCTAACTAACTATAATTCAGTTAAACTAACTGTGAAGTGCACAGTTTTGGATCATACCTGCCATGGCATGCCGAGGTGCTGCTTTGCGCCCCCTCCTGGGCTCCTCACAGATCCACTGCTCACAGCAGCGGCCGGGGATCTTGACCCGCCGTGGCATTGGGCACCACACCCTTGGAGGCTGAGACTCATTACACAGCGGTACACAGCCGATGGCCCCGTTCACACACAGACACTGGTATTTACAGTTGGGCTGAAAACTCTGCCCATTGCGATAGATTACACCGTTGTGCTCACAGCCTGTGCCGAGTAGATCTGTACGTCGGCAAAGATCACAGTTTATGAGCTTCTGATATGATGTAAAGGGAATGGTTATTATGTATAAGATAAGTGGGGATTTATTGCTAAAGATAATGGTGTGATTTTGAGTGACAGAAAGATTTAGATATAAGAGACTGGAGCTCAAAAGACCACTGAGAAATTTTTCAAAAAAACAAGAAGGTGGTGAATAAATCTAACGAATTACTGCTCTGGTTTCTATCTGAGTCTGCATTCCACCTTAATTAACCCTCTTAATCTCAATCTAATCCCTGGGAAGAATCTAGTGTTAATGTGCTTAATGGAAGCCTGAGCACAAGGACATGTTTAGTGCAAGGGACACTTACATGCACACACTCCTTTTTCGTACCTAGGCTTGTCTGAGCTGTAGTCACAGTAGAGGCCACGGTGGTGGTCGCAGTTGTCCGCCTCGTTGCATTCCTCGCCTACCTGCTTGGCACAGGCCCTACAGCAGTCACAGCCATCCATGATGAGGCTGACACCAGGCGGGCAGCTCGGGGGAGTCTCAGGGCAGGTGCAGGGCCACTTACAGTACTGAGTCCGGTTGTAGGGCTCAGGGGTAGTAGACTCAGGTATGAATGGTGCAATGGAGGAATTCAGGGAGATGGCCTGGAGGAAATGCAGAGAAATTAAGAGACTGTTTGAGTAAAAGTTGAAATTGGATTATTGCCACATTATTGCACCCCCTTAGACAATCCACAGAACATTCCCAGGAACTCTGCATAGTCAGTAACCTGAGATTAGCATAGAAGTTCTGGAGATCCCAATTTGACTGAAAATATTATTGACTAAAAAATATTTGAATCTGTAATTGAACCAGGACAGCATGTCCATAGCGCAGCAGGGGGTGGTGTTGCCTCATAGTTCAAAGGTTCACAGTTTGATCTGCCTTAATGGAGTTTCGCATGGCATAATTAGAATAGTTAAATCAATTGCTCTTAATGGCAGTAAAGTAAAGGGTTTTTGTACATAAAGCTTTGTACGCAAATGCCAAAGGTGCACAGAAACACCAAAGACAATGCAGGGCAGAACTACACTACAAAAACACATCATGCACTGGGAAACAAACACAACTACAGGGCACACTGCAATGCCATCTGACTCAGATGAAACACACTGGAAGGCTACCTGAGCTTGATGACTAATTGCACACACAGTCATGCTGACAAAATACAGTCAAGATGCAAACAATGCAACCAAATGTATCTTAAACTAAGCTGCACTTCTTGACTGAATGCTCAAAATTATAATATAATATTCAAAGGATTAGCTTCAAACACACTCAAGTGCAATATCTTCCCAAATATTACAAAGTTACCTGTTAGGGAAACACAGTAAACAGTAATATGAAATTATAAATATAATATGAAAATATAAATATGAAATTGCTTATCCAGTACTTTTATCTAGTAATGACCAATAGTCTCCTATTTTCCTATTTTAGTACACAGCAAATTTCAACTAAACCACTGAACTTCCTTCAAGAAGTAAAGGTCAAGAAGAGAATAAAGTTCTTCTGACAAGCAATCTGTTGCCATTTATAAAAGTTATTCCATATATCTGGCTAGTAAAAGTTCATAGTCATTAATAATCCTGCTGAGGAGCTTCAGATCATGATGCTGATTACTTGCTTGGGCCCACTCCCAATAAACTTCTTGATTTATTTGACTCATGTACCACACTTCACAAAGGCCATAACTTTTTAAATCAATGATTTACAGTGTTAACAGGATGTCTTAAAACATCTGTGTTAGAATACACCAAAAAAAAATTCTCATGAAAAGCATTTGCAATGCACAAAAGTCTACTTTTCTTAATTTTTTTAAAGGTAATATTAGGCCTATAGATGTATGGGAACCTATGTGAATGATTTAAGTCCTGTATTTTGTAAACCAGGACAGTACAAGTGCTCGGGATCTGGATTGATCTCTAACAGAACATTTGCTTCTCTGCAATGTCTCTATGATGGTAATTTTTTAAAAGAAAGTCAGCTTTGTGACGGGTTAGAGCTTCAGGCCTCTGACCTCTGACTGCATGATCTCTTGCATGTCCTCGTGTCCTACACTGGTGTGGTGGTATTAGTCTTCAGCATGTAAATTACAGAAAGTCTTTCATAGGGAGTAAATGACTATAAATCCACTGAGAGTAATATTCTAGCAGTCAGTTTTCAGAGTGGCGAGATTTGATTGAGTGTTTCCAACTAAATTTAAAAGCAGTCCATATAACAGACCAAACTGGAATGAAATGATACTGAAATTATAGCCACTATTTTCCACCACAAAGTTATTAAAATACCTTGTAAATCGCGTCAACTGACAACACTGATGAGGTTGCAGAATAATTTCCACTCGGTGGCAGTATAATCACTTGCATTTGGCTTTTAGATGCTGTCACCACATTCCTCAAATACATTTAACATGATGTAAGTAACTCCTTCTCTCAGTGATGTTAAATAGCTTTTTCTGCATGCACTCTTTTATGTAATGTTGTTATTATTTTTCCTTAAATTAAATGTATACAGGCCTCTGAGTAGGAAAAAATGAGCTGATTAGGAGTTTTATGGTTTCATCTCTTACTTAATAGAAATGTGTTGCATTTATAACAGACTTCTCAGTTGACTTCAAATGATAGCAATTTTCCTTTGAAATTTGCTTCTGACTAATCGCCCAGTGTATTAAACAATTCTAAACAATTCTACACTTAAAATGAGCTCAGCAGACTATAAAGTGTGTGCTAACTGACTTTGCATATATTTCTGGACAAAAGAAATGGGTGGAATAAACTGGACTATGCAATAACTAAAATTCATCATGCATAATAAAGATTATTATTATTATTATTATTATTATTATTATTATTATTATTATTGAAACATTAGTCTACTATACTTTCATGTGAGTAGGATTTGAACAAGGCTGAAAGTTTTTATAGAAACAGGACAATAATTTCTCACCTGATGTAATCGGGCAACAAGCAGGACCCAGGTCAGGAGCCAGCTCATTACTGAACCCCAGTGGTAAATACATTGAATCCAGAATTAGATGTTGAATGTAAAACAGAGTGTCCAGGCGCAAGTCCCCTTCCTCGTTAAGGCTGCCGGTGAAGCCTGCCATACGGAGTCTCGTGCGTTTGGTTTTGAACACCTCGGTGACGTCAGAGCTGGGAACATATCCCGAGCATTCCTCCTTTTCCCTTTCTCTTTTCAGCGCAGAGGACGCACGTGGACGCGCAGGCTGACGGGCGCGCGCGCAACGCACGCGCAATACCCGCATACTAATAGCTAACGCAATCGGCATTCAGCACACAGCATTTCTTCTGTCCAAACACACAGCATTTTGTGACAATGAAACACATACTTGTTTTTTAAAAGACCTACTGGAAACCAGTACACCCTTAAAATACTGTTTGTTTGTTTGTTTGTTTCAGTTGCTGGGTTTAGCTTGTTGGATCAGGTAGTTGGGTCGACTGTAACCCAAACTGGGTTGATAATTGGCAACGGACCTGAAAGGGAACAGGCACGTTGAGTAAAAAATATATGTATATATTTTCTGGAATTTTCCACTGCGCCTGTTGAGAGTAGGGGTGTAACTCAGTAATGCTACTATCTGTATCTGTTTAGTGCTATTTATTCTATAGTGTATTCGGAATTAAACACACACACACACACACACACACAGAGTTGGGGTCATAAGTTTACATACGCAGAATCTGCAAAATGTTAATAGTTTAAAAAATAGGAAGGATCATTAAATTGCATTATGTTTGTTATTTAGTACTGCCTGAATAAGCTATTTCACATAGCAGATGTTTACATACAGTCCACAAGACACAATAATAACCGAATTTACACAAATGAACCAGTTCAAAAGTTTACATACGCTTGATTCTTAATACTGTGTGTTGTTACCTGGATGATCAACGACTGGTTTTATATTTTCTGATAGTTGTTCATGAGTCCCTTGTTTGTTCTGAGCAGTTAAGCAGTTAAAAATCCTCCAGGCTCTGCACATTCTTTGAGCTTCCAGCATCTGCATATTTGACCCCTTTCCAACAGCAGCTATCCATCAGCGGGATCCATCTTTTCACACTGAGGAAAATTGAGGGACTATTACACAACTATTACAAAAGGTGCAAACATTCACTGATTCTCAAAAAGACAACACACTACATTAAAAGCCAGGAGGGTGTAAACTTTTGAACAGGATATTCAGTGTAAAGTGTTATAATTTTGTTTAAAGATCTTTTTTTTTTTCATTTAGTACTGCCCTTCAGAAGCTACATAAGATATTTACATATTTCCAAGAAGACAAAATAATAACAATTTACACCAAAGTTTACACCCCCTGGCTCTTAATGTATTGTGTCGCCTTCTTGAGAATCAATGAATGTTTGCACCTTTTGTATGATCTCTCTTATTTTTTTAAAAACTATTAACATTTTGCAGATTCTGTAAACTTATGACCCCAACTGTATATGAACCATACTACGACTCTGGAAAGACTGTAAAACACTGAAAAAAGGGGGTAGAAATGGCAGCACCTATAGCATGGGCTGTGAATTCTGGCACTGACAGTTACTCAATCTCAGCTACATCATTCGAGTTCATAATCGGTTTCAACTAGTGATGCATGCAGGATTTTATCTATTTTTCTTTAATCCTGCTTGCACAGTTATTATATTTGTTTGTACCTGCCCATGGTTTCTTTCTATTATACAATAATTAGTTCTGGTCTGCTAATTTGATTGGACAAGCGGTGTTCCCAGAGTGCTGATATTTAGTATAGCAGCACTGGTACATTTCACTGTTTGTATCACTCTGCTCGTCCATGCTCGCTACATAAAATTCCAATTCTAGCAATAGTTTGCTACAGTGGAAGTGTAACTACATTCACTACAGGCTGAGAGTTAGTCTGTGCAGCAGTTGTGCAATGCTCTATCCAGCTGTGGCTTCTTTGGAAACTAATTTTTGTGAAATGCCAGAGTTTTAGTTTATTGTTTATAGTATTGTATAAAAGCAAGATCACAGCCTGATATTCCGTACAACAGCACTCTTGCTTGTGTGATATTGCTTAAATTTCCCAAAACATAAACAAACTATGCATTAATGCATTGTGTAGTGCCGCACGTTCCTGTTAATGAAGTGATTTTTGTTTCTTTCATATCTGACTACTCATTCACACCCACAAACTTACGTAAGTTTTTTTGTTGCATCCTGCAGAATCCCAGTTCTGATTCACACCTTTCTTTAAAAAAAAAAAAAAGTTTTTTTTTCTTAAATAAAAATGAAGAGTGAAAAAAAAATTTGCCCAGTAAAAAAGCTAATTAACTGAAGGGGAAAGGACGTGGACATGAAAGATGTGGCTTTTGCTTTGCATCAACTTTATCTAGGTTTATTCTCTCTGGTCAGTGAATAAATAAGCTTCTTATTATTGAGTAGCGGTCACATCAGACTTTTGCCACTTTGTTTTCTTCCTTGTGTTTAGCACACCTCTGAAAAAGAAATCTGACTTGTCCACCAATATACTCTAGGGTTTTAGTGGTAAAATTCTTTTTTTTTCCCTGCCCGCTAGGATTTTCTTGTTAGTACTACTACGCCTCTGTAGCGCAGTAGTATGAAGGGGGTTTTTTTTCTTCTTTTTTTTTTAAACCCATATTTGATGTAGTCTGGTGGAAAGTGGAAATTGTTGGAACATCTCTGTCTAAGTCACAGAGTCATAGTGGACTGATGATGCCACAAAGTTAATGTGTTATATAGTTAATGCCTGTTATATATAGACAATCAACTGTATATTGCTAATACTGATGGTAAAGCATTTAATCCGGTATGGACTGTCAACCAGGTTGACATGACACTGGTGTGTAATGTCAGTTCTAGGTCTGAAGGAAAGCCTTAACCACGATGATATCATCACAATGTTTTAATTTCACTAAAACCACAAATGTGCCAGAGCTGGCACTGCTCATGGGAAGGTTTTTACAATTCCCATAAAATTAAGTATTCAATAAGCAGCTTTAACCTGTTACTATAGCTTGAGAGATTACTATCAGTCACATTATAAATACTGGACACCATTCCAAGATCATCTTACACAGTACTGTAACCATTTAAACCATTTTAACCATTGTACTTAAGCACAGTTATGGGTCATATGAAGATCTGTCTTTTGTACACAACAAGAATGTCTGGATCATGTTTGTGGTTGGGAGCTATGAAAGACACGAGCTCAGCATGACCTATATGCATCATGTAAAACCTTGTTTTGGCACACAGATGTAGAAAATACCTCTCAAAATGTACTCACACTTTAAAACAGTGATTCCACCTGCGGTTCATGTGACGGTAACTACAGAATCTTAATGGTAAATGTATGACCCAACATCCATAAGGATGATCAGATAGAAGAACAGATATTACTGCAGTCCTATATTGAATGACTTCACATTGAGGTGACGTGGAGTAAGTGGGTGAATTAAAATGAACTTCTGTCTAAGAAAGAACACCTCTCTCTGAGCTTCAATGACATCATGGATCCACTGGCGGTCAGTTTAGGGAAATGTACCCAGAATATTCTGGACTACATGAGAAATAGAGTTACTTTAAGCTATTAGTCATGTCTTACTCACTTCTCACTGGCTGTAACACACTCAGCCTTGTTGACAGTAATTTACTTCAGAGAGGCCAGAAAGGACTCATGGTAAAAATTTGAAAGACAAGTTTACGTAAAAAATTAAATAAACATTTGTGTCTGCAGTTACTGGTAAGCTGCAAGTATTCACAAACATTTCATCTGCCATAACAAAGGTTTTAACTCATTCAGCCTGTTGTCAGAAAGCACGACTTTTAGGAGGTAATGTACACTCTTCTTAGCTAGAGAGGTCCTTGGGATGTTTTCTGAAAACAATTGGAAAACCAATCTTTTAGTGATCTACATAAACATTTAAGGGTTCCCCAAGTCTTTAAGGGCTCCCTAAATCATATAAGCCTTCATAGTATAATAGTGGAATATGGAATAGTGTGGTGAAAATCTTCAAAACAGTTCACAGTTCCTCCCACAGATATAATATACACAGATATAATAAGATACAGTTCCTCCCACAGATATAATAAGATACAGGTTCCTCTCAAGGTCTCTTCCTCATATCATCTCAGGGAGTTTTTCCTTGCCACCGTCGTCACCGTCGCCACTGGCTTGCTCATTAGGGATAAATTCACAGTGATAAATTCAAATATTTACAATATATTTTTTGTGAATCCATTTATTTCTGTAAAGCTGCTTTGTGACAATGTCCATTGTTAAAAGCGCTATACAAATAAAAAATAAATAAATAAATAAATAAAATATAATGAGTAAGAAAACTAATAAAAATGCTTTCCATGAACAGTCAGGTCAGTAAGTAAGTAACCTGACAGTAAGTATGGACAGCGACACAATTTTTGTAATTTTGCCTCTGTATACCACCACAATGGATTTGAAATGAAGCGATTAAGATGTGATTGAAGTGTAGACTTTCAGCTTTAATTCAAGGACTTTAACCGCTTAGGAATTGCAGCCATTTTTTTTTACAGAGTCCTTCCATTTTCACAGGCTCAAAAGTAATTGGACAGTTGACTGATAAGCAGTTTCATGGCCAGGTGTGGCCTGCTTTCTCATTATTTCAGTTTTGAATGAAATAATTAAGGAGATAAAAGGATTGGATTCTGGAGTGGATTCCAAGTGTTGAATTTGCATTTGGTCTCTGCTCATGGGAACTCTCAATATGCGGTTCAAATAGGTGTTGATGCAAGTGAAGGAGGCCATCATTAGGCTGAAAAAACAAAACAGACCTATCAGAGAGATAGCAGAAACTTTAGGAGCGGCTAAATCAACGTAAAAAGAAGGAATGCACTGGCGAGCTCAGCAACACCAAAAGGCCTGGAAGACCACAGAAGATGCCTAAAATGGATGAATGCAGAATTCTTTCCTTGTTGAAGAAAAGCCCGTTCACAACATCTAGCCAAGTCAAGAACACTCTGGGGAAGGTAGTCGTATCATTGTCAAAGTCTACAATCAAGGGACACCTTCGTGAATGTAAATATGCAAGATGCAAACCACTGGTAACACTCAAAAAATAGAAATGCCAGATTAGACTTTGTTAAAAAGACCTCTAAAAAAAGCCTGACCAGTTCTGGTGCAAGAATAACTTGTACCAGAATGATGGGAAGAGAAGACTATGGAGAGAGAAAGAAAGGGCTCATGATCCAAAGTATACAACATCATCTTTGAAACATATGGCAGTGTCATGGCATGGGCATGTATGACTGCCAATGGAACTGGGTCACTGGTGTTTACACTGATGATGTGACTGCTGATAGAAGTAGCAGGATGAATTCTGAAGTGTATAGAGCTATACTTTCTGCTCAGAATCAGTCAAATGATGCAAAACTGATAGGACGGCCCTTCACAGTACAGATGGATAATGACCCAAAACATACAGCGAAAGCAACCCACGAGCTTCTTAAGGCATAGAAATGAAACGTTTTTAAATGTCCGATGACCTCAACCCAATTGAGCATGCTTTTCACTTACTGAAGACAAAATTGAAGGCAGATAGACCCACAAAAGCATTTCAAGGGAGGAAACTCAGCATTTTCAGATTTTTATTAGCCTGTTTGGTAACACTTTACAATAACAATACATGAATAATCATGCACTAATACCTGAATTAATACTTACTTAAATATGAATTAATGATGAGTTAAGGCATGTACTAGTCATGAACTAATGTTTGTGTCATTCTCCATCATTCTCAGACTAAAACACTGGAAAATAATCTTATAGAACACTGGTTTTAAATGTTAATAGAGAGCGTCTGCTAAATGAATAAATGTTACTGTATTAATTACATCCTTGTGGGCAAAGGAGCAGTGCCCTGGGCCCTAGCCACCCAGAGCACGAACTAGTACTACAGTGGGTTTTTAAGAAAATCCCATGGAGACTGTATGGAGAATGACGCAAATATGGGTCAACATGAAATTATTGGTGTTTATTATTAGTATGTCTTTCTACGTTCGATAAAGAGGATCATTGTAAATTATGAAAGTAATCAAGTGCCATCCAATGATGTTTGTGTATGCAGCTGCATATGGCAAATTATATAAAAAATTTGAAATTATGCATGTTTAATTCATATTCTTTCATAGCGCTTCATTAGTTCATGATTAGTACATGCCTTAACTCATCATGAATTCAGGTATTAGTGCAGGATTATTCATGTACTGTTATTGTAAAGTGAAACCGCCTGTTTTGTGGTGGCTATTTATTCTTTTGGATGTGTTATTCAATCCAAATGACATGGATCAAATTCTCCTAGTGGCATGATTCTGGAAGATGGAATACACTTTTGTCACTAGGTTCACTTTTTAAACAGAACTGTGTACTGGTAGTAGCGCTGTAGTCATTGTACTGTCTTGTGCTGTCTTGTGCTGTCTGCACATGTTTGCGCTTGTGCACTTTATGTATAAATTATGTAGTCCCTTGTAGTTCTGTGTCGTCTTATGTAGCACCTTGGTCCTGGAGAAACGTTGTTTCGTTTCACTATGTACTTGTGTATGGCTGAAATGACAATAAACTCCACTTGACTTGATTTGACTTGACTTTTCTAAACCCAAATATGCTGTATAACTTAGGGATTTTACTACTAAAGGAATTTTACGACTGTACATCAAAATCAAAAAGCCCTTTCTTTTCATTGCACAGGAAGTACAATGAAGGTCTTATGTGCATGTTACATGCAACATCTATCCAAGATTTAAACCAAAGAGAGAGCCTTATAATTTTCCACACTGCATACACAGTAGATGTGCAGTTTAAGTGTATGTGGAATCGCAGACTTTTCTCTCTTTTTTTTTTAATCCCAGAAGTATGGCATGGCATTCAAGACTCTTCCCTCCTTTGGACTGCTATTGGACTATATATTTTTAAAGCTCCTCGCCTTTGTTCATCTCTTTAGTTTAATGCAGAACAGTGACGCACACGAAGCAAAGGATTTAAGCTTCTGCACACTCTTTAAAAGGACACTCTTCTGGAATGCTCCAAAGTACAAATGCATCCTTTGAGTGTGTGTGTGTGTGTGTGTGTGTGTGAGACAATGACAAATGTCCTAAACAGATGTAATTTCCCCTCACCGGAATATAGTCTGACAGTCAATAATTGAAGGTAGCTGAAAATATTACTTAGTCCTTGTCAAAAGAGCTTAAAGCTTAATACTGGCACATAACTCAGTGTCCTTCATCATTTTGAAAAATTTTTTGTCATATAACCAAATGTTTCAAACTTTCCATAACGGTGCCATAAAGTAAAAGGAATCAAGATTACACAAATGTTACCTCCTTCTGTGCGCTTTCAGCATCTAGTTATCTTTAAGAGATTGCTGGTATTTTAATAGCTTTCAAGAGAGCATTTTTGTAATAGCAATATAATATCTCTTGCACCATGGCCAGAAGATACACATTCCTTAATCCACAGCATAGAGATAATATGTGTAATCTTAATGAGGATTTACTTTCTGGGTAAAAAGATGGTGACATTTTAACTGAAAACTCTTGCTCAATGGTTTTTTTGGAAGGCAGAAGGCATCTTTGAATATCAAAGTTTTCAAATACACAGATTTATTGTAGTTCCATTAAGATAAACATGATTTAATTCTGTTAAAAGACAGATTCACTCATATCTTCCTTATCTTTTGATCTAGCTTGCTTTTTGAGTTATGACAGACTGAAGCAGAGTCTACTCCTGCTGAACCTGTGTGGGCCAAAACCAGGCATTAAATCAGCCACTCTTGCACAACCCCAGTGATCTCAGAAACACATAGAACTGTCATCGGATTCTCAGAAGCGTAATGCTTCTAAAAATGCATCACATATCTAACATCCGCTGCCACGATGCATGTATTAGGAAAAGCTTACAAGACAAAATTAAGCATAAATCACTATCTGTGATGTTTAAGACACAACAAACAGCCTCTGACAATAGAGTCATTTCTCATAAGCTGAGAAGGATCTCAACAACACTCCCAGACACAAGCGCTGCTCTATCAGTTGAGGATTGGAAGAGAAAATAATTTGTCGCCATACATGGAGATTTTAGTGACACTTTAAATTCCTGAGGCTACAGAAACAAGCAAAAATGTCAGCAGTGGATCCATTCCAGCATTCTTCACTTTTTTTTTTTGCAAGCAAATAAGTCACTCTAACCAACACAATGATTCTTGAAGTATCTAGTGTACCATTTGTAACTTTGCAAATGTTTCTTACTGGATAAGAAGTCTAGAGTTTTGGACTTAACCTTTTTCATACTTAGTTTTATATTGCTTACAAGTTGTGTACTTGTGTAACAGTATGGTAATAGCTGGGATAAGGAAATATTGCTATTATATTTGTGCAATATTTTATGGACACAATGCCTACCCCATTAAGTATAAACTCAGATATTTTATTATACCTCAACATATGTGTGTGCTGGATATGTGCTGATCAGAATTAAAAAAAAAATTTTCAAAGTATTGGCTTGAGTGTCCATTTATCATTATGTTTCTAAATAAATAAATTCGGAATCAAATGGCAGCACAGACATCGCTGTTGACAGTTCCTCTATAAAGAAATAGTGCAGGGATTTTTCCTGGAATGTTTGCTGTTTAACCAATAATTCATGAAGATGCACAAGAAAATGTGCTTCTTAGATCCCAAAGTACTCACTCAGCCTGTCAGAAAAAATCCTAGTCAGTGAAGAAGTATAAGGCAATTTCAGCTATGCAAGACGTATGCCTACGTAACTCTATGTAAATTTAAAAAGAAAAACAGCTTCATTAAGCTAGACACCAATTCATGGCGAGTTGTGCGTTTGTCACCTACAGACTTGCTTGAGTCCATTTGTGCTACAAAGGAATGCATTCAGAGAGAGAAGGCTGAGCCGGTGGAAGTAATTTGGTAGAAAAGATCTTAATTGTAGATTAAGTGGACAGGGTACAATGAACAGGTAATAGCTAGGAATATAGAGATAAGGGCTGTAGACTCAGTGCCACGGTGAAGTAGTTCATTATGGGATGGTCACAGACTGTAATGTGTGGTTTGGTAGCACTTTACAGTGCCATTACAGGCTAAAGAGAGGCTGCCAGAACACACAGGTGCTTTATTCTGCTATAATCAGTGCTCTTTACTGCCAAATCCCTCCCTACTGTTTACTTCACTCTCACTGGCTGGAATATATCTCTCCGGGTCATTTTTGGGAACATCATGTTGAATAACTGCATTAAACTGAAACTCAAGAGTCTCTTGAGAGTAGTTGTTTTCCCAAATAGAAATAAAAATGCTTTTTCCACAGAAAGTACTCCATGTTCTGCAGAAAAGACAGCAGCAGTTATTAGCATTAACGTAATACATAAATATATTAAACACTTTTTGGTAACACTTTAATTAAAGGCAGTGTACATAATTCTACATGACACCTATTCACAAATTCAAACCCCTTATGACAACTGACATATACCTACATTCATTAATTCATTCATTCATCTTCTGTAATCGCTTTATTCTGGTAGGGTTGCAGTGGATCTGAACCCAATCCTGGGAACACTGGTCGCAAGGCGGGGGAATTCACTTTATTTTAGGGCACCATGCACACACACATTCACACATTTATTCACACCCGTCAGCAATTTAGTGTAACTGATCCACCTACTTGCAAGTAGGAGGAAACTGGAGACACAGACACAAAGAAACAGAAAGAGCATGCGAAACTCTACACAGTAACCCAAGCTCAGGATCGAATTCATGACCCTAGACCTGTGAGGCAGCAATGCTACCCACTGTGCCAAAGTGCTGCCCTCATATGCCTACATAAACATTTATAATGTCTCATTCCTGGTGCCATAAACACTGCATTTGTCAATTTTGATGCAAAGTTGCCATAATACTTATATTGGAATGGAACTGACTTTGTATCTCAGTCTACTTCTGATATGTCAGAGGTACATTGTGGTCACGTAGCTTGCCAATAGCAGTGTAATGACAATATCTGTATCTGTATCCATATCTGTATGTATTGTATGATCTGATTCATGCCATGGATTTCTTGTTTATTGTCTTTTGTTCTCTGTCTGCTGTCATGTGTTTTTTTTTGTTTTTTTTTTCTTTTCCCTCCTCCATATTGTAAAGTGACCTTGGGTTTGCAGAAAGGCGCTATATAAAATAAACTTATTATTATTATTATTATTATATCTGTTTACAGCTACAAATATCTGTATCTGTACCTGTATTCAGATTTAAACCTGAAGTGGGCGTGGCCTAAACTGGAAGTTAGAGGTAGAGATGCCAGCACTGGTAGCGTGGTCTATGAATTCCAGTTTAATAGTAGTACTAGTAGTTTAATTTAAAACAATCTGACCAGACCAGGCAGTTGCAGTCCCGATGCACACCTGTAGTCTCATCCAGATGCTCTGTGAACCTTTCTGGCAAGACTTTAAATAAACAAACAAACAAACAGACAAATAGATAAATAATTTTTTTTTTTTAAAAATGTGCCCTTTCTATTTGTATCTGTATTTCATGTTGGGGCAGTGGTAGCTTAGTGGTTAAGACGTTGGACTTCTGCTTGGACTATCATGAGATCAAATCCCAGTGCTGCCGCTGCTGGACCCCTGAGCAAGGCCCTTAACCCTCAACTGCTCAGTTATATAAATGAGATAAATGCTAGTTGCCCTGGCTGATGGTGTAAATGTGTCCATTTAGAACACATTATCTGTTCTTTCTCAATAATGTGTTTGTCTTCAGTTCCAACTTACCAAGTGAAGTTAATTAGAAAATTCAACAAAGGTGAGAGCAACCAAAAGTCTGTCATGCTTGCAGTCAAACCTACACAATCTCTCTCTATTTTGGGGCCAGAGAAAATATACATAACTCAGTCATTACAGTGTTGTTGAAACTAATGTTACTTAAGGGCCAGAGAAAATATACATAACTCTGATATTTTGATGTAAAATATAATTATAATTGTCAGGTGTCATAACGTTTGAATCTAAGTCACCCAATAAACTAACATAGCACAAGTGTATGTCAACAAACATCTGTCACTAGACTCAGGTGTTGTGTCAAACTTGACCTTAAAATTGACAGAAGTAGTCTCAATGACAGCAGATGCCTTTTTCAGTAATCTTTTATAAATGTTTATGTAGGTCTATCAGTTGCTCTGAATAGCTTATGTACTGTAGATGCCATGTAACACTGACCAAACTTTCATATTATAAATGAAATTGATAACACAAATAATAAAAGTAGAGGATTCTGACCTTTAATCAGTCATGTTTTTGGAATTATATAGCTTTCTTCAGGCAGCTTTTTAGAGTAATGCACATTTGAGTTATTAGGCCTGACTGAGACAGATCACTCCACAGACATTTATAAGTGGCATCTCACTGTGTAGCGGGTTAACACAGCTGCAGAAGGCAGTTTGCTCAGTGACACAATTGGCCTACATGTGTAAGAGTTTCCACTGAGGTCTGGATGAGCGACACTATGCTACAGAGCTGATCTCTACTCCAGCTCTGTGGTCAGTCCAGACTATAAACAAGCCCTGCTGTGTGTTACATGTGCCCATCACACCTACAATATAACAGGAGTGACTAAGACAGCATAAATGGCACTAATTGAGCTAGCGCACATTTTTGAAAGAACTTCTAAGCATTGATAACTACCACGACTCAGACCTCACACTATTACTCTGCAGTTCTGAGGTCTTGCTACTAGAAGGTTAAGCCTCAGAGCCACAGTGCAAGAATTATTGGCAAATGTAAAAAACAATAAATTTGTTTTGACAAAAATTCATCCAAAAGACTGAATTAAAAGTGCAGAGCTGCATTAGCATAGTCAGTTACCTATTATAAACGACTGTAGATCAGATAATGACTTTAGCAGACAATTTAGCATGCAAAAATAGCCTCCAGTGAAAAAAGGACACCCACATTTCAGTCTTATTTTTAATGCAAGTTACAGATATTCATAGAATTGTGTCTATTATCTTTGGAATTTGTAGACTGAAATGGTGAAATGGTGAAAATGAAATCAACTTTAAATGAATCAAAACATTCAAAACTCAATGACTGAATGCAGTGTATAAACTGTCTTCTTTTGCTTTTTAAAAAAAATACAGCCTAGTTTTCTTTTTTAAAGTTTTCTATTTTAAAACTCTGGTTTAGCTCTAAGAATGTTGAAAATAATGCAAAATCAATATGACAATAAGGTAATACTGGAAAAATACTCAAGAAGCCTTTCCAACAAGACAAACATTTTGACAACATTTTAATTCATGCATCTGCCTTATCTTTCTGGTCTACTGATTAAATTGAAGATTAAACTTATTCAGTTCTCTTCTTTCTTTTCTTACATTGTCCATACTGATATCACACAGGCTTTTTTGTTACCACACAGTAACAAAAATCGCACCTAACATAGTGAGAACAATCTTAACATGTTTTTACTCACGTGTGTTTTCCCCAGTATTACACATAACGACTAGAGAATGAAGCTTAAAGCTTTAAGCTTTATTTAAACTGTGACTTAGCTATTATCCGTTTCTTGATCACTTACAAATGAAATTCTGTGAAAACCATCATGTTTTCCTGTTGGTCAGAGCTGACACCATAAATACATTTATTGCATGCTGCCATTAATATCCACAGGAAGAAGTTAAGACACACCAAAGCTCCAAAAGAAGGGAAGTTAACTGTCAAAAATATGCCTTATTTTGAAGCTTAGTTCTTTCCTAGGGATATAATTAAAGAACACCAAACGTAAATAATTAAATAACACCAAACGTAAAAACATACTCAGTAAGTATCAGGGGCCTCATGTGTAAAGCAAAGGCAGGCAGGAAGGAAAAATATAGAACATAGTTTCACGACTGTTTTAGCTACTTGGTGAGAAAGTTAGCCACATTGTCTATATAGATAGATAACCAAGCTGCATTTGTTTTACTTTACATAAACCAGCTAAAACCATTCACAACTTACCTGCCTCTCAACACTTGTATGTAATGTTTGTGAGAATTTAAACCTTAATAATCTGTGCCAGTTTCCGTCACAACTTAATCTCATGTTGTTGGGCCTCTGGCAGTCAGCTAGAATGGAGGAGAATGATTTGTACAGCTCTGTATATTCATAAACATGAATAGCAAATAGTCCATATAGTGTTATTTTAAATGATCAAGTGTTATTAAATAGATTATTGCATTTAAATTACCTTCCTGTATTATATTCATTTATTTTCAGTAACTGTTTTATCTTTTACACTTGGCATGAGGCAGGAATACACCTTGGATAGGAAACCGGTCCATCGGCAGACATCATGCACACACACACACATTCACACCAAGGGGCAATTTAGAGTGACCAGTCCACCTTCTGGCATGTTTTTTGGAAGGTGTGTGGAAACTGGAGAACCCAGAGTAAACCCACATAGACATGTTGAAAACATGGGAAACACTACACAAACCGGGGACCCCGGAGCTGTTAGTGTAGCAACGCTGTGCTGACCACCGTGCTGCCCAGTACTACAGTCATGCATCATAAGAGGATCATAAGATGGTGATCTGAATGTATAAAAGAATAAAAATGTCATGGAGAAAGATGTCAAAAGGATAAGAGTTGGTTTCCTTGAAGAACATACAGTATGATTAAAACATGTCTCTGACAAAGAAACCTTTTCATGCTAAAACAAATTGCTGTCTAGCCTCCTAAAGGCTTATGATACTCATCTCGAAAAATCTAATGACAGGCTTCAGCTTCTCACAGGGGAAAATACTGAAAGCTCCACGGGATAGAAAATGATGTCATGCTAGAAGACAGTCATTTAGCTGTATTACATTAAGGGATTATAATGCGCACTGCTAAAACATGATTCTTGCCTGTGATCAGTGAACTTGCAGGCATTTAGGAGATGTTCAAAGTAACCACAAGGCATCACTAGAGTACAGTTCCCTTTTGAAGTGTGCACCCACAAACACTATTGCTTGCGCAAAGAAAGGAAAGGGACAGTGAATCGGAAATTGAAAAAGAGCTTGCACTAAGATTTAGATCCTTAAACTACCATGATCCATCAGCAGGTCCAGATGTGCATTCCTCACTCTCATAACCTTCTTATTAATTTCACTATAGTTACTGAATCAATTATAGTTGTTACTGATTAATATGTTCTAATGTAAATAGGTACATTTTTTTGTCAAAGGATTTGTGACTGTGCATTGCAAAAAAAATATTGATCCTATTTATTAGATTTTTTTTTACTCATTTCAAACTTGAAAATTGTCTTATAACATTGGCAGATAATTTTGCTTATTTCAAGTATTTATTTCTAGAAATAAGCAAAATTATCAGTCAGTAGAATAAGACCATTTTAAGCTTGAAATGAGTAAATATGTCTAGAAGTAGGCTTCATGGTCTTATATTTGTTATACAATAATCTCACAATGAGAAATATTAAATACACTTTACTTTATTCAAGATATGCTCATTTGCTAATATATCTTTTTTTTTGCAGTGTGTTATCCACCTACAGGCAGTAAAATAACCCTACTATGTCACTGTGTACAAATTAAAGTTGAGTCAGGTGAGGAGCAGGTGATGAGAATAGGGAGCTATTCTGGGTTCTTTTTTGGGCTATGAATACACTGATCTCTTCAGATCTGTGTTATTAACCCACACACCCACATACTACACAAAGATATCTTGGTTTTTTTTTTTTTCTTCCAGTATCATTGAACTTTGTGGAGGAATATACAAGGGCAAGCACAGAGTGTTTTAGAGAGTTCCTAATTTTTGCCTTTTCTGTTTGATCCTCAAAATGAGAGCAAAATAAAGTGCACTATTCTGTCTTTGCACACATTGCTGCCCATAGTGTTTGCTCTTCTTGATATATCAAGCTTGAGTATATTTGCACTTCACAGAAACAAAACATGCACAGCTCTGATAGAGGGACAGACAGCAGATATTAAACTAGCTTCGATGTCAATTTTACTCTGCACACGTTTGGACATCGGAGTGTATTTTCATTCTGAGAAGGAAAATTCTTTACTTGCTTACTATGCTTTTGATTTAGATAGAGCCTTATTCTCGAATTTTTCACTGGGTATGGTATCCCTTTTATATCAAAAATTACACATAAAATGTTTTCTAGCAAGTCAGTATGCCCATTTTTTTTTCTTTTCTTGAAAAAGTGTTACAGCTCTGTGAAATTCAGTTTTGCAAAAGTACTTCTGATAAAAACCACAACGTCAGCTGCTCACGGGTTTAATTAATTCTCATATTTACAAAAGTGAGTGGAATGAAATCTTTAAAAGTGCAAGATCAATTAAAATTGGATCAAGCTGTTTTCTGGAGGAATGCAGACACTCATTAGGCGCTAGAACACTTGCATTGAATGAAATGGAGATTATGTAGAAAAATCTTAGATGTTTTTGACACCTGTTTGCAATAAACAATGCAAAATGTGAGAAAAAAAAAAAGGTTTTCATTTGACTCATCCTTATAGTTAATAGATGTAGGCAAAAAGGCCCATATTTATCCAAATTGCTGTATGAAATATGTAATTAATTTTAATGGTAATTTATAATTTATTTTAAAATGACATTTAAAAAAAAAATGACAGTACATTTCTTTGAAAGATATTTAAATCTTAGACTAGTGTTACATTTTGGGTATTATACTATAGGATTGGTTAGGGTCCCTGGAGGACTAGTGGTTAGGCCTCGGTGCTCTCACCACCGCAGTCCCGGCCAAGGAACCAACCCACAAGGAACACATGACAGTGCACTCCCAGTGCCAGTCCCAAATAAAGTATTGTGTTGAAAAGGGCATCCAGCGTAAAAACTGTGCCAAATCAAACATGCGGACCAATGATCCGCTGTGGGGACCCTAACGAGAGCAGCCAAAAGAACAGCAACAACAACTGTAGAATTGGCTATAGTATAGTAACCATAAGTCAAGAGCATGAAGAAGTTGAAATAAATGTAGACCTTGTCACTTATTGCAAAACATATAAGCAATGTAAAAAAAATAAATAAATAGATCGTATGTTTTCAAACTACAGTTGTTTTCTCTGGTAATACAAAAAGCAAAACATGTTGAAATAGCCACATTCTATTAGTGACATTCACTTTTAGCCCAAATCACCAACAAAACATTACAATTAACACTATCATTAACAAACACTAACACTACAAAATCTAGCTCGCAGTAAAAAAAAAACAAAAAACTGGCAGCTTTGACGAGTGTTATTGGTGTTGTAGTGCTGGCTCACACTTCCTGTACTTTAAGAGTGCTTGCGTATGTTCTGGCCACACAACTACACATATGGGCACACACGCACACACACACACATATCAGTAAAAGATAATGTATTTTATAGTAATAATTACTGTTAGGAATTATCAACATCAACACACTACCACGTTAAAGGGAAATGAAATAATCACACCATTTTGAAACACATCTCTAATACAAGAACATGGTCAGTGGCTGTGTGCTTTTGTCTTCCTCATTTCAGCAGAGGAAGTGTTCAGCCAGAGGCAGGGTTCTCACTTTTAGACTCAAGCCGTTCAACCCTGAAGTGTCAGTGCATTGCTGCAGTGCAAATGTAACAGGTCTCGGCACATCTCTACTGACACAGTAGTTAGCCTTCCTCTGCCATTCACCAGTGATGACTCCATCGTAACTGCCTCCTTTAATGGGAATGGATATATATCAGCTCAAGAACTGAAATAAAGGTGAATTTGGATTTTTTGTTTGTTTGTTTGTTTTACATTTTTTTCTAAAAAATATATCTTTCATTTGTTTACATGCTCAATGTGTAATGGATGCAATTCATCAGCTAAAATTTGCACAGCCACGTTTATATTGTTTTATGATTGCATAGTTCATAATTCATAAAATATGTCCCATATTTGCCCTGATTATTTCATTTACATTTGTTAATATGACATTGTACATTCTGTACCTTTGTCCTATGACCTATATGCCTACTTTCAGTACTGACCCCTCCCTTTTCTAGCATTTTCTACCTGTTAAGAGACAGAAGGATATACATGACTTTAGTGACAAATAGAAGGCTTGGATAGTTTCTATTGCCAACCTTGAAATGTTTGATATAATTCGTGTATAAGTACAAGCAGCTATGAAAGGTTTGTTTTTTTTCTTTGCTGCTGTCACTTATTCAATATGTTTGCAAATGGGTATCCAGTGGAAAATTTTGATAGACTTCTGATAGGCTCCCCACAGCTTCCCCATCCTGCTGAGTGTGTCTTACTGGAGATAACACTTCAGCCACTTTGAGGAAGTTGCGAAATTGAAAGCACAGTGGTGACAGCTGCAGGATTGTAACATAGCATTGCTAATGCAATTTGAAAAATGAGTGTAATAACTCTGTGTGGCAATACAGTTTTCTTCCTGGACTGCCATCATGGGGAATATAATAAAAGGCCAAGTAGCTGAGAATCACACTGCAACCAATCACTTTGAGGCCTCATTTAAAGGTGGGTTTTCATCATTTCTCATAACACGTAACTCAGATCACAAACTGGGATTTTCCCATGGTTTTACTGAGCTTGTGATTGAGTATAAGAGTTCCTTTTTAAAAAGTGAATATAGTCAATCTTTATACCTGATTATGTAAGGATGGTATTCACAGAGCTACATGACCTACGGTTGACCTAAGGCCTTCATGACAACAGGCATAATCTTACATAAATGCTGATAAAAGCTTATTCCAACAGGCAGTAATTGGATATCAAGCTGACATAACACCTAAGTTGAGCGACGAAACTTTTTAGGCTGACTTGTGTTATGATAATTGGCTTTATATTCTAATGTACTTCTGGTTAACAAACTCAATATAATTAAAATATAGTCTGAGAAAATAAATAACCCTGTTAGTATGGTCCTATGACATTGTTAGAGGTTTTATTTTAAAAATCCTATAAACCGTGAAATTATTATTTAAAAAATAATACAAATAATTGATTTAAAGTCAAGAAAAAAAACATCATCTGTCACAGTGTCATGACAATGCTATAGGTTTTCATGAAGAAAAATATAAATTGTACAATTAAGGACAATTTTCTTAACCGGCAGGGAAAACATGCATAACTCTGTCATGGCAGTGTCATGGCAGCACCAGACATATTAAAATCTTCATAAAAACTTATAAGCAAAGAATAAAACACTTGGGAGTGTGCTGTTACAGTGACATGGTCGTGTGATGTGGCCTGAAATGAAGCAGAGTTACCGTTAACACCCCAAAATATTGTTTTCCTATAACAACACATTCCAAAATATTTTATTGTTCGTCTTATCCCACAGCAATTTGCCAATAATTAAACATTTTCTGTTTATTTTTAGATTTAGGTTACGGGGAGTGTCTGGCATACAAGTCCCTGTGAAGGATTGTTTGTTACTATAGAAACGAAAATAACAATAACTTACAGTTAGTGCATTAATATAAACCTGTGATTTTAATTACAGCCGGCACTACTGTACGAGCCGTGTTGTTATGGAATATTAATCCCCACCGTCTTAGTTTTATGTATGTGTCATGTAGTTCCATGGGCACTGTCCTTAAGTGTTAGCTGTGTAATTAAAAAAAAAAACAAACAAAAAAACAAGCAAACAAGTAAAAGACTGTGATTTCTCATCCACAGACGATGATTATTTGGTAGTAATTTCTGACTATCCATGCCGAGACATAAGTGAGCCGATGTTTAGGATGGGAGAGAAACTGAAGGTTTTGGCTCAGTGAGTACATTTTCAATTCTTTTATGCTACATTATTTGATTTTTACTTCATTATAATTCTAAATGTTTCTGAAATTACTAGTTTCATCTGCATCAAACTAGTTTGCTTTATTAATGTCATGCGTAGGGAGGCCTGCTGGTGGAAAGTCCGCTCTTTGCAAACTGGATCTGAGAACTACATCCCAAATAATCATGTGGCAAAGGTCTATCATGGGTTTGTAAACAAGCATGTTATTCAATTTGCAAAGTCAAAAGACACCACTGTCTAAAAAGATTCCAGTTTGTTAATACTTACATACTTATATAAAACAAGCTTCAAAGCAGTACAGTAATAAAACAGTTGAAATATTGGATATTCCATACATGCCTGTTTTTTTGCTTGACTTAGTAATAGTTGTCATGTTTCTCAAGGTGGCTATTTGAAGGAGTGGGGAGGCAAAAAGCAGAGGAACTGCTACATTTACCCGGCAACACAGTCGGCTCCTTCCTCATCAGAGAAAGTCCGAGCCAACGAGGTGAGACTGCTCATGAACCCTTACATTAAATAATAATAATAATAATAATAATAATAATAATAACAATAATAATAATTATTATTATTAATAATAAAAAGTCCCAGGATTGGGATCAAAATGATTTTATATATATACATATATACAGTACTGTGCAGAAGTCTTGAAAAAGCAAAGAAATGCTGTAGAGCAAAGATGCCTTCAAAAATAATGAAATTAAATATTTCTACATAAAAAAACCTAAAAAAAAAATACTGTACAGTAAACAGTAATATATGAAACGTCAATATTTGGTGTGACGACCATTTGCTTTAAAAAAAAAAAATTATAAACTTTTTTATAAAAAGTTTTATAAGGAAATGAGCTGTAAGTGTTACTGAGCATCTTGCAGAAGCAGCCACAGGTCTTCTGGAGACTTTAACTGTCACACTTGCTTATTATTTTTGCAGCTAAACCCAGCGGCCTTCATTATGTTTTTTGCCTGAAAAAAAAAAGGTCTTTTGCACAGTACTGTATATATTTTAAGTGCTTTGGTTTTGCCCTTAAAGGAAAAATATTGAATTGATATCGGCTGAAACTTAAGGTTTCTGTAACAGTGTCAGAAATGAAAAAGTGGCCATCTCTACTACTACTACTACTACTAATAATAATAATAATATATCACCTTTCATACATTTAAAATGCAAAGAAAAAACAGAATAAGAAAAGACCAGGTAGCCATAGCAAATAATAATATAAATAATGCAATAAGTAATAGCAATGTAAAATGTAAAAGTATACAATTAAAATTAAAATAATATTGTACAATAATTCTAATAATCTAAAAGTAATGTGCCAGTAATGATTATGGATTATAATGGTAAGGTTCCTTCACCACTTTCACACGAGGAATATGGAGAAGACTAGCACGGGATGATCTTAAGACATGATTGAGAACATATCTGGCATTCAGAGATGCTATTCCATTAAAAGTTTTTAAACTAGTCACAGTAGTGTGTGTAAAATGAGAAACAGACATAGAATGGGAAAAGTTATTAATTTTCTAAAGAGCAATGTTAATGGATGGTGCATCCTGCAGGTGTGTATTCTCTGTCTGTGAGACACAGAGTCATTAAGCATTATAAGATCTTCCGTCTGGACAACAGCTGGTACTACATCTCTCCTCGTCTCACTTTCCAGTGCCTAGAGGACATGGTCAACCACTACTCGGGTGAGAACTGAACACCAAGCATGCTGAGAACAGTGAAATGCGTCATCGCTACATTATTCACTTTAGCACATTAGGCAAAAATACATCAAAATAGAGTTTGCTACTTAACACATAATACCCATAATGTAAAAAACAAAACCCTGTACTTTTAAAGAAATGAGATGAGAAGATGAGATCAATAGAGTCACTTCAGTAGATAAGGGCAATATTACTATCATTTTCCTGTAAGATAGCTAATGCTAACATGCAGCTTATCCTTCAGAAACATTTGTAGTCTACACTAAATTGTAAAGAATCAGTTATAATATCTCTTTGGTTTCTAAAGTATTGCAGTGTCACAGATGTTAACCTGGTGTTATATTTTCATAGAATCTTTGTGTACCTGCTAGTATTCAGCTTGCTAGCTACTGCAAAACAAGATAAAGGACATTCAAGGTCTATCTTTAAAAAAAAATTGAAATACCCGGTAACAGTGTGGCTTTTGCAATATGGTGAAAAGAACTGAGTCAGTCACACATTACTACCTCTTTATTTCCTCCCTGACACTATTGTGCTATTCATAAACAAATTAGTAGTTTGAAAATACAAAAAAGGACCTTTATATGTATTACTATATATTACTATATATAATGATTCTTCCATGATTATAGGCAAAATACGCAGTAGTATTTCATGTTTTAAATCCACACATCAGAAATATAACGTCCATCTTTGTCCGGTCACTGTGAGTTAACAGGAAGCGTGAAGTATGACATGTCCTTAAAAAGAGTTGCATTTTAACTAACGTAAAAGGGAAGTCATGTCTGTTAACAAAGTTTCGCCACACTTGCCACAGTATGCTACACAAGAAGTGTGTTTATCTGTGTGTGATTGTATTATAGATAAGATATTCGTGTGTGTGTGTGTGTTGTGTGTGTGTGCATGTGTATAATGTATGTGTCTTGATTCAGATTCTTCAGATGGTATCTGCTGCATTCTCTCAGCCCCATGCCTGGCTCTTAGCAGTACTGCCCCTAGTACAGTCTCACAAGCACCCCCTGTGGTGATGCGCCACAACTTCAACTGGAGAAAAGTGAACAGGTGGGTATTAGGAATCTGGTTATTAACACATTCCTGTTTACACATGTCTTAAACACAAATTTCAAGCATAAACCTTTATGAAATGTCCTTAAATAATGAAAAAATGTATATATTCAGTGTCAAAACATTTGGACTGGTAGCGCTGCCTAAAGAAACATTCCCTTAAATTTCACTCAAAATGATTAGTTTTCATTACAGTAACACTTACATTTGAGTGCAAAGCTTTAAATCCCCTTAGAACAAAATGTAGAAGACATTTACTTGACACAAATAAGAAATTTCATGTGTTAGGTTTCCACAGGTGTTCCTTTATCATCACAACTAACCAAAGTTGTTAGATTGTACAGTATTTACAGATTAAATGGTAAATATGGTTAAAATTAAAGGTTGCATCTTCCTTCTTGAATATGATGTAAATATTCTCTAATAAATGTTATGTCTACCTGTGTTTTTGTAACTGCCTTCATCCTGCTTTGTACTTCTGAGCAGCTTTTAGATCCTCTCAGTTGTAATATTCCTTGACAAACGGTTCATTTCTGTTTCATGTCCAGGTCTCAGCTGCTGAACAGTGATAATCAGAGCAGTGTGGACAGCAGGCACAGCACGGTGAGCTATGGAGTGAGAAGCAGCATCGCTGCCTATCTGTCCATCGCTGAGGAACAAGAGAGAAAATGCAGACGGAAAAAGAAGGGCTGGACAGTCTATGGGATGCCTAACAACAGTGATATGGAGACAGAAAACATCAATTAGGACATGGGCCCATTTTTTTTTATTATATTTACCAGTGCATGGAAATACGGCTAAAGGAACTGGTGGATTTTTATTCAGAAAATGTGAGCAATAAACATTCTGTGACTCTGAGCCTTTCAGATGATCATAGACCTTCTGTACTGAGACGAAGATGATTATTGAATGTCGTGGACTTTTTTTTTTCAGTGGCACTTTATTTGAGATGGGAGGCATAGTTTCCGGATACAAATCTTGTCCACAATTCCTGCTTTGAATGAATGCACAAACCTTTTCAAGAAGAAGTTTTTCTCCTGTTTACCTAGTGATTAAGGTTTTAGTGCTGAATTGCAGTAGATGAACATACTGAGTCTCTATCCAGAAAAAACACCAGCACAAACAGCATGCTAAGCACTTCTTAGCTTGTCTTGGCTTATTGCCTGATGTTGTGAACCTAATAGGGTGTTGATTAAACACATTTGTTTGTGTCGAGTTACACCTGAGAAATGAATTCTGATTACTTCAGTTTTATTCTGTTCTAATATTTCTAATAAAAAAAAGTCCTATTTAAAGGAGCTGCCAGAGATATGAAGATAAATAGTTTTACAAAATGTTTTTCTTTAAGTTTCTCTACACTCCAAAGGTTTTTTTTTTTTCTTTCTTAGGTCCTTGAAGAGTTCTTAGTTTCTTAAAGGCTTTCTACATGGAACCTACATGGAAAAGCAAATGCTCTGTTATAGTGATCTATAGAACTGTGCAAAAGTTTTAGGCACATGAAAAGATTTTTTTGTGTGTGTCCACCTTAAGGAAATCGACCGGTACGTTGTTTTTGGAGAACTTGCCACCAGTCTTCTGCAGTCTTTGGCTCTCACTTGTTTCCATCTCTGCAAGTCTCAGACACCTCCATGATGTTTTTTCTCTCTTTTTTTTAATTCTACATGAAAATGTTTGGAAATTTAAATTTACTTATTTGTACTGACTCACTGATGTGTAATGATGGAGACTTTCATTCTTCACTAATTCATCTTCAGTGAGCATTTCCTGGTCAGGGTTATGGTGGATCTGCATTATATCCCGGGAATATGGGGTGTGAGGTAGGAATATACCTGGATGGGACACAAGTCCATCGCAGGGCATCATGCAGACACACATTCATACTCATTCACATCTAAGAATTATTTAGAGAAGACAATCGAACTACCAGCATGTTTTTATCAGGTCAAAGGAAACCCACATAGACACTGGGAGAACATATGAAAACCCACACAGACAGTAAGCCAAACATGGTATCAAACCTTGCTGTGAGGCAATAACACTACCCACTGCACCACTGCACCACCTATAATGTACAAAACATATGACAGATTATTAGTGTACCTAAAACATTTGAACAGTAATGTATATAGAACTCTTTAATCTTTTTGATTAAAGCGAGTCTAAAATAAACCGATTTTAATTATGTTTGCAGACTGAAAATGTGTAATTGCAGTAATAATGATACTGGTTTTGCGCCAGAACATACCGCTCATAAATATAGTTCCAAATATTCTGCAGAAAATTCAGATTGCTGAAGTAAGGAACTCTTGTGTATTAATAGCCTGCTGCATTGTATTACAAATATACCTTCTGAAGAAGAAGCTTGGATCTCAAAGCTGATGCAGGGGCTTTTAGTCTGCTCTTAAAAAATATTGTTTTCCCTTGCAGATTATTATCATTATTATTACTATTATAATTATTATAATTATTATAATTATTATTATTATTTAGGTTTTTAGGTTTTTCCAATTTCTTATCTAGGGCCATTGTAAAATAAAATAATTTTGTCAAATAAATAAAATCTGTCCCCATGCAGGATGTGCTGCGTTTTACTCTACTGTATAGCATTAATTCATGTTATAGCATAACATTCTCCAATCTGACTGATCAGAAGGTGTTGATTCATTTTCTATAAAAGCAGTTCTGACAGTACATCAGCTGCAAGGTAATCATTTTATATTAATGCTCTCCTTCTAATATCTTATCATTTCTATAGTAACAACTCACACAAGGACTTGCATGGCAGACTCTCCTCATAGTCTAAAAGCATGCTGTTATTTAATATAGGAAAATCTATAATCCTTACTGCGATGCTTTCTGTAAGTAGACGTTTGCTTAACATTTATGCAAGGAGTCTCCACGGTCAGTAACAGTCAGTAAGATTTCTGCAGTGGAAAAAAACATAAGGACAGTGGACTTTGTGCTTTCTGGTTTCTCTGTCACATGGCAAGCAGTATTTTTTTTTTGTTTGCTTTATTAAAAAAGAGAGGCTGGTGAGGGAACAACTGTTTATAGCTGCTTTCACGTGATAACAGGAACTAACTTGCGGATGTTCCACATCATTAAACATAACTACAAATGGACAAAAGATAAAATGTGTAATTTTCCATTGTGCACATCTTGATCATAAACCGATATGTATTCAGTACCTCTCTAGTCATATTCACTCAATGGCAGGCACATACTATACCATCTATAATTATGCATTTGGACACAACTCACATTAGTGACCAAAACACCCATGAAACTGCACGTGACATGCTGGTCATGAGAAGCCCTTCCAGAAAAGAAACTAACAGTGTTCAGTTCTGCAAGAAACAGTCTTTACATAAATTGCCTACGAGCACATGATTGCAAGGGTGCAAGACTAAGACAAAGGTTTTTCAAGGACAGCTGAAGGAAAATGGTTCAACAGTATCAAACTGGATAGTCTGACAGGACTGAGTGTGTTATCCTAACAGTGAAAGGTTTGAGAGAAAACACCCCATGCTGCTTTGGAAACAGTTTTGATAGGATCAGGATCATAGAGAGTGTGAAAGAGAGAGAGTAAGAATATGCAAAGCTCTAGGCCAGACTCTCCACACATGGGAATTTAATGACAGTGACACAACATTGTCTTTAGTCACATTTGAGACTTGTTTCATGCAGCAGGAGATTCCAGAAGCAAGGAAAAGTAATATCTCAACTGTCCAAAGCTCTTTGCTCCACATTATATCACCAAAAAATAATTAAAATATTTGTTTTCCACATGAAGGTGTTCTGTTTCTCTTTAATTTATTATACCAACGTTATTAGGGCAGAGAATGAATGCTTTTGACTGATATAAACTAAACAGGAGAGAACCTTGGATAAGATTTCAGCATTGAAATCTTCCTTGAATACACTTGATATTTTTTATAAACAGTTTATCACATGGGTAAATACAAAAATACACAGTTTTAGTTAACGTTTGTGACTCCTGCCTTTGTTTAGAAAGTCATGTATCATGTTGTTTATCCTGTAATATAAGAGAAGGATGACCATAACAGCACGTCACAATAACACAGCTCTAATTGCTAAATAATGAAAAAAATAAGTAATAAGTAATAATATGTACATGTTACATATATGTCACACAGATATATGAATAATCAGGGTAGAAATTCCATTGTAGCCCGGCATTCATTTTCCATGAAGTAACAGACCAATTAAAACAAAGAATGTTTAAATTAACCTCAACTGTGGCATGACCTCACAGGCCCAACATTTTGATTGCATTCAAATTGTTTGCAGGCCTTCCTTGACTTAATGTGTGACAATAAACTCAATGACTATTCAACACAACCTGTAAAACACTCGCAAAATTGCAAAAATAAACTTCAGTGGAGTGAAAGAGTCAAATCTGTTTCAGACCAATAACTGTATAGGGCCTTCATAAGATATTTTAGGCATATACTGTATATTCGCTGTTTAGGCAGGCATGCATTTTGGAATTTTGTGAAGCAGAGAATTATGGCTATGATAAATATATCAATGTTAAAGAGAAAATCCATAAACAATGTATCTTGGAAATAATATATTATTTTCAATATACGTGAATAGGGAAAGTATTTTCAGGAGGGAGCTGGAACAGACTAGCCCTGGCCTCTGGATATTAGTCAGAAGTGTGAGTTATGGTCTGAAACTTCTGTGTATAATCATGAGAGGATGTTGGAAATTTCCCATTCAAACACTGTTCACCTCCTGTCACAAAGAAGCTGTGTTCCAGATGTGTTTCAGTACCTAAAAAATAAGGCAGAAACAAACATTGTGGTCAGTGCCAGAATAACACTGCACTAGTTATGATCTATCTATAGTAAAGTATGTTCCTTATTAAAGTAAAGTATGAAAAAGTGACCTACTCCCTATTCCCTACAAACAACAAAATGCATTATGAGTGTTCTGTATTCTGCTTCCTAATGTTTCTACAAAATGGGAAAATGTACTATGTATTGAATTGAGTGCATTTGTGTGCACTGTACCACAGGCACAGGCTTGTATAAATGAGCTAGCAGGGCTAAGCTCTCTCTTTCAAGAAAAAAAAAACAAAACATAAAAATAAGGCTCCGTATTTTTACATCCATATTGTCTTAGTTGCTGTTAACAAATAGCTTGAAGTGGATTTTAAGTGCATTTTTTTTTTAAACATCTGTGGGACCAAGAACAACAGCACCACCAAATGCACAGAATGATATGAATTAGAGGCTGGGGCTGGTTTCTTTCTAGTCCAGGCTGTAGCTTTACCCAGTCTATTGTTAACAGTCATGTCAAATGATTACTCAGAGTGAAACGTCTCCTAGAATTTGTGTGCATTGGGAATTTTGTGTCCACTGGGGCCATAACATGTCATCAGCAGTCAGGGCAGTTTCTTGCTATAAGTGGTATAAATGGGTGCTTTGACAAAAAGTGTATGCATCAGGCAATCACGGTGGACCCTCTTGTGGTGTGCAAAGAATATAACTAGCAATTTATGTAACTGAATTAGGTAACTAATGCATCAAATGTAACCTAATGTATCTAATATAATCTAATGGAGATCATGAAGAAGATATATCGGGAGAATTGGACCAAAAACAATGGTAAGAAATGTATGCAAATTAATTGGATTTAGTCAGTTTGACCACTTTCTTGTTTCTGCTGGTGGATATAATTGAAATGTAAAAAGTTAGTGGTTAACAAGTAAGCTAGATAGTATCTAGTAGCTAGTATCTTGTTCTGCTGTTTTTATTTTATTGTATACTTTATTTATTTATTTATTTTTATCTCATTCAAGATAATGAAGTATTAATTCGGTGTTCATTTTGCATATAAAATCATATGATTGTATGGGTGGAGGGCCCTTCACTAAGCTGTTGCTTAGAACCCCCAAATCTTCAGAAATGGCCCTGTCAGTCGTCACTGAAAAGGCGCATGAACAAGATGGACTGCTTTCTCAATTGTAGATTTTTAAAAGTGCATTTTGAGGAGAAGCTAGGAAGTAAATAGAGTAAGCAGACATTGTCCAATCAAAGTTACACAAATGAAAAATTGTTTTGTTTAATTTTAATTGAAAAAGATGGCTAATGGCAAGTGCAGCTTTTTTGTTTACCAAGCATGCTATTCAGAAGAGACACAGCATGATTACGCACTTAAATAGTCATAAAATAGTGCTGCCTATTTGTCTTTCAACGAGTGTGTATGTGTAATAGTTTTATGTCAATGATGAGACCCCGTGCTATAGAACCATAATGATTTCATAATAATGCCAAGTTACTCATACATAGTAGAATTTTAGTGCTCCTATTCAGTACCTTGCTTGAGCCGCAATAAGGTAGTGATAAACCTTTCCCCTATGTACACTGTAAAGAAAACCCAACTGGAAAAAAGTCCCATGAAAAAAAATCCATGAAAAAATCAGTACAACTACATTTAATACACTTATTCAACCTAACCAAAGATTTTTTTTTTTTCATAAACTTAAAAGGATGAGTTTTGTGATTAACGCTTTGCATGTTCATCCAAAAAACCTCTGCAAACTTATTAATTTGAGTTATGTCAATCTCATTTAGGAACTGCCCTCCCACATAGGAGAAAGCAAATGCCAATTTTGGATTAAAATCTAACCAGGTGTTTACTATGAGACAATGAAGAAAAATGTTTGTTTAGTGATTTTTAGTGCCTACTGTGCACACAGGATTGAGCTTTTGCAGCAATTGCATAATTGTAATGTAAGAGATTTATAGAGTCTAATATCAGACATCCAGAGCAACTGTTAGTGTTTCTGCTTCCAAGGGGAATGAAGGAAAAACAAAACCAATAGATTCTATTTCAAAGTTCTGACAGGAACCATTAGGACACATATTTCTTCCTTCCAGCCTCAGTAAGTGCCAGTAACATTTACCTAAGAGAGTTTTATTGAAAAAAAAAAAAAAAAAAAGATAGAAGGAACCTGTGACTCAAGTGGAGTTTTTCAAGCAGGCCACGTATGCATGGTGAGTGACATGGTGCTCTCCACTCTTTATGAACTCCAGATGGGAGTCTGGCTAGGCCCATACTCTCTCCTCTCCCAATCATCAGCAATTAGTCTGCGTTATTCTCTTTGCACAGAGTTTCTTTCTCAGCCACAAAGTAGCCAAGTCTCAGAGCCACAAATCTGTCTGTTTGACCAACTCTAACGTCAAGGGAGTATACAAAGCAGCAAAATGTGCCAGGTTCATTTCTTTTGAGGCTTATAAGAGGCATTAAATAGGTATTTCCCAGTAGTTTATTTCTTTTACTTATTAAGCCATTTCCAACATTCCTGATTCAACCCATTCATGACCACTGCACCAGTTTATAAGTAAGAATTTCCCACATATTTACAGGGCCTGTCCTTTTCAAGCTTTCTATAGCCATTCTAAGTTATTGAGAAATTACTGAGAATTACAGGAGGGTAGTTTCTCTATAACTTGTTTTGTGAACTTGATAGTTTCTGGTTTTGATCAGGACTATGAATCTGCCAACGATGGCTGTTTCTGCTTGGGCTCTTGCCCCTGTGTTTGATTTGGACTGTGGTTATAAACATAGTCCTAGGAACATAGGAAAAGGAAAGGGTCATGCCTGGCACTCACATTACCCTCCAGCTCTATAATACTGGATGTTTTCCTTCAGCACTGCTCATCAATCATTATAAAAGAAAAGAGAGAAACAAATGTATAATCAATTTCAGCATTGAATAGTGAGTATACATGCAAACTATAGATTACAGTCTATCTGTGATAAGTTGTTCAAATAGAAAAAGGTGATAGTGAAACTTCGAACTTTGGACCTCCTGGCCTATGGGAGTGGTGTCTTCATGCAAACTGAACCATCTCACATATTGAACTTTAGCCCAGAGCCAAACATCAAGAAGGGGTTTTTTTAACCATAATCAGCAAAACACCAAATGATAGAATTGTGCAATAATTCACACTTTATTGTATATAATGTATTTTCATTTCAACATGCACATCTAGAAGTCATCAAATTTAAGCTCTTGGTTCTTTCTGTTATTTAGTACATACAGACAAAATAGCCTTTATTGTGCATATAGCCATTTATATTGTAACCTGCTTCCTTGTGTAAACAGAGCAGTATAATGGGCATAATTATGTATAACATACACAATTATCCTTAAGCACCATAGAAAAATAGTTTAACTTGGTTAAATATGTAACAAGCATAGTTACCCTAAAATGCCACAGTAAACCACAGTGTCATCATAGTTACCCTATAATGCCACAGTAAACCATGGTATCTTCATATTTACCATGAAGTACCATAATAAAACTATGGTAGGATCATGGTTACCATGAAGTACCATAATAAAACTATGGTAGGATCATGGTTACCATGAAGTACCATGATAAAACCACGGTAGGATCATGTTTACCACAAAGCACCGTAATAAAACCATGGTATAATCATGGTTCCATAATGTACCATTATAAAACCATGGCTAACCTTAGTCTGCCATAGTTAAACCACATTAGTATCATGCCTACCATAAACTACCAGAGTATAATCTGTCATGAATTTGCCCCCTCAGTGTATCCAGTGGTTCAAAGTATGTCAAGTGCTGCTCTTATATTTTTGTTTTTGAGTTGATTCCATGTGCTTTTTTTTTTTTTGCATGGCCATGTGCTTGTATTTTGGTCCTGTCTCCAGCTCTGCCCCATCACTGGTCTGTTACCTAAAGTGTGCACCTATTCTGAATTAATCTCTTGGTTAGTTTGCTTTTATATACCCTCATGTTCCTTTATCTTATCACAAAGTCTCATTCATTGAATGTGTGTTTCTGAGCAGTTGTTTGTAACATTTCCTGTTGCATTGTTTCTAGTTACCCATGTCTGGGGCCTCGATGATGGTTATGGATTACTCTACTGCAGTTTGTTGTTTTCTGCCTGTTCTCTGACCTCTGCCTGGAATTAGAACTAAGATTGTTGGATTTCCCCCAATAAACCACATGCTGATTTTACGCACGTGACAAGGAGATTTTACGCATGTGACAAGAGGATTTGCTTCTGTCTCTATAGGGCAGAATCAGATGTGCAAGACATTAGTAGGTGGAGTGAGAGTTTTGTTATGAAATAGAGCTAATAATTTGATTTTACAGTACAGAGACAGCAAGCCAAAGCGAATTATACTGCAAACTATATCAGGTTACACATTATGCTTTTCATCTGTAGTTTGTATATGAAACCAGTTCTAGAGTGCTCTGAAAAGATCCACACAGCACCACTGAGATTCGATCAGCATTTGTCAAGAAGTCTACAGAAATGTGGAAATTTCCTCTATATCACTTATTCTGCAGTTGGCAATATACAGTATACACAAAAGCCAAATGAATAATAAAAAAAAACAAAACAGTAAGACATTCTACAGCGATTTACACAAATTAACTAGATATCAGTTTAATATTTGACATTACATCTGAAGCACTAACACAAGCACCTTTCTATGAAAATATAATTCTACAGAAAATACATTTGCTGTTAAAAAAAAAGGAAATACTTGTGGACATGCACTTGTAAGCATGAGATATGAGGGATATTCAATTCACTGGCGTCATAGCCAGTGTTCACATTTTTTTCCAACTTCAGACCACACACATTTCAGCCTAGGGTCATTACTAGCCACAATTCGTCAATGCTGAGCAGGAATATTTATTTATTTGGAATCTGTTTTAGCTATAATTTTGACAGGTCTAAAAATTGAGTGGTCTTTTCTGATTTTGAAACACTTTTTTTTAATTTGTCCTGGGAAAATTTGAATTTTAAATGATTACATGGTAGTGGTAAAAAGGGCAGTCCTAAAAATGGTCTGATTCACGCTTTCAAAGGTGTAGGACATCAGACACAAAATAGTAAGAAATCCGTCTGCAAGGTGCAGCAGAGGTCCAGACGTGCAGCAGAGGTCCTTTGCAGCAGGGGTCCAAATATGATACGACAGTGAAAAGTAGATGGACGCCATCTGCTGGTGCCATCATGCTCGCTGGTCACTGCAGCAAAGCAGTTCAGTACTGTCAAGAGACCAAGACAAGCTTTATGAAGGGAAAAATAATTTAAAATGCATTTTGATTTATATAAATGATTATAAATAAGAAATAGATTGATGTATAGGGTTAACTTCTAACTTATATCTACGGAACATACACTGTCCTACCCATCATATGATTAAACAGTTGTAGTGATCTCAGGGTATATTGTATTAGGAATGTGCTACACCATTATCACACGCCCACAATTATTATAGTGAACTTTCATTTTTATTAAATTCTAATATATATCTCTTCCACTATAGAACTATTCACATTTATAAGGATTGTAAAGTAGCATTGCAATAGTGCCTTAAGTGGCTACTTTAAGGTGATTAACTTCATTAACATTACATCTGATTTGGTAAGGCATAGCAATGCATTATTATCTTATATCTCATTTTCTTTTATGATGCATATTTGGTTAGCATAGAGAGCTTGTGTTTTGTATGAGTGGGAACTCCAGCAAACCATAAAGAGGTTCAGGACAACACTATTCTTTTCTGTATTAGCCATTCATTTTAACTAGATGCATTTAGAATTGATATTATTGTTATATACACTTTAGCCACCTTTTATTAACAAAAATAAATCAGAACATGTCTATTAAAAAGTGAAAACACAAGGATGTGTAGGCCGTGTGATTGAGGGGGGCAATTCACTCCCCTCCAAACCTTGTAGGGGGGAAACATGTCCTCCTGTCCACCACCTGTTCTAAGCCTGTGTGCTGCCTATTTATGCTCATCTGGGTTCTCTGGTTTTCTTGCATTTCCCCAAACACATGGCAGTAGGTGGATTGGCTAAGATAATATTTCCCCTAGGTGTGAATTAGTGTGTGGTGCTCTGCAATTAACTGGTGCCTCATCCAGGGTGTATTCCCAGGATAGACTCTGGATCCACCGCAACCCTGATAAAGTGGCTACTGAAGACGAATGTGCTGACAGTGATTTTATTTACAATAACAAGTCAAATAAAACTCTTCAATAACTTAAAAAGAAAAAAAAAACCTATGTGGACCCTGTGGGAACTTTGGCTGGCTCTGTTCAGAGTGCCATATAAATAGATACCCATCAGGATTTCATGTTGCTGCCTGCACAGCACACAGCTGTCTCTGAGCTGGTGTAAATTGACTATGAGTGCTCTCTTCTCATTCAATCCTGCTAAAAATGGCTGAACGGAAACGTCAGATAATTGGAGCCACCAGCATGTTATAAAATGCGCGCACATTGGCGTTGCATATCCAGTGGCAAATTCAGCTGTAGTGGAAGCAGTATGGCTGCTTTTACTTGCGTTATCTAAGGACAATGAACCTCTTTCTAGTGAGTATGTTGCATGTTATATTAAGGTGCATATGTGGGGAGCTGAAACAAAAAAATATTTCCAGAGCACCTACTGCATCATTGCCCCTGAAGGCTTGCATTTCTTCTCTGAATAAAAGGCACTAATAGTCTACAGATAAATTGTCACTAACTAGTTGCAATGCTGCATTTGTTTAAAGAACTCTGCAACAAAATTTTGTTATGGGAATACCTTTCACACAGAAAACTCTTTACTTTCAAACATTTGTGCTTAACGAAGTGTTCAGACAAGTTTGCCATGCAAACCTTCCAGGCAATTCCATTGCATCCTCGTCAGACAAAAATCTTCATGAGACCTGCTCTGATGGATCTCAGTCAGGTCACCAGTCTGCACTCAGCAGGCTCAGGGTGAACCGAGCTGCATCATAAAGAATTTGTCCTGAAGAAATATTCTACAGATCTCTGCTCCAGAAACACCCCCCACCCCCCCCACCCCCTGATCTACACATGTGATCAGAACCCAAAATCATTACACACTCTTCCAAAAGAAATTTAATAGTCAGGGAATACTCAGCAGCATGGAGACTTTATTCATAACAGCTCATTTTTCTTTTTTGAAAGAGCATGTCCATGACTTGTCTCAATTTCCATAAAGGAAACAGTGACACCAAATGTTCCACAGTCTGATACAATCTGACACAGTCTTTTTCTTTAAAATAATGGCTTTTCACCAGAGCACAAATACAGATTATGTACCCTCTCAATTTGAATACTAATAATATACTAAAATAATAAAGCCCTTAACTAAAAGCAATACTAGTAAATATCAGATGTCACACAACTTTGGTTGAATTTTGAGATCTGCAGATCTGACAGCAGACAGCTGCAGTCTCTGGTATGTTCTTTTAAAAAGTCACGCCTTTTCAAATATGCCTTCTGTAGTTGATTATTTATTTATTAATTTACTTATGTACTTAAAGTTCGATGTATTTAATTCTTCTTCTTCTTCTTCTTCTACTACTACTTATTAGGTGGCATAGTGGCACAGCAAATAGTGCCACAGCAAAAAAAAAAGGTAAAAAAAAGAAAGAAAGAAAGAAAGAAAGAAAGAAAGAAAGAAAGAAAGAAAAAAATTTTTTTAAAAGGGGGCGGCGGGGGGGGGGGGGGGCAGCAATGTTTTTCCAATATTCAGCTGTCTAGTTTTGGTGAGCCGGTGCCAAATGTAACCTCAGAGTCCTGTTCTTGGCTGACAGGAGTGGAACCCAAAGTGGACTTCTGCTGTTGTATCCCATCTGTCTCAGGGTTTGACACGTTATGTGTTCTGAGATTCTTTTCTGCTCACCACAGTGGTGTTGCGCATAGAGTGAAGAGTGAATATTTGAGTTACCATAGCCTTGCTGACAGCTCTCATCAAAAAGGTGTTTCCGCCCACAGTACTGCCGCTTGGTGGATGTTTTTTTTTTGTTTTTTTTTTGCACCATTCTGTGTAAACTCTAGAAACTGTTGTGTATGATATTCCCAGGAGATCATCAGTTTCTGAAATACTCAACCCATATCAGCCCATGTGGCACCTACAACCATGAAAGGTCAAAGGCATTGAGATCACATTTTCCCCCATTCTGATGATTGATGTGACCATTAAGTGACTCTCTTGACCTGTAGCTGCATGATTTTACACATTATGCTGCTGCCACATGATTGGCTGGTTGGATAATTGTATCAGTGAGCAAGTGTTCCATTAAAATCCTACACTACATGGCCAAAAGTATGTGGACATCTGACCATAACACTTAAGTGTGCTTGTTGAATATCCCATTCCAGATTTAGTCCCCCCTTTGCTGTTATAATAACCTCGACTCTCCTGGTAAGGATTTCCATTAGATTTGGAGTGTGGCTGTGGGGACTTGACCATTTAGCCCCAAGAGCATTAGTGAGGTCAGGCAGTGATGTCGGGCAAGAAGGCCTGGTGTGCAATCAGTGCAACCATGTCCTATTGAACCTTGCTTTGTGCACGGGGCATTGGCACACTGGAACATGTTTGGGCCCCTTAGTTCCAGTGGAGGGAAACTGTAAAACAACATCCAGCATACAAAGTCACTCTATATAATTGTATGCTTCCAACTTTCCAACTTCCAACAAGAATCACATGAGTGTGATGGTCAGGTGTCCACATACTTTTGGCCATATAGTATATTTTAAAGTCATTTCCTCCAGAGGAACAAACCTGAAGAACCATTTAATGTGAGATTTTTTTTTCTAAGTAATGTGTATCAATGTTCAAATATTCTGCCTTTGAAATATGCAACACGAAGGACCAGTAGGTGGAGCTAGACATTTAACCAGGGACCTTGTTTGTTTTTCTAGATATAATATCTCAGGATTCAAACATAAAACTTAACAAATCGCAGCTCTGTAGTTATTTCATAGGTAGTAACAAAGGTTTGTTGACTTACCACAAGTAATGGCATTTATGAGCTACTGAGCTAATAGTGTTTGTCAAGAGCTGCCTGTGTTGTGCTAATTTCAGACAAGTGTCAGAGTGTGTTGTATGTGGCAGATGAAATATTCGTCTGAGATTATTAGCAACTGACAGGACAGCATGAGAATGCTCTAGAGAAACTGCCTCCATCCACAGCAATAATACAAATACACTGATCTAAAGAGCCTCACAGTAATCAAAGCTGATGTACAAGCTTGCTCATATGACACTGCTTAATACACCTTTAGACACCTACAGCCAAACATATCAAAATATTTCAGAAAACATAACAGAATCTGGAGAATCCAGTGTGCATCTGTTATATTTAGGTTTGCTTGTGCTCATAATGTTATTGCAGCTGACCTCAGCTGGACTGTCAAATAAAGATTGCCCCAAACAGCAGCATCAGAGAATAATTTTAGTGGCTTGGTGTCAGTTTTGTCAGAAACAGTTTTCATTTGATCCTTGACAGGATCACGAGGACGATTCTGCTGTTATGGCTGAGCCTTTGAGAGGAGAAGAGTAATGACAGAGGGTCGCAGCGTCAGGCCTGGAGCACAGACATTCTGACTCACCATTATTTACACTTCAGGGAATAATAGTCTGTGTCATATAAACACATCACATTCTGATTGGGGAATAAGTGTACGAGGAAAGAGCGCATGACTATGACAAGAGATTATTAGAAAGAGACAGTTTCATACCTTACATGCCTTAGAGAGCAGTTTACATGTGAGGACATTAAACAAATGTACATTTTCAGGTCAACATCAGCATGCTAATACACTGTGGAAGTATATTTGTTAAAGGAATACACCAGTGTTTTTCAACCTAATCCCTATGCTTACAACAAAAAAAAATCCCAAGATTTGTGGTTTTGAGACACTTCATATATTATTTTCACATATTTATTTTTCACACAGAATGCATTTGTTTTTATTTTCACATATGATTATTCTCCAAATAAGTATTTTATTTTTCACATGTGATCATATATTATTCATGTGACTTAAGTGACTTATTTAATTCAGACTTATGTCTGAATTAAACACATGTTTAAACACATGTTTAATTCAGGGCTTATCATGCCATTTCACATGTTTTTTCCCATGATCACATATAACTCACAAAATTACATGTGAAAAACATAAGATCCCATGAAATGTATGTGATCTTTCTGTTTGATTGCCATGGTCTATTTTCCTGGCCTTAGAGAAAAAAGGTAAAATCTGCTCATTCAAAATAAAAGTATAATGGAAGTCTAAGGTCACTTGTGAAATTTCAGCATTACCATTTAAATTATAAATACAGTATATTATATTCAAAATGTGAATTTAAAATTAAAACGAAAGGTTTTATCCAACTATCCATCACTGGAGCAATACAGTACAAAGTAATTATGGTTATTTAATCCTTCCCAGAGATTTTGTGGTATTCATGTGTGAACAGGCCAAAATTGAAGCACGTCCCTGTTTACTTTATCCTGCATTTACTACATTAGTAATGCAAAATGACAAATTCTTCCCATCTTCAAAAGCATGAATTGTACAGATTTTGAACTTAAATCCAAATGCTGTTCTTTGGAGTGAAGAAATAATGAAAGCCTTTTAGAAAAATAGCTTTCATATAAACATTTATTGACACACCAATTAGACTCCATTAGAATTCCATTATAAATGAGTTTGAGTAAACATGTTTTTCATTTTTTCCCCCCCTTTGTACAGGGAATCCTGTTGAAATTAGTGTCCATGGTAATTGCACGTGCACTATAGATGTAGTGGAGATTGAGATTATGTTGAAAAACCTCGTACTATTCCTTTAAGGTGCATGATTGTTTTTAGGTTCAACCAGCACGCTAAATGAACATCTTGGCATGTTCGGTGATAATGGTTCTCTGCACTTGGCCATGTCACTGAGGCATATGGGAAGGATATTTAGAGCCTTGTGCAACAGGCTGTGAGGTCTTTTACAATGAGGTGTGAGAACTGCTCAGTGTGTTCCAGCTCATTCTCTGTGCTTAAAAAAAGCCCAGACATATCTACCTCTGTCATTGCACTGTCAAACACACAGGCTTCAGCCAGCTGCCCCTCTCCAGCTTTATGTACTCACATTCTCTTCAAGTAACCACAAGATTTCTTCTGCCTCAGAGAACAACCTAATTATCTGTACTGTCCTGACAGATGGGCTAGTTTGTAGAGATGATCATCAGCAATTAGAGGTCAAATTCCATAATTACCCCTTAACCCCCCACCCCCCCCACCCCACCACCACCACCACCACCCTCCCCCCTACACACACGCACAGTCCCTCCTCCATTTCATTGATGTAAGACAGAGAAAGTGCAAGTCAGTTTGTACTGGGGATCTTTTCTACCAGCTAGCATCAGGATCTACTGCCTCCTCCCAGTGTGCTACCATGTCCCCAGTCTGTCAGTCTGTGTGCGAGGCGGGAATACACCCTGGGCGGGACACCAGTCCATCGCAGAGCACCATGCACACACACATCAAATGCACCTAGGGGCAATTTGGAGTAGCCAGTTCACCTACTGGCATCTTTTGAACTAACATCTTTCTGACTAGCAACATAATAGCATACATTCATTGTTTGTTCTAAGGGTATACAAATATTTGCGTTTGACAGGATGTTGACTGATGAAAAAAATAATTAGTAGCAAACAGCTGGATGTCTATTACTTGAATCAAGCTGTTTGGTCCTGTGCCCTGGTCTTGCCTAAAATTAATGCACAGACCTGAGACGGACAGGCTATACACACACACACACACCCACACACACACACACAAAGACCAGAACCCAAAATAACTGAATCACAGTTTCTAACCTTGTAATGATGGTTTGCAATCAAATTAAGAAGAGTCAATCCCTGCACCAGGCCCAATCAATAATACTAAATGTTAATGGAATTCAAGGAAAATGACTCATGATCATCTTCGTTTGATAAAGTGCTGCAATAAGTTCCAAAATAATTCACTGTTGAGAGAACAAACAGTGTGATAATCCCGAAATTCTGCCTCAGCATCAGTCTATTAAAATGCACCAAATACCTCACATGCTATCGGGAGCTGTAATCTAAAGAGAGTCTGACTGAAAAGGAGTTGAGTTATACACCTCGGATCAGACTTCTCACAAAAACCCATGTTCTATAAATCTGTTTCTTCTATCAGGGGGAACTGAATCTGCTTATTTGACAACTTTCCCGTATGCTAACACTATTTATGAGCACTGCATTCTGCATGCAGTCTCTCCTCAACTCAGAGCGAACAAACACCATCAGCATTTCTATAAAAATGAACAGTCTGTCTGAGAGATATTCGACTTACTCCCTATATATTTAAACTGTATCAGCCATGTGGTCCTGCTGTGCATGGCAGCTGTAAAAAGTTGCACAAGTAAAAGCTGAACTAAATAGGAACGTTAAATCAGCAAATGAACCGTTTAAAGACAAGGATACCTAATGAGAAAACTACAACAAATTTTATTTTGACTCAAGTAAGATGATCAGCATTATCACTGCTAAATAAATTTGGACAGCAGCACTGATGCTAATACACACAGACATAAAGTCCATTGATCAGATTTATTTTGTGCAACTGCAGTGTGCTTTAAATACAAACAGCACAACAGTGTGATATTAACGTGAGCTGTCATTAAGTCAAACAGACAAATCTCAGTGCTTTAGGTGGAAAGAACTGAAACACACTGCGGTGCCACAATCCTGAGTGGTTCTGTTTACTAAAGTTTACTTTTAGCAAAGAAAAAAAGCAACACTATAGTGTATATATTCTTGCTGTCACTCCACTTTTCATCAAACTCCAACAATTCCTGGCCATTGGACAGCATCACAAAAACCATGCAGCTCGACCACTGAAAGAGCAATACTGACAGTGAGTGACTTACAAATAAGTACAAAATAAAAGCAAAACTGAACAATAAATTAGTTTTTGATAGGATAATAATCCTATCAGCATGTTTACATGCAAAAAGAAATCTGATAATCTGAAAGAAACAACTCCAGGTCTGTGGAGAAAAGCAATCCCCACAGCAATCATATGCAATGTACAGCGTGCATTGTCGAGTATAAATGTTTGCATACAACTAGAACAGATAGACAAACACAAAGGCATTTTTATTTTGTAGCGACAATAGATTTTATACTTTATATAATTCTTTGTATATTATGTATATCTTGTGTGTTATACTTTACAATTTTTCCTTCATTACCATAAGCAACAAAAGTGGTGAAGTAGTGTATGCTAAGTTGTTAATAGTGAAAAAATTAAAAATGACATCAGTACCCATCAACAAACATTTCCATTTCTGAAAGTGATATAAATATTCTCTCATAGCTTGTAAAAATGTATCCAACCTCTTTTGTCTTCTTCTTCTGAGCAGACTTCCGAGCCAGGCCGGGTTCAACTCATGTAAATGTTCGAAAGAATTTAATGGGTTAAATGAGCTATGAAATGCCCATCAATATTTGTGCCTCTAAAACTTATTACATAGTAGTCAGTTATTTACAACAATAGAATAGACAGTATTATACTGCTGAGCTGCTTAGTGTGGCAGTGAAGTGAATGTGGACTTTTCTGTATGTGATGCAACACAACAACTATTCATTGTTATGACAGCTTTAAAGTTGTGATGATGATCCTCCTGAGTTGTAAAGATTGAGACATGTGAAAACTATCATATCTTCTGATAAGTTTATGACAGAAGTGAAGTATAATAACTGCAAATATTCAGCTATAAAACACTTCCCCCATATATACACTATCTATAATATACTATCTAAAGTTCGCATACTCTCTCAGAAGCCCTCAGTAGTTTGGCATCCAAGCATGTTTCATTTACTGGTTGATGAATCTTGTAGCTGTTGTGCACTAATCTTTCTCTAGTACTAGTTTGGATGTGGACAGTTTACTTGGCCACAGTTTCAGCTGCCCCGCTCAGGGGAAGTGTTCACATGTCACCTGATACTCGTGACTCAGAGGAAACTCACATGCACTGAGTGCTTGTTTTACATTCGAGTTGGTTACACAGCAACAACACTGTGCAAACATGTCACTTGTCACAGGATTTCTCCCCTCTGCTCAGCAGTCTGGCCAGAAATGGTGGAACGTTATTAATTCTTACCTGCGTTTCATTGTTTTCACTGCAGGAAACAGGACAATTGCTTCCAGCTACTGTGGAAGCAGTGAGCAGTATGCAGTGAAGAAAGTGGATTATAGCAGTCTCAGAGGAAGTCACACACACAGGACCTCGGGAACACCCCGAATGCTTCTAGATATTACGGTCAATCTCAATTGAATTAAAGGACATCCCACTTCAGCAGTCTGTCTCCGCTGAATTACATTATTTTAGAGAGAGCAGGTACAAGGAATAAAAAGACACAAAGCACAGAATAACTGTCATTCTTCATTGATACAGTTTGACCAAAACCATATAAACACACACACACTTGTAGTGTTTTAAAACAGGAAAAATGTCACCTAACAAATTTCAGTATTTCAATTCAGTGGTGAGATGCTGTGTGGTGATGTACAGTTGAGTGCAAATGTTTGCCTACACCTAGGACAAAATTTAATTAAAAAATTAATAATCTAAATGACATCAGTTCTACAAAAGTTTACATTTCTGAATGTGATATAAATATCTTTTAATAACTTGTTCGCCCACTCTTTCCCTTAATAACTGGATCCAACCTCTTTTGTCTTCAGATCCTCTTCCGGCTTCAGATCCTCGCAGGCGCAATTTTCACCCACATTCTTCTTGACATCTAGGCGGGCATGGTGGTGCAGCGGGGAGCATTGCCACCTCACAGCTCCAGGGTCCCTGGTTTGATCCTGAGCCTGTGGCTGGGTTTGGGCTCACTGTCTGAACATGTTCTTCCCATCTCTGTCTAGGTTTCCTCCCACCTCCAAAAAAACAGGCCAGTAGGTGGACTGATCACACTAAATTGCCCTGAGATATGAATGCCTGTGTGCGTGGTGCCCTGCGATGAACTGGTGTCCCATCCAGGGTGTATTCCTGCCTCACACCCAGTGTTCCCAGTATAGGCTCTGGATCCACCCTGAAGATGACCAGGATAAGATGGTTGCTGAAAGTGTGTGAGATCTCTGTTCTAAATTAAACTGCTTCAATCTTTGCTTAGTTTTCATGAAGTACCTCTGCCAGATGTTATTATTATTATTTCATCATTTGACTTTCTTCAAATAAAGTTTGAAGACCAAAAGGGTTTACTTAATTCTATTTTTTTTGTATTACAAACTATTTTTGTATTCAGTTTGCCTTGTGTTATGCACTGTTTTTTTTTTTTTTGCTATGCTCCTGAAAAAAAAAAAAAAAACATCAGAGAAATTGTAATGTTCTCCACTACAAATACCATTACAAACCATCAGCTAACTACTAAAACCATTACAATTACTGGTCCTCAATGGTATCCACTAGAAATAGCAATTTGCCACCAATAGAAGGCAACAAATTATCAGTAGATTCTCACAGCGACCTTTACAGTTTCCATTAAAACCAATACAATTCCCATTATAACCATTAAAACCATTACAAACTCTGTGAGAGTTTCTGTTGCATTTTCAGCAAGGTGAAACCTGCTTTTGTTGATTAGCAACACAATTAGCCTGTGTCACTGTGGGCTAAAGTAACATGCTAAACACTTGCTCCCTGTTAACTTTTTTTAAAATTATTTATTTATTTATTTTACTCCAGTTACACTTCTCTAGCTCTTGTGGTGTTTTATGAGTCACAAACAAACACTTGCTATTCTCAGTTCATTTATTTTAGAAAGTTATGAGAAGCAGCCAACTCTTAGTGCGTGTTAGCCAGCCGTGTTTCCCTCTCAGTGTTTCTGCGCCCACCCACTCCTCTCCTGTGTGTGTGTGTGTGTGTGTGTTACAGTGTGTCCCGTTCAGCCTGCCTACTCTCTGTAGCTGCTCCAGCCACTACATGGGGAAGGACAGGCAGCTGAGAGGCGGCATTGCCGAATAGCGTACAATCCGTGGCGAGAAATATTCAGTGTACAAGAAATCGCCGCGCCGTTGAACGCACTCTTGATTTTCCTGAAACCCATCATTAGCTGAGAAACTAGCCGGGAATGGCTTCGTCTCCGTGCGGCGGCGGCGGCGGCGGCAACTTTGACTGCGGACTCGAAATCAAAACTCGGTCGGTGGAGCAAACCCTCATCCCTCTGGTGTCTCAGGTGAGTTTTCTGCCCGAGCGGCTGCTTCCTGAGAGTAAAGTCAACACAAACCACTAGAAAGAAAGTGAGAGAGAGGTCTGGCACGGTGTGGTGTTACTTACTTTGCGTTTATTTTACGCAGAGTTTACGTATTGGCCGTTTGTTTCGGTGTTTTCGTTTTAAAACGCGACTAAATGAGACGCAAAGCGGCGTGTGGGAAAGTCATTTAGTGTTGTGTTGTCGCGGGGGGAACCTGTGGGAACTCACCTCTGCTCAAACTGCCTGACCACGGGGTTCACATGGAGCTGTTTTACTGCCGTTACTTGCCTGGCTGTGTGTCCAGGCTGTGTGTGTGTGTGTCCGTCCGTGTTCGTCCGTGTCCGTGTGTCCGTGTCCAGGCTGTGTGTGTGTTTAGGCAGTGTGTCTAGACTGTGTGTGTGTGTTCAGGCTGTGAGTCTAGTCTGTGTGTTCAGGCTGTGAGTCTAGTCTGTGTGTTCAGGCTGTGAGTCTAGTCTGTGTGT
>CM075025.1:9213632-9225717 GCA_037576675.1 Pangasius sanitwongsei | reverse complement strand
CAGGCTGTGAGTCTAGTCTGTGTGTTCAGGCTGTGAGTCTAGTCTGTGTGTTCAGGCTGTGAGTCTAGTCTGTGTGTTCAGGCTGTGTGTCCAGACTGTGAGTCTAGTCTGTGTGTCCGGGCTGTGAGTCTAGTCCGTGTGTTCGGGCTGTGAGTCTAGTCTGTGTGTTCAGGCTGTGAGCCTAGTCTGTGTGTCCGGGATGTGTGTCCAGGCTGTGTGTTCAGTGCAGTTAGAAAGCACAGCACTCGTGTTTCACTTCACTGCTATGTGCGCACTCTTACTTTCTCCGTGTAGAGAACTTCCATAGCTGACTGCTAACAGCTTCACACTGTTTACTCTTCCCCAGGGGCTCTGCTTCTCAGTGCTCTTCTCTTCCTACAGGAGCTAAACTTCCAACATTCTCTGAAAACATAAACCCTCTATTATAGGGTTTTCCCAGAGGGACAAACCAAAGATTAATTTTTTTTAAAGGATGGCACCTTGTTTTCTAACAGAGCGATTTTTGAAGGTCCAGTTATAAAATTGCTTGCTTACAAAGATCCAGAGAAGCAACTCCCATGACTGAATGGTGACTTTTTAATGTTCAGAGTGAAATCAAAATAGTTGTTTCACAGCTTTTACCTGTTTTTAGAGTTATGGTCATCAGTATGATAGTATATATAAATAATTTTGGAGATATTCTTGTTTTTATTGTATGGGTCATGACTTCCAGAGAGAAAGAAGAGAGAAAAATATTTTGATGATTCATCCTGTACTAGTCTTGTTATCATCCAATTAAACGCTTTATGGAATAAAGGGGCGTGTATTGTACTTACAGCTGGTTAGCAGCAGACAGGATTCGACTGTACATCTTCTTGCACAATATTTCCTTTTGCACCTATGCCATAGCTGAGGAAAAAATGCTGGGTAGTTGGAGTTGGTTGGAGTTTGTCGAAATAATTTAGTGGGTCCAGATCCAGACCATGGTCCACCAGTTAATATAGAGAATAGGATATCAGCAAAATCTATAAGGACAGTAGGGAAAGCAAAATCTTTAAGGGCTCTCCAGATGGTCAAACTATAGAACCATTTTAAGCTGCCAGTTGGAACCTTTTTCACTAGTGCAAGGTTAACTCTATATCACGCTATATAGGTTAACATCCTTTTACGTAATTGTGTACATGGGCTGCTTTGTGGTTTGACAACACTGTTAAAACAGTCTTGCTTTATGTTTGAAATGGTGCCCTACTCCCTATTCCCTACAAATGCCAGAGTACACTCTATGTATTCCCTCACCTCTAGGGTACATCATTTGGACACTAACTTATTGCTGTGTCTTGTGGGATTTCATAAGTGCACTGGATGCCCTGCATTACGTTTTCACACGAGACTACAAAATGGCATAACTCCCAAAATAGCACACTATGCAGTGGATAGTGTGGATTCAACAGGACATACAGCTTGGTACTTGAATTACTTGCTCACGTGACTCTGTAAAGGTCATTAGCATTGATGGTGAGTGTGATGGGGCTAAAAGGTCAGTGATAGAGGCTTGCCAATCGTCTATTCACGTACCACAAGAAAGGAGGAACCCTTTCAGTGTTTTAGAGCCTTGTGGAGCTCAGACAATAAGGTTGGCCTGATCATAACCCTCCCCCTTTCTGGGGCTTTTGCTCTGTTTCTTGGAGCTCATTTCAGATGTATGTGTGCAGAGCGCCAATAAGAGACTGATAAAAAACCAGTAACCGTCTGCATACTATCACAATCAATCATGCAGAATGAAAGGGAATAGATGATGCATCATTATTGTAACAGTATCTATAGATCACATTACAGAAATTCTCCAAACTGCTAGATCACCAGCGATAAACACAAGCTGAGACAAACTGACGTTTCTGCTTATTCATGAGGCCTTTGTTTAAAACTGTAGGTGCTTAATAGTAAATAACCAGCTTGTGGCTGAAGGCTTGTGAGCAAAACAGTTGTTTTCCTTCTTCTTGTAATTGAAGTTTCCTTCAGTCAAGCGTTTCTTTTTGGCACTCCCTATAGCGAATATATAGCAGCGGTAGTGATTTCATCCTGGGCAACGAGTAAATAATCTGTGTAAATACAAGAGCGAGTGTCACGGTTCAGCGTAGATGCTGTGAGATGCCGTCTGAGTGTGTGAGGGGGGTGCACTGATAAACCAGGGAGGAAATGAAGTGAGAAGTGTGTGTGTGTTTTTGTGTGTGTGTGTGTGTGTTTGTGTGTGTTTGTGTGTGTGTGTGGGTGTGTGTGTGTGTGTGTTTGCTCATTTGGAGGGATGTGCTGTTCGTGCTGATCTTCTCCCCCTCTGTTATCAGCCTCCCTCCCGCGGCTGTGCAATAATCATGCCTTTAGACTCCGAGACCACACTCTCGACCAAATTTGCTTTCCTGCCTGCCTGCTTCAGCTTCAGTTATGTGCTAGATCATTGCCGATGCCCATGTCCATTGCCTAAAAGTCGAATCTGTGATTAAATCAGGACACCTTTTGTAATATTTGGTGATGTTCTCATTTACTTTAATAAGAGCTCTACTCAGAAGAGAAACTCTGGTTTCTATGGTGCTCCAGGCTCTTTAAAGAGATTTCAGTAAATATTATCCAAGCAAGCAGGACAAGGAGTCTCTACTTTCCTGTCAGTCATGTCCTCTATCACTTCAGTGCCCTCTCACCCCCCCAGCCCCAAAGCTTACACTAATAAAACCCACTGAACAGCAGAGCTCAGCACAAATGCAAACCCCAGACTATCATACTGAAGATTTTTGAGCCAGAAAGGAAAAGGGCTGGATAAATCAATAGCCCATGTGCCCAGAACAAGACGATTACATGTCCGGACTATCCGTTTTTTTAATCCGTTTGTTTAAACAAAATGTGCTTTAAGGTTGAGCAGTGCACCTTAATGATGTAACTATAGCGCAAGTTACTCGTTCTGAATCCTACTTGTCTGTTGCACTACACAAATATCGACTTTAATTAGGTGGATGAATCGGCTTGCACGCATGATGCACACTCTTTTCAAAGTCAGGAACATGCAGGTGTATGGAAACACTGGCAAAGAAAAAAATAAAGACGCTTTTACGTGAAGTGAAGAGAAAACACCACAGGCAAACACTCAGAGGCAAACTTTCCTCCAAAATGTTCCAGAAACTTGCTGACTTTTTGTCGAGGATGCAAACGCGACGTGCTACCTTATACATTTTCATCATACATTAAAAGCATAATGACTACGGCCTACATGGGCAATAATGCGCTTAACTAGCTGACTAGCCTGTCATACTGTATTATATTATGTCAGCAAAGATTTTTTTAGCTTAGTCAATTAGAGAGAAGCTATTCCACCCAAACATTAAACAGGATGTCTGTGTGACCGTTTGATCAGTCGATGGTCTGCACCATTTTTAGCTCCACCCATATGTCCCGTAAGAAGGGTAGCCAAATTCAGCCTGGCTCTTATGGCACGACTCGCTTGGCGGTGGAAACACTGTCAATGTGGAGGATCGGAGGCAATTTGCTGAGCCGTCTGGTGCAAAAATGCTGTTACGTTCACACGTTCTCTCCGTGCTTGTGCTTTCAGGGTTTTATATGGATAATTTGGCCTCCCATCCACACGAAAACTGGGCTTTTGGTTACTGAAAATAAAGCTTTTTGTAAACACCCTCAGAAGAAGATAGAGTTTAAAACTCTATTTTCATTATTTTCCTGTGGACAGGAAAAACATTTATTATTATTATTATTTTTTTTTTTTATAAAAACGCTAACGTCAGAACTTCAACCTGCGTCAACCTATTATGAATGTGCTAGAGCTTGGATTATCATGGCTGCTGACCAGGATGTTAGTTTGTGGTCTATACTTTCTTATTTGATAACATGTCTACAGTTTAATTTTGATTTGTTGAATTATTCGACCCTCGTGCGGAGACATCAGAATATGATACGCACCGTACTGCTGCACTGCTCCGGCTGGACAAACGGCACTGCAAGTGTAGCTTTTGGATAAGACCCGGGTGAACGCTTTGTAATTAAGTGTATCCTTTAGCTCTAGTTCCATTTTGTCATTAGATGACGCATAGGAATCTTTGTGTTTGTCGTTTTTCATTTTAGAGCTTTTGGCCATGGTGATGGTTTTTTTCCCCATATATTGCCTTCTCTACCGCACAATACACGTGCTCTTAACGTTATTCTTGAGGCGTCTGATTTTTTTTTTCATGTCATGTTCTTTTTCATGTCATTCACTCTTTCTGACCATTTGAAACGTCCCTAACTTTTGTTAGTCTGTGGTGGCTCTCACTCACTCTCAAGGCCTCTCCTCTGTGAATATTAATTTAGCTCGCTGTTCCTGTGTTGCACGATCTCGGATCTTGAGCCAGGACAGGACTTGTGAAGCTTCTGCTGAGTCTTTGATCTGATCAGCCCAATTTTGAAATGCTGTGAAAAGAAAGGCTCATTATTACATATTTGTGCTGGCTCTGTCTTTTGTTTCTGCCAAGCTGAGCACTTTTTCCCTCCCCAAAAAAAAAAAAATAAAAAAAGATTTACAGCTATAATTGGACTGAGAGTTCTTTTTCTTTCTCACGTTATGTCGAGTTTTCATGCTTTTGTGAATTCTGTGCCTCTCACACTTCCGTAAATTAAACCATTATTAGGTTGTGAAAACGTGGGAGTTGCGCGTATTCGGTTAAGCACACAATCTGACAAATGCAAAGTCTCAGTTACACAGTAAAGGGGATCTTTTCACAAAGTAGCTTACACAAAAGTTCTTCTAATGTACCACTGTGCGCTCCTGGCAGGGAGACATGTTTGATATTTCAGTTAAATACAGAATCTAGAATTTCTTTAATGCTAAGGTAATTACAGGTTGTAGGAAAGACAGCAGGACAGAGCAGTGAACTAACTGCAGAAAGGATAAACAGCATGCTTCCTTCGGTGATGAAAAAAAAATCTGAGCTGTGTGTGTAAACCACAAGGGATTACAATGCTAAATACCTTCCGCTAGAACAACATAGGCTTCGAGTATGGTGTGTAGAAGTGTTGGATGTGAGCTGTGTGTGTGCTATTCTCATCGTCATTGTATTTACTTATCCAGCAGAGGCAAAGCCAGAGATGATAAAATCTACAGCCAGCTACAACCCAGCCATCCGTGTAAAGGCTTACAGAGAGAATTGCATAGAGACGTGGGTTAACTGGGCATTTTAGGACATGCATCGCAGACAGAAGTAAAGTTCTGTCTGTGTGAATGTTAGTTTTCACGACACCAGATCCCACAAGCACTGCATTATGTAGCGCAAGTAAAGGAAATATAGTTTATCCATGTGTTATACATTGGGCACATCTCTGACTTGACAGTTCCCACAGAGGCATGTGTTAGCAGCTTTTGTTGAAGTAGTCAATTTGTGTCCTGGCCAGCAAATGACTACATCCTCTTCCTTAAATTTTTCTTTTCAGCAGCTGCCAAGAGAGCAGTTACATTGTCGCTAGAAAAGGCAGTGAAAAGGCAATGAAAAGGCAATATGGATCTGTTGCCCTTTGCTCACTGATGGAGCCTAACTGTAATACAAAGTAGTTTGTGGATTGGCGTATCTATGCAATGTGCCAGCTATTGGCTGTTTGCTTTACCGATAAAAGGCTACACATGTCAAAAAAAATTAGCCAAGAAAACTGGGAGAACTTAGTTTTCCTGAGCATAGCCATCACGAGACTATCACTGAAGACTGAAGTTTGTAAGAAAGGATCTCTTGCTCTCATGAATGCATGGTGTCAGTTATAGAGGCTTTCTAAGCAACATGAATCCAGGCCATGACTTCAGGGCATGACTTTCCTGATTCAGGTCTCTGATTCAGGAGTATAAAGTGTTCGGTGTGTTTTTTTTTTTTTTTTTTATATATTATTTGTCATATTGGAAGAGCTCCAGGCTGTATTTCCGTTACATGGGCCTGCAATTTGTCATCAGGCTGGATGGTATCTTAATCGGAGCTGTAACATGATCAAGGGTGGGCAAATCAGTATCCCAGGAGTCCAGGACAAGCAGATTTAATGTCTGGGCTATTATTATTATTATTATTATTATTATTATTATTATTTTTTATTCATAGCCCAGTGGACAAGAAGGTTCAACAACCAGAAAAAGATTTTTAAAAATCCTACTTGTTATTGACTTTCATTTGGTACGGAGCTATGCTTAAACATAACATGCTTTACGGTTTTGCTACACACCTTTATGCAAGTATAGCACAAGCTACTCGTTCTGAATCCCACCGCCTGCAGCACTGACAATCATTTTACTGGGCAAAAAATAATTGGCATGCGCAGATCAGGTCTTTGGAAATACTGATGAAACTGAGCAAAATAAGGTCCGGTGGAAAGCAGACATATACTCATCTTCTGTATGTAACAATCACCTTGTGGTTAAACATATCAAAAAAAACAAACAAACAAAAAAAAAGGCTAGCCAGACAGAAAGCTTGACAGAAGAGGATAATGAACCTGTAGTCGTCATTTCCTTTAGTTTCTATTAATACACTTAGCTAGGTAGCTAGCTGGCCTTATGGTCATACATTACATTACATTAGCTACCACTTCAGTATAGTCAGCTGGGATCCTGGGCAGATTCTGGGATCCAGAACAAGGCACTGGGCAGCACATTGGAAGGCTAGCTAATGAATTTATGATTTGTCCACCTGCGATGATGAAACTGTCCTTCCTGCTTTTGTGGCATGGCAAAAATCTCTGGGAAATAGTAGGATCCCATTGAGTAGGGCTTTTGTATGCTAGCTCATAGCTGATTGTGATCTTGGGCCTCACTGGTAAATACTGTGGGACAATAAAGTTTTCCTAGGGCACAAGTGATCTGCTCTCAGTGTGTCCCTAGTTTTTTCATTCCGCCTCACCACCTTTATTAACTCCCTGACATTTCAACTCATCACTGTTTACATTGCATTTGTTAACAAGACAGGAAATTAAAGAGTTCATTTTCTGTCTTTTTCCCCCATCAGAATGGACAAGCATGCAGACTATTCATTTGTATCATTCTACAGTGTATACTGGCACAGAGACAGTGCTTGGCTGCAGTTGCCGGGCTTGTGGAATGTGAGGAGTTTGTGACGAATACCCCACTTACCTTACCAGTAATTACAAAAGCCTCATTATTCTCCTGCCAAGGAGGCAGATAGAAATATATAATGGCTAATGCATGTCCTCTGTACACACTACGGATGAAACGGTGCATAAAACTCTGCTTTTGGGCTCAGTGTAATCTCTTTAACTTTATCTGGTAAATAATAAAACAGTCTGGCTGATTTAAGTTTGTTATACAAGTTACAAAGTTACACTTGTTATACAAGTGTAGCATTGGAGTGAAAACAGATTTTCTGATTCATTATCAGAAATAAAAGTGCTTTTTTTTTTGTTATCCTAAAACAAAATATCTGCATTTCCAGCAAATATCAAGTCAACCGTTTATCTATACATCTTCAGGAAGTTAAGATTATCAGCATTTCTCATGCAGTTCCAGATCTGCTTGCTGAAACAACGTCCCCAGAAATGGAACAAACTCACTCTAGGTTTTGATGTTCCAAGGACACAGAGGTTTTATTGTGCAAGTCTGGCAACATTTGGTTACTTGATAGTGTCGGTTCTCTACCAGCCAGGTAGATACGATTCCACATGAATGTTTTACAGAGTGTCCCAAAAGTCTCCGTGCATAGGAGAAATTAGTACTTTTTAGCAAAATATCTTCCAAAACTTTTCATACTTAGTTTGTTATATTATATATATTTTTTTCAGATAGCCTTTAAGAATGCCTTTGACAAAAGAAGAACGTGTTGAAATCATTCTCATGGCTGGATCGGGAAGCTGTCCCAAGGTTGCGATGGACTTTAACAGGAAACATGGCAAGCACATCACACACGGCACTGTTGCCAAACTTGCTAACAAATTCAAAAAGACTGGAAGTGTCGAGGACCGACCGTGAAGCAGACATCCACGAACATCCACTGACGAGAGCACAACCGACGTGCTGGCATACATAGTCCCCAACGTATGGAGACGTTTGGGACACCTGGTATATTAGGTTGACGGACACATTTAGATCTTGGAAAAAGTGTTTGTCTGTATCTCTACTTACTTGCTTAACTTGGTAGAATAACCCAGGAAGACGGGTTATAAACAGCCCTTTTACCTAAGAATGTAGGTTCCTGTTAAAAAAAAATATATCACAAGATGTCAATATCTGCTCCAAAATTGGTTAACTCTGTAGATTTTCTTTGCATTTGGCAGACACCCTTATCCAGGGCGACTTACATTTATCTCATTTTATACAACTGAGCAGTTGAGGGTTAAGGGCCTTGCTCAAGGGCCCAGCAGTGGCAGCTTGGTGGTGCTGGGGATTGAACTCATGACCTTCCCATCAGTAGCCCAATGTCTTAACCACTGAGCTACCACTGCCCTTTGTATAATCTGCATTTCAGTTTTTCAGACCTAACTTCCTTCACCTTGCTGGTAACTCTGTCCCCATTATGTTCCTTGCTTCTTTCAGTTGCATTATTGATAGTGTTTTGCAATACATAATAATGTTTAAACCATATTTAAACTTCCAAGATTAACTAGTCTCGCGTCTTTAACAGCATCTGCTTCATAGGCATGAGTTGTTTTAACAGTAGATGTACAGATAGCAGACCAGTGGTTTAGTCCAGCCTGAAGTATTGCGTATACTGCGAATAAATTCATTAGAAATCAGTTTACACAAGCAGCCTGGTTGAAAAAGTAAGCTCATGCGTATGGCCTTGACTACATCGCTGCAGCATGTATAATGTTAGAACCTGCTGTGAAGGTCTTGGTGAATTTCTCTTTTTGCTCTTAAGTTACTTGAGTTCCAAATGAGCTTCATTAAGCTTACACACATTCAGTATAATGGGTCCGAGCCTCAGGTGATACAGAAACGTCTTTTCTGTAGACCGTTTCTTTTTCCCCCTCAGAGCTTGAAAGTAAGCTTTTTAGAGAGCTATTTTAAAAGAAAGTTAATCGATTCTTTAGAAGAGCCTTTAAATCATACAGTAGTTGAGATGATTGATCTCTTTTTAACTTCTGAAGTCACCCCATTGGACTGTGCCCTCTAATTATGTCTTGTCATGGTGAAGTTCATCTTGAAAGTGTTGAGTGGTAGACAGATATTCGTGTTCTGCACTGCAAAGTAAGAAGCAAGTAGAATTACATTCGGTCTGCACGTATGAAGGTGTCTCATATTTCAGTTAGAATTTGTATTGTATTGTGTGTATTGTGTTGTGTTGTGTTGTTCTTATAACTCATAAGACGTATTGAAGGTTGTATTTTGTGTGCCACAGCCATAAAATTAGGAGGAAGCCAGGTAATAAAAAGCACGTTTCAGCGTGGTATCGAGGAACCGTTTGCTTTCTCTGTTTATCTCTCCATGCTTCCTACTTAAGTCAGATCTAAAAGCTGCCCCTTGTGGTAATTAGTTCCATCAGTCATGTCACACTTGGGCCGACGGGATTAGCCTTGTGCATCGCTCTGCTGGCCATATAAGCACAGATAATGCAAATTCTAAATAATGCTAACATTAGCCATGCACTCAGGAGCTTTGGCTGCTAGGCTGTCGGGTTCCCCAATCCACCTCATGAATATTGATTACTGGCTCTCTGAGCAGGATCCAGCTAGCTGCCAGGAGGCTTTGGATGGGAATCTCTCATGCCTGACTGTCTCCATGCCAGTGTCTGGTGTTTCTTTTTTTCTTTTTTTTTTTACTCTCTAAAGCAGTGGCTGGCTTGACTGGAAGACATTCTGTCTGCTGTCATCTGCCTTTCAGAGACATACAGGTAGTGAAATTTGGTTGGACAGGACAGCTGCTTTTGCAGTTTCAGACCCTCTTGGTGCCATGGACACGAGCTGCTGACAGCTGGGGTTCATGCTGACAATGAAGGTGTTGGAATGGGACCTTTTTTACCTCTACTAATGACTTGCAGAGATTATTCCATACTCACATTGCCACAATTAGCTCCTTTTAGGTTTTTTTTGTTTACACTCAAATAGTGATTACACCAAAGACGTTCACAAATCACTTTATGCAAAACTCAGTTGAGTCTGGAGACTCCGAGCTGCAAGTCTGAGTCGAGTCACGTAGCTGCAGGTCCGCGTCGAGTCTCGAGTCTCTGTGCCACCAGTCTGATTCGAGGCTCGGAGCCACACGTCTGGAGTTGAGTCTCGACTCTCTGAACCGCAAGTCCGTGTCAAGTCTCTGAGTTGCTACTCAGAGTTGAGACTGGAATCTCTGAGTCGCTAGTCTGAGCCAAATCTGAGCTGGAAGGTCCCGTCGGCTCTCGAGTATTTAGTCATGAAATTTAATTAAGATTCAAATCCCTGTAGCTTTGTATTACAAGTGAGTAAAACCCTGCCATATAATTTATAGGGTATACACTGCAGTGCACACTGGATGGAGTACAGACTTATTCCTATTTAATATCAGAAACTATGCAATATCTGAATTACACTGACATTTATTATGCAGTTAATATAAACAGTTCAAGCTGTTAACATGTTGAATAAATGTTACTGTGTGTGTGTGTGGGGTGGTTTGGTGTATTCCTGAGTGCAGTGTGCAGACCATGGCGTGGTCACCATATTCCTGGGTGAGGATCATGTTACATTAAGGAAGCCGCATGTTTCTGTGTGGCCCGGGGATGTCTCCACTAAAAGAGAGAAGGGATTGGGGTCATAGGTTAACCCTTAAGGACTGAGACCTGGATACAGTCTCCATGTACTGTACTGTGTGACTTATTGCCTACAGGCTTGAACTTCTAGCACTGGAAATCCACTCTGTATTCTGCCAGTAAATCATGCTTCTGCTTCTTTAGGGTAGTCTCAATAACTTTGAAGTAAACCACTTTTAAGTGATGGCTTTTTACGGAGCCTTTTTGACTGATGTAGGTGAGGAGACTGAAGGAAGAATACAAAACCGTCTGTGGGTTTGGTTCGCCTGGGGTAGGAATGCAGCTTTGGACATGTGACATTGCTCTGGGCTTGGTAAGACCTTAAACACCCCTAGACACTAATCATATATACACCTGAAAAATCGTCTCATCAAAGTGATTATAGCTCACCGTTCTGTCAGGATCAATACCTCATTCTCTCAGTTTTCCATTTTTCTTAACAAACAAGGCCACTATGACTATGACATACCTGAAATTTCTGTCCGTTGTAATCAATTGCTCAGAAAAATGAACAGGAAGATAATATGGAATTGGAACAAACAATTTTAACAACCACTTTTCTTGCTTAAAATATGTTTTTAATGATTAGGTTAGGAAAGGAAGATCAATCGGGCAATTTCTATTGTAAATAACAGATTGGTTAGCCAATGCTATTTCTTTTAGTTCTTCAGGACAGTATATATGATCCATTTTTTCCATGCGCTACAATAACATGTCATAAGTCTAGCATTTAAAAAAATATATATCTGATGCAGTTGTAACAATCCTACTTACATTAAGAGATTTTGAAATTAACTGGTTCCTGATTAACCACAACTAAAACTGAAACCATAGGTCTTTACAGTAAAATTGTTTTAGAAGCCTCGTAGACATTGTTACCCAGAAATTCCTCTCTTGTACATGCCACATGCCTGTGAGGTGGTAACTGGCCATTGCTACCTGCCTCCCATCACTGTCTGTCAAGTGAGGGCCAGTGCGGCTGAAATTTGGCCTGATTGTGAAGATCGATCAGCGACAGCGACGGCCACATCGGGTTAAAATGTGAACAAAACAGTGGCATATTGCCTGTGTGTCTTTGTGTCTAAGTAAAAGCACGATGCCACTATGAGCCAATCCAGTGGACAGAAAATTACAAGTGGAGTCAGCCTCACACAGGGATTGGTCTACCTTGAGCTAATGTCGGGGCTATACTGTAAGAGTTATACAGCACTATCCATTAGGGCCTTTCGCACCGCTTTAGTTCCAGAACTAAATTTACAGTACTAAAGTACTGGGCGATTTTGCGCGAATTATTTCCCAGTACCATTTAAAGGGTTGCATTCGCACCGACAGTGGGCACTAGGAAGTGACGTAAGCCGGTCGACAGC
>CM075025.1:9200097-9213532 GCA_037576675.1 Pangasius sanitwongsei | reverse complement strand
TGCTCCGGAGTAGGAGCTAATTTGGTTCTCGAAAAAGGCAGTCCGGTACTAAAATCGCACCCAGTTCCAGAGGTGCGTAAACCCCAAAAAGTGGGTAGTTCCACAATTAGCTCAGGTACTATGAAAAGGTTCCCACGGTGCGAAAGGCCCTAATGTTGAAAATGTGAGAAAACCCAGATATAAGACCAGATTTATTCCCCCACAAGCTACAAGATTTGCTCCAGAATAAAACACCATAAATGGTTATCCTTCTCATCGACGGTCCTAATTCTTGGAACCTGCGATTTTTTTTTTTTTTGCAGAATTTCTCATTAACAAACATGACTACAGAACGAAACAAACACAGCGGACGTCAAGATCAGAGTCAGTAGTCTCCCCACACTACAGGGGACATGTTTGAACATGTTTATTATTTTGAATCTGTTTGGCCATGACTGACTGGACTGACTGGACTAGGGGTTAAGACTGGATTTTTACACAATTAACACCTATAATTGTTTAAGACCAGCCTAAAAATTGACACCTTTTGTGATCATTGGGATGAGTAAATCAGTTGCGAATTAACCTGATTGCATAAAAGGTCATGTCAAGCAGATCCTTGTGAGATTTTAAGGATTTCTCGGCTCACAGGTTCCTAAAGATTGATGAAAAGGTGATAATTACCATTTTTCTTTCTTGCTTTTTTTTATGTTTTGCTGTGCTCTCCTTTTGAGTGATGATAGCTCTGGAAAATAATTATACAGTGAATGGTGTGTATTGATTTATACTCTAACCATACACATAACAAACTGGGTCAAAGGAGTTGGACAGTAACTGCCATTGAATGCGCAGAGAAATGAAAAATGACATGCATTCACGAAGCATAAAAACCCGAGCCACTCACGGCCACTGATATCTTTCTTCTTTATAAGGAAATCGGGGTCCAGTCCCTTGTTGTGTTGCCTTGGGGAGAGAGAGAGAGAGAGAGAGAGAGAGAGAGACGTTACATTCTCAAAACCCTTTCACTGATTTGGCAAACAGGAGATGTGCACATGCCTGAAACATTTCTTTATCCTTTAAAAAACAAAAAAAAAAACCAAAAAAAAAAAACCAGTCTTTCAGTGAACTCCATTTCCAAATCCAATATATTTTTTTCCCTTATTTGAGGTTGTTCTGGACGCTCATGTCTGTGTGTTAGGCATTTCCAGTTTGTCTGTTGTTCCTTCCCAGAGTTTTTTATAGCTGCATTAAAAAACAGCAAACTCTTTGTAAAGGACCAGTTTCCCAGAGAGAAGGTGGAACGTATGGCTTTACTGCTGCTACACCGACAGAGTGGAGTCTGAAAAAACAAGCCCGTGGCCCCTCAGGAAAACAAAGGCACAGTGTAAAGACACACGTTTCGTGCTCATACGGATGCAGGGTTTTAATATTTTATCCTCTCAGTACAGCAACTGCAAAGATTAAACAGAAATGGCTCATAATTTAAAACTATAAGAGACTTCCTGATGGTTAGATAAAATTTTGTAAGATAGCAGCATCCAGTAATGGGACATTTAGTGCAGTGAAACAGATTTCTGAAATTTCCTCGCTTTGTTTCCTTGCTTTTTCATCCGGGTAGACCTCCTTTCTGTAGCCACGTAATAAACCACAAACGCTAACCGATTAGATCCTGAGCTTGTATGCTATTCGACAATAACAACAACTGAGGAGCTTTCCAGCCGGCTTTTCCTCCATTTTCCTCCACAAACAATCTGTGCATTATGATTAGTTTGGGTCAAATCAGGGGTTTGTTTCCATGCTTCACCTCTCTTAACAAATTACACTTCATCACACTTCAGTTCCCAGCGTTTACCCAAGAGTCCCGCTCTCATCCACAGAAGCGAGAGGTCAAATCAGAGGTCTCTTTTCGCTGTTCATCAATCAGGACAGGTGATGGAGCATAACAGCTGAAAAGAGTGGCAAAAGCGTAATGCATCCTCAAGGTCCCTCAGTGTTCTTCTGGAACACTGTTTAACAGAGACAGTCTGTACTCTCGCGCACTCGCTGCAATGAGTCACCGCTGAACAATCCAGCCCGGCAATATGTTAGCTCTCACAATATGATATATCCTCAAACACACACCTTATGGGCTCTTATTCACAGAATCTCTTCCTCTTTTCACTCTAATCTCCATAGAAACTGTTATATGAAGATATACTGGATAAGCAGCTAGCATGACTGAACGGTGGTTACACTGTTACAGTTACACTGTAATGCTTAACCATTAGGCGTTAGTTTATGGCTATAAATAAGACCCGTCAGGGCGAGGTAGCTGTTCTGTTTCACACTGACACATCACAGACTCGAAACAGATGAAACATATGTTTTGAAATCGAAGCAGAGAAGAAACTTCTCTGTCCAGTTGTCTTGTTTCGTCAGTATTTTGTTGGCTTATTTATTTATTTATTTATTTATTATTTTTTTTAACAAGCCATGTTGTTCGTAGGCCTGTCACGATAATCACATTTTCGAATGAGCGTACGATATATGGACATGAGCTCGATCATTTTTGCTGACCTCAATCTTGCGCCTTGTGTTTACATGCATGTTTCTTTACATAAGAATGAATGTCACCAACATTTTAGCCATTTGCGCTGCTTCTGTCCCCTCATCTGCTCTAGGGCTGTCCAACTGAAATTCATGCTTTGACGAATATTCGTCAAACTGAAGATGCACAAAAAACCGCGTGCATTTGAATTTAAGATGTGTATCAAGCACTAGCACCGATTTGAAGTCAAACGTACTGTTGGAAAAATGACACGCGAGATATTAACAATGCACTAACAATGTTTTTTGAAGAAGAAAAATCTAGAAAGAATAGTTGTAATGTTTCAAATAAAGCAGTCATAGTCACCCATGTCGGGATTGAGCCCCTAAAGCTGCGTGAGCTGAAGATGAACAGGGAATGAACACTGGTAAACTGAAGCGCTTTACCAGCGGCTTGATTAACTCACCCAGGCGCGTCCTATACACATATGAGATTAATCAGACATATACGCCACATAAACCTTATGTTACAACCTGCTTCTGCACAAAATGATGCGAATGCACAAGTGAGCTTGAACTTCAGTAATGCGCTAGGTAGAATGATAAGTCACGTTGTGAAGCATGAAGAAAATCTTCACACAAGTGCCTTTGTGTTGTGTCCAGAGACACTCTAAAAGGGGGGGAATCCTAAACTGACTTGATGTCAGACATGTTACTTTCTTCTACCTGTTGTTACTTATATCTAACTTATAGCTAATATGTTGTTATTTTGCACTTTTTGTTAATAAAGGCCTAACCATCGAGAAACTGGATTGGCACTATATTGCCTGTTAAGGAATGAATGGCCCTCTAAAGACCCGTGCCAAATATGTAATATTTAGTGCAATTTTTGTTAACAGTGAGTGTGTTTATTTATTATTGTTTTGGTTGTGTGGCTTTATTTTATTTGTTTTATTTATTCAGGATTTTTAATTTTTGTTTGACATTCCAATTCCAGAGTCTGAATATTCTTAAGAATTAAAAGTTCATTGCTTTTTGAAAGGGTGTATTTGCATTATTATGCTATTATAATATCATTATATTGGTGGCATAAAACGGCCTTAAAATGAGAGTAATATCATTTATCGCAATTATTTCTGGGACAACATATCGTCTAAGGAAAGTACCGTGACAGGCCTAGTCGTTACTTCACCAGTTAGACAATTAGATTCAGTTTACCCTGAAATCAGAGAGGGGTTTGTGCTAGAGTAATATCTCTGAAAAGCTCACATCGTAGTTTGGAGGACTACCAAATCTGTACAGAAACAGTGCTCAAGAGCTGCTAATACATTTATTAATGTAGAACAAGAGGCTTTGAGTAAATGAGTACAGCAACAGTGTGTAACTGATTCTTGATTTGTTGTCACTTTAATTCTGCGTTCATTAAAATCTCCTCCTGCAGCTTAATGACAGCTCGACATACTACATTCAAAAGCTCCTCAAAGGCTTCCTTAACTGAATCTGGTGTTTTAAATTAGGAAGCTGTGCATCTTTTAAACTAATCAGCGTTGTCAGCATACATTTATTCTTTACATTTATTTTCTACTCTGAAGTTCAGTGCAAAAGTTTGCATACCTGTAGGACAAAATGAAGACATTTCATTTATGGCACAAAATATATATATAGTTTTAAAGTGTTCTCACTGTCTCACAGATGTTCCTTCTTTGTTCCTTCAGTAATGTATGATGAGATTAATAGCGAAACAAAAAAACCCAAAATATCAGTTCGGAATTTAAAATATTCCCTATTAACCCTTGCCTCCATGACTGCCTCCAACATCTTTCATATCCTCTGAACAGCTTTTTGTTTCTCTCAGAAGTAAAGTTCGCCTTCATTATTTGTGACTTCTGCCAGATTGCCCATTTATATAAACTACAGTACATGTTTTATACCCTAGCTTCAGATCAGGTCTGAAATTTGAGAGGAAAAAAAGCATTTTTTTGTTACAGGATATATTCATTTCTTTTTCCTTCAGCTTCTTTTAACTGTATTTTTGACCTGTGGATCAAGTCATGACCTGGCTGTGTTTAAATGGATTATAACTATTATAAGATGCATACAGATGGAATAGGTGTATGCTCGTCCGGATTTCAGGTATTACTTTGTCAAACCTGTGATTTTTGGGCTTGGCAGTTCGTGTGGTTTAGAGGAGGAAAAATTGCCGCTATCGGGACAGAAGGCTCTCAAGTTTTGAAAGCGCCAAGCTTGCAGGAGTGAGACTACTGCACTGAGGGAGGCCTGTACTAACAGGAAGATGTGTTTTCAGCCTTCATTGTAACCAATGGGTGGTCAAGACGTGTCATGGAAGAGTGACAGGCTAGATAATTGGCTACAGATGATTGGAACCAAGCAGTGCAAAACTTGAAGGCTATGGAGTTTGAATTCTTTAGCTTGTTATTGTCATTCATCTTATTTGCGCAAGTAGTTGAGAGGAAACTCGAAACTTTATGGTGCTTCATGTCCACTCAGCTGTAGTGTAGTCTTTTGTACTGTATGTCATGCTCTGCTTTTAACAAACGTCTGTAGTTCTGTGGGTTTAGTAAATGGGTTTAGTATCTAGGCAATTTACCGGCTTCCCAGTGCCACATTGCCAACTTTCCTGTCTGTCCTTGGTCATCAGTAATCAAGCTTGCTGAGGACCTGAACTCTTTGAAAAGAGGTATTGTACTCCATTGAATGTACTCAATGGAAAGAAAGTGCGTAGGAGTGTAGGCACGGAACGAGTATGCAACCTTCAAGAAGCCCGTACTGTGGAGGCCACACACGGCTTAGTCAAACCTTAAAGGGGAACCGCAGCAAAACTTGAGCAGCACTAGTTTCTGTTTCTCCTGTTTCGTTATGCCTCAAGAGCGAGCGAGGTCTGCTAATAATCTAAAAATCTTTGCTTGATATGAAAACCGGTACACCCATACTCACTGGTAAAGTACAGAGTGATAACCGGCATAGAAGCCCTAAGTGGATAAAGACAAAAGGAGTTCCTGGCACCTTGATATCTCTCTGGTCCCTGGTACTCACTTATTCTGTACGCAAAACTCACTAATCGTTCGCGCACTGTTAACCTAGTATTCACAGAGATCTCTCTTCCCATCCTCCATGCAGTCATACATCTTGCTGATGATGAGGTCCGTCTGATTTAAATCACCCTGACGACCCTGGATTAGGACACTGTTGGCTGAAATGCATTATAAGCTGACTTTTTCTATTTGTGTTTCCATTTCTGAATGATCTGTTTTAAGATGATTAAGGAGGACATCATTATATTTGAGAAGTTTTTTTTTTTTTTTTTTGCAAGCTTTTTTTGATCAAACTGTAAAAAAGATTTCTTTCTTTCTTTCTTTATTTTTTTAACGAAAGCAAAACAAGCCATAGCTCCAGCTGTTGATGTTGCATGAAGGCTCTAATGCTGAATGCACGCTACCCGAGAACGTAATTTTGGGAATTATCGTCTATATCTCCACTTCTCTTTGCGGAACAGACAGTCTTTGCTGCCTGCATCTCCCCAACCAATCCTTTCTGCCCATTTTCTCTTATTTCTCTCTTCTTTTTTTTTTGTTTCCTCTAAAAAGCACATATTGACATGATGGACATGTCTTGCATTTATTTCATGAGAAAATGTGGTTTTAGGGATCAGGCACATTGCTCCTGGGATCTCTCCAGTGAAATTTCAGGTTTGGGTCTGTGGTCACTTGTATAGTTTATGTACAACAAAATAAGGCATAAGGTGTGCGTACAGTGTATAAGAAAATCCAGAGTTCCCAGTTGTCATGAATTCAGCATTTCTGTGCAAGCCTGTCGACTGCAGTCAGATTCTGACAGAGTAACACTTTTGTTTCTTGGGCAGAAGTTTGGAAACTTGCAGCTACACCTAAACATTAATCACATTTGGGGCCTCAGCCTGACGTCACGCTCACCGACACATATAAAGTGTCAGGAATGCATCCAGAAGCTGGCCCACATGCCTTGCGCTTCATTGCAGTGCTTATGCTGAGCCTAACGATAATGAAATTTCACAGAATGAAAGCACTGTGTGTGATGGTCATGCAGTAACTTCCAAGGTAGAAAACACATACCTTTAGCATTAGCTAACTCCAGACTCCTCCTCTTTATTCTTATCCATTCAATGAGTGTTCAGCTGGTGAGAATGTATTTTATGCCAGTGGTTTGTAGCCATGTGGATATATTCTGGATTGCTGTATCTCATCCATGCGTTGTGCTGCAGTGAGAATCCTGGAATCCTTCAGTCAGGCCATATTACCTCATCACAGACCCCCTGGTTTGATTTAACACTGGTATTCACTCTAACAAACGGGTAGGAGGAGCAGGGCAGCTCCTGACCTAGACCTGCGTGAAGGATCCTTGTGGAATCTCTGAGGGCTGATTAACAATTAGCGAGGGGAAAGCTGTATTGACCGAGAAGGGAAAACACACGTGGCTAGGTTGTGCTTAGGAACAAAAGAGTCCTGTGTTTTAATGAGGGCTTCACATGGGAGCACTTTCAGAGCTCTAACATTCTCCAAAAAAAAAAAAAAGCTCTAGATAGAAAAATTCAAGGATTTCCCAGCATGCCTGTCAAGGGGCAACATTTCCTGGTATTGAGCGGAACTAGAGTTTGTACTCTCAAGTCTTCTGTTAAAATTAAATTCAGGGTATGGAGGAGTGCTCAAACAGTGTGCCTTATTTATTAATCTGGATACGAACAACTTTATTGTAAATTATAAATAGAGAAGGTTTTGAACCAGGGATGAATCGGAAGCAGTAGCAATACCAGAGCAACTGCACGTGCATGTAAACTTAACAGTGATATTTTTATTTTTTTTATTGCTTTGACTAACATTAAACCAAACGCAAAATGCCCATGGAGAAGATCATCAGGTGCTGCATGCAAATATGGTATTGATGATTGTAGTGACTCTATGGAGGGGTCTGTCTTGTTACTATAATGCTAGGTGATGTGTGCGCTAGCTGAGGCTGAAACAACTGAGCAATGTTCCACCAGTCACAAGGATTGACGGGAAAGGAGATTAGACTGGGCATCTGTCCAGCACCTTATCTAATCTTTGTGATGTACAGTGTGGACTACAAGAGTTAGGATTGTTGTTTTAACTACCGCCATGGGCCGTGGGAATGGACTTGTTTTAACATTTTAGTGTTGTATAAAGTCTTGCGATTTTTTTTTTTTCTTCTTCTTCTTTTTTTCCCCTTTTGAATTAGTAATCTTATTTGTACCTTTTTATTTATTAGGATATATCTTCATTGATACTCAAAAAGAATGCATTTTATAAGTCTCTTATAAAATCTTTTTCACGATTTTAGTCCATTGTGAAACAAAATAAGAGATTTTGATTCTCTTTGATAAAAAAAAACAAACAAAAAAAACATGACCCCTTAGAGAAGTTTTTTTATTGCCTTGATTGTTCAGATTGCTTTCAGACTTCTTAAATATAGGAATGCAAACATGACTGGCTCTCAGTTATCGTAAAGTGACTGACTTTGCTTTTTAAGAAAAACTTTTCCAAAAGCTCATTAGTGTAAGGGGTTTGGATTGTGCATTTAATTGCATTTTTTAAAAAACTTATTTCAGCATTTCGGGTGTCCATTTCCACTCCCTTGCTTATGAATAGACAAGACGCCAAGTGCCCTGATAATTTTTCCCCAATATGAACGTCTGAACATGTACAATATGTGACCTCAGTATGAAAGATAAGCTCAGGCACTTCATTGCTTACTGGCCACAAAGTGCCAGAGGGTGAAGGGGGAAAGAGAGATATTACTTTACTGCCCATTGACCATGGCATGCCAGGGGCTCTTGTACAGCTTATGTCCTGCCTGACCTGGCACGCTGTGCCTTTTCCACTGTCTGATCTTAATTATCTGCTTTTCTTCAGGCTGGATGCAGACTAGCACACTTACCGTCATCTAATCTGGGCTGTGGAGACAATATGGTCCCGCTATTAAAATGTGTACTCAGCATGAACTCGCTTCGCTTCCCAGCCCGCCTGCCCTCCCCCTTGAACAATCTTATTTTTGCATCAAATTGCTGAGGATGAGGCGCGAGGGTAATGAGGTTTCTTCCTTAAAGACATTAAAAGCCGGCGAACATGGCTCATTGAAAAGCGCAAGGCACAATGTCACCTCTTGCTGGGATTTTGCTGCAAGTTGCTAAATGTCCATCTGTGTGGGTGATGAGTATAATGAGAGAGCATTATGGCGTCTGCTAGCTTTGAGCTTCTCCCCCTCCATTCTCTAACCTAGCGTGTCATTGGAAGAGAATGCGTGGCATTGGCAGGCGCTGACTGCCTCTGGAACAAAGTGATCAGATGTGACACAGTTCCCAAGAAGGGAACTGAAATTGGGACCTTTTCATTTTGGGCTCTGACAGCAGGCAATGGCAAAAGTCTCATAGTTTATATATGTAAGATTTTATTTAATCATGTGACACTTCGATGTACAATTATGTCTGCCTTATGAGGAGGCGAATATATCTATAAATATAGGCACAAAATATTTCAATAAGCATAAAAACATAAATACATGCTGCCATATCTTAAAATTAGGAAGACACCAATCCCATTTTTTTATATACAATATTGATATCAGAGGTTGAATATATATATGAGCCAACGGTCCGATACCAACATCCTAGTAATGGAGCAACTTGCTGCAAGATTCTGCTGCCAAGTTAGTGGGAAAAATACACGTAGAAAAAATTGTCGAGTGCAGTAATCTGCATTTTGTTTATCAACACACAAGTTCACAATGTAAAATATGTTACATTTTCTCCAGTGATGATCCAGTGTGTTTCAGGATTATATCATGCATAACTGCCTAAAATGGGCTATATAGTCAAGAAAGCAAAATTGTCCATTCTTTTCTGGGAGAGAGGGATGGCATTTTTCTCTCTTTCGCCAATGTGAATCAGAATGACACTAGCCAATCACAAGCATCGGTCAGCTCATGTATGTGGAAGAGGGTTGATAGCACTTTCCTCTGAGTGTGATAGGAGAGGGTTAGCTAGTGGGAGGGAATTGGCAAGGCCAAATCAGGGAGAAAACTGGGGGAAAAATCCAAAAATTTTTATGTATGCACAGCGAGGGTGGTTAAATCAGCGAGCCCATTGGGCAAGTGGAAGCTCCATTGTACTGCCCAGTCCCAGAAACTTGACTGACTATCCTTCAAAATGATAGCTAATGTATTGAAATAACATATGGCCAGGTAGTTACATGTATTAATACAGATCAAGAGAACTGTACTGTAGTACATACACTATAGGGCCAGAAGTTTTGGACCCCTGACCATCACACCCATATGTGGATCTTCCCCAAACTGTTGCCACAAAATCGGAAGCACACAACTTTACAGAATGACTTTGTATGTATAAAGTTTCACTTCACTGGATCGAAGAGGCCCAAACATGTTCCAGCATGACCATGCCCCTGTGCATAAAGCGAGCTCCATGAAGACATGGTTTGCCAAGGTTGGTGTGGAAGAACTTGAGTGGCCTCCACAGAGCCCTAACCTATGAGATTTGGTGTTCTTTCTTGTCATTCATGCACGCCCATAAATCCGCCTAGTGAACATCATTCTACACTCCATCAGATTGCGTCTAAGCTAGTGTGAGAGTCTCAGCTGATGTGTGTAGTGCAGCAAGGCAGTGGGATTCGGAAGCATGTGCTTCCCCGGGGGTCTTCAGCCTTATCCGCGAAAGGCCGGTGTGCTTCAGCCGAATCAGAGTCACATTACAGTTGATTGAAGACCAAGACTAACTGATTAAACAGGTGGAATCAGGTGTGACGACTGCGAGGCTGGAAGGAAAACCTGCACACACCGGACCTTCCACATTAAAGACCCCTGCACAACAGAGCTTGTATCCTGTATTCTCGTAATCAGTAATCTCGTAAGCAGTAATCAGAGTCTACTTCATGTGTCTTTGTACATCACTAAATGCAGTGATTTGTATTTATGAGGATGATCGCATATGAAGATGAATGAATAACGAGCAGAAAATTGGCAGTCTTTGAAAAGCAATTAGACATGATGGATGAATTGGAGTGTCTTCTCCAGGATATTGCCAATATGAATGTCATGTGCTCCTTTCTTCTTTTAGACATGTTCTAGAGTATTGTAAATATTCCTTCTCAGCAGAATGATTTGTATCTCAGCCCCTTGAGCCTGATTTCATCCTATACCATCAGTCCTGCAAACACACACACAAACTCATATTTTTGAGTCGAATGATAGAAGACTGATATTGTTGCAGCCAGCAGCTCTATTGTTTCGTTTTCCTTTCAAACCCAATCCACCAGGAACCATGGGAGATGCTGCCAAGTGTTTCTGCTCTTATTCTTCTGATTTGGAGTCAGATTATCTTCTCTTTCTAAAGCATGGGCCTCTTTTATCTCTATAGTAGATGTTCAGATTGGTGACGCATGCAGTGCTGGTGTGGATCATACTTGTGTGCTTATGATGCGGTGCTTATAAGAATTTCTCTGCTACAGTTTGTGTGTGTGTGTGTGGGAGTGACACTGGCGTTGAAAGAGTTTAAAAATGTGGTGAGAATATTGTGAAATTGCAGTCATTGTATTGATTTTGAAAAAAGAGCCTTGGAAATATTCAAAGTGAAGTGAACAGAAGCCACTTTTCTTTCATGTGAAAGTTTCTAGACGATGTTGATAAAGCAAGACCACAGGATGAGCATGTTCATATCCTACAGGATAAAACCCACACTTTTAGAATAAATTGCTTTCTTCTGCAACATCACAAAAAAAAAAAAAAAAACACACAAATTTTCTAAGCTGTACATTTTCTAAGCATTATGTTACGACACTTAGATGGATTATATTTTCAGAGGGGATGGTGGGTTCAAACACCAGGGGCTTCTCTAATCTCATAAGAAAAACTTTATCTAGTTTGTCACTTAACACACACACACACACACACACACACACACACACACAGTGAGTGCTCTTCTTACCACAGCTGGAATATTCGTCTGCAACACCACACAATTCAATCCATCTGACTGCTCTGCTTCACCATTAGCAGATGATTACTTAACATATCTAATGACCTCTAATAACCCAAACAAGCTTCATGTTCTAGAAATTTCTAAAACATTTTAGCAATGACAATCATCTTGTTTTGCTGCATGAGTATAAACATAAATTATTACCACTGTGAATTACATTTAGACCCATAAACCAAAAATGAGCTTGTGACCCTGCCTCATTAACTACAGACGTCTTTCACTGGTTAAGTAAGGAATAAAATACAATGGGCGTGCATTTACAGGAAAGTAATCAATGACTGGTTCATTATTTTCCAAAAGCAGGATGTCCTAATAATTGCCTTGCAGCAGATGCTAGAGAAAATTAATCAGCACCTTCTGACCCATCCGATTTGAGAATTCATTACACTGTGCTATAAGGTCGGTTATTATACTCGTTTTTTCTTTTTTGCTATTAAACACAGATGATAAGGTACGAGGGCGCTTTGCTTGAGTTGTTACATTACCCTGAATTCACACTGGACATGTTGCATAAGTGTCATGGCTGAATTGTAGGATCTGTGCGTAGTGACTCTGCATTTAATCCACACCGCACACGTTCCGACACAACAGTGCACTTCATTTTCATCAATTAAAACTAATGTCCAAGTGTATGAGTGTTAATGAAACATGGGAGACAGGGACAGCTGAAGTTATGTGTGATTATGCAGCGTCGGAGTTCGAACCCAAGCAATATCATAGCCGTCTGTGGCGAGGAGTCAAGAGAGCTGTACTGTCTCGGTGGAAGAGATGGCATACTCTCTCTCCCCTGTCAATCACGGTGACACTGTCCAATCGCGGCGTCTGTGAGCTCATGTTCGCGGAAGTGGGTAGACTGAAGGGTAGATGAAAACTTGTTAAAACGGAAGAGTAACTGCTGTCTGGTGTGTGTAATGGAAAACCTCCTGATATGTCCACAGTAACTTGTGTAAATCTCAAATATGGATGGAATTAAAATCTAGATAATAAGGTTTGTTATTTGTATTTAACTGGGTGCAGTGGCATCCCCTCACATCCATCCTCAAATCAAGACCTATGATTGTTGTAAAATAGATTACAAAGCAGCAAGCTAGCCATTTTTGTAGTATGCATTAGCCAGAACCGTTCACAAATATGTGTTTGGAGTTGGAGAAAGCCTTGCCTGGGCTCTGCTTTTTGATTCGCCTATAGACGTGTAGATTTAAATGGTACAGTGCCAGTGAGAGTGGTGTGTTTCAGCGCCTTGCCTCTAGCACTCTGTCACAGCACTGAATCAATATCCTGTTCCACGACCTCCCTCCTGTTTACACAGCCTTGCTAGCCATGTGCTACTCCACCAGCAGGAAGTCATGGGTGTTATACCACCACACACACACAACTTTGTTTTAAATGTCTTTCTTTCATTCACAAAGACATGCACATCACATCCCCCCATGTTCAGTTTCTCATGTAAACACACGTGCCCTCTTAAACAGGCTGTACACAGGGCTGCTGTTTGAGGTGAAGAACCTTCTCATATTGTTCTTGAGCTTTAAGGCCAGAACAGCACTCACACACACACACACACAATTTTTAAATGCAGCTTTCACTTTTGGGAGTAACCTGAATTTAAAATGCTATAACTTTTCTTATGATTGAGATATGTGCAAAAGAGTGACATATTTCTATTCAGGAAAGTCTGTAGTTTCCAGAACACACACACACTCTCTCTATGTGTGTGTGTGTGTATGTATGTATATTATACATACATACATATTTATATATACATATATATATATATAATGTGCACACGCACACAGTTAGGTCTGGAAGTATTTGGACAATGACAGAGTTTTTGTGATTTTGCCTTTATACACCACCACAATGGAT
>CM075025.1:9187896-9198702 GCA_037576675.1 Pangasius sanitwongsei | reverse complement strand
CATAATCGTAATGTAAACAGCTGTAATGCATAATCGTAATGTAAACAGCTGTAATGTAATCAAACAAGAACTCATTTTAATGCAGTATTCAACATTGTCATACACTCCCTTGAGGTAACCAGTGCTTCTTTCCTTGTTCTTTTTTCTTTCCTTTTTTTTTGAGTGCCTGACTTATTGTATCAAACTTCCATGAATGAAAGTAATAGCTGGAGACCCCCAACATATGAGAAAACGTCTGTAATTAGCCACAAATGGCATGGAAGCTCTTAGTGCAAAAGCACAGCAGACCAAATGTAGGGGAAATAAAGTAGAACTCTACATTTTGACCATTATAGTTTGAGTAAATAGACATAAGACAGATTTATTCTTCATGTCATTGGACTGCTAAACTCTCCTGGGCCCCTACACGGCCTGAGCCCTGGACAGCTTCTCTGGTGGCCCCCATGCCGGTGGGGCTGATAATGACTCTGCATGCACCGCCTCATTAAAGCCTGGTTTATGCTTCTTCAGAAGTGCTTCTGAGACGCGCCCAAAACAAACATCTGAGAGAAGAGTAGGAGGTTTGTATTTACTGTATTTGTGGGCTGTCCATCAAATGGGTGAGTGAAGCAGTAAGGAGCAAATAGTAATAAGTGAAAGCACACGTTTGTTGGCATTTCAACAAAAATTTGGGTTCTTTGACTAAGATGTGTGTGTTGTAGTTTTCAGTGTTATCTCATCTGAAGCAGACGATATGGAGTAGCACCATCTGAGCAGCAATATACTTTAAAAATGTAGTTATCTGAGATACAAGTTACCCAACATGCTGGGCCCAATAAAAACGGTGTTTTAATATGAAATAGCTAAGTCACAGGGATGTATATGTAATCCTAATTACAATCCATAATGACATGGTGAAGTCTTCTGTAAGGAGACGTTTAAATAACATTTATAGAAGGAGTTTCCAGTGTCATCGCCTAATAACAGTTAAAGCAAAAGCTATAACTTTAGCTTTTCTGCCACGGGTAGGCCTCATCATGGAGGACTTGGCAATTTGCAGTTTCTCAGTAACATTCTTTCTGTCTTATTAAATGTATAGCTTTGCCATTTCCACCAAAAATCTTGAAGAGCCTTTCATCCTTTTGGATGTTTCTGCTTCAGAAAGAAAACTTTTCAGAGCTACCAGAAAAGTTTCCATAGATTCTTATGTGCTTGTGTATGTGTGTGTTTGCAGGTGCTGGTCACACTGGAACAGTTGGAGCGGGTCAGCACTTTTCAGGAGTTTGTGCAGATCTTCAGTCAATTTGGCAATGAGATGGTGGAATTTGCGCACCTCACAGGGGACAGGCAGAATGTAAGAGCTCTCCACATGCATGCACACGCACACACACACACACACACACACACACACACATCCTTGCTCATCCCAGGCTTACTAAGTCATGAAGGCTGCTGATAAACGAGCACATTGATAACGGTGCTTCCTGTGAGTATTTGAGCCTGTGGAAAGAGGTTTACCGTACACTGTGAGAAAAGTAGAGAATGAGATTTTGCCTTTTGGTACCAAATATTGGAACTGGAATTTAAGAAAAATGGACCCACCCAATTCCTTAATGACTCAGGGAAAGACTGAGTCAAAGATTTTGTTGTAATCAAGTATAAATTTACATCCAATAAAATGAATTAAAAGGTAGGGTGTCAGGGGTCATGTCGCTCTCTGTACTGCCAGATCCAGTTTGTTCAGGTTTGGGATCTGCTGTCTGGAGTCTCGTAGCGCTCCTTAACAGTCCCATAAACATATCATACTCCTCTGAGGAACACAAACTAACTTTTTTTTTTTAAACACTGTTCAACAACAACCAACTATGTCCATTTATATACATATTAATGTGAATTAAACCTGAGCTTCCTGACACTGAAAAGAGTTCAGATTGCGCAGTGAGGTTACCTGCTGTACGTGCTGTTACAGTAATAGTGGATATCACATTTAACCCGGACAAGCCTGTAGAGTCACTGTCTAGAGCAGAGGTATTGAGCTAAAGTTTGTGAAGTTCCAGTTACATAAAATTTGTTGCTTACAATGGATTGCCAGTTGACGACTCCTGATCTAGAGTAGCAAATGCTTAAACTTTACTGGCTAGCATCACCACCCAGCAAATGCAGCAAAAGGCCTGGTGGTGAGCAACTACAATGCTTAGCTTCAGTCTTCACTGAATAAGACTTCAGCAGACATGCGGCAGCTCACTCTCTGGAGTTGCTGTTTAAGGTCAGTCGGTGAGAGAGACTATGAGAGGTGTACGTTACATCCTTCCATGCTCCTTCATCCAGATAGTTCATCAACCTGAGCCTCATTCCGATTGGTACAGTTCAGTGCAAAAGTTTGCATACCCTTACTTTGAAATGATATGACCAACAGCACGTTTATGCAGGTTTTTACAGACGGTCCTTCATATTACAAGCACCCAAAATATATGAAATGTGTATGTTAAGATATTGATAGTGAATGATTAATTATATTTTGGAATGTGATATAATTGAGGAGTTTTATTTCATTTACATTTACATTTTTGGCATTTGGCAGATGCCCTTATCCAGAGCGACTTAAAAAATAAATACTTCCTGATACTGGTTCACTAGGCTGAGGACTAAGAATACTATCAGTCTGAAAAACTCTGTTGGGGAGGTAATATAGTATGGGAAGCACACAGACAATGCAAGATTATTTATTTATTTATTATTTACTTTATTTATTTGTTTAAATAAAGTGCTAATTTCACTTTTTTCCTCAAGACTTCTGGTGATGTTTTTTTTTTTTTTTTTTTCAATATGTTCACTATATATTTTTCTTCTTTAGTTGTGCCTGTGTCCTTGTTTTTCCATTCCTAAATGATAGTTCTCATTGTTGGTAATAATATATCTGAACACCTGTTATACCCTTTCCAGCTCTGAAAGGTCAGTGTTTTATGTTTTTCCTGTGATGGCTGTTTTTCTGATCCCATTGAATATTAACATGACTCATAGCAAGCTGCTTGAGAGTTTCAGCCTATTTAAGTCTTATTAAAGACATGGAAAGGTCAAAGTACGTATGTTTGTTTTCAGTTTAAGCATCTGGACATGCTAATTCAAATTAGTTAACTCCAGCATGTCGATAAGGATGGTACATTTGAGCCTGCTCGGTTGCTGTAATATTTCGGACACTAGGAAAACACCATTAAATGAGCATAAAATTCTGTTTTGTGAGCAAAGTATACAACTGAAGTACTTATATTTTTCCCACATAAAGCCATGGGATGCAAACTTTTGGAAACAAAAAACACATGCAAACTCAACCCACTAGCACCATGCTGATACCCTAGCATAATCTGGGGAATTTCCATCTTAATCTACTCTTGGGCCAGATGTGATTTCTAATGAGAGCGCACGTCTGGAGGCTCCTGTGAAAAAAAAAAAATTGACCTAAGGGTTGTTTGGAACGTATAGCTCATGACTGTATGGATTCAGCCAACAACAATGCACAGACTGAAAATTTGAACAGGTTTCAGAGGGCCTGTAATGTTACTTGCGCTTGTTCTCACTGTGTTCTTCACTACCACGTTGCTGAATGACTGTCTTTAGGAGTGACTGGTCATTACAGATAATGTTTCTCCCTGTGAGACTGACCTCAGTTTGATCTCAGGAAACCATAAAAGGGGAATTGAAGTGTAGCATACATGTAAGTACGTAGTACAGTTTCACTGTAAAGGAATAAACCTGAACATTATTATAACAAGCCAATTATGTTGTAATTGTGAATATTCCGTCACCCGGTTAAGTCAGATCTGTGGGTAAAGCTTATTGAGCTTAATCAGTAGCCAGTTCTGTGTAATACCCCAATGAGCAGAGCTCTAGCGAAGAGCAGGAAGCTTTGAAGAACTGATAAGAGTGTCTTATTTGAGACCAGAAATGTCTCCTGCCAGTCAGTGCTTCACACACACATCACGTCTCGATCTTACTGCAGAGCCTCTCTGGCAATCTGCTACCTCCATCTATACAGTCTTATAAAGGGAAATATAATAACCGATAATCGAATCTTCTTTATGATACATTGTTCCCTGCCTGGGAGGGAGACGCACATGCGCGTCCGCGCACACCCATACACACACACACACGTGCACGCACAGACAGCATATCAGCTCCCAGGTCCCTTGTGTAGAAGCTTTAGTAGGTGCTAGTGACTGAAGATCCTGCCAGAATGCTTTAGTTGAATCATATCTCAGCTTGCTGCCTACAGGAAGGTGTGTGGTGCTATAGGCTGCTCTCAGATGCTCTCTGTCCACATCAGGTGCTCTGGGAAGTCTGCCTGATGGATAGATTCTTATTGGATGTGCCAGTTTAGTGGTGAGGTGGATGGAAATTCCATGGGAAAGAGCCATGCTGACCTTTATTGCAGTGTTTTGTGTATACAGGAGTATGACCTCTCAGGAATGTTTAAATAAATTATTCGAAAGCTCATCTATGGTCCAGAACAGCATAATATCTTTCTGTTTCTCTGTTTCTCAGGATCTGAAGGATGAGAAGCAGAAGGCACGCATGGCCGCAGCCCGTGCTGTGTTGGAGAAATGCACCATGATGCTCCTCACTGCTTCTAAGGTCTGTATAGAAAGTACAGTGGTACCACCTGCTGTATTATGTGCAGCTAAAACCCATACTCGTCCTATTGCGTCACTTTTTTTTTCTCCCAATGTGGTGAGAAATATACCAACCAAAATTATGAAAAATACCAGATAGGAAATCTGACTAAAGGGTCCCTTAAGAATTCTTGACACCAGAAGTGTTCCTCAAGGATTCTTTGGATAGCTGATGCTTCTTGGCCTCCTAAAGTGAATAGACTTGGAGCTCTCTCTGAAAGGGAAGCAGGGTTCCACATAGTACCTTTAGGGGTTCTGCTAGTGGGAAATCTGAAGACCCATAAGGGTGCTAGATGAGAGATTTTTCTCCCCCTTTGTCTTATAAGTTAATGGTTCCCAAATGGTGGATTGTGACCCAAAAGGAGGTCATGAGCAGGAATGGAGTACATCACTTTTTTTGTCAAAAAAATCAAATTTTATTTTTAAAATAAATAAATAAACAAAGTTATTTAAATAATAAAGCCTTTAATGCGTAGGCTTACTTTCAACATAAGCATATGTTATTTTGTCATAGCAGTTCGGTAGCGGTTTTCAGCTCAGCATGGCCTCAAATCAAAAATGAGACTAAGTATATTAAGCATATTTTTCTTACATTAAGGACAAATCAGAGCGTTGGAAACCACAGTATGGTTTTTGTATATGTACAAAACCTCCTTACCTTTTTTAGGAGCTAAGCTATGTTGTTTTTATTGCCTGAGCATGGTCTGTTAGTCAGAATAGAAATATGACCACATTATTGCTGCCTCTAGTTATTTTAGGGGGCTCCAAATATACTTTAAAATGTACTGCAAATATACACTTTTTAGTGCTTCTTCTCACTTGAGTGGTTTCATGATATTTGGGCATGAATGCTTAGCCTTTTCAGGCACTGCTCACTTTGTAAAGTAAATTAGAAGCATTACAAAGGTAAACTGCTTTTGGGTCGTTTCTTAATCAAATGTGGTTCCTACGGCAAGATCAGTGGAGAACCATTGGCGTACATTATAATAAGTTATATTATTAATGTGTAAGTATAATATAAAATTGCAACAGAAGGAGAGGGGTCATTACAATTTGAGAGCTAATTTTTGGGACCCCTGTGGATCAGCTGGTGTCATTTTAATCTTCAGGCTAAGGACTGGACTATCTGTGTGACGGATTAAGATTGAATTATAATGCAGAAATCAGAGTAACAGTGGTGCAGTGGGTAGCGTTGCAGCAGCCTCACAGCTCTAGTCTCCTGGTTCGATCCTGAGCTCAGGTTATTCACTGTAATTGAATCACATTAAACTGGCAGGTTTACCAGCAGGACATGCACTGTCGTCAGTCTATTATTTTTGCACAATTAGGTAAATTGAAGTTTGGACTCTGTGTGTGTGTAGCTCTATAGCGTCTGACCCAATTTAAATTCAGTTTTAATTCTATAATGATTCTCTTCTTTGAGAAATACCTCGATAAATCCATTTGAAAGATTAAGGAAGATTCTTGATTTCAATTTAAATGATCACTGACACAAGGACAAACATCAGAAGCATGAATTTGAATTTGCCCAAAGGTTGTTAAACATGTTGAACAGTTTAAAACCAGTTAGATAACTACAGGTTGGTAATGGTAAAGCTGGTAATTACATCAAGTGAACAGACTTGATGTGAGTGATGATAGTTATATTAGACTAGTTATATTAGACAAGTCCATTTATTTATAGCTTTTTTTTTTTTATTAAAAAAGTTCTGGTTTACTTTAATACCTCTGTTGCTTTCTTTAGTGCTTTACTCACTCACAATGGTTATATTTACTTTTACATAGCTGGAATGGAAATCTCTGGCAAGAATGTGCTCTATATTGTCAAAGACTTGTGGACACCTCCCATATGTGGGCCTTCCTTGTTGCCACAAATTTGGAAACACACAATTGTCTAGAATGTCTTTGTATGCTATAACATTATGGAATTAAGGGGCCTAGTCCAAACCTGTTCCAGCATCACGGTGCCCCTGTGCACAAAGCGAGGTCCATGTTGGTGTGGAAGAACTTGAGTGTCCTGCACAGAGCCCTGACCTCAACCCCACTGAGCACCTTTGGGATGAATTGGAAGAGCAGACTGCACACCAGGTCTTCTCGCTTGACGTTAGTGCTCGACCTCGCTAATGCTCTTGTGGCTGAATGAACACTCATGTCCACAGCCATGCTCCAATATCTTGTGGAAAGTCTTCATAGCAGAGTGGAGGCTGTTATAAGACCAAAGAGGGGATCAAGGTTGTGTTGCCCATGGTATTGGAATGGGCACATGTGAGTCTGGTGATGGTCAGGTGTCCACATACTTTTGGTCACACAGTGTATAACTGAGAATATGAATGTCATCAATAAACAATAACTGTGCTACAGTTTCAGACCTGACTGTCTTGCTAACAGTATTTAAGGTAAAACAACTCGCGAAATATTTTTGGTATGACGGGTAACTCTCTGATTAGTATATGTGTTTTGGGGAAATGCACCACTGCAGCAATATGCTCACAGAGTACTGTCACAGATTTTAAGTGCTTTAGAAGCAAAATGCCATATGGAGAATGTCTTCATTATATTATATTTAGCTTCCAACTTTGCTTTGGTTATCTTCTTGCAAAGATCATGTTGTGTAAGGAGCCAGTTTAGCAATCGCTGTGGTAAAAAGTGTCAGTCTGCGTAAAGATGCTTAAAACCTTTAAGTGTGATTTTCCCGCAGTGAGAATCCAGACTCCGATCAAGCTGTTGGAGGCCGTAGTGACAAGGACATAAGCTTAATCGATTCATTTTATAATCAGAGACCAGCTGTCAAAATGTCTGTGATGCTCCTGTGCCATAGTTGGAATGAAATATTTAAATGCCGTTTTCTCACTTTTCACTTTTGGGGTAACCAGATTTTAAAATGCTGTAATTTTACTTGTGATTAGCAGAAGCAGTTGAGGAAAGTGTTCAGAGTTTTCAGAGCCATGTATAGTAGAAAATGGCAACAATTTCACTATATGAAGTATTTTCCAGGCCAGCATACATATATAGTTAAATAATTGTCTCACATTGGTAGAATGATTCTTCCAACCTCTCATTTGATCAGTAATGACCACTGGCTAATTGTTCCATATCAGACACCTTGACTGTTTTAATGCATGTTGCCATCAGCTCTGATTCTCTCTCATTCACTCTGTGGTTGTTTTTCTCTCTTCAGACATGTCTGAGGCACCCAGACTGTGAGTCTGCACGGATCAACAAGAACGCCGTGTTCCAGCGCATGCGCCTGGCTCTGGAGCAGGTTATCGAGATTGTGACAGATGCCAGGAGCAGTGGAGAGGCCAAAGCACTGCCCATCAGTATCTATGCTGGAATTAAAGACCTTAAGGTGTTTTTTTTGTGTTTTGTTTTAATCAGTTTTGTTGTCACTTCTTTTGTTGTTCTGTTGTTTTGTTATCTTATCTAATTGTTAGACCCACAGTTTGCAGACCTTTTGTTAATAAATAAAGAAGACGAAGAAATTCAGTTTATACCAACAACGTTTTCACAAATGTTCCTCCATTATCAGATAATAATAATAATAATGGGGAAAATATTGGTTAAAAGTTTGCATCTCCCTTTCTGAATGGGATCTAAATATTTTCTAACAGCGTGTTTGCCCACTCTTTGTTTTTAAAACTACCTCTAACCTCATTCCTAACTCAGATTGCCTGGCCAGTCTTTACCTGTTCAGTTTGACATTTATGCTCCATTTTCTTTTCTGATCCTAAAACCATGGCGGATGCAGACATTTGCACTCAATTGTTCTTTCGGCATGTTAATATACTTTTATATCTCACAGTAAAACCCGATCTGGTGCATTTAGTCAAATGGCTAATGAAACTATTTCCTCATTCTTTCCAGACACCAAATGCATTCATTCATTGATTCATTTTCCTACTGATTACATGGAGAACTCTTTTTTTTTTTTTTTTTTCTCGGTTGTTTTCACATTTCACTAAACATTATCATCCTCAGGGGTTGCAGCATTAAGACTGTGTGTGTTTTTTTTTCAGAATAAGGTGGAGGGATTGAGGGAATCTCTGTACCGTGTGCCGTGTGAGACTGTGGCAGCACAGCTGGAGGCTCTGGTAGAACAGACTGAAGACTTCACTGATTCAGCGTACACTAGCCATGAGCAGCGCGAGAGCATCCTGCAGCTCTGCCACGCAACAAGACAGGAAACCAAGCAGCTCATCTCCGCCTGGAGTCAGGCAGTACGACATACAAACATGCACACGTACACACGAGCACATGCAAAGTAATCAGCCGTCGCCTATTAGTTAAACTTGCCCCGAATGCACACCCATTTCACACACATTTCGTTTGTTCGAGCAGAGTTTGTTAATAGGAGCAAGGCAGCTGCTCTCGTTTTGTTGCTCTGAAGGAGAACGAGGCTATGAGGTTGCACAAGTTTGCAGCCTTGCACAATCGGTGCGCCTAATCCCATTATTCCTTATACCTTACGTCACAAATAGTTAACAGTTAATATATATTCAGTCCTTGTCCTGTATAACTCTAATCCATCAGTCCTTAGCTGTAGATGTTCTTTCATCCTTAAGAACCTTGTCTGTTCTCTAAAGTCTCTTGAATACCTTTTCACTTTGCACTCCTATTGCAAAGACACATGCCTTTCACCGAATCCCATCAGACACTAGTGTCATCATTTTCTGGAACTGACTCTGGGATTAAAAATGCCTCTTGTATGCCACTGAAGAACATGTAAAATGTTTTCAGGAAATGTCAGATTGAAACTGGAACAGAGACTTTGATCTAGACAGAAAAATCAGATGAAAATGTGATGAATCATAATGATTTTTTCCATCAGATTGAGCCTCAGAATTCAGAAAAGTGTAGGTTCTGTAGTGTAGAAAGTGTAGGGTCAGTAGTGTAGATTCTGTAGTGTGTAGTATAGAAAGTGCAAGTTGTGTAGTGTGCAGTGTAGAAATTGTAGGTTCTGTAGTACGTAGCGTAGAAAGTGTAATTTGTGTAGTGCATAGTGTAGAAAGTGTAGGTTCTGTAGTTCTGTAGTAGTGTAGTGTTGAAAGGGCAAGTTGTGTAGTGTTGAAAGTGCAAGGTGTGTAGTGTGTAATGTAGTGTAGAAAGTGTAGCTTAGGTTCACCCCTTAAACATTAAATTAATAATGAATTAGTTTAATTTGTTATTATTATTATTATTATTATTATTATTATTATTATTATTATTATTTGTTGAGGGCGCTTTCAGACGTGATGCTTTCAAAGTTCAGGCAAGCAGTCTTAAGCGCACTGTAGCTAGATTAGATCTCTGTCATGCCCAAACCACTTTGTCAACCACCTTCACAGAGGAGCTGCTTTTTGATTTTCCTAATGCTTTGCTATTTTGCACTCTTCAAATATTGTGTGCTGCCTGTTCTATCACTATTTCACACCATGATGTCTGCTACATATATGGGTTATAAATTTTACATTTTATTTTATGTTTATTGTATGTATAGTGCTGCAGGGTTACGTGCTCAAGTGGCTGGTAAATTTAGACAGGAAGCATACTGCTGTGTGTCAGACACACTGTCTGAGCCTTGACTGGCAGGAGCATTAAGAGCATGTGCTAATGGGGGTGATAAGAGCAGGCACACCGCTAAAGTCAACAGGACGAAGTCAGGAGGTTAGGAGATGAGAGCAGTTGGAAGGTTTGCACATGCAGCAGCCTGTCTGGTGTTTGTCCTGACACCCTGCTGTAATCCTCCTGGGGGAAAAAAAGCGAGTCGTCCCACCCGTCTGGCCTCTGATGACAGCAGTGAGTCTTTTACAAAGTGCATGTGATCTGCTGAGCTCCTGTGCAAGAGCTTTAAGTGTTACAAGTGTTATTAGGTACAAAAGAGGCGCAGTCAGTGAGAGGTCATATTTTAGCAATATTTTGTCTTCTCTATCTCTGAAAACCTGACATACTTTTTCTTTCTGTCCTGTGTGACATGAGTAGCAGTCATTCAAAGCCAACGACGTGACGGAGGAAGTGGAGTTGGCTATTCTGAAGACCTGTCAGAGTCTCGGTGAGCTCAGACGTGAGGTGAGACATCTGGCAGCTACACACAGGAATTCAGTCCGCTGTAGGTCAGAGATGTACAAACAAACCCTGCCTTTTCCCTCTCTTTCTGTGTGTGTGTGTGTGTGTGTGTGTGTGT
>CM075025.1:9165538-9187796 GCA_037576675.1 Pangasius sanitwongsei | reverse complement strand
CTGTAGGTCAGAGATGTACAAACAAACCCTGCCTTTTCCCTCTCTTTCTGTGTGTGTGTGTGTGTGTGTGTGTGTGTCTGTCTGACCACTTTGTAAACACTATGCCCTAATTTTATCTCTCTCTATATCCTGTGCTCACACTTCATGTGCTGTGCTGCCCTGTCAGCTCCACAAGGTAGCAGTGGTGCGGGCCGGTGAGCTGCTGAAGCTGCACTCTGATCATGCCGTGCTCCAGGCTCTGAAGGCCACAGGAGGCGAGGGAAATGTCGAGGCAGTGGCTGATTACGCCCGCACACTCACCGAGCACAGGGAGCAGCTGGTGGAGGTGAGCAGCACAGGCTAAACCCAGATGGATTCTTACTTCTGTAACTGTAGTACTAATGCACGCCTCTGCATCTGTGTGCTTTCAGACCTGCCGACTGCTGTGCCACATCTCGGGCACGGAGCCGCTGGAGATCACGTGCATCCATGCCGAGGAGACCTTCCACGTCACTGGTCCACAGGTAACAAGGGACTAAAAAGGAATAGATACACTTCAATTTTAATGAGCGGATCACTCCACATCAACTCAAAATGCGATTATATCCAGCCTGATATTTTATTACTAAATCATTTATTACTCATTTATTAATCAACCACAGGGTGGCGTGGTGCATCCTGTTACTGTTAGCACCTTAAAGTTGATTATTTTTCTTTTATAGCATGTCCTAAAGTGTTTATAATTTTTTTTATATTTTTTAAATAATATTTTATTCGTTTGTAGTTACATTTAATAATGTAGAAAATCTGCAGAACAAGTTAGTTCCTGTTATCACTTGTGCTATTACAGCTATACAGTCACTCCCTCACCAGCCTCTTTTTTCCTCTCTTGAAGTTAATATTCCAACAAAAACCCCGCAGCTGCAATACTGTCAGAACCGATGTCAAGGAAAATTACTCATCACTTTCTTACTGATCAGATTTGAGAATTCATCAGTGCTGTGATATAAATTAAAAATAAACTACAACAATATTATGATTGTGCAGCCTGCAGCTATAGAGCAAAATTTTTGTACAATAATAATGCTAATTACACTTTGTAATTACGCTGTCACTCTAACCGGCTCTCTTGTGTCATGCTTCTTAATTGAACTTTGTTAGTACAGCTGCCTCATCCTTGACCGTTGTATGTACGGTAAAAAAAAAAAAATAATAATGCACGTTGTTGTCATTTTGCTCCTTGTATTGCTTATGGAACAGTAAGCAGTATAGATTGGCCAGAAAGTAGCTTATTTTCCACACATCTATTGCTTTTGTTTCACATTATATATAAAATCTTGGTAACAGTTAAGCTTTCGAGTGTTGAATGAATGTAGATAGGCGCCTTAATTTCGTTAATATTTAAGCTTCAGATTCAGATTGTCACAGTTTAGGTGAAGAATGTTTACTATCTTATTTTTTTAGTGTTGCTGCTATTTTTATGCGTTTAAATATGATTATATAGTTAAAAAAAAATCTCAGCCAAGAAGAACTCGCATTTTATACACTCTCTCCTGCCACCTCTACAAAGCACGGGAGAGATTTTATGTTATTACTTGGTTCATAAGCTTTGTGATTATGTATCGAGCATAACAGAGACGATCTCACATCATCTGCCTGTAATAACAAAGCTTAAAGGTCAAGCAGGCAATAAGAGCGCAACATGGAGCGGTCGCTTTAGGTGTGCATGTTAATGGATCTATCAATAATTCAGAAAATCAGCAGGATCCATTCTACTAATATCTATGCACACACAGCATCTATTTCTCTTTCCTTTTGATTATGTCTTATAGTTTAGGAGTAAAGCATGCATGCTGTGTATGCAGTAGTGTTGGAAAACACATTGAAATTCATTGAAACAACAATGATTAAAAGTAGTCCTTTGGTTTATTTCTTCTACATACATGATTCTCTGTCTCACTCTCTGCTCAGATCATCTCGGCGGCTCAGACGCTGGCTCTGCACCCCAACAGTAAGATCGCCAAAGAAAACTTGGACGTGTTCTGTGAGGCCTGGGAGTCGCAGCTGTGCGACATGGCCATCCTGCTGAAAGAGATCAGCGATGTGTTCGAAGGCCGCAGAGGTAACCTGTCACCGTCATCTCTTGAATAATTCACACCCTCAATCCTGGCATGCTAGTCATGGTTCTGACGGTGAAGAGCTCTTTTAACAAATGGGACATCAAAGTTTTAATATTGCAGCTAGAAAAACTCAAAAGTACTGTAATCTACATTTATCACTTGAAATGAATATTCTCGAAATTCTCAGACATTAAGAAAGCAGATTTTTGTTTATTACGCAAATTATTCAGATTATTCCAAATACGTTTTGATCTTATGAGGATCTATCTGACTATCTGAAATTATACATGCAGGCTGGGCTTGAGTCCCAGTTACGCTGGAGATTATTAAGCATATTGCATGTAGCAAACTACCAATATTTAATATTGTAATGTTATCTGAAGTTAGCTTTGGGCTCGCTATGAGACCTCAGGTATGTTCTTTACTGTCAGCGTGTAAAAAAACGTGGATGTTGGTTGCCAGGGCCATCTATGTTGCATTCATATAATGGTGCATTCATCCAGTTCATTCATTGTCCTGGAGGATGACTCACTTTAAAAAAAAAAACAAGTTTATTTGAGTTTGAAGGTAGAATTTTTTTTTTTAATATCACACCAACAACAAAATGCTAGATAGGATCTTTTAATACAGAGGTCATGTATTATTATATTTCACATTTGCCTTCGTCTTTCTATAAAAATCTGAGCGTAACATTTCACAGACTCTCTCTTACTGTCTGATCCTGCACATCAGTCCCTCTGTGGTACAGAATGTTCATCTGAATGTCAGTGTGGACTTTATCCTGAAGTGGCGTCAGTGCAGGTCTTGTAAAGGTCCACACAATGGTTTTGTTAGAGGCCTAGAGGCAGGAGCTGTAAGGAGCATGGGCTCTTAAAAAGGCCTTTTTTTTTTTTTTTTTACACATGATGAGATCTTTATCATCTTTGGCTTCTAAGGTGTGCCAGTCTGATATTTACACAGTCTGCAGAAGCCACCTGTATTTTACTGAAGTAACAGCATGAATTCACTCCTCTTTTAAAGATGGACAGCAGTGGCTCTTTTGAGAATAGAGCAAAAAGGCAACGTTCCAATAACAAAACCTAGATTTTATTCTAATTTTAAACGGAATGAGTTCACCATGAGCAGTTCAACACTTTCTTTCATTTTTAGGTGATAAAAGAACATATCTGTCGTTACCTCGGCCAGGGGTGAGTATCTCTCAAAATGCCAACGACTTTGAAAAGTTATGGTGCCACTGTAATTTCTAATTTCAGTATTGAATCCTTACAGCATAGACTCCTTTATTTTGTATGCTTAAAATATATAACATTTTGTCATGAAGCTTGCTTACATTCATATTTACAATATAAAGAGAGAACAGTGATATATATCTTTTAGATTGATAACAGAAATATGAACACTGTATATACTTTCCAGCTTTTATACCCCTCAATTATTCAGGATTTACACTCTGCAAAGACTCTGTAATATCTGTGATTCTGTGCATGTTGTTTAATTTAATGCACACACTAATCTTTATTTATCTGTATAAATGTACTTTTATGCAAAATTATTTTCATACGCATTTCCACACATAAATTAAATGAATTTTGTTCTCAATTTGACTCTGATTCTGATTCCACTCAGAAGCACTCAGCTAATCTGAAGACTCCGAAGACAGCCAAGCTCGACACAGAGGTACAACAACTAAACTTGATTCACAGTTTGTTTGCATGGAGAGTTTGTTATGCTTGGCCTAAAGAGCATCTGCATTTTTATATATGGCGCAAAAAAGGCATCCAGATGCAAATGATTAATGAAGATAATTAAGCAAATTTAATGTATATAAATATAAATATAGCAGCACCTACATGCATTATTCTGGTCATACTGCTGCTGAGCGCCGCCCCCCCCACCCCCCAGGGACCGGTGTGTTGTGGTGGTCAGGATCAGACCACCATCACGAAGCTGGGACAGGAACTCCGGCTTCTTACCTCGGATGTGGATTCTGAGCTGGAGCACTGGGAGGATCAGGAGCACGAGGTGGTCCGACAGTGTCAGAGCATGTCCAGCATGGCATACTCCATGTACCTCTTTACCAGGTACTGAACATTGTTCTGTTCACTTCCGCTGCCTTTCAGAATATTAGCCAGAATGTCAGGCTTGCTAAGAGCAATATAAAGTAATGAGGCCTGTTGCTGTGTCAGGGGTGGACAAAACATACATTTATTAGCTAGCTCATCAAGCACCTGAAATCTCCATTGTGTTTTTCCCAGACCCATGTTTTGGTTGCCCATAAACCTTAAAGACTACGCTAACAAGTGGTAGCTAATGTAATATACTAACATACAGTACTGTGCAAAAGTCTTAGGCACATGCAAAGAAATGCTGTAGAACAAAAATGCCTTCAAAATTAATGAAATTAAATGTTTCTACATTAAAAAAATACTATAAAGAGCAGTAAACAGTAATAAATGAAACAAAGTCAATATTCGGTGTGACTACATTTTGCTTTAAAAAAAATAGTAGTCTCAGGTACAATGTGTTCAGTTTTATAAGGAAAATAGCTGTAAGCTTTACTGAGCATCTTGCAGAAGCAGCCACAGGCCTTCTGGAGACTTTGACTGTCACACTTGCTTCTCATTTTTGCAGCTAAACCCAGCAGCCTTCATTATGTTGAATGAACGTTCATTATGTCTGAAAGGTGGTCTCTTACATTATATGCTGCTTTCTTTACTGACATACAAACGTTTTTCTGGAACATTTAATTTTGCTCTGGAAAACTAATGTTTGGAAATCTAAAATGTTTTTCTGTTGACTTGATAATGTCATAAAATAAAGATCTATGACAAAGTTTGTACTAAAAAAAAATAGGGTGCACAGTACTGTATGGGGATCTCATTAACTAGTTAAGTGCAGACTACAGTAAATGAATGAGTCTTGAATAAATGAACAAAGTTTCTAATGTAGCGCATCGTATTTGCCCAGTGTTTCAGCTATGAGATGTTGTGTGCATATCACACGGAGAACACATTTGAATTTGGCTAACATTTTTATTTTCTCTCAACGTGTTCAACCGCAAGGTGGCTGCACAAGAGTTATTTAACTGCTTTGTGCTGAACTTCATTTGGCTCAGTTTCGATAGTGTTTCCACATACCTGCGTGTTCCTGATTCTCAAAAGATCATCCATCATCTGTGCATGCTAATTAATCCACCTAATAATTATAAAAAACATCCTACTGTCAGACAGGTTGCATCTTGGCCGGTGTGTGTAGTACAGAAAGAAGTGGGATTCACCTGCTTGTCCCGGGTGTCCCGGCTACTAATTTGTCCACCCCTGCCTTCTACTATTTTTGTCGTGTTTAACTGCACAGTGCTAAGGATGTACGGACGTTGCATTAACTCTCTGCCTTTTTTGTGTGTGATTAAGGGGGGACGGCCTGTTGAAGACCACTCTGGACCTTTTCCACCAAGCTGAGGCAGGTCATCAAACTCAATTGTCTGGCTCGTTTTCCTTTTCAGCACACAAGCTCAGGTCACTAAGACAGATGAAGTCCCTGGTAAAGACAGATCAATATGTTATTAAAAGCAGCAGTCATTGTTTGTCTGTAAGATGCTCCATCTCACCCTTCGGCCTCGGGGCTTCCACAGGGAGCTTGTGGGGAAACTGCTGAGCCTGGTAGTGTGAGCTGTTGGCCTACAGCCAAATTTCCACCCTTCCCACAACAGGCTCTGCCCTGGGAGAGTGAGAGGATCTGCTTAGGTACATAACAAACAGCTCTGCTAAGGACAGTAAAAACCTCAGCACACAGTGCAGTCTTTCACTGCTAATAAGACTCATTCTGTTGCTCTGAGGATCAAGTTATTAATTTATAAACCTACTGCAATTGATCTATATGCTTCGGAGGTCTACGGTGTTATGGCAGGTAAAAGCCTGTAACTGCATTTCCCAGGAGAAGACCAGGCAAGAAAGCTTAATTTTCTGGAAAAATTCGTTAAAAAAATAATTTGGTTCATGACCCAGAAGGGAAAGTGCCTGCTAAGTTCAGCCGCATCGCTCCACAATAGATAGTGACTTTGATGAGTCATGGCACATCATTTTAAAAGGCTAATGATAAATCCAACATTAACAGGAGAAAAAAGTTGAAAATGTAATGCAAGTTTGAGTCATTACGAGAATATCACGGTATTGTCGGATCAGATTACATTAGAATCTCTATTTACTGCATTTGTAGCATATAATGTGATGAACATAAGCAAAGATTACAGCATGGGCCCCTGTACTGAGGAAAGAAAAAAAAAAAAAAAAAAAGTCGATGTTCACCCTCAACTTATTTTTAACGGAAGCCTTAAGGCAGTTAAGTGAAATAGGGAATAAAACACGATGGGTCATGATGTTATAGGAAAATAGTCAACGGCGGGGTGGTGTGATTCGACCCGGCATCCTGAATTGTATTATTTCTCTCATACCACAGCAATTTGCCAGTGCTTACAATTTATGTATAATTGTAAAGTGTGTATAGATATGTTTAATGTTGTGGCATGTCCACAAAAAGCTAGTTCCTGTCATCAATTATGTTATAAAAGCTATAAAGTTGTTCCCTCACCAGCCTCTCTTTTTTTTTCTTCTTTCTCTCGACGTTAATAAGACCAACAAAAAAAAAAATCAGCTTGAACCTGCGAAACCCTCTGCTCTGAAGAATCTTCCGTGTCAGAAAATGTAAATGTACAGCTTCACCTTTGACTGTTATGAAGCACTGACACTGGAGACTCCTTCCATAAATGTGAAATAAATGACTGCACATATAAAACTTCTCCAATTAAAAAAAATAATCAGTGCCTTCTGACCAGTCAGATGAATTGAGAACTCAGCAGTTCTGTGGTATAAATTCTGTCAATAAATGGATAAATTCAGCTAATGTAAAGCAAATTTGGAAAAAATAAGAAAAACTGTTAGATTGCATCAGTAAAGGTCTTAGTATAATATAGATGTATGAAAACCACAAATTTGTTCCCTCTGGAAAAGTGTTTGTCCTTTTAGAGATAGGACACATTTTCCACATGTACTGCTTAATAGACTGAAGAATTCGCGAAAGTTTTGCACAAAAAGGAGATTTGCGTGATTATTTTATTACCACACCAACAACTGTCCTTAGATAAAATTCACTTTTTGTGGTGGATAGAGATTAGGTTTAAAAAAAAAAAAAAAAGACACTTGAGTATTCCTGAATATTGACAGTATGTCAGTCAGGACATTTGTGATTATGATTGTGTCTAATTCAAAACTTCCTGTTTATTTTCAGCTACTGTCAGAGCTGGGTCTACAGCTGTGCTCCTTCCTGCAGTCCTTCTCTTTACAGGTAAAATGCACTATTCATCTCTGAAACATGCTCAAACCCAACCCCATTACCCTCACACTTTCATTCAGGACCCCGCCCTGAAGGTCTGTAATGACTATCATCTATCTCCGAGACAGAGGTGTGATGCGGCTATCAGTGTTAACTAACCCCGCGTGCTCGGGACAAGCTCGGGCTACGCATAATCAGACTGCCTGGTGCCTGAGCACAGCCTCTGCTCATTAATAACCTCCAGCAGGCCTGCTCTGTAATGCACTTTCTAAACTCTCCAATTATTATACAAGATGTCCAACTTTGGGATCGTCAATGGGATGTTCTTCACAAGGGACTTTTTGGTAGAAGAATTACAATATAGAATTGTGTTAAAGGAGCTCACTATGTAGGTCTGAGAAACCTTTTCCTTACAAATTAAACTCCCAGAATATTTGAGCCTACATGGTAATCCTCCAATGTGCTTATGGGAATGTGACTCATACCACTAAATCATAGAGCTACAAAGGATGTGGTGAGAGGTGTTAATTAATGATCTTTTTTAGTGTTTATAATCAGTTTATAAAAATGATTGTCTTACATAGGTTTGTGTGTGTGTGTGTGTGTGTGTGTGTGTGGTGGTCTGAGAGAACCCGTTGGATGTCACTGTGGCTGAATTCTGGGGGAAAAAAAAAAAAAAAGCCAGAACAAAAAAAATCAAATTTTGACAATTTGACATTTTTGGCCAGTAATATACTTTGTACATTACTAATATACTTCTTCTTTAAGAAAACATTAATGTAGTTCACCAGAACAATGTGGAGATGTTTTTTTTAAAAACTGATTTTATAATCTTTCCTAGGCTTTCTGCAAAAAACATTTTTAGTAAGGAGCCAGTTTAACAAACATGGTGGTAAAAGCAGTCAGTCTATCTAAAGAAATCATTGCATGATATCTAAAGAAATCATGTCTGCAATGCATAAGCACGATCACATCATCATCAAAAACAGAGAAGAGCACTTACACACTCCCTCCAGATTACAGCAGACAAAGTTTTAAAATGTTTAAACAGCCTAATAAAAATATAGGAAATTTAGCCAACAGAGCTCACTGAGCTAATCAGTAATTATTTCAGCACTGATGTAAGAGTGAAGCATGAACAGTTTAAATGCAGTGAGTGACTTTTACTTCAGGCGATTAGACTAGAGAGACTGAGGTGGATGACGATCATGATTCAGGTGATTACACATTTCCCATCATAAACATATAATATTTTCAATAAATAGCAGCTACTTTTAGACGAGTGTATTAGTGTGTCAGTGGAATTAGAGGGGAATCTTTAACTGTATTTTTTTTTTTCCTTTTACTTTTGGGGGTAACCAAAAGAGAATTGTGGTTGAGATACATGGAAAAAAGGAAGGCATGTAGTTTTAAGATCGGATTGAGATCTGGGGCCAGGTCAGCACCTTGAACCCTTTGTTGTGTTCCTCAAGCCATTCCTGAGCAATTTCTGCAGTGTGGCAGGGCGCATCATCCTGCTGAAAGAGGCCACTGCCATTAGGGCATACCGTTGCCATGAACTGGTGTACTTGGTCTGCAACAGTGTTTAGGTAGGTGGTACGTGTCAAAGTAACATCCACATGAATGCCAGGACTGAAGGATTTCCAGCTGAACATCTCCCAGAGCATCACACTGCCTCCACCAGCTTGCCTTCTTCTCATCGCGCATCCTGGTGCCATTTCTACCCCAGACAAGCAACGCACATGCACACGTCCGTCCACATGGTGTAAAATGACGTGATTCATCAGACCAGGCCACCTTCTTCCATTGCTTAATGGTCCAGCTCTGCTGCAGTGGACGGGTCCATTCACTGCGTGTTCTGACACCTTTCCATCATAGCCAGCATGAACTTTTTCAGCAATTTGTGCTACAGTAGCTCTTCTGTGGGATCGGACCAGACAGGCTAGCCTTCACTCCCTGCGTGCATCATTAAGCCTTGGCTGCACATGACCCTGTCACTGGTTCACCGGTTGTCCTTTCTTGGACCGCTTTTGGTAGGTACTAACCACTGCATACTGAGAACACCCCACAAGACCTGCTGTTTTGGAGATGCTCTGACCCAGATGTCTAGCCATCACAATTTGGCCCTTGTCAGAGTCACTCATATCCTTATGCTTGCCCATTTTTCCTCTTCCAACACATCAACTTTGCAAACTGACTGTTCACTTGCTGCCTAATATATCCCACGCCATGACAGGTGCCATTGTAACGAGATTCAGTGGTTTGAATGTTATGGCTGACAGCCGTTGACTATTAAATTGAAATACTAAAATAGTTGTGTTTCTTCTCATAGCTGGTGGATGAGGAGAAAATGCTCCTGACGTCTGAGACTGAGAAACTGGCAGCTTTTTGTCAGCAGCTACAGATTTGTGCCAAGACTCCTGTCCAGGGGAAGAGTGCTACGTTCCAAAAGGTAACATGCAGATAAAAAAAACACAAGAACCAAAATAAAAGAAATAGAATTGTATAAAAATGGATTGTGTGAAAGAAATATTATGCAGTATTAAACATTTCTGCTCATACAGCAGTTGGATAAAACTAATATAAAAGTAAAACCGCATCAAAGCCTTTTGCAAATATAAGTGTAAAATGCAGAAATACACAGCCTTGAATAGCTATGACACGTTAAATAACACAAAACAAAATGCAAATCAGTCACTTCATGTTCCAGAAACAAATCTCTTTTGTAGTAAGTATTATTTTATATTTATTTTTTTATGTATTTAAAAATTTTATCGCATGCATACAGATTCATTCGTATTTATTTATGAAACATGATGTGACTATTTGAGACAGTTGTACATTTACATGTATTCGTTAAATGTGCTGTGATTAAATACTGATAGTTTTATTGTAATTTTATACTCTAATGATACCAAATTCAGCTTGTAAAATCCCTTTGTGCTCCAGCACCATGGGAAAAAATTGGAATTGTGTTGTGGCCACTATTTGATCGTGCATACCATCGGACTGCATCACCCTCACCATGCCCACTTTTATTATCTACTGATGGATCAGAGATGGTTTGTGGCTGGTGGTCCAGGGCATCTTAGGAATATTGATGGCATCATGAATTCTGCTAAGTATGAGGATATTTCAGTCCAAAACATGGTTGCATCTGCCAGGAGGTTAAGACTGGGTTCTAGGTGGCACTTTTTTTTTTTTTTTTTTTTTTTTAAACAAGATCAATACCCCAAACATTCAAGTCAATACAGAAATATTTGCAGGATTCAAAATCAGCATTTGCAGTGATCATCTCATTATCCAGAACTGAATTGAAGAGGACAGTCACACGAACAAATCTCAGAATATAAAGGAACTTGAAAGGTTCTTCACGGAGCAGGGTTATAGATCCTCTATAAGGATGTATTCTTCTCTGCTGATAATTATTAGTGTGTGGATGTTTGTTTGTTTGTTTTTAAACAGAAATAAGTGCTATTTTGTTCTTGTATCTTATGTGAGCTCATATGCTCATGCCAATAATTCTGGAGTCTGTGCTCAGAAAAAGAAGCAAGAGTAGAATCTTTCAGTGCCTCCCCTGCAGCTTTCAAGAACATTATATAGTAGCTACTGCAGAGAAAACAATTACATGTGAGCCGACCCGCCTCAGCGATCATCTGTCATAGGAACTAAAGATTGTTGTCTCAGGGTGGACATGATTGCTTTTCTGAAACATGGGCCCAAACAACCATGCTGTTAAATGTATTTTTGGAAAGCTTGGTCATCGAACGATCAATCTGTTTCTCTTCTGGTTTTGCGCAGGTGGATTCGACTATACACAACACCAAAGGCGTGATGACAGTGGTGGCATCTCTCCTACCTCTGTGTAATAAACTCATCAGAAAGGTATGACAACATGCAGAACTTTTTATCCCAATTTCATGCCCAGTTTTTTTTCCTCTGTGATTTCTCTACTAGCCATGACCCATGCACACAGGTTACACTTTTATTTTCTCTAAACGTATGTGCATTTGAATACCTGTCAGGACAAAACACTGTCACAAATGAAACTTTGATCATATTTATTGGAGAGACAGATTATGATTACCAAGGGTCATATTTTGACATTAAAAACCTTTGCTTTATATATTCATTAAATACATTACTTTTGCTAAAACAAATAGCACTCTGAATGCAAGGAACAGTAAAATAATATTCAGAACATTTTCATAATATGAATATAAAACAAATGCAAGAAAATATGTAAAATGATCAATATTCAAATCTAAAAAAAGGAGTCATGTGAAATATCTTCAAGCAAATTATTTTGCTTCAATAATTAAAAAGGAGCTCAGTATAAAATGCGTAGCATTATCTAAAAAAAAAAAAATTGGCAGAATGTTATACATTTATTTAGTAAAATTGTAAATGAAAAAGGTTTTTAAAAAATGCAAAATCCCAGTTAATACACTCCTGGGCACAAAAAATGGGCCAAGCCCAAACTGGCAAAATATTAAGTTTTAATGATCTTAACAACAAATCATTGGTCAGGAAATTAGCAAGACTTAAACAAATACTGTAGATCTCTCCCTGCTCTATCCATCCTGGTTCCATCTATGAGCTTATCAGGCCCTTGATGGGCTGCATGATGTGTGGCAGATAACCAAATAATGACCAATCTTTTTTTAAAAAAAAAAAAAAAAGCATCCCAGAAGATACTTTTGGAAAGTTTTGTACACCCAGACATGCATTAGATTGAATACAAACATTTTAATCATTATCATGATTCTACCTTTGTGAACAAGAAGACTGAATTTCCCCGTTTCTAGCTTTTCCCCCAAACAGCTCACTGCAGCAAAAGTAAACGATGGTGGCACAGGAGCTCTCAGGGGTGCATATGTTTAATTCTTGCTAATTTTCTTGCTAATTTTCTGACTAAAGACCATTAAAAGCTTAATATTTTGCCATTTCGGGCTTGGCCTATTTTGTCTTTGCCCGGGAGTGTAGAGTATGACATTCATTAAATTCTTTATCTGAAAAAAGACTTTTCAGATAAAGAATTTAAGGATTTAAGAATTTTAAAGAATTTAATTTACTCTCCTTTAGGAGTGATGTTTAATACACTTCAGCCTTAAAGGCACACCCTACCCTATATTATATTTAAAATATGAAAAATGTTACATAAGGCCACACGTAAGCTTAAACGCAACACTGAATATGAGATGGTGATAATATGGAAAACAATTGATAATATTTTGCTTATCCTTTCCTCTCCACCTCTTCCTGTCAGTGTAAATCAGAGTGCGGCAGTCTGGATTCCTCTCAGGTCTGGAGGGAGAGGCAGCACACTCCGGTTAAAGAAGACGCACTGAATGGCAAAAGCTCCAACGGCTTCAGGGTCAAACCCCTGGAGCAGCACATGGCCAATCTCACCTTCTTAGAGAGCAAGTAGCTCAGAGCCCTTACAGCCCAAAGCTAATGAAACCTGGAGTATTATTCTACACGCACACACACGCACACACACACGCACACACACACGCACACACACACGCGCACACACACGCTTTGCCGCATATGTTTTCTGTTGTGCAGTGGCTCCTGGCGTTCCTGCTGCACTACTCCCATATACAGTAAGGTCCAAAAGTCTCATACCAAGAACTGTTTTTATTTCATAACATTTACATTTCACAACTTAGGTTATTCTTCACTCAAGTATGATTTAATTAAAAAAAAAAAAAAAAAAGAGGTAGCAACAATATTATGCTATTTAGAGCCAACTCTTAGGATAAAATGTAGAAGAAAGTCACAGTAGGTCATGTATTACAGTGATGTTATCATGGGTAGGGGTGTTCTTAAAACGTTTTATCAGTTTAAATCCTGGCACATTAATACAGAATTCAGTTATTGCGATGCGCTCAGAGGTTTGGTATACTGAGGAGTTTACACTGGCTTCGAATGCAGCTCAGCCAATCAGATCTTAGAATCGGTTTTATAATACAAAATAAGACTCATAACAGGGGTAATGGAAAAGTTTTATTTTTCTGGTGGACTTTTTTGAGATTTCTTCTTATGATTTGGATTTTTGTCTTGCTGCATGATACACCCACATTTTGTTTTTAGCCTGTCGAATTTTTTATTGTGAGACATACTGTTGCCTATTTTAACGATATCCTATATTAAGATTTGCACTTCTGACTGTTGGTCATTCAATATCAGATGTTTATTAATGTGGTCATTCAGTGATAAATGATAACATTGCTTGTAGGACGTTGAATACACATTCCATCAAAACAATAAAAAAAATAAATGTGATGTAAAGGATACTAAGATACATTTCATTTTTTATAAGAAGTTCTTAAACAACTTTGATAGTTTTTTTGGATAATGATATCAACTGAGTAAAAATGTTATATTGGTGTTATATCGCTAACGAAATAAAAACAGTTCTCTCGAGACTTTTGGACTCTGCGGCATATACACCAAAAAAACAAAAAAAAAAAAAAGAAACTTTCTCTTTCTCTTTCTCTTCACATAAATCAGTGCATGTTTTGGGGTCAATTCCAAACTGCCCTGCTATTTACTACTGTTCAGAAAAAGCTACCGCTAAGACGGAGTTTATATTTTTCACTAAGTGATACTGTGTTAACAGAATAGCTTGAATTATAAGTGAAATCCTCCTCGGTTGTTTTAGTGTAGGACACTGACACACTGTATTTAATGCATCTGCCTCATTTACATGTTGACGCCAAATACGTCCAGTTTCCGTCGTCTCTCAGGCTGTCAGCACCAGGACGCGAGGCACCATGTCACGGACTTTCCAACGTGCCGAAAATTACTGTGTTCCCACAAAGCAGTGCTGAAGAATGTCGCTTCAGTATAAAAGTGATCTTTATGGTATTAAAAGGAAGTTTCGTTTGTGTACTTGTAGTGACAGTAACTGCCTCCTCATATGGACTGTCCTGTAGGTCACTGTGATTCGTACCGTTACTTGAAACATGAAATATGCCGAGCTCTGGTACAGCAACTCCAAACGGTCAGGATGACGACTTTCTGAAAATCAAAACACTTGACTGCTTTGGAGTGAGTGGTTCAGACGGCACAATCTTACGTTTCCTCTCTGCCTCACGTCTCACTTACTATGATTGGAAGCTGAGTGAAGTGTCCAAAACGTATCTGTTCATGTGTGAAGTTTCAGAACACGCTCGTAATTGTCGTTTCATGAACACTGCAGTCAGACTGTACGCTTTAGTGATGACTGAGAAACTATGAACATGAGTGAAACTAGTTTTGGACCATTTGGATCCTTTTGACAGTTGAATGATTGTTAAACAAAGAAAGTCTAAATATACATTATTTTTCTTAAATTGTGGACAGTGTCATTTATTTGTGTATTTACAAAATCTTGTGTGTGTGTGTGCATGTGCGTGCAGAATATGGTAATATACACATCATGTAATAACCAAACTGAACCAAGACTGGCAAGTCCAAATAAACGTCTGATCCTGGTAACAGTCAGATCTTTCAAACTATTTCAGATTATTTAAATCAGTTATTTGGCCCCAGTACAAAAAAGGTGGAACAAGTCAGTGTTGGCTACATTCTTCTTCTTCTTATTATTATTATATCCAGTACAAAACTAAATAATAGAAATAAAAAAATAATAATAAATATGAACATATACTGGATCCAATGAGAATGTCCTTTAGTCTTGGCCATGTAGTCGTTCATGTCTCATCTGAAACGTTTTCTTTTTTGCTGAGGTCATTTGTGTAACGTTGATTTCAGAGAGACTCTTGCGGTTGAGTACTTCGTTTAGAGACAACGTCCTCATACTGTTCTCTGGTCAGAAGGCCTTTGGTGATGGTTTTGCTCTCTTCCAGTTTGGGTAAGATGACTGCTATGTAGCCGTCAGTGGAGGGCTGGTCAGAAGAGGACAAAAACAAACACACAATTAACATGTACTGTACTGAATCTAATATATTTACGACAGGCAGCACATTTGTGAAAAATCGGCAAAAGAAAATGACAATCATTGGCTGTTTCTATTAAATATTGTTATGAAAGCATACTATAACCCAAACAGGCATCTCCAGAATTATTGGCATCCTTCAAGAGACTTGAGTTGGGAAAACTATTCAATGTTTTAAAAAAACAGGACTTTCTCTCAAATGAGAGAAAAATGACAGTATCACCCATGACACATTTTAACATTGCTCTCGCTATCCTGGAACAGTGATGTTTTTAACCAAATATAAGGTTGCACATCTGTAAAATCCCTCCCTAAGGGGAAAAAAAAACCCAAAGAGACAGATGGTGGTGGAAGCACACAAGTCGGGTAATGGATATACAAAATACATCATCAGATAAAAATCCCGTTAAGCATCATCATAGCCATAATAAATTAAAGTTTCATAAGGACAGGGAATGAGGCAAAGATCATCACACTAACATCCACAGTTTCTGAGTTACACAGTTTTTGTGGTGAATGTTGTGGTTGTAAAATCAATTAAACCACCTCCAGAACAAGCTGTTCAGAAGAGTTCGATAAAAGAAGCCTTTTCTGTGAGCCGCCCACAAAATGCAGCTCCTGACCCTCACCAAGCTTCTACAATTAGAACTGCGTGGATAGATGAGGCCAAATATCAAACTTTTAGCGATGAAAACACGAGCAGTTTACAGAACTGTGGACTGCATACAAGGACAGGTATGGTAATGGATTATTGATACAAGGTAGTGGTGCCAATAATTTAGAAACAAGTATTTTGCAGGAAAATCTGCACTAACTAAGAAACAGTGTTGTGTGGGGAAAAAAAATGTTTAAAGTGTACAGTTTGGGGTAGTTTAGATTACGCTTTACTGCATCCTCTTAATACACCAACATTCTTCTGTCCAAAAAACTGTCATTTCTATCTAGACTTTATTATTAGAAATCTCCCCAGAACAAGTAGATAGAGACCCTGGTATTAAATTTTGTTTTCATTTCAAATTGTGAGCTCTGTGATGAACCACTTCAAAGTAGGTTGACTCCTGCATGAAGCTTCTGAGTTACTGCAAGAACATTTTTAAGGTTACCTTCTCCAGTAGCAGATCAGGACGTTTCAGGATGTCTTCATTGACTTCTAAGAGGCGTCCTCTGATACAGCTGTGAGAAAAACCAAACAGGGAACAGACCTGAGCTTCTGGATTAACACATGCAATTAATTAGTGCAATATCTAGTATAGTCTTGAGATACGAGAGGGACTGTTTTTTTTTTTGTTGTTTGTTTTTTTTAAAAAATGTATTTACTCCTATTCTCTTCCTCTGCCAAAGGACTTCTGACCAAACCCACCGCTTCCACAGACACTTCTGACACTCCAGTAGTCACTGGCTCCTGAGACATTTTTTGCTGCGGGATTTCAGTTCCAGTGAACACCTGTAGTGTGTTTAACTTTGTGCCTTCAGACTGTGCTTGAAGCAAGTGCATCTCCTGATTGAGCTTTGCAGTATAAAGCCTCTGAGGTTAGATATGTAACTCACCCGAAGATGGTGTACTCAGTGTCATCTGTGCACATTATTCTGCACAGCGGAGCAAACTCTGTCAGGAACTGGCCACCCTGTAAGAGTTCATGGATGAAGTTCATACTTTGTATATTTCTAACAGATACAGTAATATGAGAGTCAGCATTAGGAAACGAACTCACTCGCTTTGATTTGCCAGATACTTTGTTGTTCAGGCGGCTGCATCCGTCACTGATACGGTAATCGATGCTCTTGATTTTGCGTCCCTGCTGGAGGATGGGGTGAGACTCTGCAAGAGTGATGATGCAGATCCTGTTAAAAAAAAAAAAAAAAGGTGTCCGTTAGATCGTCCTCCAAAATAACTAAATGTATCACAAGAAAAACTCAAAAGCACAGATCTACCTGTTTGAGTGCTGTAGGATGCAATGGTCTTCACACGATCTTCCTTTCATATCTGAAAGTGAGTCAACAAGTCAATACTTATCATCCACTTTTCTCATCCTGTAAAACTTTAAAACTAGCTTTTAACACTCCTGCTTGCTCTGACCAGCTATCAGCTGCCAAAACACAGCCTGAGCTGCTCAAACTGGTAGACTAACTTTATTTCCCAGCTTCGTTATGACCTGAATAAACTGATCAATAGATGTTTGAGAGTTTCTAACTGCACTGTTGTGTCATTTTCTTAAAAACAACTTGTCTCTGATGTTGCACAGGTTGTGGTAATTTCTGTTCTACCAGTACTTACTATCTGGCAAATATGGTCTACCAGCTTGAGCAGATCAGCCTGTGTTTTGGTGGCTGGTCTGATGAAGCTGTATTTTTCAGGAGGGTTGGTACATCATGTTGCATCAGTTTTCTCACTTTCTGCTTTAGCTAGATACCACAGGAACAAAGATCCAGTCCAAATGCACCTTCAACTCCAAGAGGCATCATCAGGAAGAGGAGGTGTAATCTGGTCACATGTTTACAAACGTATTAAAGCAGGGGTGTCCAATCTTATCCACAAAGGGCCAGTGTGGGTGCAGGTTTTCATTCCAGTCAAGCAGGAGCCACACCTGATTCCAGCTGTTTAATCAGTTGATCTTGGATTTCAGTAGACTCAGGTGTGGCTCCTGCTTGGTTAGAATGAAAACCTGCAACCACACCAGGACACTCCTGTATTAAAGTATTATTATTATTATTATTATTATTATTATTGTTGTTGTTGTTGTTGTTGTTATTGACAGGAAGTACCTTTAAGTGTCAATCAAACTGTCTCTTACTCAAGTCAACATGTAAAATGCAAATAGCTCTTCTGCATTTACATGAGCAATATATAAGCTCTGTAACTCATGAACTTAAAACCAGTCTCATGGCATGTTCACACTTCCCTTAAACTGTCAATCAAACTGTCTCTTATTCACTTCAGCCTGTAAAATCCAAATACTTCCACCAAAATCGATTAAAAAAAAAAAAAACCTTCATAAAAGCGACATAAGCTCTGTAACTCAGGAACCTAAGCTACTGCCACGCTCCATAAGAGTGTGAAAGTTAGAGCTATTCAGGAAGCAATAACACAACCCAAGTGTCTGAACTGCCCTCACCTGTTTTATACCATCGTGTATAATAGCGATCAATCACAGATGGAGATCTCTCATGTGCTTCTGCCATCGCAAATACCAAATACACGACCTAATACTCTCTCCAAACACCGGCTTCCATGACGGACCACAAATCAGCCTGCACACTGTGTCCAACCGTTATTAGGAACCGGTGGGAAACATAGACGTAGTGCTTCTGAAATAACTAAAGGCGCTTTGCGTTTCATAAGTGCTCAGTAAACTGAAAATATAATTATTTCGTTGTCTTTCTTTAATAAAAGTCTTTATTAGAAGACTTATTAGAAAAGAAATGAACTGACACGACGATAAGGGACAGTTATGCAGAATAAACACAGTTCTGTGGCTGAATTCCAAATAAATTCACTCTTCCTGAGTTAGCTTACTATGAGGGTATAATGTAATAAAATGTACAGTTGTGTCCAAAAGTTTTGAGAATGACACAAATACTAATTTTCACAAAGTCTGCTGCTTCAGTGTTTTTAGATCTTTTTGTCAGATGTTACTATGGTATACTGAAGTATAATTACAAGCATTTCATAAGTGTCAAAGGCTTTTATTGACAATTACATTAAGTTTATGCAAAGACTCAATATTTGCAGTGTTGACCCTTCTTTTTCAAGACCTCAGCAATTCGCCCTTTCGTGCTGTCAATCAACTTCTGGGCCGCATCCTCAGTGATGGCAGCCCATTCTTGCATAATCAGTGCTTGGAGTTTGTCAGAATTGGTGGGTTTTTGTTTTTTCACCCGTTTCTTGAGGATTGACCACAAGTTCTCAGTAGGATTAAGGTCTGGGGAATTTCCTGGCCATGGACCCAACATTTCGATGTTAAGTTCCCACTTAGTTATCACTTTTGCCTTATGGCAAGGTGCTCCATCATGCTGGAAAAGGCATTGCTCGTCACCAAACTGTTCTTGGATGGTTGGGAGAAGTTGCTCTCGGAGGATGGTCTCAGGATGCTTTACTGTTGGCATGACACAGGACTGAACCTCTCTCCTTGAAGTTCTTGATGATCCGATAAATGGTTGATTTAGGTGCAATCTTACTAACAGCAATATCCTTGCCTGTGAATCCCTTTTTGTGCAAAGCAATGATGACTGCACGTGTTTCCTTGCAGGTAACCATGGTTAACAGAGGAAGAACAATGATTTCAAGCCCCACCCTCCTTTTAAAACTGCGGTTAAGCCAACCGCGTTTCCAGAAACCACGGTTCATCTAGCCGCTCGTGCAATTCTGGGGCGCGGCTTTTAGACACTTAGCGGCAATAACACCGACAACGGAAAGCGAGCGTTAATATACTTTGGATCTATCTGTTAATATAATTGGGCCAAGTGGCTACTTTGATTAATTATATTCATTATAAAATGGACATTTCAAATTGGTAGTGATGATCAAACCCACTAAAATTAGTTCACAGTGACCTGCTCTATTGTCACAATAATAATGAAATAATTTTACTGTAGAATTTTAAAGTATTTGCTTCTCAAAGTCAGTGGCTCTGTCAGTATAATTGTGCCAGGAGGCTAATTTGAAGCATAAGAAAATGCACATTTCAATTTGGTAGATGACCAAACCCACTCAGATCATTTCACAGTGAGCTCCTCTATGGTCAGGATAAAGATCAATGAATGCTACAGTAGAATTAATTCATCTGTATTGTGAGCATAGAGGAGCTCACTGTGAACTGATATCATTGAGTTTCGTCATCTACCAATTTGAAATGTCCCTTTTATAAAGAATCAAAATAGCCTCCTGGTTCAATTATATTGAAAGATTCACTGATTTTGAAGAGCAATACATTTAAATTTCTACAGTAAAATTCTACTTTATATTTCTAAATTAATTCCTTTCTACTGTAAGCATAGAGTAGGCCACTTTATACTGATTTGAGTGGGTTTGAGATTTGAAATGTCCATTTTATTTCAGCAGTACCTAAGGAAATATTAATATTTAATAATATAATAAAAGAAATATGAATATTTTTGGTGTCAGAGACTTCCTCTGTGAAATGATCCGTCTATATTTTTAAAAATTCTATCCATGGTTAGATTTATAATAATTATATTTGATATTATAATATTAATATAGATATTTATAGTATTATATTTTTTATAATATTTTTTAAATATAATAATAATAATAATAATAATAATAATAATAATAAAGTTTCTTAAATTATGTTTTTGTTTTTATTTGCCTTAATAATTTATACCGTCTCCATAAACTTGATGGATTTTGCACATTATTTAAAAGTAAAGGCGCAAATATGAAAACGTTTACCCTGGATACTCATAAATACTGTGACCTGTTGTGTGTTGGTTTTGTTATTTATTTAAATTTCAGTTTGTATTAAAGTTAAGTTGCTTTGGTTGTGTAGGAGCTCGCGGGCGCGCGCTTTCCGCTTTCGGTGTTATTACCGCTAAGTGTCTAAAAGCCGCGCCCCTCAATTGCACGAGCGGCCTGATTAACCGTGGTTTCAGGAAGAGCGGCTGTCTTAACCGCAGTGTCGGGAGAAGGTAAGGAACAGATTAATGTCAAACTACTCTAAACGATTAAGTCCTGCTTTAATAATGAACCATAATGAATAAATTAAGTGACGTGTTAAAAAGTGTTTATCCAGTTTAAAACACGACACGTGCAGCCAAGTGAAAGCGGATATAAATGTAAAGCGGGATGTTTCCTGAGCTGATTATATCCTGCTATGATCTCTTTACATCTGTTTGGTCAAAAATAATCATTCTGGTTAGAGGATAAGAAGAACAATAAAAGTAAAGATAAATAAATAAAGGGTTTGGTTTTGTAATGTTGGGTTTGTGGTCCTGATGGAGCATTGTGTGTTTATAACCTTTCCCAGCCAAATGGTTTCTACTCAGTTCAAAAGATCAATATTATTATTCTCACTTTGTGTTAGCCCCCTTTATACACTTTTATAAACACACACACACACCCCATCATCATGATGTCTGGGTGTAGATTTGGGTTTTATATGAAGTGTGTTATGTTTAAAGAGCATTATCAGTAATTCTAAAATACATCTCCACTGAATACTGTTATGACATCCAGCAGTGATGTGTGTGATTTTACAGCAAGATGTTTATGTCTCTACAGTGAATCCAAATTATGTCATTAAATAAAATATAATGAATGATATAAATAATATAATGTAATATGTAAATTCTATAGTCAGTGATAAATTATTCGTGGAAGAGGGAAAGGATTTGGTACATTAGAAACGAGATGAACAGCACAGGTGTGGATCAGGACACATCAACAGGTGCAATCTTTAACTCCTTATAATGTGAACATCAACACACAGCTCTCTCACCGTAACTGACTTGTACATGACATGAGAATGACATCCACACAAAAACAAAATACCCTGATAATCCTCAGAGACAGGACAGGAGAGAAACCAAACAGGAAGTGGCAGGAAGGACATTAAATCTATGTTTTAAAAAAAATTATAAATATATAGATTAGTGCACATGTCTGACAAGTAAAGAAAATACAAAAGAAGAAACTCTTTTTAACCCCAAATTACCCAAAATCCTTTAAAATTATATTAATGTGATAAAGTTCCCCCATTCATTCATACACTATATGGCCAAAAGTATTGGGACACCTGACCATCACACCCATATGTGCTTGCTGAACGTCTCATTCCAGATTTATTCCCTGTGTTTGTTGTTATAATGAGCTCCACTCTTCTGGGAAGCTTTCCACTAGATGTTGGAGCGTGGCTGTGGGGATTTG
>CM075025.1:9138240-9165438 GCA_037576675.1 Pangasius sanitwongsei | reverse complement strand
TGGTTGTGTAGGAGCTCGCGGGCGCTCGCTTTCCGCTTTCGGTGTTATTACCGCTAAGTGTCTAAAAGCCGCGCCCCACAATTGCACGAGCGGCTACATTAACCGTGGTTTCAGGAAGAGCGGCTGGTTTAACCGCAGTCTTTTAAAGCTTCCAGTCTGTTATTCTAACTCATTCAGCATGACAGAGTGATCTGCCTTGTCCTCGTCAACACTCTCACCTGTGGTAACGAGAGAATCACTGACATGATGTCAGCGGGTCCTTCTGTGGCAGGGCTGAAATGCAGTGGAAATGTTTTTTGTTTTTTTTTTGGTTTTTTTGGGATTAAGTTCATTTTCATGGCAAAGAGGGACTTTGCAATTAACTGCAATTCATCTGATTCACTCTTCATAACATTCTGGAGTATATGCAAATTGCCATCATAAAAAGTGAGGCAGCAGACTTTGTGAAAATTAATATTTGTGTCATTCTCAAAACTTTTGGCCACAACTGTAGTGACAAAATAGTTACTGCGCAGCCGTTTGGCACATGGCTGTGTTGCCAGATTGGATTTTTTAAATCTGGTGCGGGGTCGTCTTTCCGATGTGTAATACTTCCGATTGATTATTTTAATCAAATATAATGAATGAGTGAATTAATTCTTAACCTAAGATATGGCAGTTACGTTACTATTAGAAAGAACTATTTCTTTTTGACTATTTCTGTAACAACACAACACCAGAGGACTAATGTGAAAGAAGTATTTGTGAAATATTGTAATAATACTTATTAATCAGTAAATTACAAGGTTGCGGTTTAAATATAAATATAGAATTGTATGATATTTGGCTTGAAAAGCTGTAGGTATTGAAGCAAAGTTTTGGGTTGGTCTGCGTGATTTTTTTCACGCAGACCTGGCAACCCTGCTGACAGTAAAGATGGCGAGCCCCATCATGACAACATGCCATGTAGCGTGTTGTGCAAACCGGACTCCACACGTTCTCTCCTGGAGCCGCAGAGGTTTAATCGCCTTTGGGACGTGTAATTCAGTTGCTCTGTATGATCCACAGGTAACTGTCTTTAGTTTGTGTTTCTTAATGAGTTTATTTTCATTTAATATGTGCGGCTTCTCCTGGTGAACTAGCATGTTAGCTCATTCTGCCTGTGAACCTCTGATAGCAAGCTACAGAGCAAGTTATATACACGTTATAGACATAAAGCACATTGTATATAAAAAACCCAAACAACGACAACACATCAGAAGCAATTATTCTGTTGTAAAGTGTGTGTGTGTGTGTGTGTGTGTGTGTGTGTGTGTGTGTGTGGGGAGGCTTCATGTAATAAATTTGTTTGTTTCACTGTGAACATGCTAAAAAAAAGACTTGTACAGTCACATTTGTTGAAAAAAATCTTTTCTTTATTATTTAATCAAGAAAATGCCCGATACTTTTATAGAAAATGTATGCAATTTTTCCAGTTTTTAATCTAGTAATCATTTTATAAATAAAATTCCAGTATAAAAAAAAATAAAAAATCCAACATTTTGAAAAATTCCTCTGTAATAAACTTCTGAATAGGACTAGGGATGATGTAAAGTTTCATTTAGAAAGTAAGTTGTTTGGTTCTGAATATAGAAAAAAAAAACTGATTTTGGCAAAACCAGTTTTAATAAATAAAATGTGGTTTAATGTGTTTCAGTGTAGTTAATGGGGTTTATAAAAGATTTTGACATGTATGTCATAATAACACATAAATTGAAAATTGTTTAGGGGTATATGGCATCTGTTTCAGATAATGCAGGGGTCATGAGTGTACAAAAACAATGAAATTATTTAAATATTTTCCTTTAAATAATAATAATAATAATAATAATAATGATAAAAACTAGCTACTGAACAGTTCTGTTAGTTTTATTGAGACTTTTCTGAATGTCACTAAGTCTTTCCTGTTGTGTGGTTAGCCATCATGGTGTTTATTATCTGTCAGGAATATGGCTGATCTGATTTAGCCAAAAAGTGACAAGAGGTAACTGATCTTGTAAATGGAAAAAGTAACTTTTTTTTTTTTTTTTTTTTAATGACTGTTCTCCAGAAGGTGAAAGTTGTTGAGCTCCTGAATAAGCACAGAGGCAGGGTTAACACTGTGCAGTGGATTCACAGGGAGGACTGTGGTGAGCAGGATTTTTCTTCCTCCTGTCAGATTTCAATCTAGAAAATCATCATGGTTATTTATTTAAAAAAAAAAAAAAAAACCTTAATTAAGTTTTTGGCACTAACTGATCAGCGCTGCCTTCATACACTCAAAAATACAATTCAGTGAAATTGTAAATTGAAAAGTTCTTCAAAATGAAGAACTGTGTTGAGTTTCACAGATGTTCCTTCATCACAAGTAAGAAAAAATATTCAAATGGCATGTATTACAGTGTTAATAGTAAAAAAAAAAAAACACGAGGTGGGGATCCAAAAAGTATCAAATGCGAGCCAGAAAAACCTAAAAAAAACATTAAAAACCTAGTGTTAAGAAAATAAAGTGTTTCTCATCGGCTTGGTTAAAAGAGTTTAAATAGCTGGGTATGTTGTTCATGCTGCTTTTCTTTTTCAAGTCGACACAGTCGAGTCAGTGTTAAAGGACTGCTTTGTTAGGTAACTTTTAGCTTAGCTAACTACATTTTTAAAGTAACTTGCCCATTTAAAATTTTAAATTGTAATATTGGTTGAGGCCAAATCAAATTCAAAACTCATCAATCTCGTAGTGGCCTGTAAAATTGTAATACATTATGTCAAGCATTTATTTGGCACATGCTTTCAAATTTCTTTCCCATTGCAAAGTGTCATTTCAGAAAGAGGTTGTGGTAGTCGGGCATTTTAGCATCGTTGGAGCTCTATTTATGCCTAAAGTGACATCTCGGGTGCTTCTACCTAGCTCACTATGTTTCAGTTGATCATTTTCCCCTGGAGCTTTTCAGTTCACACTGACCAGGACATCATTCATTCACTGGAACCCAAAGCTTCGCTTAGTTGATTTCTCATAAAGTAAATATATTATGCAAATTGTCTTTATTGGACAGTAAAGTTATTATAAACATTCATTACCACTGTATACGATCAAATAAAGTGTATTAGTTAGTGTGCTTGAAGCCATTTACTGCACGTCACATTTAAAGTGAAGGTTTAGAAAAGTGGTGCCAGTTATAAACACAAACACAACAGGCTTCTATAAGTTGTGATCAGTACCTGTGGACCTGATCATTTTGTGTGTCAGGTTTTTACGCTGTACAATTGAACAAAACGTACAGCTCTATACAGATGATACTGGCAAATAAATAACATGGAGCGTCTTTCTGTAGGTGACGCAGATAAACAAACAAGCATGAAAACAGGAAAAGGGCCCCAGGAGTGGCTGTGTAACATGCACCATTTGACTATTTTATTAAAACTTGTGATAATGATAACATCTGTGGAACCTAACATGGTTAATTAGTGTGTCTTTTCATTTTGTAGTAGTGTATACAAGTGTATACAACTTTTGACACGCAAGCTGAGCGGAAATACAATCAGAACACTTCTGTGCTTCCTGTGTATGTGCATATGTATGTGTGTGTGTAATTTTTGCAGTAATTGTGAAACTGTTATCACAGGTCCAGAAACACAGCTGGTATCAGGAGGATCTGACAATAATGTTATTGTGTGGGAGGAGCAACATGGTCAGGTTTGTATCTTTTGTGTTCAGTGTGAACAGTGTGTGTATTTATAGCAGCATAAATGCAGTGACAATGTGCTGTGTGGCTTTGGATACTACAAAAAGTTTTTTATATCGTTATCTGTTCCAGTTTGCTGCGTCTGCGGTGTGTTCAGGCCACTCGGGTCCTGTGTGTGCTGTGGATGCTGTTCCTCTGTCTTCCTCCGACTCGCTGCTCGTCTCTGCGTCATCAGACTCCACCGTCAAACTGTGGATGTACAGCAAAGAAAAAAGTGAGTGCTGCCTTTTTTTTTTTTTTTTTGCTCGTTCAACTTCTTTTTTTTTTCTTCACTTCAGATGTTCCAGTATGTAACATAAGCTTAAGTTTCATGAGTTGCAAGTGTTTCAGTCCTGACATCTACTGGTAGGTTTTTAGAAAGCCCCTGGAAACACACAAAAAAAGTCTGATACTGAAGATGCCTTTTAATAATCATTAACAGCGGCAGATTTAAGTAGGGCTGGTGATATGACAGAAATAATACATCCCGATATTTGATGTTTGTATGAGACAATATGCATCATGATATCCTGTATGATCTAGCTAACAAATTGCCAGCAAAACAAAAAAGTGCTGCATGAAAACTATAAAAAAAAAAAAAAATTGAAGGAAAAAAAAAGTTGAATTTGATGACACTTTTATTTAATGCCTACAGAAACTAAACTGTAGCATCGAAAAGACAGAAAACAAACAAACAAAAAATCTGTAAAAGAAAAAAAATCTATAAAAGAAAAATTATATCAAATCAGCGGCTTCTTTTCAGTTCCGTTTAGTTTGTCATTATTTAAAAACATAAAAATATTCTAAACATATATTTAAGAAATATTAATTCTAATTAAAAGCAATAAAATGCATCAGATCACATGCTGACTGACAGCTTTTTCTCTTCTGATGTGAACAGTGCTAGTGCTAGAAAAGTGTGTAGGAATGACGGAGCGGAGTTTCTGCTGTGATTTTGTTTTTAAATGTGAGTCAGAATTGTTGCGCAGTGTGTTTTGGAGATAACTATGATGCCTGTTTCTTGCAGAAAGATGCAAAGATGAGGCAAAATTGCAACGATAACTCCCCCTTCTAGCTAGATTAAAAAGCTACACTGATTATAAGAGCATGGCACTACTACGTGCCGAAGTAGCGCGCACATATTACCTGGTTTAAAATCGTATAAACTGAGCTTTACTGTGATCCCTTTAGGGTTGTGAGTTCTGCGGTGAAGCTCAGCAAGATAATTTAGTTGTAATTTTCTGGTTATAACGTTGGGAGATGTTTTTATTGCCAGAAACTGTAGTCTTGGTTTTCCAATGTGCCCATTCGTAAGTAATAAGTATAATAAAAATGTATTCATTAGACGAAATACAACTTGCCTACCTTTTACAGTACTAGGTAGATCACTTCAAAAAGATGTGAGTTCCAACTGTTCCCACAATTAAGCTACTACACTCAAATAGTGTATATACAGTAAGTGCTAAAAAAAGCTGCTAGTGTTTGGGGTGAAAGGGGGAGCTGACGTGGCTAATTCCGATTGGTGCTTGACGTCATTTCTACCAAATATCGTCCAAATCAAATCATCGGGAAAAAAATCTCTCAAGTTGAAAAAAAAACGCATTGTTTTTTTCTTTCTTTTGTCGTCAGTGGTAAATTCTCCACAGGGGTTATATCTAACAGTAAAGAAGCTAATTAGGAAAAATAAGGTGATAGGGGCTGTAAAGGAAATTACAGAGCGTTCGAGGCAGAAATAGAAATTACAGCGTGTTCGAGGCAGAAATAGAAATTACAGAGCGTTCGAGGGAGAAATAGAAATTACAGAGCGTTTGAGGCAAAAATAGAAATTACAGCGCGTTCGAGGCAGAAATAGAAATTACAGAGCGTTTGAGGCAGAAATAGAAATTACAGTGCTTTTGAGGCAGAAACAGAAATTACAGAGCGTTTGAGGCAGAAATAGAAATTACAGCGCGTTTGAGGCAGAAATAGAAATTACAGAGCGTTCGAGGCAGAAATAGAAATTACAGAGCGTTCGAGGCAGAAATAGTTTGGTGATATAATTGCAGTGATGTTTTTGATGACCAGATCACTCCTGAGCACTTCCTTCGGGTATATACTGTATGTATGAAGCAAACCAAGAGTTTCTTTGCAAGTCCCTGCACCAGGGAGGCACCAGTGATTTGCCAACAAATCTGTTTGGTTGGTAATAACACAAATTAGCACGTTTGGTGTTTGGCCCAGTGAGCAATGAATCTGAATGTTTTGACCGAATATGTCGCTCTGTTTTTGTTATTATGCTCCACTTTGTGTTGACAGCAGCAGCACAACACAGCAGAGAGCATTTACATTTACATTTGCCAGATGCTTTTTCCAAAATGACTTCTAATTGAGCCAAGCAGTTGTGGGTTTAGGACCAAACAGTAGCAGCCTTGCAGTTGTGCTGCTGTGATGTCCACAGACAAGTGAAGGCAGATACACTAAATGGTAAATATTAACAGCTTGTTTCTGTATATTGGAAACATTTCATACAAAAATTAGATTTTCAGAGAGGAACTAACAAAGCCATCCGAAGTTGAACAAATGATCTCATGCTTAATATGCATCCTGTGTTCACACGTTGAAGGTGAGACAGGAAAATCCGATTTCACGTCTGAGACCAGTTTTAATGCATAATCAAAAATCATTTAACAGCCAGTCTTTTCAAAATGCATCACCGCTGTGTGAGTTCATTCTTATCCATGGTGTGTTTATGACCTCCACTAGCTGAATGCCTCCAGACGTTATCTTTTGGGAGCGGCTTCATGATGGATGTCTCCATAGCGCTGTTGCCAGGCAGCAGAGGTAAGCTGTGCATGCTTCCATGCATCAGGTAGCTTTTCCCTTCATGCCATTTGTCTCCATTGTCCTGGTTTGACTGAACGTCCTGTTAAAATCTTTATGCGTTAGCTTTCTGATGGAGCCATTATGCAACCCCTTAAAGCTTTATATCTGCTGTTGAGCATGATACATGTCCATTTGTTCATAGATGCAACCTTACAGTATGGATTTGTAACGTAACTAATTCTCATTTCTCGTTGATCTTTTAGTGCCCATCCTAGCATGTGGGGGGGATGACAGCAAAGTCCACCTGTTTGTGCAGATCAATGGACAGGTATGTATGAGTTCATATATAATATGTCACATTAAAATCTTAAAAAACTGCATATTATCATTTAAGGAACATGATAACCATTCGTGACTTACCATTCAGAAAAGAGTACATTGTGCTACTTCCTGGAAGTCTTGATGTCATTTCAAGGAAGATTTAGCATCAGAATGCTTGAGTCTGTGTCCTTACCAAGAAAAGAAAGTCAGATTTTTGACTTTTTATTTAAGCTACACCAGCTGTCAATGAAGTTGCTTGTGTTTCAGTTTCAGAAAGTGCTCACACTTCAAGGCCATGAGGACTGGGTCCGTGGTGTGGAATGGGCAGCGAAAGGTAAGAGTTTTACCAGAGTTGATCCTGGATGAAAAATCGCAGTTACACACTTCCACTTTCCCTAAATGTTGATCAAGCAAGTGTCTGATGTTTGCTTCATTTCTTATGAGCCTGGATCTGTATGCTTAATGCACCTAGTAGGTAATGGAGATCTGTCTCACTCAAAATCTTTTCTGTAAATATATGCCCAGAACTTCACGTATTTGCTTCAGACAAATACAAAACCACGAATAGTTCAAGTTTACAAATCCTAGATTTGCAATGCAGTTCTACCCTTAGACTTTGGGAACCAGGGGAGTCTGGGGTGGAATTTAAACCATCATGTATTGCGTGAAATGGTACAAATCAATAGCTTTCTACCGCCAACAAGTCTAATCCTTCATATTACTAATTTGTATGCCTCAAATACATTTAAAATGTACTTCAGACAGGTAGGAAGCTATTTAAAATAAAACTATTTCAGACATTTGACTTTGCTGTAAGCTAGAGCCTGTTTAGATCAATTCCAGAATCGAAGCAGTGCATCGGCTGGTTACAATTCTATATAATTCCTACAAACATTTAAGCACTCATTCCCGGATGGACAGATGGATGGATGGACGCACATATTATTGTATTTTGTAGCGTTCCTATCTAGAAGCTGAAAAGCATGACTGTGACAGGCAAAATTATGCTTATTTATATTTTAAACAGCTGCCCTGCATGCTTCCTGTGTCCGGTGTAAAGGCCATCCTGATTAACATACAGCGTGACATGACAGCCTGTTGGACATGGTGCTGCCACAGTCTGACGTAAAAGGGGCTTAAGAGGTCCTTCGAATTAATACTACTACCAATAATAAAAAATACTAATAATAATTTGATAGTTTTAATTATTATTTTTAAACCTTCCATAAGTCACTTTGTTCATAAAACTACAACAAGCAGTAAAAGTCTCCTGCAACCCCATCCATAAATGCAAAGTTGAGAACCTGTGTATTAAGCTTTTCAGTTACTTTCTGAAACCTGAATATCAGGACACTTATAAATAAACTCATCCCGTGAAGATTACAGCAACAAGTTCTGAAATAAAATTCTTCTTCCTCTGTGTTCTCTATCCAAATCGATCTCAGCCATGTTAGTCTTCATAATTCATGACGCAACTACTGGTTCCGTGCTTGGCTGGACTGATATACTGAAGTGTGTGTGTGTGTGTGTTTGCATTTGTGTTCTTTCAGATGGGGAGTTACTGTTGGCCAGTTGCTCTCAGGACTGTCTGATCCGCATGTGGAGGCTGGTGGTTAAATGCGACACACGCGCAGAGGAGCCTGCAGAAGGAATCATCAGGATGAAGGAGGATGTGTTTGAGGTGAAGGGAAAAAGTGAGGCCTGCTCTTATTCTCTCAGTGTTGGTGATATTCATTGCTGAATGCCATTTCACTGTGATCAATCTGTCTTTCTCTCCAACAGCGTATGCAGTGAGTCTTGAGACGGTATTAGCTGGCCATGAGAACTGGGTGTATGGGATCCACTGGCAGCCTTCATTTAGCAAAGGTATTAGGACAGATGTTTTCCAGCTAATAATAATCACAGTTTTTTTTTTAATGTATTTAACTTCATTTTTTGCTGTTTGTCTCCCCCTGCAGGTGGCACAGTGGAACAGCCTCTGAGTCTTCTTTCTGCCTCTATGGACAAGACCATGATCCTCTGGGGGCCAGAGGAGGTGACAGGTGTGTGGGTGGAGCAGGTCAGTTTACTCTCTCCTACCGGTTTATTTGATGAGGAATTTTGTTTTCAGTTCTGAATTGCTCCAATTTCCAGAGATTCATCCTGTGTTTGTCTTGTTGTCACTTCACTGTGCTAATGCTTTTAATTTATCCGTCTTAAAAGGTTCCAGCGTAAGATAAGATAAATAGTCATCAAGGCATCATCCTATATCATCTATTGTTCACACATGAACCCTCTGTGTTGCTCATCCTGGGTTTTTACTGTAGCTCTGGCTTTCTTTCATAACCCCTTCCGGATTAATTACTGTTGAATTGTCTAAAAAGTGTGTGTGTGTGTGTGTGCTTGTGTGTATGAGGGACTCAAGCCACACCATCCTCTGTTCTTTCTGGCACCGTTTCAGACAGAAATACAGGACAGCGCCAACCCTACCATGGGGTCACTGTCCTACCTCAGTCCCCTATTCATGTGTCCTCTGGCTAGCCTCCTTGCTAGTCATGGAGGTCTTCCGAGCACACAGCAGATAGTGCAAATAGTGCGAGTATGTGGTAGGAGTGAAGCCAGCTCATCTGCTGTGCTTCTCCTGCTCTGTCAGCTGGAGAACATCTGCCTGTTCTTCTCGTCCTTTCTGAATGTAAGCTTCACAGCTGGAGTAAAGGTCGGAGGATTTTTCCATCTGGCGGAGAGCCGATGACAGGTGATGTCTTTCTGAAGCAAAGCAGAAGCAAGTGATATTCTTTTTTTTTTTTTTCCCCGACAAGGTGCTGAGTCCACAGCCAGCGTATAACACAAGAAGACAGTTCAGCCGCAAACTGGTTCTGCCTGCAAATGCTGTTTGTAAAACAGGAATAACATCAGAAGCTTAGGGGTGGTGCCATTTTACTGCCATGACAACTTGAGTGATTTGAGCTATTTTTATTTAAAAAACAAAATGAACAGTGCAGGAACCTCTGAAGATTATTGATGAAAAAATGTGTTCTGAGGAAGAATTGACCAGTTCCTCCAAACTAAATAGCAGCTACGCCGTAACCAGTCTTTGGTAACTTTTTTCTTAAAGCCAGTTTCTTTTAAAATAATTTTGTTGTTTATTTTTGAAGTCCCGTATCTGACTGTATAACGTTTCAACTCTTAAACTGGTGGAAACACGGCCCAATTAAAAATAAATAAATAAATAAAAATAATAATATAAAATAATTTTAAAACAAGAGGCAAGAGTGAACCTGTGCCTAACTGTTTTTTTTTTTTTTTTTTTTTTTTCATTATTGGCTTGGAGTCACTTCTGCCGTTATTAGCTGCTTTTTATTATTATTATTATTATTATTATTATCATTATTATTGTTAGATGCACTTCTCTGCTTGCACAAAAATCTTTAGTAGTCACTCTTCAATAATCTCTTTTCAGTTGTCTGTCTTTTGTCTTGAAACTTCTTTTGCTGGATTTAAGAAGCAATCCAATAATTTTTCATCCAGTAATATAATGTTTACATTTTGAGAACTATTTTGCTATTCACGGAAGAAAACCTCCAGAGAAATGTCTACAATACTGGGTAGAGTTATGTGCTGTGAAACCAATATACACAGATTTAACCAGGATAAAGATTGTCCAGGGTTCGGAAAGGTGCCGTGCTGTGATGTGCCGCATTGTCTGATGGAAAAGCGCCGTTGTCTCACATGCTTGCGTCACTGCATACATGGGAACACATCCTGCATGGCTTTTGTTCATGATGATAAAGAGCATATTACATGAAGTGTGTTGTGTACTGGGTTATCAAACACAGCTGAGCTGAACTTATGAACTGACAGTTTGCCAGCCTCCAGATAAAAGTGGGTGTCTGTTCACACATCCTTCCTTCCTCCAATGAGACATTTCCACAGTTTCACACAGCTGGACTGCTTAAAGCCTGAGATTATGTTACGCCTGTCTCCTTACACAGTGTCTCCTGACGAACGGCTGTAATTATGAAAATGTCTTAAGAGCTTAAGAGCTTTCAGATTTAATAAAAAAAATTTCTTCTAAGTAAGACTAGGGAATATGATATGATGAGATATCTATATCATGATATGCCTTCATGATACACTTTTCTAAGTATCATAATCATCAGGTATCGGTGCATTTACACCTAAAATGCCCAATTAGTAACCGACTGGGCTATTTAAAACTATTTTGTCAATTGTTTAATTTTCCCAACGTTTCATCAAGAGAAATATTAATTTTTTTTATAAGTTGGACACAAATCTCAGAACTTACTGAGGTTTTTGTTGTAGCACAACCTCAGCAAAATTATATACTGTGTATTGTGAAGATACATGAAGTATTAAGTAATAAGATTTTTTTTTTTACCTTCCAAGATAATTATGGCTCTCATGTTTGTTTTATCTAGAACTGAGCCACGCCGCTACCTGTGAGTATAGGATTGACCAGGAAATGGCCAGCAATCATTGTGGCTAATTAACACATTTAAAAAGCAGAGCGTCCTCCATGATGATTATCCTAATTGAACAAATGTAGTGGAGAGCTGGCTAGCAGTGGGGTGGCCAAACAGGCTGCTGAGTAAAGTAGGTCCTGCTAATAAGTCATGCTGGCAGTTAGTGCCGTGGTACGGTGTGGCAGGAACATACCGAAGACATGTCACTGCTGAACCATTAGCTGCATGCTAATTTATGATTAGTCCAGATGGATCAGAGCGAGAGGTGATCAGAGGCTGGAAGCGCTATAACTCCACTATAAGTCAGAAATGAGCTCAACTAAGTCTAGATTGTTAACGTGGCTAATCAATTGCCCACCGGGGATCATCTTAAGCACACTGATCTACCAATAACACTGTACAGCTTTTTAAATGGCAGTTAAGTGGCACTGATTATGAGCACAGATTAAATTTTACACATATTCCACTTTTATTTCTTTTCAAACTGCGTCACTTTCTTGTGCCCTGTGGTGTGTGTTTTTAAGGTGTATTATGTGCCGCAGCTCCGCATCGTTGTTTTCTCTATAAACAAGAGTGATTACACAGTTTGCTTGCAGGCTTGGGATAATATATGCAAGGCAAAGTGGACAGAATTCAAAATCAATCTAGCTAATGTTGTGTTTCTCCAGAGTGGCTTGGCGAGGTCTTTGTCACTCAAAGTGAAAGACACACTTTAGTTTCGTCATGAATTTGACCTTGGCTCAGGATAGCCCTTGGAAAGGTATGTGTTAGAAAGCCGAACGTCCACTAGAAATATTGAGAGACTTTTTGAATATGTGGACATGTTATATTAAAGCCCAAATCTCCTTGAAAGGAATGCTTTTAATCTTTACATTTTTAAAACATATTTTTTTAACTAAATCTTTATCTACCTCATCTTTGGTATATAGTAATATTTACGATATACACGCACTGTCCACTTGTGAACACCTGTACACCTTCATGCGCTTATCTAATCAGCCAATCATGTGGCGGCAGCACAGTGCAAAAAATCATGCAGGTACCTGTCAAGAGCTTCAGTTAATCTTCACATCATGGCATGGTTGTTGGTATCAGATGGGCTGGTTTGAGTATTTCAGAAACTGCTGATCTCATGGAAATGTCACACACAACAGTCTCTAGAGATTACACAGAATCGTGCGAAAAACAAAAAACATCCTGTGTGTGGAGGATCTGCAGGCTGAAACACCTTACTGATGAGGGAGATCAGAGGAGAATGACCAGACTGGATTGAGCTTGCAGGAAGTCTATAGTAACTCAAATAAGCACTCTTTACAACCATGGTGAGCAGAAAAGCATCTCAGAACGCACAACACAGCAGACCTTGAAGTGGATGGGCTACAACAGCAAAAGACCACAACCGGTTCCATTCCTGTCAGCCAAGAACAGGAATCTGAGGCTATCATGGGCACAGACTCATGGAAACTGGAGAGTTGAACACTGGAAAAAGACCTGGTGATTTATTATTTTTTTTCTCTCTCTCTAATCTTCAACTGTCCAGTTTGGGTGAGCCTGTGCCCATGATAGCCTCAGATTCCTGTTCTTGGCTGACAGGATTGGAACACAGTTCTAAAGAGTGTTGATTTGAATTACTGCAGCCTTCCTGTCAACTCAAACCAGTCTGGCCATTCTTCTCTGTCCTCTCTCATCAGCAAGGCTTTTCTGCTGCTGCTATTGTGGTGTTTTTTTGTTTTTTTTTTTCCCTCTTTCACCATTCTGTGTAAACTCTATAGATTGTTGTGTGTGCAAAAAATTCTCAGGAGATCATCAGTTTCTGAAATACTCAAACCAACAACGATGCCGGTGCTCAAAGTCACTGAGATCACATTTTTCCCCCCATTCTGATGTTTGATGTGAACATTAACTGAAGCTCTTGACCTGTATCTGCATAATTTTATGTATTGCATTGCTGCCACATGATTGGCTGGACAGGTGTTCCAATTAAAGTTGCTGGTGAGGGTGTGTGGGATTACTGTGAAATATTGACACATTTCCATGTACTAAAAAAGAATGAAAAGCACTTTATAGAACTGTTTCACTTATAATGGAAGGCTAAGGATAGGTGATAATAGGTGTCCATAAACAGTTAAAAAAAAAAAAGGCAACTATTATGTAGGGTACCCAAATATTGGCCACTCCAATAGATGACTTACACCTGATTTGCACCTTTTATTAAACAATATTTTATTCTCTGCTACAGTTTTTTAGGTCACATTTGAGTAGATTTGATAACCACCACTGATAGAATTAGAAGCTAATTCCTAACTATTTTTTATTATTATTCAAGTTTTGTTAGTCCAACACACAAAATCTGCAGGTTGCCTCAAAGACCTAAATACGGCCACTACGGTACCATACCACTTCATGTCCGAATGCTGCTAGAACAGCATCATTATTGACCATGAAAAAGTCACTGTGTCCCCCCCCATAACTACAAAAGGCTGTAGTGGCTTGATGGTTAAGTTTTGGCATACTGAAGGTTGTGAGTTTAAATCCCAGCACCACCAAGCTACCACGTTGGCCTCTTGAGCAAGGGTCTTAGCCTTAAGGGCTGCTCAGATCAGGTGTAAGCCGCTTTGCATAAAAGTGTCTAGCAAATGAGTGAATGTAAATGTAGAACAGTCCTGTCACATAGGCAAGGTCAAAAGCAGGTTCATTTAAACAGCCTACAGACTGAAGAATATACTCTGAGCCATTGCATGTGGCATTAAATAACTCCTAGAAGAAACCACACTTTTGCAGAATCTAACTCAATTATGTAATTTGTCTTTTATCCCTGCTCCTTTTTTTGTGTCTGGAATTCTTACTAAATACAAATCCCAGCCAGTCTGCATTAATGGAGCCATGTTAACCTTGATGCCATGATCAAAACTAATTATATTGTTTTATATGAGGTTAGTGCTGCTTTGCAGCACGGCTAGCTTCCTCCATTAATCTGAGGTATTAAGTGTGTTAGATGCCTGACAGATAGGGGACACATTGTTCTTTTTGTTTTACAGTACAATACCGTGGGGTGATATTTATAGCCTTGCTACCTCAGAAGACATTAGCCTATATTCTAATTCACTGAACATACAACTGAGAGCATTTTCTAATCACATCTCTTGCATTAAGCTCTCCATTTGTTTTAATGTGACATGGTGCAGAGTGACTGTTCATGATTGCATTAACAGATTTTTTTTTTTCCCTCACTCCCTTACTAGCCTCGGCTTTGCATAATTTGCGCTTCGGCCTGTCGGTTTGATTTATTTGGAGTCCTGATTGTGCACTTTGTAATCTTCTTTGATAATAGATGGCTAAACTAAGATGGAGCACAGCTGTAGACGTCTGCTCTGATTGGCCAAGATCCACAGCTGGTAAATAGTGGCCTCTGTAACCAGCAGATTCACAAGGGGCAGTGAGATTCATTCACTGTGCGCACTCTGCCATTTATTGGCAAACAGAATGCACTGTGGAAAGGCTTTCTGCCTCCTTAATTGGCCACAGATGGGAATAAATTGGCAGAATCTTGGGATGATTTTCTGTGATGGAGTTTTGAGACGAGTTTTTTTTTTTTTTTTTTTTTTTTTCCCCTCCTCCCCCCTCTGTGTGAATGCTCTGTAAGACTTGTACTTGTAAGATACCTCTTGACATGATGGAGGCCTAAAGGATTTTTACTGTTTATTGACTTTCTGACCAGTCAAGGAAAAAGGGTCTCAAAGGTACTGGCACTCTGCCTGTTAGAGATACGAGTTACAGCCCAGACAGAATGTTCAGGCTTTCCAAAAACAGCATGACATCTTTTGTGAGAGTTGCAGGCCTTTTAAATCTCACCACCTATTGTTTGGCCATGTCTCCAGGTCCGTGTTGGAGAGGTGGGAGGAAACACACTAGGCTTCTTTGGCTGTCAGATGGGTCCCGATGGCTCCAAGATTTTGGCTCATGCCTTCCACGGAGCCCTGCACCTCTGGCAAAGAGACCCGAGCCAGCAGGTGAGTCCCAAATCTTGTCTATCAATCCTCAATCTTCATTAAGAGGGAATTATTCTAGCAGAGTTCAGTAGATTTTACTCTCTGAAGTGCCAGTACCCAGTACACAAACGGTGCAGCGTTTATTCTGTTTGAATCAAACCTTGTGGCGTTTTCTATCATAATGTGGTTTGTTTAGGCACGTGAGAACACAATATGAAAAGCAAAATAAATGAGGTATACGATACACAAAATGCTTTAACCTTGTTATGTATATAATTACCTAGTAATTTTTTTTACTGCCAGCTCCGTGTTCTTCATGCTTTCTGATTCTACATGTGTTTGGCAAACATTTTCATCTAATGAATGAAGAGGAAGTTTTTAGCCGTACACGTTCCTCAGCCAACATTTTTTTTTTTTTTTTAGCTTTTTGGTTTTATTTAATTATACGGAGTGTGAAACAAAACCAAAACAAGTAGCAAACAAACTGAAATGATCAATTTCACTCTGATTCGATTCTGACTCAGTGTGAGTTGCAAGCTGAGCCTAAGGACAGAGCTGTAGTGCTGCAGAAATGCAACGTGAGTTGGAGATTTGGCATTGTGGTGTGTGTTGTGTGCAGAGAGAATGGAGTCCTGCAGTGGTGTTGTCTGGCCACTTTAATGCAGTGCAAGACTTGAGCTGGGATCCAGAGGGAGAATTTCTCCTCAGCGTTGGCTCAGACCAGACTACCAGAGTCTTTGCACCATGGAGAAGGAAAGACTGCTCACAGGTTTCAGAACTTGCTACATATTTCAATGCAAATTTACAAGCCATGTAGACATACACTATATCGCCGAAAGTTTGTGGACACCTGACCATCACACCCATATGTGGTTCTTCCCCAAACTGTTGCCACGAAGTTGAATGTACACAATTGTCTAGAATATCTTTGTATACTGTAGCATTATAGTTTCTTCACTGGAACTAATGGGCTCAAACCTGTTCCAGTATAGCAATGTTCCTGTGCACAAAGCAAGGTCTAGGAAAACATGGTTTGCCAAAGTTGGTGTGGAAGAACTCGAGTGTCCTGCACAGAGCTCTGACCTCAACCCCACTGAACACCTTTGGGATGAACTGGAACTCCTCACCCAACATCAGTGCCTGACCTCACTAATGCTCTTGTGGCTGAATGAGCACAAATCCCCACATCCACATTCCAAAATCTAGTGGAAAGCCTTCCCAGAAGAGTGGAGGTTATTATAACAGCAAAGGGGCGACTAAACCAGGAATGGGATGTTCAATAAACACATATGGGTGTGATAGTTAGGTGTCCACAAACGTTTGGTCATATAGTGTATCAGTGTCAGTACTATGCACTGGTTAGTGGCAAAGAGGGAAATTTTAAGAAATAACCCTTATTTTTTCAATATAATCGCTATAAACCATGCCTGTAGTGTATGTGTAATTACTTATGGACATGCTTTTTGAAGAGTTTTCCTGTACTGAGGGGATAAAAAAGAAAATCTGTTTACTCAAAAATCACTTATATTGTATGTCTGAGGGCACATTTTACATTTCATCAATAAACATAAACAACTATATGGGGCTGGACAAAATGATGATATAAATTATGTCTTGATAAATTTTTCTATGAAATAGCAGTTATTGTTGATGTTTATAACATTTACATTGAGACGCATAATTAGATGTTAAAATCTCCTACTGAATCTGTACAGTTGTACAGTTTTGCACAGAATTTTCCTCTTATTCTGTGTTAGATGATTTGATTGTAGAAGTTAGTTACAAGTATGAAAGGTATCAAATCGTTTTTTTAAAATTTTATTTTATTAATGCACTTTTTTTTTTTTAATAGATGGAATTCAACAATTGCCATTAGACTCAGATCATACAGGGAAAGTTCTTTATATGCTACAGTAAATGGAGATTAAGTTGGAAAAAAAAAAAGTTTCCTTTAATATACAGTATCACAATTCGGAATTGCGGGCTCACGTTTAATAGCATGCCTTTCTGACACCACTTGTGCTATCGGTGTATGCAGGTCACCTGGCACGAGATCTCCAGGCCTCAGATCCACGGCTATGACATGCAGTGCCTGGCCATGGTGGGCCGATTCCAATTTGTCTCTGGAGCAGATGAAAAAGTGCTGCGTGTTTTTAAGGCTCCGCGTAACTTTGTGGAGAACTTTGCCAACATAGTGGGCACTTCTCTGGAGAAACTCTTGGCTTCACATGTACGTCTTCAAAATGTGCTGTTCTTGGAAGTATAGTTATGCCACATGGGTCCTCTGTGTTAATTACACTTGATCTTACTAATACTCCTTTAATATAGAGCATTCTGGTGCTTTCTATTGTCATCTTTAAATACTGTGCAGCTTATGTAATGTTTTAAAAAATTTTTTTATATAGATCAGTACAGTGTATTTACATTATAACGGGGTGTTTATATCCTTATAGACTAGTTCAGTTTATGACAACGGCTGACCGAAGAGTGCTTGTATTTGATAAACATTAACAGTTTGGTGATCTGTAACATGGGGGAGAAAAACAGAGCTGTGAATAATTTCCCCTTATTTCAGGATACTGTAGGTCTACCAGAAGGAGCCAGCACACCAGCACTCGGCCTCTCTAATAAGGCTGTGTTTCAAGGTACACGCTTGTTACATTTAGTGGTTCTGCTGTGTTGAGCCTATGAGAGAATGATTACTACAGTATTGCTTTAGTAAGACTGTGGTGTTCTTCTTTGATTGACAGGTGATCTTACAATTCAGAGCACCCAGGAGGAAGGGGAAGATTTCAACAGCGTGTCTGACCAGTACAAGGAGTCTTACTTTCATCCTCTCAGTCTAACAGGTACATACTATTATATACAGGTACTTTAAGGCTTGAAATGTGTGCCTATTTTTTTAAAATAAATATTAGAGTGTTTGATTTTTTTTCCCCCTCCAACTGGACAAAATAACATTTTGTTAGAATACAAAAGGTTTTGTTGTTTTATTATTTTTAGCCTCTAGTTCATCTAGTTCTAGTTTTTCTTGTGCATTGAATTAGACGTAAAGTATATTGGCAGTATACTGACTGTCATGCTGTCAGTGTACACTGTAATACTAATAGTGTTTGGATAGCTTAAATAAAAGATTTCGACTTCTCCCATTCTCTGTAGTCCTCTGTGCTTGACCACTCTTGCCATAGACCTTTTTGCAGTGCTTATTGGCTGAAATGGCAGCGATCAAATCTGTGCTCCTTCACTTTTCCAAAGTCGCTGTATATAGTGTTTTGAAAAAAATCTGAATTTGTAAAAAAGTACTAAAATTGAAATGGAATTAGAGACTAGAGATGGTTCTGAGTGAAGAAAAAAATAATTTCATGTATTTCCAAACTAGTAGGTGCGGTTTATAAGTTTTATAAAAGAAAAAGACACGTGAATATATCTTATAATGACACCTAACTTGATATTTATAGAGAAAACAAGCTGTTTGGGAATATGCAGCATGGCGTGTTTGTGTCAAGTTGGCAGAGCATTAAGCCTTCATCAAAGTTGCCACCTTTCACATAATGCGGTAGTAGTGCATGGACAAATTCACTGAAATATGCATATTACTGCTGCACTGACATTTTATTACTATGCAACTTATGCAAAAATCAGAAAAATGAATGATGTGAACATGATGTGATCATCACTTCTATCTATTGTGTCTTGCTTTAAGTGACAGTTGTTTAGTATAACAAAGAATCTTAATCAGCAGTGTTGTGCAACTATATTCCTCCTGGAGGTAGAGCTAATTTATGGGCTGGAAAAATGAAGCAGTAGTCTGAAATTAAGAAGCTTGTCAGATTTGTTGCATTAAGTATTGCAAATTATAGGTCAGGAAACACTTTTAAACATTGCAAACTGCACCTTTAATGATTATGGTAATGATTTGGTCAGTTGTTAAATTCCCCTAAGCTCCTGTGAAATGTAATTAAACACAGTAGCTTCTGGGCCTAGTGTATCACAGAAATAGATGCACTAGATGTATGAGATCATCACACATTTTCTGCTGTGTTCCGAAGAGGCCTTAGGACCTGTTCCTGAATGAGACAGTGATATCCAGCGTTTGTGACGAGACATTATTAGGAACTGCCTTTCTGTGCTCATATATAACCATAGCATGAATCAGAGAGAGACAGCTGTAGACAGCTGTTATTACTGGAACAGACAATGTGAGGAGGGACTGCATGCATGTTCGCACGTGTGTGCGGTTAACGGTGGGAGGAGGGGTTTATGCGTCTCTCGCTCTAGGCAAACAGGCAGACGCTGTCAGAGTGATTGAAAAAGCTGCTTAATCTGAAATTGTAATTAGAAAGAAGGCTTATATAATTGCAAAGTTAAAATATTGATGACTCTGGGCTACGGGGAGTGCAATGAGGCAGACTTCGAGTTGTTAACAGAATAATGTGACTCTCTCTCTCTCTCTCTCTCTCTCTCTCTCTCTCTATGTGCCCCCCACCCCCCTCACATAGTCACACATTCACACACACACTCACACACACATTGTATCAGTCTCTCATTCTGGAGAGGCAAAGAAGGGAATAATTAGAGGAAAATGACAAACCAGGGCCAAAAAATGAAATATGGGATAGCGAGTAGCTTTCAACTCCATTTGGAGTCAAATTGGGCACGTGCTGCATTCATACCCGTGACTGAACGGCGAGAGGCGTTCCTAGACTTGCATTAGGGAAAGTAAAATTCATTTTGCCCACTAATCTTAAAATTAACAGCCGTTGAAAATCGCACAGAAAGCTTTCATTGTTGAAAATAGCTTTGAGGTAATAGGCAAGGGATTATTTAGATGCTAAATAGATGAGTCTGGGGGAAAATGCGAGAAAAAGTATCCATGTCTTGGAGTGTTTACTCATTTCTCACGCTTTTTATGTATGCATGTGTCTGTGTCTTTGTCTGTGTGTTGTGATCGTTATACCAGAACCCCCTCCTGAAGATCACCTTCTCCAGAACACACTGTGGCCTGAGGTCCAGAAGCTGTGAGTCTCATTTATTCTCATTTGTGAACTCTTTAGCAGTACTGACATGGCAGGAGCAGGCAGTAATATGCTGCACAACATTACTGATTCACCATCAGCCTGCGCAGCTCTAATAATACAATGTAGGAGTCATTTAGAAAGCATGACTAGTGAGTCCAGACGCAGTACCTTCTCTCTGTGTCTGCTGTGACATTAGGGAATATAAATTTAGCCCTCTCTTAATAAAGGCTCCTGTGTTGCCCTCTATTTTTCTCTGTGTGAAAATGAATGCAGTTTACAGAGTTATTGGCTTAATGCAGTTCTGAACGTCTCAAGTTTTAATCTTATATCCCATAAGGCTCGTGTCCCAACATAATTGCTATCATTTGTTACCTGAGCTTATTCTCTTGTTTTACTTGTTTGGATACACAGCTGTAACTTGGAGGAGGAATACATATTGTGTTGTGCAGTTGGACTCTTTGCAGGGGGGAAACTTGCTCTTAATGCACTTTTCCTAATCAGTTATGTGAAATCTAACTTTGAGCCGATTACTAGACTTGTATCAACAGAGTATTTTTCATGTGTAGTTGGTATATATAAGTCATGTATACTGAGTAATGGAATTAGAAGCCATCTCTTCCCAGCTCATTAGCTCTACTGAGCATTTCGAGTTGTGGTTTATTCCACTGGTAAATTGAAACACTCAGGCTATACTGTTCCACATTACATATGCAATAGTTAGTAGCTTTAGGCTTTGTATTTTCATTTTCCTGGGCTATTTACCCAGCGTCTGAAATGGCTATGCAGCTGGCATTATAGCTGGGATAGCACATGCCTGTGTGCACACACTCACAGCCATGCCACGGCTCATAAACGAGCTTCTAGCTTCAAATGCCATTCTGAAGATCATGAAGCCGCCAATGCGCTGAGGTCTAGTTCGTGCAGAAGTGTCAGAATCCTCATTAACATTTCCTACATCTGTCTCTCTCTCTGTCTCTCGCTCTCACTCTAGGTATGGTCATGGTTTTGAGATGTTCTGTCTGGCGTCAGACGCTGCACGAACAGTGGTCGCCTCAGCATGTAAGGTAACGTCACACTACAATCAGATGATTAGCTTTACAATATTCTTTCTGTCTAGACTATTGTCCTCATCCAGGGCTATTCAGCTCAGATTTGGCTATTAGCTTTTCTTCAGTACAGTGCCTGAATTGCTGGAAATTATAAGATTATTAGTTTGATTGACAGATATAGAAAAAAATGCCATTTTTCCTGTTGATGAATGGCTACATTAGCAGCATTGGGTGTCATGGTATATAATAGAGTAAATCAGTTAAGCCCAGTCTAAATTAAATACCTGTCTCATTCTCTTAACAATGTGTTCAGTAGGAGAATAATCACCATCAACCTTTTGAATGTGATTACCTTCACAATCAGAATGTATTCTATGAATATGCATGAAGGTGCCTATTTGCGCCATAAAGTCTTCTTATGAAAATTTATATTTCAGAATTTAAAAAAATAATAGTGGGGTTGGATAGGGTTCGGATGGACAATATTTCAAAGCAGAATAGTGCTCGCCACGAATGCTTCTTCTTGGTGTCTGTAAAATCCAGGATTTACACCAGTTGTGTCAGGACAATGTGGGGTGTTTTTGCCATAAATATATGGCAGCAGTTACAAGGTTAAAATGTTCTTGCGTCATACAGACACTAGTAGATGTTGATGTACTGCACAAATGCAATTTATACACAAGCAGAGGTTTTAGCCAGGACAACATCTAATTTGTGACCAAAATGGGCAAGTCATCTCATTTTAGGATGGTTTTGAACACGCTTTTTTGTGGTCAAGTCACACAGGCCAAGTGCTACCAGAAAAACCATGGCAACTGACAAATTTGTGGTAGAATACCCACTAGCGACCAGCATAGAGTGATGTGAGTGGCCTGAATGCACGGTAATAGACATTAAAAGATAGTTTTGAGGATGCTTTGCTGAGACTGACATAATTTAATATTTTAAAGCAGAATGCATGATAATGCAGCAGTTAGTGTTACTGCCTCACAGCTCCAGGGCCACTCGTTTAATCCTGAGCCTGGGTTATTATCTGTGTGGAGTTTCTGTGCATGTTCTCCCCATGTCTGTGTGGGTTTCCTCTGGGTTCTCTGGTTTCCTCCCACCCAAAAAACATGCCAGTAGGTGGATTGGCAACACTAAATTTTGCCTAGGTTGAAATGAGTATGTGGATGTGCATGTGCCTGGTGCCCTGTCATGAAATGGTGTCTCATCCTGAGTGTAATCCCACATCACACCCACTGTTTCCGGGATAGGCTCCAGGTTAGAGCAGTTACTAAAGATGAATGTATAAATGAATGATTAATGTAGATGAACATTACGTGCGTTAAATGGAGATTTTGGAACTGTGTGGTCCCTGAAAAAGGGAGGTGTTGTTATAGCTTTTCTGTGAGAAGAAACTGGAATCCTGACAAGGGAGTTTAATGTTGGGTGTTTAAGCTTTTTACTATTCCAAATTCTGTCAAATATTGTCCTACAGTTTCCCTGTCAGCTGACACACCCCCAGCTGGTGGATATACCATCTACATTTAGGTGCAGTAATGAGTTGCTACAGTGATATTAGTACGGCTGTCACTCATTGCATTGTATATCAGTCTGTACTCTTATAGCACAGAAGGAGACAGCGATGTAGGACTGATGGCTCTTTAAGCCTTTGACCACACTGAGTGTTGAATGATATCAGAGCAGTGGTGGTTAAGGCTGCTGATCAGAAGACTGTAACTTCAAATACATGTCTATACACTGGTATAGACGGTGTTCTGGTGAAATATTTGTGAAGCTGTTTAGTGTTCAAACAAGTACAGCCTCTCACTTCAGTTCCTCCAAAGCCATGTCCTCAAAAACTTTTTAAAGGTCTCCATCTTTAATCTGACAAGGTGGCTAGAGTTTTAGTAGCTCTGAGTGCTGCTTGTCCCCATATTCCACAGGTTCCCAACCCTGGTCCTGGAGTACCCTCTGTCCTGCACATTTTAGTGTTTTCCTTGCTTCCAACATGCCTGATTTAACTAATCAGATACTTAACAGCACTTCCTGAGTTGAAGTGAGTGAGTTCAAGCAGAGAAAACCCCAACATGTGCAGAGCAAGATGATAAGACAAGACAAGAGTTGGGAACATGTACCACAGGTCTATGTGTGGGCAACATCTACAGGTTCTGCTGCATGTCCAGTGCTTACTAGGTTGTAGGAGGTCTGTGCAGTTAGGGTCATGCTTGAAAAGGTCTTGTTCTTTCCTACTTCAAGGGAACATCGGATCATTTAATGACCTTCACCCCCCTTCCCTATGACTTTTATGACTTTGGTCGCTTCTCTTGTAAATTCTCAGGAGAAATCCGAAATGTGTTGGTTTTTTGTGTACAGGCATCTAAAGCAGAGCATGCTGCTATCCTGTTGTGGAGCACCTCCACCTGGAAACAGCTGCAAGCTCTTCCATGCCACAGTCTGACTGTTACTCAGATGGCCTTCTCCCCAGACTCACGCTTGCTCCTCACTGTGTCCCGAGACCGCACCTGGTCATTGTGGAGACGTGAGGACTGTGGACCCGATGCTTCAGGTAAAGAACCTTCCTCCATCTGCGTTCATTGAGTTCGGCGAGTTTTACAAACATGAAGTCAGTTTGTATGACCATTCAGTGCATATACACCATGAATGTCGAATTGCCTGAAAAATTGCATTCGAATTTTAATTGCTTGTACTTTCGTGTGCGCCATGTACAAATCTATCAGAATTCACAGCTAAGCCATGTCCTAAATTGCTTTGTAGTCACTATATACAGGCTCCAGAATTATTGACACCCTCCATGGGCAATGAACAAAAATGAATATATAAGAATATAGTGCATGCATTTACTGATTTTTTTTTTTTTTTTTCCGTCAAAACAAAAATGCTGTCGTCTTAACTTGCATGTTTCTTCTGGTTTGCAGGGTGGTAATAATTTTGAGGTTGACGTTATGATCACTACACAGAGTATAAAGTATGTGCATAATGTAATTTCTCTTATGTTCTGGAACGTAAGTAATGTAAAATAGAAAGCAACTTGAAAGATAAAATTCCACTGAAAATTGGACTTAAATGTCTCTGTTGAAATTTAAATCTCACAGCTGTGAGTGCCAAATCCGTGCACATTAAGAGATAATTCAGGGCTGCTTCCCAACCTCCATAATGCACACTAACTAGTATGCCTAAAAAGTGATGACAGCAGTGGTGTCTTGACAAACTATTTAGTATACAGCTTGGGATGCTTCCCAGGCATTAACAGCTCAGGATATAATTATCTGCTGTGTTTCCTCAGTATTACAGAATTATTATGAGAATTAAAAAAACCTGCACCTCAAAAAAAGGGTGCGTCATTGTGACGGTCACAGTTACTGAGTACCGTTACTAATCTATAATACGGGATCTTAATATTCAGGTGATGAATTTGGACGTATGAAAATTTGAATTGTATAAAACAGTTCAACAGTGACATTTATTTGTTTGTTCAATATGGTGCGGCATGACAATATAGGAACTCTGTATACAGTTATAAAAAGTATATAGCAGCATCAAGATAAACATTACTGTTAGTTTGTAGGTCAAACATGCCATATCATTTTCTGCCATACCATAGATTTTCTTGTCTACCAAATTCTCTCTAAAAGCTGCTCCATAGCCTCACAGCCTTCCTCTTTTGTTGCCTTTAAGCATCTCCACCTAAATCACCACTGACAGTAGTTAAGCAGGCGAGCGTCCGCTTCCCTTTGCCTATTTGCCTGCGTGTCGGATGAAGCTTAAGACGGCGGGAGACTGCAGTCTGTTCTGGTTGAGGCTGGTATTACTCACAGCTTTCATACCATGGATGGAGGGAGGATAACCCTGTGTCAATGCTGATGAGGCAGAGGCTCAGCATCAGCAGTGGAGAAATGCTCCCCAATCCCTCCATTCGTCTCACTCCATCTCGCTTTGTATTTCACGCTAATGAGCGGAGACTTACCACTCGAAGGGCAGACAGTCATGGCTGTCCCAGCTAAAAATTAGCAGTGTGTGTGTGTGTGTGTGTGTGTGTGTGTGTGTGTGTGTGTGTGTGTGTACAGTATATGCATGTGTATGAGAATGTGGCATCCTGTCAGTTCCTGGCAGCCCTGTGTTAGTGTTGCTGGGGTGTGATGACCTGGCTGAGACGAGCACGCTGGCCTGGAGTGTAGCTCAGCACACACTGACATTAAAGCAGAGCACTAACGACCTCTCAGGGGTGACACGGTGGAGCTCACAAGCATACCAACAATAGTTGTATCTGTGGAGAGCGCAACAAACAGCACTCAGGATTCATCTATAAAGGAGTGAGAAATGATGATGCAGCGATGCTCTTTCTGATTTCAGAGCCCAGATTCTCACTCTACACACACACCAGTAAGGACTCATCAGTGCACACACGCATCATTTGGTCATGTGACTGGAGCCTGGACAATAAGTACTTTGTGACATCTAGTCGGGATAAGAAGGTGAGCTACAGTTGTACACAGAGGTGCACACTACCGCTGCTCAGTATATCGTTTGTTAATCAATATCACAATATTGGCATTTGCAATACTGATCTCAAGAAGCATGTGAGATACAGGTGACTACTCTAACAAATCGTAATTCGTTGGTGTTTTGTGAGCATTCTGACCACCTCTGAGCTTCTAGTTTAGTTTTCTGTCAGTGTCTTTGATAAAGTGTGGCATTAGTATAGGGGGATATAATGATATCATATTCATATTTGGATCTATTACACAATAGGATTTTCAGAGAATATCAGATCATTACTTCAAATCCACTGTTGTTCACTTTAGCAAGTATCTGGATGTTCAGTTCTCCTTTTGTCCTTCAGAAAATATAAAAAAAAAATCTTTAAATAATATTGGGGAAATAATTTTTTTGTTGTTTTGTTAGATTATTATTATTATTATTATTATTTTTAATTTTTATTATTATTGTGTGTGTGTGTATGATTGTTTTGTTTTTGGTTATTTTGTTATATTTTGTGTAATCTTTTTGTATATGTTGTGTTATGTTTTTCTTTATTTTATTTTACTTTATTGATATTTTATTTATATTTCATTTCATTTTTGTATTTTGCTTATATTTCATTTTATTTTTGCTAAAATATTGGCAGGATCAAATTAACGCAAGCCAAACTTTAACCATGAGCCTCAATATATATATATACCAATAAAATGTGTCATTTTGTCCATGCGGCTCTGTAAGAGGGCTGTGTGTTTTTATTTAAACGCGTCATTAATCTACATGCTTGCTTGTGGTGGTAGGTGATAATGTGGGGTCACCGTGGCTCTGGAGATCCAGTTGGCATGAATGACAGTGCAGTTATTCCCTGTTCCTCTGTTCTGGATGTGGGAGATTCAGCCACTGCTGTGGCTATTTGCCCTTTCCTTCTCTCTGACCAAAGGTAAAACACTGCATTAGCCATAATTCACTAACAGAAGAGAATTATTTTTCAATCATGTTCTATCATTATCTTAAAGACACTGTCTGTGTAATTTACATCAGATCAATAGCCGTGTGCTTTTACTCTCACAAGTAACACCGAAGCAGATGCTCTGCCCCACTGTGTCACAAACACTGCAGGGTTTTAATGAACTGTTTATAAGTAATGCAGATATAAACACACCACTATATTTAGCTGTATATTAAGTTTTATTTATCATTGTTAAACAAACAAAAAAAATATCTGTAGTATTTTAGAAAACGGGTAGTATTTAAACTAAGAGAAATATTCATAAGGTTATGACACCTGCATTTAAGCCCTTCATGGCAACTATATATATATATATATATATATATATATATATAACTACGTAAAATTTTAT
>CM075025.1:9085181-9138140 GCA_037576675.1 Pangasius sanitwongsei | reverse complement strand
TATATATATATATATATATATATATATATCCCTACGTAAAAGTTTATAAACTTTATAAATTCAGCATGCATGACCCGTCCTAAAGTCTGCATTTATCAGTGTTGATGTTGACATCACACCTGAGTCAACTGACAGATTATTGTGGACATAAGGTTGTGGTATTGACACTTTGCATACTTGGCTACATTAGATCGTCATGAAATCTGTAGAGCTCAGCTTATTCTAGTATGTCAAAATTGGACAGTTGAACAAATGTGAATACTTTGACTACTTGCAGTTATACTGTCATGACAGAGTTATGTACATTTCTCTGAGCCTAATTTTGTGGCAGCCAGTATTGTAAAATCGAGATATTTCTACTGTATAATGTAGAAATATCAAAATATCTGGTCACCCTCAAAAGTGAAAAGGAAAATAAAACCTGCATTTAAAGATTGCATTCCCGTTTCACTGAAAGACTCTAACACACTGGTTATCTAAAAGCTGCTAGATATAGCATGTAATTTAACATGTAATAAATAAAGTAAAAAATTAATTGTTTTTAATTAAGATCATAAATCAACGATAGAACAATGAGTGATCACTTTGAGCGTAAGAATCATCTGGAGCCTCTGCAAGCTACTGCATATGTGCATTGTGGATCATTTGACAGCATTATACTGTTTACAATCTGGTTCTGTTATTGAGCTCTATGTCTGTGTTGCTGTGGCACATATCCAAAACCATGATCAAAGCATGACATTCTGTGTGTGAGGAACGCACACTGCTAGCACACGCGCAATTCAAACATTTTAAACAGAATGACTGTTTTTCCTTATTTACCTAACATGGTCTTTGCAGCTTTTGCTCACTCTTGTCATTCCTCTGTGCGTAGCTACCTCATAGCGGTGGGTCTGGAGAGTGGACAGATCGTTCTGTATAAATGGAAGCCAGTGGATGATCTGTCTTCAGGATCAGACTGGAGCAGGTGTGCTGAAAGCGATGTCTCGTATCCTTTCTTTTGCACGGCGCTCAGGACGCAAAAAAAAGGCTGAGGCCACGAGGTGGCTAGCACTTTTCATGCAATCTCTTTGATCTGAGAGGTTGTGTTCTTCTCTGATCCGATAACAGGTCTGGTCCTGGCTGAACTAATAACCTCTTTCTCATGCAGCCAAGTATTTCAAACTGACTGCCGGCTGTAAGTTTTGGTCCTGTGAAAACTACTAACAGAACTGCGGAAAGAGTGTTTCACTCAGGTAAAAATATTGGATTCTCTTTGAGATCGTTCTGATTTGGTCTGTTTTTTTTTTTATTCTTTCACTCACACAGTTTGACAGTTTTCACTAAGATGTCTTATCCATTGCTGGTGGAGGTGGAGTTGACAGTGGAGGGCAATTGTTGTACGTTAGAGATGCAGGTTTAAAAACATTGCACTCACATGTGGACCAAAACAACAGGTCCAAGAGCCCCTGTAGGAGAGGGTCTCAAACCCAGCAAGCTGACTGTAGTTAGAACATGATTCATCTGAAGCGACTTAACTGCAAGAAGTGAACCAGACAGTATATGCTTTATATGATTTACGGATTGCATACAGAATTTTTTGGCTTCTAATAAACTGACATTTTAAATAAAATGAGTGCCAGCAGACGGAGCAGGAATTCAGAAGTGTTTTGGATATTTGGGCTGAAGAACCCAAATGTCTCTAAATGGTTTATGTTGTTAGTTATTTATTTTGTCATTATTTAACACTGGCTCTGTTCCGTTATTTGTACTCACACTTGCAAAAGATTTATTTCAATTTAGGGCTCTAAAGCAGCAGTCAGACCCAATGCAATTAAATTTCACCTGGCATTAAAGCCGGTTCACTGAAGGGGAAAGGACGTGGGATGTAAGAGATGCTCATTTGCTTCCGTCAGTGCTTACTTTCACTTCACATCAACTTTACCTGAGAGAACTTTGACCTGTTAATTTATGAGCCTTGGCCTTGTGAGCCAGTAAAAAAAAAAATAAGATGGTGGTCTCTCTGGTTATTAAAAAAGGAGGAGCTGCTTATTATAAAGAAGTGCTCACACCTGACTTTTGCCTCGCTGTTGTCTTACTGTTGCTTGGCACAAAGATGGGGTCATTTATACCAGAAGTCTTGTCTACCGACGTACACTAGGGTATATGTGGTCAAGTTCTGTTTTTTTTTTTTTTTTTCCTTTGCCTGATTGGATTTTCTTGTTAGAAATGTTTTCTTGTAAAATAATATTTGGATAGTGTGAAACCGAATCAGTCCAAATCAATTTCACTTTGATTCAGACTTGGCAAACAGAATAATAGCTGAGAAAGCAGTCTGAAGCCCCAGTGGTCATGCTGTGTGTTCTACTTCACTCAGTGGTTTCTCACTTGTCCCCTGGCTGTGAATTGCCTCTTAAACACTGGTCACAGCTCTTTCACTCCACTCCAGTGTGCTGATAACAGGCTGCACCTGAGGGTAATGAGTTTTTCTTGCTTGAGTGACATTTTTCAACATGTATAATGGAAAATTAAAATGGATTTACAGAACACTTGTGTCTATACATAAACATGTTTATATGTGTATGCAAGCAGAATAGAGGAGGCAGAGGAAGACCATAGACCTAAAGAGAAAGGTTTGAAATGAGAAAAAGGGAAAGGCTGATCCAGGGAAAGGAAAGATAGAGATGGAGAGTTAATGTATGGCTGTTTTTTGAATGTGGCTTCCCCTCGGCTGCGGTTTTCCTTGACTGCTCTTGTGTCTGCAGTCAAAGTCACACACTGGTGGTGAAGAGACTGCGCTGGAGGCCCCGAGTCTGTCAGCAGGATGAGAGTGAAGGCTTGAACAAGAACCACCAAAGCACCTCTGTCCAGTTAGCCAGCGCTGGAGCTGACCACACAGTCAAAATCTTTAACATCAACACACTGACTCTGTAGCAGTCTCTCACCAGTGGTCCACTCAGACCCCTCACCATCCACACACACGTCAGTCGGTAGGGTGTGCATCAGATCCGACGCTGAAATGTGTGGACGACTCTTAAGAAATGTCACTTAATCAATGCAGAAGTTTGGATATTTGTACTATTACACTATAAAACCAAAAGGAATGTTGTGCTATTTATCTGAAAACTCCTCTGAAGTTTGTCTTGTAATAAATGATTCTTTTCTAACAAAACTAAAAGTAATGAGTGTGTAATGTCCAAACTGGAAGCATTCTTCAGCATTTCCCCATTTTCCCTGCTCGTCTGCTTTTTATATATTTTGTGATTGCTTGATCTTGTCATGTTGCTTATAGGGGTGTAAACGTCAGGCCACATGATATGATAGGATTTAGATTCTTAAGACAACAATTATGATACCACTGCATCTCCTGCGATATGATGCTGTTTCAATTTTGATTAACAAGACAACCATACAATTTGATTTAGTATTCTCTGACTGATATGTGACCAACTTTATGCAGAATCTGGAGCAGGCCTACCATTAATTCACAATGATGATGTATAAAAGGACTATAAAGTGTCAGAGTTATGGGCAAATCAACTTGCTAGGCTATTTACATATTTTTACATTTAAATAATTTAAAATTCTATTTAAAATATGAATTTTTTTTTACATACCAGTTGTCTGGCAATTTTCGGGAATAATCATTATAATCAATAATAATCAATTTATCATTGTGCCACGATTCATTTTAATCGTTGCCTTTTATATCGATATATTTTATATTTGCATCAATCCAAATTTAATGATCATTACACCCTTAATTACTTCCTGTTTTTTGTTGTTGTTTTTTTTTTTCCCTCTCCAATTTGATCTTGCCAATTCCCACCCATTCACTAGCTAACGCTATCCTATCACATGAAGGTGGGGCAAGCAAGTGCTTCCTCCAAGACACATGAAGCCAACCACTGCATCTTTTCAAACTGCTGCTCATGCTGTGTCACAGGCCAGTGTATCACACTCGCAGGATCGAGCTATCTGCCCTGTTCCGCATGCATAAGCTCATAGATGTCCACGATTGGCTAGTGTCGATGTGATTGACGGGGAGAGGCCATCCCTCCCACCCAGAGAGCACTACCAAAATTACTGTCTTGACTCCTGGCCACGTGATATTGTCAGGATTTGACCTTTCGATCTCTGTACGGTTGAGTGAATGCTTTTCTACCACTCAAGAGCCGGTTACTTCCTGTTGAAAGTTTCTCGAGGGAAGACGTGAGACGTGAGACCTTTTCCTTAAACTGTTGAGTGCAAATGTTTGCAACCCCCATAGTTTCAGGATGAGAAAAAAAATGTTAAAAATGAAAAATGCAAAGATGGAGGCAGTTTATATCACATTCGCAAAGGAAAATGCAAACTTTGTAACACAGATTTATTCATTATTAATATTGCAACATCCACTGTTGGCCCCTTTTTGTTACATTTGTTCATGTATATCTGTAAAATCCAGCACACACTGTCTTGTTTGTACAGCCTTAGTACAAATATCTATACCAAAGACAAAGGCAACTCTGTACGTTGTTTTTCTATATACACTCAGGTGCCCGTTTATTATATTCTAGATAGATATACCCGATAAAGTGGCAACTCAGTGTGTGATTGAACCTCTTCGAGTTTCTTTAAAAACTTTTAGAAAAAGAGTGTATAAATCTCAAACGTTTTTTTCAGCTTGTCTCTCAGGGAACCCCAGGGTTCCCCAGGTAGAGGGTTCTGAGTAGAACCTGCATAGGAAGGTAAAACCTCTGAGTGTGTTCCTGTTATCTAAAACAAGCCAGGCCTCCAGTGTAGCTCAGGAGCTGATGTGTGTGCCACACAAGGCTTCAGGCCTCAGAGCCCTCAGTCTAGTGCTTAGATGCTAAATATTTGACGGCTTGATGGAGCAGACAGAGCGTCTCTGACAAGAAAACCCTGCACTCATTCTCCGTCCATACTCGCTCTGTCAATTATTTACCACCCACACTGTCCTGATTCAGCTCCTCATTTCACTGTGTGTGTGTGTGCGCACGCCCACGCATGTTCAATAATAATAATAATAAAATAATGTGATAATATTTTTAGTATTATATATTATATTATTATTATTAAATAATTTTATTATTAAATAATAAGTTTAATTATATATATAAATTTAACTTGAGTAAATGAGTATATGATCATCAGTAGACATCAGCATGGCTTCAAGTAAGGAAAACAGCCTTGTATTGTTTTTTGATTATTTTATTAATAAAAAACATTTTTTGCAATAATTTATTAAAAATGTTATGATTTCCATGCAGTTTAAGGGTACAAGAATATGAAATGAGCACATCCACGTTGATTCAAGAGCTCTGGTGTGTGTATGTGCTAGTACAAACACACTGCTCAGGACAGTTGTGGAGCACAGAAGTGTACACTGGCAAAATTGACTGGATATAAAAAAGAAAACAAAAAGGTAAGAGTTGTGAATCATTTTGATTGTGATGGGCACCGATGTTCTGTGAACTAAAAGCAGAAAAAAAAAAGAGAGAGAAGTCTTTCAGCACAGAATAAATAGTTTCTTATAGCGATATGTAAACTTGGAGACGGCACATTTTCACAGAGTGGCAAACAGACATACACACTCACCGTTGACATTCTGTAAATTTTTTTTTTTTAGTCATTTGTAATGTCCCCTCACTATCATAGATTAATACCTCTACAGAAAAAATGTGTTGTATACATTATATACATTAAAAATAGTCCTTCGTGCTTTTTGGGGTATTGAGGAGGTGCTCTTATTGTTACACATTGTCATGGTCAACACACTATTCACCTCCCAGAAAGCCTTCGATAGTCCAGGCTTACGGTCTTTTCGCCCCAGTAACTGTCGTCCAGTGTTAAACGATTTGTGAGTAACATGACAAAGTGACCAAGAGTTCCAACCAAAACCAACTTGGTTCCAGAGTTTATTGCCTGTAACAAGAAGACACTCCGTAAATCAGATTTCAGTGCTGCTTCTTTTTTGTACCTCTGTATCGAGTAAACTGTGTGTTTGATCAATACACACATACACATGCACACACAGACGCGCTCGATGATTTCCATTAATATTACGTAACACTTCAAAAGAAAATTCGAAAATGACCTGGTGGTTTTGTCTCGTACCGATTTCCCCAGAGAATAAACAGGAGTGTGTTTTTCAATTCACAGTTCTCATCATTACTATGAAGGACACTGACAGACAAATCAAAGTTTGTGGCTGCCATATAAATAATTTGTGGTCAGCACAGAGCTTTTTTTTTTTTTCCATATTCGTTTCAGAGAAACTGTCTATGTTCCTGTGCAGAAGTTTTATTTCTTATGATTTCCACCTGCTTTCATGCACACCTTTAAGTGTGATAGGACTTCAGTATATCTGTCTAGACAGCCTGGAGCTAATTATTGCCACTTTCATAAATGTGCATTTGTTAGAATTTGGAAAATAAATTCTACAATATATGCATAGGATACCATGCGTGGAACTGACAAAAATGCAAATTAGAAAATCAGTTCTAAACATTTATTATAATAATTACACCTTTTGGTAATGTATGTAAATTGATGATTACCACCTTTTCATTTTTTTTGTCACAGATGCAAATATTATGATTATTCCTCTGGATTAATGTAAATAAATAAAATTTATTAAATAGAATAAACAGAAATATAGTAACAGAGAGGTTACAGTATTAATAAGCAAACTAATTGGGTTCAACTGTTAAATGCAGGTATGTCTAAATGAGCAATGACTGCTAATTGTGTTTGCTTCAATCAATAATCAGGAATAATTCAAAACATTAAGTTGATCTGTGATATGGGTTACTTTATACTTAAATATTTTTTCACTCATATTCAAGTACAAAGAAAAGCTAATCAGAAAAGCTAAACACTTGAATCGCTGGAGCACAGCAATAGGAATAGTTTAGAGGATTGGGTTTTTATCAACAACACTCCTGAGCTCCAGAGGTTCGCCTCACAAAAAAAAAAAAAAAAAAAAAACTAAGAATTTTCAGGTGAACATTAGGGAGCCCTTTTACAACCACTTTCACCGAACTAGAGAAGGGAAATAAGAACGCGTGACAATACAACATACGGCTTTACTAAAACTCGTACTTGAGGATCCACAAATTGTCGAACAGATTTGAGCAAAATTGTTCTTTTTAGACATTTAGTCTCAATTATGTTAACATGTTAGTGTTAGACATGTTCCTTAGAACACCTGCTGTGAGAAACTGAGTAAATTCCAGGAACCAAACTGTGTGTGCATGGTATAGATTTATGTGACTTAAAAATAATTAATATCCATGACGAATCTATTACAGGTGCTGTATGTCATGACGTTGTTTTTTTTGTTTTGTTTTGTTTTTTTTTTGTAACTCATTTCATACCTCCTTGGAAAAGAACATTTAGAAACTCATCTAAACAGTGATCTTTGCAGTACTTTCATAAGCATGTATGAAAATGAAATTCAAGGACAGAAGAGCATCCTGGAGTTAGTGTCAGAGGCTGAGGTGCCGTGGCATTATGGAGTTTTTGCTTTATGTTTAAAGGTCTTTCTCACTATGTTTTGTTATATTGAAGCTCACTAACAGCCTCAACCGTTAGCATGTGATCCTCTTATATGTTAACTGACACTGAAAAATAAATTTGGAGTTAACAGAATTAACAGTTTAGTTTCGAATCTAGCACACCAATAAACCAAACATATGAAAGACACTCAGGATGTGTTACTTTATCAAATAGTTAGTTATATTAATCTGACTGATCAGCACTATAGTGTCCACCTGGCTCCAAGTACAAGATCACAGGCACGGCATTCGACAAACGCAACAAAAAAACGAAATCCAAGACACCAACGGTGAAATATCTGCAGAAAGGAAATTGTTCTTGAGAATGGTGATACTTAGCTTATTCCAATATTTTGCATTTCGAATACAATTCTTTTGTTGTCTTGATATAGGTTTACAAAAAATATGACAACAGCTAGACGCTCTATATCTGTGAGACATTTGTGCAAAGTTCACAGCACACAGTTACATTTCTATAGCAACTATGAGGTATGTTCACTGTTGCTAAGTGCCAGGTAATGTATTTCCCAGTGCCACTTGGGGACGGCAGCAGAAATTCCTCCTGCACCTCAGGCTTGTGATTGAGTCCTTGATGTGCATGAATGACGTGCAACAGACAGCAGGCTCTCCATCCAGGCCCTGTTTGGCTCAAGCTACAACAAGGTTGGTGAAGACGTTTCACTTGCTGTGATCAGGAGAAAAACTCTGCAATGATGTTACACCAATGTGATCAATTCACTTATTAGATCCAGCCATTATTGTGCAGCAAATCTAACTGCTTTATTTCTCCATAAGGATGTGTACATCACTTTGCATTGACTAAGGAACGTTCCATAAAGACATATTTTCCACTTAATACTATCTACATCTCTGATGTCACTTCTGTTTGGAGCCGTTAATGGATCACATCGAGAGATGACTATTTGTGTGCCAAAGTCCATTTATGGGGCACTGCTTATCCCGCAGAGGAATGATCTATCGACTGTTTGTTTTTGACTATAGGCCCACACACTTTGATAAAATGGAAGACTGGACCTCGGGCTCTTACAGATCTCTGTATTTGTTCCTCCTGCACTTCCATATGAGTGTTAACATTCATACAGGGTTTTCCAGAGAGCTACTTGTCTGGTCTAAGGATATCATGAGGCCTCCCTTGCTTGACAACAGTGTCCCTGCCTCTAACTGCCCTTAGTGGTCATTTTATTGACCAAATAGCCAGTTCAGGTTGGTGTCATTTTAGATATTTGCTCCAAATCTACTATCGTGATCAATCAACAGAGGACCTTTTTATGGCAAAAGCCCTGGCCACTGGTGTGCTGTGACGTTTGCTTGTTTAGGTTAGAAGAAACTACAACTGGCTCGCTTTCCCTGTGAGCCAGTTGTAAGAGCAACTAGCTAACACTTTTCCACACCATGTATATACCTAATCAGTGCCAGGAAAGTTGCACCAAACTGTTTTTCTGTTTGGTCGTCAGTCTTTCTAAGATCTTCAGAGGCCATTTTCTGGAGTGCCCAGCCTTACCCGAATCCTACCCCAAATCATTTTTTCCTGGCATGATGACAGCTTGCTCTCGTGTGTACTGTGGTATTTGTTAGAGTGCTGGACAGGATGCTTCTGGATGGTCAGTGTTGTGAGCTCATAAAGTCTAATGAGTTGGCAAAGGGTCCAAAAACAGGGAGATTTAAGAAAACACCCATGGAAGTTGATAAGGCTAGCTCAGCTGGCATCCCCTGTTGCATCTGTAGTTGTCTGGGACAGGGAGACCGGTATGGGGAAAGAGTAGGAAGTGAAATGCAGATCTTGGTGGGCACTGTGGATGTGTGAGGATGACCGGATGACCTGATGCCCCCCCACCCAGCCCTCCCCCCAAACCCCCCCTCACAGCCTGAAGGATCAGTTTTGTTCTGACGTAGACATAGATGGGAGGAGGGTCGTGGATGTATGTACGAGGAGGACCCCCCCCAGGTCACTCACACACTTCCGTTCATTGCTGATGTGGCTCAGTCTGTTTGATTTCAAACGGAGATCTGTTCCTCAGAGCGCAGAGCTGTGGTAGGACTCACAGGCCAGAGACCATGACCCTGTAGGAGGGGGGCATGTGTCTGTGGCGGGGACTTGAGGCCGGGCTGCTGTTGGGACTGCAGCTGGCGTCCACCCCTCCTATGGAGGGTAAGTAGGCATGGTGCAGGATGGGCAGCTGCAAAGACAGCCTGCGCTGTATGCTGTGGACACAGATCACACAGGCATCACTGGTGAAATTGATAATCAAAGAGATCAAGTAATGCATGTCAGAAAAGAATGCACTTTAGACAAATGCTCTAACTCAAAAAGCATGCATTTTGCTTTTTCCCCCCATTTTCTCCCCAATTTAGTCATCTGCCAATTCCCATCCGCCAGCCATCTCTCCACTCTCATGCAACAGCTACCAACCAGGAGGGTGAAGGCTAACACATGCTTCCTCCAAGACACACAAAGACATCCACCCCAGTTTTTGAACTGCTGCCCATGCTGCAAACCTCGAGGAAAGCGCTATCTACCGTCTTCCACATACATGAGCTCATAGATGGTCACAACTGGCTAGTGTCTCTGTGATTGGAAGGAGAGAGAGTATGCCATCCCTTCCCAGTGAGAGCATGACCAATTTTGCTCCCTTGTTGCTCCCTTATGTAGACTTACGAATCCTATTTAGCTTATTTTGATTTAAATTACCAATATAGAAAGACCAAAAAGGAACTACAGAACAACTATAAAGCCTGTGTGGTGTCCTCATATGGACGTTCATTTTTGCACCAAGGAACAAATCAGATGTTCTGCAAAAGCAACCTTGTCCTGTACTTACTTATTTTGTGAAAGCTTCTATCCATCCATCCATTTTCTATTCCTACACAGGGTCACAGCGAGCCTGGAGCCTATCCCAGGGGACTCGGGGAAACACCCTGGACGGGGTGACAACCCATCGCAGGGCACAACTGCACACACACTCATACACTACAGACAATTTAGAGATGCCAGTCAACCTACAGCACATGTCTTTGGACTGGGGGGAGGCCATGCAAACTCCACGCATACAGGGCGGAGGGGGGAATCGAACCCCCAACCCTGGAGGTGCGAGGCAAATGTGCTAACCACTAAGCCTTTGTGACATCTTATTTGTGTCAATATTTTTTTCTATTCTTTTTTTTCTATAGTGGATCATAAGTAACACCATGAGTTATTTACATAAATGTGAGCTCAAGGCTATACTGGAATATGACAAATGACAGTTTTTAAAGAGCAGAAATATTCCAGGTGTAAAAATATGCGGCCGTGATCTTCAAAAATCCATTACACACACTGAGTACACAGAAGCAGCCTTCTCCTGCACTGCCCCCTAATCCACTGCACTCCTTCTCCTCACATCCCCTGACATAAAGTACATTTCATACCTGCACGCAGTGTCAGTTCTCACCCTATAACCCTAGAGAGGGACATGCTGCCACGGTAATTACAAAATCAAAATGCCAGTTACATAAAATAACACAGAAACACCACTTTTTGACATGTCTATAAGATTTATGATTGAATTAAGGTGCTGTTTTAATAGACTGGGCCTGGCTGTGATGGCTGTGAATAATAATGTGCCTCCTTTTGCATGCAAACTTATATAATCTGTAGGGAATTTTCTCTCTCTCTCTCTCTCTCTCTCTCTCTCTCGGACAGGCTTTTTTCCTTGTAGGTCACTTGCAATCATTTTACCAGTTCTCCTTCAAAGTTTAATGTTGCTCTTCTGTGGAGAGGTTGCAGTTATGTTCTTTATATCTGAGACTTTTTCTGAAGATTTATCATTGAAACACATTGTCTGTGCTTCCCCTGCTCCTCCTGTTCTGCTTTTTTGGGGATGTTCACTGTTTGGAGTCTTGTATCAGTCACCATAGACAAAGCTAAGGCTTGTAAATGCTGCCCAGTTGAACAGTTGTATAAGACTCTGTGTTTTATGTTTAAGATTGGGCAGCATGGTAGTGCGGTGTTTAGTGTTGCCACCTTGTAGCTCCAGGGTCCCTGATTCCTGAACTCAGGCTACTGTCTGTGTGGAGTTTTGCATGTTTGTGTATATGACTGGGTTTCATCCAGGTTCTCTGGATTCTTCCCATCTCCCAAAAACATGCCTGTATGTGCCTAAATTGCTCCTAAGTGTGATTGTGTGCCTGCATGGTGTCCCATCCAGGATTTATTTCCGCCTCGCACCCAGTGTTCCCAGAATAGGCCGCGGATCCACCACAGGATCGCAGGATAAAGCGATTACTGAATGTGAATCAATGTTTAAGGATTACTGATGCTTTGTGACTGTGCACATTTTCTAGAAAGTAATGTTATCTTTTATCACAATTTGTTCATTTGAGACTGCAGTTGTTTTTATTTAATATACTACCATTGAATTATCTTTGTACTTTGTGTTTTCATACTTTAACAATGCTCAGAGGAGCGTGTCCTCCTTACCTATTTTCGTTTCTTGTGCTTTTTATTTCAGCATGGCTCATCTCTAAATCTCTGTCACATTTCTTTTTCATTCCAAGCTATCACAATGTCTGTTACACTGTCATGTACAGTCAAGCACAGCAATGACCACAAACACTTTGGCAGCACATTCTTAAGTAAATACTTATTCTTATAATTACCTGTCTGATAAGTTTTTTTGGGTTGCGCATGGAAGCAAGATATGGTTTTTTTGTGGAGAGAACAAATGTGAATCCAGCTCGATGGTAAAGGTGTCTTAAATGGTATACTTTTTGTGTTTTGAGGACTGGGAACATGAGTACAACATCCTCACAATAACCGAACTGACTCTGAACAGAACTGGCATTAAGACAAGATTTAAGACTTAAGATTTAAGTTTTTACTTAATATCACCATGTTCATGGCATAAAATACATCAGTGAGTTAAAAATAAATTAAATTCCATCCAGTATCGATCCAGCCTTTTGGGCATGTATCGCCTCAAATATTCATCTCTAGTAAACAGTTTATCCTGGTCAGGGTCACTGTGGATCCAAAGCCTATATCTGTGAACACCGGGTGCGACCAGTAATACACCTTGGAAGGGATGTCAGCCTATCACAGGGCACCATGCACACACATTCACATACTCAATTATATCTAGTGGCAATTTAGCATAGCCAAGCCACCTACCACCTTGTAAAACTGGAGAACCCAGAGGAAGCCCATGCAGACACAGGCAGAACATAGTATTAACTAAATACATCTCTATTTTGATCCAGAAAATGTGACCAGACAGGAAAATCCTGTGAGTTAAAATATAGCAATTACATGTTGCAGAGCAGTGTATAGAAGTTCTCATTCTGCGCATGGACCCTGGAGAACAGTCTGAAAGTATAAGTATGTGAATATGTTGATGAAAAGGTGAGCACAGTGTGAGCTCCCTCCCCCGTATGATCAGGCATTCATGGGCACTGGGAATAGCTCTGAGTATTCCTTTCCTGCTCTTCTGTCTATTTTCAGGCCTCACTGCCTCAATCGCTTGTTGTAAATCACAGGTTATGTAACCTATTTCTCTTTTCCCTGCACCTCTCTTGCTCGCTCCCTTGTTCTCGTTCCTTCTCTCTCTGGGTTAATTTCAGCATAAAATTGTTTCTTTCCTCTTTAAACACATAGGAATGCACTTATTATCTGAATGAGGCACTTAAAGCACTCACTGTTCTGGTGAGTTTATGTCCTCTAGTGGGCCTCTGCTTATCCTAGAAGGATCCATGGATCCCCTCAGTGCTTGTGGTTTCTGCTCCAAATGATTTTTCAAAACAGTTTTCTCACCATCTATAGAAAATAAACGAAGAACAAGATTCATTATCATGTTTTCATTACGTGTAATTCTTATTTATATTACTTCTGAAATGTCTCATGATTCTTTTAAGCCAAAATATATTTAAGCTCTGATTACATCTAAGGGGAGAAACCTTATGTGCAATGTAGATGATCATCTAAAAAAAAAAAAAATCAAATAATGCAAATGTACTGAAATGAGCAACAAACAATAAACCTGCTGAATCTAATAATAATGTCTAAGAATAATGTCATGGCTTCACACTTTTCGCATGACAAGTCATATTAAAGATACAGAGGTCAAGGTTAGGGCTGGATTTAGTCTTTGTACTTTTTTCTTATGACTTCATCTGTGGGAAACTGAACAAAATCCAACCACCTCAGCATTGTTTGTTCAAATTCATACAAATTTCTAATTAGATCAGGGCCCATTTTGCCAGAAGCATCATAAGCTAGTAGAGAAATCGTTCATTGTGTTGCTCACGCTACCATTCAGCCAGGATCTCTGTACTGCAATGCTTTTAGTTCATTGGTTCTCAAAGTGGGGGCCTAGTAGTCTATAAATAACATCAATGTAGACCTAGTGTGTTCTGTTGTAGAAAATGTTCAGGAATAAAGAAACTGTGTGGCTCCAATAAACAGGTAAAATATTATTGTGCACATTGGAATAAGGAGCTAAATATCGGAACAATCGGATTATTTTTGATTTTAAAAAATCGGTGCTGAAGAAGTCTGTAGAATATATTTTACAGTTAAAGCGCTCAGAATTTAAGGTGCTAAGCTGTACTTTTCCTTGTTGCTGGGGTGATATCATCAAGGGTACATGTTTTGTACTTTTAGTGCTTAAGGTTTCCAGGTAAAAGATACATACTAATGATGGTACCACCCTAGTGAGAAGGAAAAGTACAGTTTAGTAACTTTATTTCTAAGAGTGACAGGTCCCTGGCAGCAAAAGTTATATTAGGTTTGTAATGAGACACATTAGATAAGTTCCTCCCACCTTTGCTGTCTGTGAAGTTGCGTATGCTCAGGATGTTGTTGACGTCCTGGTAGTGGTTCTGTTTGATATAGGGAGTCTTCTCTGGTGTGTCCTGAAGCTGCATGGTCACCTCCTCTAACTCCTTATCCAACTAAACACAAAAATAGGACATAATACAATGACTCAATAATACAATTGACATCTTTGAATTTTAGGATGTTAGAAGTTCAACAGCAGGGTGGAGCAGTGGAAGTGTTTGTTGGTCATATGTCCTACCTCTGTGATCCTCATCCTGAGGCGGTGGTTGTCTGCTTGCAGGCCGTCCAGGCGGGATGTGTTGGTCTGGTTAACACTGGTCACTGATGTGGATGTCTTTGAGTCTTCTTTTTTCTGGTTCTGGGTGAACTTCAGCCGTCGGTTCTGGGTGGCTGCGTCTGGGTTTGTCCTCATTGTGATAAGCTGGAGAGACAGAAAGGGGAGATTTGCCTTACATTTTGGTATGTGATCTGAACGCTAGCTAAAGTACATTAAAGCCACCATTAGAAACTTGTGTCTTCCAACACAGCTGTCTTATTCAGCTTTAAGCCAAAACATCAGAGATTTTTACAGCACTATTTACAGGTCCAGATGTTTCTTTTAGTGCACTAGAAATAAATGGCAGTGCTGCTTCTAGTACTGTTGTTCTGAAAATTGTGGCTTTTAAGGATCCAAAGTTTTTTCATCCACCCTATTAAATGACTTGCAGTTGAACTTATCATGGTGGAACAGCTACGTTTTCTGAGTTTCTCACCTTTGGCACAAACACCAAGCAAAGCGTGATAGTGCTGCAGAAAATAATGACCAGGGCTACGATGCAGAACTGCACATTCGGCTGGTCCCGTGTCAGGAAGGACACAGCTGCACCGATGATGCACATGATTCCCACATTGTACACACTCATCCCGATGTACTTGCTGTCATTCAGAGCAGGGATGCTGACATTCCTCGTCTCCCAGGCCAGGAAACAACCAAACAACTACAACAATATGGAACAGAATGGGAGAGATTAAGTGATCACCTGAGATCTGAGCACTACAATCATTTTTGCTGGTGTTCTTGCTTTGATTGTATCAGATGTTGCTTTGATGGTTCTGCTAAGGCTAAGTGCCAGAGTTTATCAAATCAAGAGCGCTGCTCATGGCTATTAGTAGCAATTTAACAAACACATCACTCTAGATACAAATACAGCATTGCAGTGAGATGTGCTTGTTGCTAAAAGACACTGTAGACACTTGCAATAAGAAGCACTTAACACGTAATTTAATGATGATACTTGTTCAGGAAATGATTTATTTTGACAGGATTGACAAATACATAGTTAAATATTCACCTAGGACAACCTGTCATTGATGCACTTCCAGACAAATCCCCAATGAGCACATTATGTTAAACATGTGTCTGAGTGATGTGATGTATTACAACCATGCTTTGAGACACAGAAAGATAATTCATCATATAAGTTTCCAGTCTATTTGCTACGTAGGACCACCTATGTAGTACCTAATAAAAATGCACCTCAATTTATATTGTTTTCTGTTATGTATGCATGAATTTTATGTCAGGGCTAAGACCAGACTTAGTCTCTGGACCAGTATGCCACATACTGGTCTTTTCTCAGTCCCAAGCCCATTTTGTCTCAGTCCTAATACGCTATTGACTAACAAGCCTCAAACAAATGTAATTTATATATTGATTTCATCAATATCATTATCATATTTAAGTATTTTAATAATTTATGCCATATTTAATAACTTTCCAATGACAGACCATTTTCATTCATTCATTCATCTTCAGTAAGTGCTTTATCCTGTTCAGGGTTGTAGTGGATACAGAGCCTATCCCAGGAATACACCCTGGATGGGATGTCAGTCTATCACAGGGCACTACACAAATTCATTCACACCTTCCATCATGTTTTTTGGAAAGTGGAAGGAAACCAAAGAACTCGAAGGACACGGGGACAACGTGCACAGAAAGTCAGCACAGATAGTAAGCAGAGTTCAGGAACGAACCAACGACCCTGGAGCTGTGAGGTGACAACACTAGCCACCGCAACACTGTGCTGCCTATTTTTCTTTATAATTTTTCTAAAACAAAAACATTTTCTGCTAGTTAGCTAACTGCTAACCAGCTAGCCAGCTTACAATAACAGAAGAATAAAATTGTCATTCCTAAATAGTTAACATTTTAGCTGTGTAATGTTAGTGTTTATTGGTTGACGTTTGCAACCTATCCAGTTAACTATGTTTTTGACAGTGCTAGCTAACTTTAGCTTGCTTTTTTCCACAGCGCTAGTGTGGTTTTCTTCTGTAGTGGCCCTTTAACTCCAATGTAGCTACAAAGTGCAAACTGGCAGACATCTCGTTCCTGGTATCCTCTTGACCACCCTGACTGAGATGGTCTTGGCTATAACTTGGGTATAGTTAATTAGAAAGTTCTGCCTGAGGCTCCAGACAGCACTGTGAATCATAAAGATGAACTGATTCTGACTTACTTAATGTAATAAGTTTAAAGGCAGATTTAATAACACCTGTCCAACTTTTCTGAGAAATCTGTAATTAAGATACATGTTTAAACTTAATTACACAAAGCTGTTAATTTAGCAGAGCCATCTGATTCAACACCCTGCATAAGATTTAAATTGATTTAAAAAAAAAAAAAAAAGATTTAAATCATAGACAGGCGTGTGTGTGTGTGTGTGTGTGTGTGTGTGTGTCTGTGTCTGTGTCTGTGCCTGTGAGTGTGTTGGAATGGGAGAAGGGCTATGGCAGAGCATTCCCATTCAGTCACTGATGACAGTGTGGCTCAGTTATAACCCCATAGCAGTAAAACACGATGGGGAAAAGACTAACTGGCATTCTCTCTCTCTCTGTCTGTCTCTCTCTCACACACACACACACACACACACACACGATTAGAGTAAATAGACTAAAAACAGTAATTTATTTTTACAGGCCACACAGACAGCACAGCTTTTAGTCACTTTTTTTATCCCAGAATACAGCCACTACTGCCTTGAATATAATGACCTATGCTATGGGCAATTAGCCGACTTGTTGCATTGCTTTTTTCCGGAGCTTTCTGCTGTCATGTCTTGTAAAGGTTTACATGTAACACTGATTTGTTTTTGGTTTTCCTCATTAATTTGAACATTTTTTCACAAAAAAAGGTGAATCAGACCTCAAAAACAATCTTGCTTCACAAAGCTACATACATGTAAATTCCTTCACATGACATTCAAAAGACAAAAACAAAGCCAGCATCAACATCACTATTATAGATATGCAATGTATTATTAAATTAGAAATGTAAAAAAAAAAGACAATGAAAAAATTATATTTTGAGCCTAAGTATATGTGATGCTGTCTAGTGTCAGTTCAAGGGGAAAAACTTTTATTTATTTATTTATTTATTTTTTGACAAAACACTGTGTTTTGATTGCTTCCCATACTAGTCATACACTATTTGGACAAAAGTTTGTGGACACGTGACCTTCACACCCATGTGTGTTCTTTCTCCAAACTGTTGCCACAAAGTTGGAAGCACAGAATTGTCTAGAATATTTTTGTATCCTGTAGCAGTAAGATTTACTTCACTGGACCTAATGGGCCAAGACAAAACCCGACATCAGCCCGACTTCGCTAATGCTCTTGTGGCAGAATAAGCACACGTTCCAAAATCTAGTGGAAAGCCTTCCCAGAAGAGTGGAAGTTATTCTAACAGCAAAGGGAGAACTAACTCTGGAATGGGATATTCAACAAGCACATAGGGGTGTGATGGTTAGGTGTCCACAAACTTTTGACCATATAGTGTAATACTGAAGCCTGCCTGGAGAGAATTACAGCACCAAGTCTCTTTCTGTAATGTCTAACTTGGCTAGGGAAAATTGAAGAAGGATCTTTCACCACTCCTTCATGCATAACATTTCAGCCTCTGTTCTATTCTTAGATTTGCGTGTGTGGATACACTCCTAGAGCAAGAAATAAAGAGGTTCCTGGAACTATGGTCCAAGAACAATAAGCACTGGTTCATTCTGTGGAAATGTGGCTAAGGCTCAGAAAATACTAAGGTAGTAGATGGGAGTGAAATGTTTATGCATCTTCTCTCACTTACCATAAGGAGGCCTTTGTAGGCATAGACGATCCCAAGCCAAATGGTCATATGTGTGTTCTCACAGTGCTCCAGGAAGGGCCGGATAGCCATGTCTCGCCCCTGAGGGTCCGCCTGCAGAGATACAGAATGGGGAAGGATACCCAGTGAGAATTGCCACTACAAGTGTAATAATACCACATACCACATAAGACTCCATGGTTTCACAGGCAAAGCAGCAAGCTCATGGTCATGCCGTGTCTCTTTCATAACATGAAAAGCAATTTATTTAATAATATTAAAAGGAGCGTTTAGGATCACAGTGAAATATTCAGCAAAAACCACTCTCTTCCCTTTCCTTTTTATGAAACTCAAGTATGCATGAAGATGGAGTAATTAATACCTATTATGCCTGTGGTATTCATGGCTACACATGGCGCTCTTTCATTAAGCGCTGTGTTCAGACCTCTCACCTCCCACACCTCTGTCACAGGGGACTGGGAGGACATTCAAACTCCACAGGCAGCATGGAACACTATAGAAACAGGTCATGTGATTTCCCCTGGGGGGATAACGCTTGCTGGTCTCTCCAAAAGGCCATGATAATAAGCCAATTAGCGCTGCAGGATGCCAGAGAAGTAAAGCTGATAAACAATACGACTTGGTCAGACATTGATTGCCTGATGTATTTACGTACAACAGACTGGTCTGCATTAGAAAGTGGGTCAGTCTTGCATTGTGTAGTGAAGGAAGTCTGTGAAGTGAATAACTGGGTTTTCCTCCGTACACACACTCCAAAGGCAGACAGACTCCAACAAACTCCTTGCTGTCCCACTTTAAAAACTTTTCAGTATGCCATAGATGCAGTGCCTCCTCAAAAATGCACTCAGTCGCAGACACACAGTGACACCCTTCAGCTCTTGTGATTCTTTCCAGTTTGGTATGGTGTACAGAGCCCAGCCTTTTATCTGCTCCTTGTCTAAACAGGTTAAAATGAGGGCCAACAGAACTCACAAATGGATAGACTCCACAAAGGATTTTGAAAGTCAGTGCTGTTGCTCACTGTCTCAAGTGATCAACTGATTAACAAAATGCAACTTTGATTCTGTGAGCATTTATGAGATTTCACCAAAACTTGGAAAACACATGCTTCTAGACAGCAGGACACATATAGTTCAGAAGAAATCCCTGCTGTCTATACTAAAGAAAATATGCAAAGTACTGTGTCATACCTTACAAACTTGGTTACAGTGTTTAATAAACAGATTGGCCATCTCATATCAGTAACAAGATAATAAGAATAAAATATTAACACCTTCTTAAAAAGGTGTCTGAAGGGTTCTTTGGATAGGATAAGGTTCCTTTCTTTATAAAAGAGTTGTGTTTGGAACCCTGTCTGACAAGGAAACACTTGGATCTAATTTTAGACTTTTTCTGAGAATGTGCAGATTATTGCTATATAGTGTTACTGTTCTACAGTTCATCAACAGTCCAGTAGAGCACCCAGAGGGAAAAAGAGGGAATCCTTTTTAAAAGTTCTATGCATAACCATACAACAGAAAATTTCCTTTTCAGAGATAGTTTCAAGTAGAGTCTCTTTAGAAAGCTAGGAACCCTTTTCCTAAGAAATTCCCATTTTACTAGTAGATATACTATATGGCCAAAAGTATGTGGACCAGGTCTTCGCACTTGACATAAGTGCCTTTTGTGTCTTTTGTGGCTGAATCTAGTGGAAAGCCTTCCCAGAAGAGTGGAGGTTATTATAACAGCAAAAAGGGGACCAATTCTGTGTTAATGCCCATGGTTTTGGAACAGGCAGATATGGGTGTGATGGTCAGATGTCCACATGCTTTTGGCCATATAGTATACCTCCATCTCTACACTCTAAGCAAAAAGGTTACATTTATAATCCTCAAGGGTTTTTCAGTTGTCTTTTTAGGTTAAAGTGAGTATTTCAAAGAGAAGGTTCCAAGCAAAACCCTTTTAGAAAGCTGTGAACCATTAACTATATAAGGAACCCTTCAAGAACTGAAGTTTTTTTTTTCTCCTAAAAATGTAGTAATCAGACAATCCTGAACACTGAAACTGTATGAACATGTCCTCTACAGCAAATTATATGGATATGTGAAAATATGAATAAAAAACTCTGGAACTTCAATTCAAGTCTTTGCTTTAGACAGACAAGCCGCGTTGCATGCGGTTGCCAGGCAACTGCCAATGGGCTGAGGAGCACTGCTTATTGGACGCTGCTGTCATTTCTCAGCACATTAGTCCTCTAATGTAATTGTTCATCACAGACTGGAAAGGGCGACTGACAGGGTGTCTGCAGAGACATGGAGACGGGGGGACATGGGCAACGAAGTGTAGAGTCCCTCAGTGGAAGCGAAAAAAGAGAGAGTCTCTGCGGTTCCTGTTCAGAGTGAAAAGAAGAGACTTATGGAGACATAGTAGAGGAAATGGAGCGCTCACTCATTGTCAGCCAAAGGGTTGACAGTGGGGGAAAGAAAGAGGGAGAAAGAAAATCATAAACCCCTTTGACAACAGCTTTCCATCACCTACGAAAGTAATAACAGAGGGAACATGAGAATGTTGCCCTGTGCTTCTGACCACTATCTGGCAGCGTACCTGACAAGATAATAAAATAGCGATTATGTACAAATTATGTACGATTTCTACAGACATTTGAGATGTAAGGTAAGGACAGAAAGTCTGTACTGCAGCATCCCAGACAGAGATATCTATGGGTTCTCAAGCATGTCCCTAAACAACACAGAAATCTATCTACAATTATGATTTAATGAGTCAGTGAGACAATAAAATGCAAACAGTTTGTTCTCATTACAATATTGTGAACCAAACAAACAAACAAACCCAGCTGAACACACTGCAAGCAACACAAGTGACCATGTGATATAAGGAACAAGAAGAGGTCTCTGGGCAAAAGACATGATGTTTAGAAGTTCTGTATGAATTCTGAGATGAACGTGACTGCTTTAAAAGCACCAAAGTCACACATACACTCACCATCCATTTTAATAGGAACACCTATACATTCATGCATCTAATCAGTTAATTGTGTGGCAGCAGCACAATGCATAAAATTATGCAGATACAGGTCAAGAGCTTCAGGTAATGTTCAAATCAGACATCAGAATGGGGAAAAGTGTGATCTCTTTGACTTTAAGCGTGGCAGTGTTGCTGGTACCAGATGGGCTGGTTGATTATTTTAGAAACTGCTGATCTCCTGGAAATTTGACACACAACAGTCCCTAGAGTTTACACAGAATGGTGCAAAACAACAACAACAACAACAAAAAAACATCCTGTGTGCAGAGGATCTGCAGGCTGAAACACCTTGTTGAGGAGAGAGATCAGAGGAGAATGACCAGACTGGTCTGAGCTGACAGGAAGTCTATAGTAACTCAAATAACAATCTATACAACCGTAGTGAGCAGAAAACCATCTCAGAACGCACAACACATCAAAACTTGTGCATGGGCTACAGCAGCAGAATACCACTCCTGTCAGCCAAGAACAAGCAGAGGCTATCATGGGCACTGAAACTGGACAGTTGAAGACTGGAAAATGACCAGGTGATTTTTTGTTTCTAATGTTCACCTGTTCTGAATAAACCTTAGGTGTTCCTAATAAAGTGGATGGTGAGTGTATAAACTCATATAATCAAACTCAGAAAACAAACTCTGTGGAACACAGAGGAATTAGTTTTGTTGTTTTTTTATTCCATCATCAACCAAATGTGACATTTACACAGTCCCTTTGCACCTTTCTCAGCATGTAGCTGAGTACACACTCTTGCTGTAATCAGGCTAGGTAAGGGAACCGAGAGCCGGTGTGGCCTCTGCGTTCCCAATGGAGCTCCAAATGAGGTCTAGCTGCTCAAGCCTGAGCAGCTGTCCGATCCGCCTGCCACAGGGAGACAAGTCTCTCTGGATCGTCCTCCTCCTCCTCCTCCTCCTCACTGCTGCTTATTTCAGGCTCTAAACTCCACTTCAAAAGCAGGGACTTCAAAGTGGCAGTGCTGCAGTGCTCGCGGCAGCACCCGGGAGCTGCCAGAACTGATTTATTAGAAACTAAATGCGTCATTAAACTAAGCATCTAACCCTGAACATCACACATGTTTAAATATGCAAATGGGAACGTGTGGTGCGTTATGTCTCGGATTATGCCCTTTGTTACGGAAGCTGAAAAGGGCTTTTTATTGCTGCCATTCTTTAATCTAATGCTTCGTCATAACCCAGGTTTAATCAGAACTCCCATCTGCTCGCTCTCTCTGTGAAGCACAGGCACAGATGACTTTTTACCAGGATGCTGTCACGTGATCACTAGGAGTATCTTTACTGGCATAATTACTGTCCCTGCCCTCTTTCACACACGCAAAGTGAGATAATTGGGCTCCTGCATTTGAATTTGCATTTGAACACACATACATACATACACACACACACACACCGATCAGCCATGACATTAAAACAGGTGAAGTGACAGGTGAAGTGAACATTGATTATCTGTGGATAATCAAAAGTGAACAGTCAGTTCTTGAAGTTGATGTGTTGGAAGCAGGAAAAATGGACAAGTATAAGGATCTGAGTGACCAAATTGAGATGGCTAGACGACTGGGTCAGAGCATCTCCAAAACGCCAGGTCTTGTGGGGTGTTCCCGGTATACAGTGGTTAGTACCTACCCAAAGAGGTCCAAGGAAGGACAACCGGTGAACCAGCATCAGAGTGTCTGTGCTGACCCCTGTCCACCGCCAAAAGCACCTACAATGCACCTGTAGGTGAGCATCAGAACTGGATATATATATATATAGCACACAAATTCAAATGCATGAGCCCAATTATCTATCTTTGCATATATATAACTATATATATTATTGTTCTCTGGTCTTTTATGGACAAGCTCACTTGTCCAAGCAATGCAGCTTATTTTCTTTCCACAAACAATATGTCCCTGCTAACATGTCCATACATCCTTGTTGAGTCAAGGACAAGCTATCATTCCTGATACCTCATTAAGACCACTCTGCCTTCCCCAGCCCTTTGGTACACAGGACACACACACTCCAAATGGTGTGGGATAGAGTGAGATTAGTCTCTATCCTTCTCCATCTGCTACCCCAGTGATTGCAGACGTATATAGGCATACACAAATGTGCGTGCAGACACATGTACACATAATGTTGTGGAAACTACACACCACAGCACAACTCCTCAGAGAGATACAGTCTCACTAAAAGCAGAACATAGCAGTATGAACTACTGGGTGTAAGAATAATATATGTAAGGAATAAAGCATGACAGGGTTTGCAGTAATAGGAAAATAATCAGTGGTAGGGTGGTGTAATGCACCCTAATGCAAAGTTGAGTTACTGTTAATTGATGGTTCTTCTATAAGCGTTTTCTTTCTCTTATACAACAGCGATATGCAAAGGGTTACATTCTTTCATTTATTAATGAATGACACACCATACTTTTTATCCATTTATGGTTGCGTTTAATGATGTGGAACATCTGCTAGTCTAGTTGGTTCCTGTTATCACTTATGTCATAGGAGTTATAAACAGTCATTCCCTCGGCAGCCTCTTTTTTTCTCTCTTGAAGTTAATAAGACAGAAAAACATGGCATGTCATGTTACCAAGAAACCAGAAAGCACAAAGTTCTCTATCCTGAAGACTTTCCCGTGGCGGAAAACATGAATGAACAGCTTTATCTCTGACTATTACAAAGCAGTAGAGACTCCTTCCATGAATGTTAAATAAACGTCACCTATATCACATTTCAGACTAAAGTATATCACTTTTAATGTTATTCTTTAAAATGTAAAACTCTAAATTTGACCACAAAAGTGCAATACATTGTCTACAGAGCTATGAACTTATTAATTTATCCTTCAAATTAATGAATATTAAAGAATGAACGAATGAATGATTCATAGATCACAAACATCCCATTTGATCTGTCTGTGCTAAAATATTCCACAGTGTTTTTACGCAGCTTTTGCTCAGCATAACCGTCATATTTTCCCTGCTCCTGCAGTTAACCTAGCCTCTGTTGATTCAGAGGATACATGTAAGCTCCCAGTCTCATCTGCGGAAATTACCTCTGTGTTAACGTTAATTGAACAGGATTCTGTTTGGCAAGCAATGAGCGAGCATGATATCTTTCAACAATGTTAATTTGGTTCAAGATACCAAGTGTTCCAGGTCAAAATGTTATCAGATATCATGATTGCACATAAAGCTGTTATCATAGCCTGCCCGAGTCTGTATCACTTGATACTACAGGCGATTTGAAATTCACTGTAAAAAATATAGTGTATTAAAAATGAATGTGGTTTTGGAAATATGGATTGAGTATAAAATGTGTGTGAAATGGTATGGGTAAAATACTGTATTTCCCACAGAGGGGCGGTTTAGCTACAGAAATTTTGCCCTTCGCTCTAGCTCTCACTCTCTCCATGTCTCTGTTTAATTGCATCCTTGGAGGCTAGTTACCATGAGGCCAGTGGTACACAAAGTTGTTTAAGGGTTTGTGTTATGCTCAGTTATACAGAAAGGCTGCTTATTTTGACTGAACTGTTGATCACTCATGGATAGGCCAATATGATGGGAAGAAAATGTACTTATTTTAGAACTTACTTAAATGTAACGGGAAAACTCAAATCTTGATGTAACACATTTTAAGATGAGTTTGTCTGGTGAAATAGCATAAACTGCATAAATCACACATGCACACAGCCTACAGCATCAGCACAGCAGTTCACAGTGTGAGCATTAGACAAGCTCCTTTTAATCCTCGTCATCCCTGTCAAAGAGTATCAAGAGGACAAGTGTAAAATCCCCTCTCTCCTTTGAAGCCATGTTTCCTATCAAGTTCTCCAGTCGACAGGTGAGCCCTGACCATTAAGGTCACGTGACTCCCTTTCTCACTAATCAGCAAGGTCATGTGACTCTCTTCCTCGTCCCTACGGCAACCCTCAGGCTGTGATCTAACTGCTGGGTCTGGAGAGGAGTTTAATGATGTACACAACAGTATACTCAGTCGCACAGACTATAGAGAACATGCTGCAGAGAATATAAATGTACAAATATTGTAAGCATGGAAGGTTCATATATATTCCTTTTCCCATTCTCACATGCACTTAACACATCTTAACATAACAGCTTAACATCTATCTTCTAATATCTGATCATTAGTACCTCTCATAATTACCGCAAAATACCAAAAAGAGAATTCCTACTGTCCTTTACTAAGTATTGAATTTTATGTTTTATATGTCCCAAATCTACCCAAAGTAGAACAAATGATAATGCTTTATATTAACTGACTTTATTTAACACATTAGTTAGAATGAACGAATCATGTACTTCGGCATTAATACACCACAGGTAACATTATCAAAGTTATCCAAGTTTATTAAAAAAAAAAAAAAGCTGAATAGTCATCACCCGCATTTACCAATATTCATACCATAAACTAAGCCCACATATGAACAATGTGTTTGTGGTTGTTAACTGGAGAGCAAGTTCCACTATTTACATTTACTAACACTCTGTAATTTAAATGTTGTTAAATATATTTGTTGGTTTGATTTTAGACATCTGTTAAATATACAGTCAATGAAGGTGTCAAAGGTGAAGAAATCGCCAGTTAATATGTATTAACTTAATTGTGCCTGATATGGGACTTTGGCATCACCGACATCTCATTTCTAACCCCAGGGCTTTGCTGAAATGTTACTGAAATAGCGGTAACAATAGAAGGTACACTGTTGATCTAAGAGAGCTTAACAGAATTGGGAAATGATCAAAGGCTGAACTAAACAGCCACTAACAAGACATCCAGAGAAACCTTCTTTAAACTGCATAAATTGTAGAATATTTGTTTACAAAAAAAAAAAACAACAACCCCGTAAAACATTCTGTACAATAGTCCAAGTTTTGGAAGATGTTTGATGCCCTGAAAAGTGCTATCCAATTCCTGGTCATGGGTATTTGAATTAGGCAAAATGTAAAATGTGGTTACTTATGGAATGGATCAGCTTCTGCTTATATCATAAATGCTTTTAGCCTCAATGACACATGTTGTGGCTCAGTGTGAGAGTGGAGTCATTCCACCCCTACACCACTGATACGACAGCATCACGCCTTAGGATGTCTGAATTCCTCCATATGCTTTCTCATTCTCTCTCTCTCTCTCTCTCTCTCACACACATACCAATGACAGCAAAGCCATGTCATTAACATATCATGAGTATTTTACAAAAAGCCTGTCTGTCAGTCTGTTATTCTGCTATAATCCCTTATTATCTATCAATCAAAAGTAGTCAGTAGGTCAGTCAGATGTCTGTCAGTTACAAATTACTTGCCATTCTTAGCTGCTCAGGAGTACAGCACAAATAATCTGGCCATTTTGCTCGTGTTTAAGACTTTGGAAAGCTGCTCATGTGCTCATAACTCATATTTAGGGCACAAGAATACAGCCTCAGATCGGAGCGTGTGCTCTCGGTGCTGCTCTCCTCTACTGGGCAGCTTTATGAGAGCAGGCATCATGCCAACAGTCTGTCTTTTTAGCGGCGCAGTGAAACGCTGCTTTACTGCCATGCTGACGCACTGAACGCACTGCAGCTCACAGTGGTACATGCCAGGGACAGAAGGACACAGTCGGAGAAGCCACTATGAATTTGAGATGATGAAAGGTGTGATGTGTAATCAGCATCTCAGGGATAAATATTCAAACTCTTCATTTGTCTCTTATGGATGTATTGGAATGTTTGCTTGTTTCGCTGTACGTAGTAATAGCAGAAAATATTGATTAATTAAAAAACAAATAGACATATTGTTGGAAATTGAACAATATAATACAGTTGATGTAAGACATAGAAAGACACATGGATATGCAATATGCAAATTTAATTATTTTAGCCATTTTAATTATCAATAAGCACAGAGTCCTGCTGTGTGTACATAAGTAAGAGAAAGATAGAGAAAGAAAACTGGAGCGAGAGACTGACAAATGACATAATGATTAATACTATGGAACTCTATTCATCTGTTTCCATGGCTACAGAAGAACAGCTCCATCCTCCCTCTGTTGGAACATTCTGCTTTCTGACGATAACCTGGCTTTTCCTAACTTCACTTACAATGATAAATCATTCAGCACAGTCAACTGGTGAAATAACCTGACAAATGTCTTCTGTGCGCGCAATATCAGATATGACCCCCCCCCGGGTTTGTTTCATACGCACTCTGCTTTCATTCATGTTTAGGTCATGGTTGTGCGGGTGTATATGTGCACATGGGGTGATGTAGTAAATCAGTGCCTGGCTGGAGGACTGGAGGGAAAGCTGCAGGCTGGACATGGCTGTGTGCTGGCAGTGTGTCAGGGGTGCGGGGCAGGAGAGAGGAGGGGATGGAGGAGGAATGAGAGAGGAGGGGGAGTGTGGAGCCATGCGGCTGCCAGGCTGACAGTCTTGCTGTCAGATGGTCAGAGCTGGTTTGTTATTGGAGATCAGCTGCACATTCTGGAAACAGAAACGCTCACAACAGGCCTGCAACCAACAGGGGGTGCAAGAGAGGTGACACAGCTTGTGCTGGAACACAATTTTCTTTTAAATTAACCTTATTTGTCGCACACACAAGTGCATACTAATTGGTTTTGCATGTGGCTTGTTTTTGTTGTTTTTTTAACTACAATTTCTAGAGTTTAGTCACTTGGTCTTATCCAATTTGCTTCATCAGTGCATATATACTGCTTTTAAATGAATCTCTTATTCTGAATTAATGACTTCCGCCTGCTTTGTCACATCACACTGATACCATTGTAAACACCTGTGAGACAAGGGTTGCCAGGTCTGCAATTTTCCTGTGTAACTGGTCTACAGGTTGCAGGTTGATTTTTTTTTTTTTTGCGTGTTTGGGTTGGATGTTTCGTATACACTAAATTAGTATATAGCATTTTGCCAGATGCCACATAGCCCCCCAAAAAACAAACAAACAACCAGTGAGCAGCAGTTCTCCAAACAGAAACACCTTGTTGATGAGAGAGATCAGAGGAGAATTCCCAGACTGGGTAGAGCTGACTCAAATAACTCAAATAAGCACTCTTTACAACCGTGGGGAGCAGAAGAGTATCTCAGAATGCACAACATTCATATATTAAACCTTGAGGCGGATGGGCTACAACAGGAGAAGACCACATCAGGTTCCACTCCTGTCAGCCAAGAACAAGAATCTGAGGCTATAATGGGCACAGACTCACAGAAACTGGACAAGAGGACAAATGAAAATGGGGGAAAAAAAGCACTTCAGAAACACAACAGAGGACCTGCTACAGAAAAACTAGTTGCTGAACTATGTCCAGTTTGTTTTCATATGCTGATCAGTTCTGCTACAATATTTTTCGAGTGCTCAGTTCAGTCCGCTGTCTTTGCTGGGTCTGCATCCAAACTGTCCGCCAGTTGAGGACCTTGGTCTAGTGTTTACCCACTTTTGTAACCACTACATTTAAAGTCACCACCTTTCACTTACTAGCACAAAAGTTTAAGTGCCAATCTACCACTGAGTACACCATTACTGTGTCACAGAACTGTGCAGTCTACATCATGTGATAGATACATGATGTGCAATACATACTGGACAGCAGGTAACATTAAATCCCAAACCTCATTTCCCGGATAACTTGGTGTCATGTGAATTATCAGACTAGGTCTCTTTTTCTGACACTCCAATTTATTACCTTATCTCAAGTCTCGTGGCAGTAGCAGAGCACCTGCAACCCATCACATTGATCCAGTCCCACCATTTACGCCACGGCACTGCCTCTCATATTGGCCAAACAACACATTTCATTTTCACCAAGATACCGGCATTATGAGTGTAATGAAGAGCTTCAGCATGAGTGTCTGCCTCAGGAGGCTTTGTTCCAGGATCATCCACTCATACATAATACACCAATATAGACATATATTGAAATATTAAATCTGAAAAATTAATTTTGTCTTTTAAATGATAAAGGTAGCAAAGCATGATGATCACAGAATATCAAAGTCTCAATCAGTCTAGGATTTTAGGAGTATAGCATCAGTAATCTAAATTTATGAGTCATTTTTGTCAACTATGGTTGTATTAATCTCACACGGGATTTTATGTAGCGAACTGAAATATGAAACAGACTTAAACTATTATGACATCCACTAAAAGGGGTGAAAAACCATTCATCTTCCTTCTTTAGTAAAGCCTTTAAAGTGGTGCAGTACAGCGTAGCGTTGCTGCCTTACAGCTTCAGGGCACCTGGTTCAGTCCTGAGCTTGGGTTATTGTCTATGTTGCGTTTCACATATTTCCTTCATGTCTGCATGGGTTTCCTCTGGGTTTTCTGGTTTCCTCCAACCTCCCAAAAACTTGTCGGTAGTTGGGTTGGCTATGGTATTTGTCTCTACGTATGCATGTGTGTGTGTGGTTTCCTGTAACTGACTGCCATGCCGTACAGGGAGTATGCACACGCACTCTTCCTGGAGTAATGGAGATGACTGAATGAATACAATACTAAAGAAATCATTTCTTCTGCTTTTTATTTTTCTGTGACAATCCCTTCTACCCTTGGTGTAGCTTTTTTCTTTTTCAGTTCCATTTTTGCACTTAAGGTGGTAAAGAAATACTTTTTTTAAAATTAAATTAAATTTTGATTAAATTCTTATCCTCCACTTCTCAAGCAACTCTTTCATCCTGTGAAAAATAACTCCTTGCCATCTTTGTGTCCCTCACAAACTCACAGGGAGAACATACAAAACTCCAGACAGACAGTAACCTGAGCTCAGCAGCAAACCCCGGACCCTGGAGATGTAAAGCACCAACACTGCATGCTTCACCACAGTACAGCCCACACAGCTATATCATATGTATATCATATGTGCATATTAGTGAGTGAGCTAATGCAGTTAGTGTATTCATATATTTTTACATGGCTGAAGCAAAACAGCCATGAAGCTTTGTACAAATTAACTTAAGTTCTTAAACTATCAGGACTCTCTGTGGGTCCAGACTCACATTCTTCACTGTAGTAACTATATACTGCATAACTACACTACATTAGTTTCACTGTTGTTACAGAATAATTCATAGCAGCTATTGAATAATGGGTGTATAACTGAATTATACGGATAGGAGTTTAAGGGTTTATAGTTCCTTGCTTAGTAACAGACTCTAGGAACACATAGGCAGCCAATAAAAACCACCAACAAACATTTGTGCAATATATCAACAGGAAGACTAAGTAAAGACAGCAGCTAATCAGCCTAGACCAACTGAAACAATGAGGAAATCAGTGACTTGTGATCTGCCTGCCAGGAAGACCAAAGGTGGGACAGAGAGCAAGACGGGAAGGCAAAGAGTAGCCCTGTCAGATTTGGAGCAGGAGAACGTAATGATTCACTCAAAGCCTTATCTACACTCCCCTTGCTGATAGGATGGTTGGAGCGGGCTAAGATATTCTGCAAGTGAATAAGACCAATATGAAATTGAGTTTGCACTCACACGGGAGTAAGACTCGTCTACAATCTCTTATTTGAACTTCTAGTACACTACAATATAATCATCTCTACTTAACTCTGACTATCATTATTATGAAATTGGGAAAAGAATTAGGACAAAATTGAAGATGTTTCAGCTCTGTATGACCCTCAGGTGAGCACTGAGAGACTATGGCGCTCCACTGCACCAATTCTCCATCTTTACTACCGTTTGTATGTCACCAGTCAACACACAAGCACCAGTCCAAAGGGAATGAGATAGAAAACCTTCCTATCCAGTGATCAACCTCACATCAGGCTATTGTATTTTTCCAGAAATAAAAGCCTGAGAAGATTTGATTGCTTAAAAATTAATTACTTTAAAAATCTACAGACCTGCAATCAGCCTAATTGCTAGCAAAGGCACAGTTTGATCCAGACCCGCAATACCCATAATCAAAGAAACTGTGGTTCGCAATACTCTGACGATGTTTCACGCTTCTGTTTGCATTTATTAAATACGCCCCGCTCACAGGCGGACCAGTCCTGCTCAGCTCTAACCCTACGACCACACTACTAAGTGACCAGTTTGTTTGTAGTTTGTCTCTCGTGTGTGTTGTGACCACTAATATTGTCACTTGTGGCCATGCACCCTCCAGGGTCTTGTTTTCTTGGTTCAGATGAGAAACGCTGGTAGCTATACAAAGCTTCTAAAGCTGATTGGTTAGGCATAAATTAAATAATGCACTAATCAAGTGTTTGATTTAGATGTTATGTGCTAGACTTTGTACTAGCTTTGTTGGCAGATTAGCAAAGCAAACTAACTGTACTAGCTATGTCCAATCAGTAGAGGAATCAATGATCTCTGCTACTTCCTTCAACTTTTATTTTATTATTTTTATTAGGTAATTCATGAAAAACACAGTTATAAATTTTCAGCCATTCTTGTGCATCAAACACTAAAAGTGAACTAATTGCAAGTAGGAATTAAAGTTGTGAGTGAAGAACTGAAGAAATACCAGACCACGCGCACCATAGGACTGGTCCAAGGAATCATTCAAGCCAATTGTGTGGATTAGTTGCTTTACTGCTCCATACCTAATTTACACAGAACTAAGAAAATTTCACATGGTGCTTGTTGTCTCTTTGTCACTTGCTGCTATACCTGAAATCACAGCTCTGTGTTGTGCACGTACACTGAAAATGATTGGTCACCTGTTGCTTTGTCGCTTGCTAGTGTGAACGTAGGGTTAAAATGCAGCTCACACAGCACAAGCAGTCTCAACAGATGGTATGAGTTCGGTTGGAGGAAGCACAAAGTTGCTCAGTGTTTTCAGCGTAATTGCACTTTACCTGTCAGACAGCAGGGGTCTCTAAAAATCTCCAACCACTCCTTTAAGAACCAGTCCTTCTAAAGACTTCTTTTCATCTTTTACCAGTATACTTTAGCCAGCATGTATTTAATACGAAACATCTTCTCAGATGCTTATGATTGTGATTAATTCACTTTATACTGTTCTGTGTTGTTGTGGTGATTATAGTGCATTAATTGGTGGTGGCTTCAGAGAGCCTTTGAAGCCCTTTGATGTGACCCGAGTCTGGAGCTGTAGAGCTGAACAAGAGGGTGCCGACCTTTCTGATGTGTGTGTCCGATAAACACACACACACCCACCCACCCACACAGACATACACACAGATACACACACAGACACACACAGACACACACAAGAAAAAAAGTACAAGAAAGATTCACAAAAGAACAAGACGTGTGCCTCAAATCACACACTGATTTTTAGTTACTGTTGGTAGATTTGTGGCATTTTCACCAAGGAATGTGTGAAAAGTATAGCTAACTAACAACATTAGCTAACTAATAACTAGCCGAATGTTAATAGCTGGCTGTTGCAATACAAACTGCCTCGATAAATACAAAGTGTACATAGCAACATACTGATTACAGTGATGGGTCTCAGTTTTCATTCTTGCTGTTACATCTGTTAAAGTTTATATTTGTTAGGAATTTAGATCAACTCCTTGAAATGCTAAAAAGTTATCTTATGACTGATTACAGAAAACTGCCGTACTTGAAAATATAGTGAGTAGAAAGTAGAGATTTTAGTTTGAAACATGGAAAAAGTAAAGTATTACAGGGAAAGACAAACTCAAATACAGATACATACAAAACATAAAAACCACATAAAAACCAGACTTAAGTACAGTATCAAAGTAATTATACTTTGTTACTTCCTACCTCTTATGTCAATATATAGCACAATCAATCAAACTCTAATATTTTATATAAGCAATAGATTGGAGCTATTCCATGCTGTATAAACAGACAAATCAGGATGTAATGGCATCATTAGAAATGCTCAAGCACCTACTATGTTAAAGTAAAATCTGCTCCAGTGACTAATGAGTAAAATACACCAGGATTGGGGTCACTATGGAAGGCGCTAGCATAAACATGGCCTCAAATATTATCTCAAAACATTTCCAAAGTGCCCAATCCGCAAACGCTGATTCATACATACAGCAGGCTGTGTGCTCTGATGACACACTTAAAGGCATAACACAAATGTTTGCAAGTGTGTGCAGATATGCTTACACACTCTCTCTCTCTCTCTCACACACACACACACACAGGAGTGTTCTTGGCCTAGCCCCGCTAAGCAGTGTGTGGTGGCATGTGGGTTAATGAGTGTGCAGATGGTGGACAGGAGGGGGAGCTGCTCCTGGGGTGTGCTTCTAAAATAACACTCATCTGAGACACCTTTCCTGTCCGTTTCATCTCTCAATCCCTTGCCTCTCTTTACAACTCAAAGATCCATTCCATACGTTTAGCACCTGCAGTCCTCATCCTGAACATCCACAGCCTGCCAGAACTCACACAGAGCGCACGTGCTGCACTTCACTAGGGGTGTGTGAGTATGTGTAAGCGCACACACACCTCATGTAAACAATACCACCCCGTTCACTTGATTTCACAGCTTTCCTAACAAGAAATGCTGTACAGGGATCGCACATGCATCGTTAATACTTCTCCACTCGGCATCCAGGCCTAGTCTACCTGGGAAGTGCTGCAGGGTTAAATATGTTTAGCAGGACCCTGCTGTGTAGCTCACGCAGGCATGAAATCTCAATCTAAGCACCTTGTAGAGCACAGCAGAGCGGACTGGTCTAGGCCAGGACGGAGAGACAGGCAGAGCAGCCTTGATTAGAGACGTGAGCGTGGCGTCAAGAGTGCAAAGGGAGAACGCAGCTTGTATCCTGCCTCTCATGGCCTGCTGGGTTCAGTGACTGATGTACACTTTAGTAATGCCATATGCTTTACAGCTCAGCACACACCATACCCTTCCTCCAGCGCTTGCATAAGGATTGATCCTCGGGCAATTCACCTTGCTTCAGCTGTCTTTCTTCTTTTCTTTTTCTCCCTCCCTCTCTCCTTGATCTCTGCTTCCGGAAAAGAGATGATGAAGGCCGTAGAGGAGGAAGATAACAGGAGTCAGAGATCATTTACAAAAAGAGCGGAGACAGCACACACACTCTCCACCAGAGTCAGATATCCATTTGCGCTCTGCATTAGGGCATTAGTGAAGAGTGCAGAGGGACTGGGCGGCTCTGCTTGTCTGAGTATACATACTGTGCTTATAGGAGTAGAATTAAGTTGAATAGGAAAACAAGCACACAAAGATATTGACAAAAATGACTTAAAGGTCAGTATCCAGTTGGGCCAGTTGAACTTAAGACTTGTAAATGAACTTAAGTTATGTACAAAGGAGTGGTGTCATTTGTGTGTTGCAAGGTGTGACAGCTAGATTAAATTGAACACTACACATTTCTCAGCATTTTAGCTAAATGATCTCAACTCATCGTAAAGCCATTAATTCACAACACATTGGAGGAAAAGGATTCAGTCCTGATGTGGAGGAATGTTATATGCCTACATTTGCCAGGCAGTATGACAGCAATGTAGAGAACATGTTGGTTAGCTACCATCAGTCTATCATAGAGGGGCTGCCATAGCCCCTCTATTAGTTTATATTCAGTAGCCTTGCCACCTCAGTAGATTTTGACGTTTGTGTAATTAGGCATGAATCAAGGCTGTTGATGCTACTTGTGGCTTCATCTTCAACATATATGACTGCTACTGGTGTTTTACTGCGGTTATTGGTTACTGCCTTTCATTTACGATTTGTGCTTACATTTTAATGGTGCATCTCTGCTTGGTGTGATATTGATTTACATAAAGAAACCAGTGAATGTTGGTTTCAAACTGTGTTATAAGTTTCATTATAACTTCTGGTGATTTTGATCTTTTTTTTTTTTACTATCTACAGTCATATAGCAAACGTGAACATTGACAGTTTTTCACTAGGAACATAAATTCAACTGGTGCAGCTGGCTATTGTCGTATAGTTTGAAATAAATTTGTTACATTACTGTACCTCATGCCACACAGAGCTATCCACTTTACAGTTCTGCTTTACAGTTCAGAATGCTAACTGACATAGGAAAAATCTCCAAGGATGAAAAGCTTTGCTTTGGGAGCATATGCTGAGTTTATAAAAGCAGAAAGAGTTAGGGATGACTGAGGTAAACAAGCACACACACATACACACACAAATATATATGGAAAATCTGTCAGATGTCACTGCGACTGAATTCTGGAAAACAAATAATATACTTTGACGTCTCTACTTTAAGGAAACATAAATATATTTTACCAAAATTACATGTAAATGCTTTTATTAGGATACTTTCTAAAGTGTCCTATCTATTTAGAAATTTATAATTCTTTAAATTGTTCACTTTTTTTATTGCTATAAGTAGATTAGGGTATCAGTATTGAGGTAGGCTGGGCATCTTTCAGTGGAATTGGGATGGAATCTTCAAATGCAATTTTCTCCCCTTTCACTTCCGGACATAACTAAATTTAAAAATACTAGAGCTTTACCTCTGGTTGAGATACATGCAAAGAAGACACAAATTTCAGTTCAGTCATATCTGTAGTTTTCAAAACTATATATAATAGGAAATGTCAAAATTGGACCATGAAGGGTTTTCCTAGCCTGCTTCACATATACCATATATTTACTTTCTGAAAAGGTTGCAATCGTAAGCCAGAACTGTTACTCCAAAGGAATCCTTTTCTAAGAGTGTGCTTATTGTTACACGAACATTTTAGGTCAGAATCAAATAGGTTATTTGGCACAATCTTTTAGATTTTTTAATAGTTCCTAAAGTCAAATATGTTAAATTAGTGTAGCTCATGCCACTATACGTTTGAAGGTTCTGAATACCGACCGAAATGGTAAAAATCTCCCAGGAGCAAGTTGTACCCATGAAAAAATTTCCTCAGATAGCCAAAGCCTGGGGCCTGTCTTTAGAGAGTTTTCCATCCCTGCTGCTACAAACTTAATCAGAGCTAGAAGGGCTTAGAACTGGAGAGCTCACAAATCATCCCGACACTCCACCATGCCCCATCCATCACCCAGACGGGAACCCAAATACATCAGTGCTTACACTGTCCCCCACCTCTTAACACCCCCTCCCTCAAAAAAAAAAACCTTTTTTATTTACAATCAGATGATGAATGGGTGAATAAATAAGCCCTTCCCAGTGACAAGGTAGTGAGTGACTGAAGGCTATACTAAGTGAGAGAGCACTTTTTCATAAAAGCTTCCATGAGTCAGACACATTTATCCACAGCGCGCTGATGGACCGGATGCTGGCCTCAGCTCTGTGTCACCAGCTGTCTGCATCACACAGTCCAGGTAGACTGAAATGTCTGCTGATGTGTTTGAGATTGAGTCAAAAGGACCTGTTATAAATTTGTACTAAAAGCGGAACGAAAAAACTAAAAATCATTCTTACACAAAGCCTTACATGTTTCATGAAATGAAAAAGCATTTCTAAAAAAATAGTATTCATATCACATTCATATTAAATATTAAATTATATTCAGGTCATTTTGAACTGAAAGTAACAAGGTGAAATAAAAAGGTTAAAAATAACTGCTGTTTTTAAATTTCAGTAGATCAAGGGGTTTTGTTTGTTTGCTTCAGGGGTCCTCAATTCATCAACTTAGCTCTGGAGGGCTGGAGTCTAGTTTGGTGTTTTCTCAACTCAAATGCACCTGATTCAGCTTTGCATGTAATTACTAGGTTTAAGAGCAGGGTTGCTAGAAAACGATATGACCATTTAAACACAACTTGAAAATTCTCCCTTGCACCATTTTAAAAATACAACTTCATGACTAGCATTACAAAATGTTGTTTTAAATATATATTTAAATGATATCATAATATTTTAGTACATTTTGTAATGAAGCAAAATTTAAAAATACCCTAACATGGTCTCATATTGTTACTGACACTGTCATAAATAATAACCGGTGACCAATAAGGCTCAATGCTTGGTCCTATTCAACTCTTTCTCTATACCCACTGCAAGTGACGTAAAATTCATACCACTGCTATTCTGATGACCCCCAATTCATCCTCACTTTCCTCCCCTGGACACTCATGTTTCTGCATGGATCTCAGCATGTCTGGCAGACTTCTCATCATGGATAGCAGGTCATCAGGAAAAAATCCCAGCAAAACTTAGCTGATGTATATCCCTGGAGATGTATCCCCATGTCAAAATCTTGTGATCTCCATGGAGAACTCTTGGATCATATGATCTGGTAACAAACTTAACCCCAACCATAAGACAGCTATCAGCATCACTGAGTATGGAATGGTTTTACATAGCCATTTCATGTAGATGCTCTGATACATGGGTAGTTAAGTAGATGAGGTACATTCAAAGTGTTATCTGTGTTGCTGATACCCATTCTGCTGTCCTTTTGTCCTTTCATGTTGGCATCTGTGTGTCACCACAGTGCTGAAGCAGCAGGACAACAAAACACACTGCACATTGCTGTCCTTGCTCCATCTACCACACGCTAATGAACAGCAGTGTGTTTGTGTGTACTGAGAGGTACTGATCCTCCTTGTACACACAAACACACAGAACATACATATTCAATCACACAGTGTCCATGTGAGCTCTCTATTTCTCCATGTCTTTGTGTCTTCCCTTTCACTGAAAAGGATGTGAAATTACAGAGCTGCCTCATGCCTGTGTAATAAATTCCTACATTAACACCTGCAGGTCACACACACACCTTCATGTGGCCGGCCTGTTCCCTGTGTCATGGCTTCCCTAATGATCGCACCTGTTAGACCATGTACGTGTCTCAGCCTGTATGCTTCTCAAGTGCGTGCACACGCACACACACACAGACACATACACACCCACACACACACACACACATGCACACAGTCAATCTGGAAATTAATAGATTTTATTTTTGTGGGGAAGTGTAGAGATGTACGTGTCTGCAAGTGTGATACTCTGCAAGTGTGTGTGTTAAAGACCCACTCCAGCAGCTTTTTTTTCCCCCCCTGTTGTCACAATTCCATGTTCAAACTCTATCTGCGTCACTAGCCACTGGCTGACCTGATGTAATCACTGGTGAGGGTGGTCACCCACAGAACGAAAATATATATAGCTATATAGACATGTACATTGTAGTGATTTACACAGCTCAAATACTTGACACACAAAATGGGTGGTTCATACATTCCTATGAGCTAATCACTACTTCATAAAGCCTATTTTGTTTGCAATCTCAACTAAATGTAATGGTAGAAACCCTTTGGCTGTCCTAGAAAACAGGCTGTGTTGTCTCTCGCACGTCTTTGTTTTTCCTCTACATGTGTTTTAATGGGAGAGCTGAAAGGAAGTTAATTGTTAAAAGCTCATTGGAGCATTAACCAGCACCAATAAATTGTAAACCTGATGCACAGAAAGTGGTTTCATGCATACTCAGCCTATTTTGTTTGGCTAATAAACTTTATTTCAGCATTTGCTGGCAAAAGGAGCACAAAATATATTATTAGATATTAAGATATTATTAGATATATTACATAAAATTTTAAAAGTATACTATATATTATATACTGAATCAAATATTCAAAATACATCAGGAAAATTTACATATATTTATGTATATTGGTAAATATTTTATGTAGAATATAAAAATATATTTTTGTTACAAAAATACTTGTTCTGTGTTTCTGTATTTTTGGTGATGGTACCTGGTACCTAAAATGGATTGTTTAGAAGGGATTTCTGTTCCTTTAGCTCTTCGAACATTGACTCCAGTGTTACAAATGATCCCTGTAATTTATAGAAGTCAATTTATAGAAGTACAAAATATGTAACAATATTCACAGCACATATTGCAATATCCGTCACTTTGTACTAAAATGGCTATGATGAGCCATCCAGCTTTTGAGCCTGTTCGGAGTGTTAGTCATCAGTGAGTTCCAGCTGTGTCTCTTCCTCTTCCTCTGAAAGAGAGTGCTGTCAGTCTGGGCATCAGACGGGGATGGACAATAACCTCGGCTAACTGCAGGAACCTTTGACACTACTTTTCATTTGGAATAGCTTTAATTGGTAAAACGCATGGGCCTTGTGCCCAATCAGTGGTTGCCTAGCAACAGTGGGAAGACATTGAATGGGATCTTTGGTCTGCATGAGTTGACAACCGGAGAGAGAAGGAAAAAGAGAGTGTAAGAGAAAGGTAGTTGTCAGTCCAATTGGCAACAGACATTTTGGCTATATTACTGAATCAAAGCTAGATGTATTTTTATCTGGGCTTTGCAGTTAGCAGTGCATTTCTTCTAAATAACTAAAGTCTTTCTAGTGATGCTTTCGTCTAGTCCATCTAATTATGAAATTAGCTGGAGTAGATGATAGCACCACTAGAAATCTGACAGAGACACATCATGATAGACAGGAATGCCCTACCAGTTGTCCAGTAGTTCACACCTACTAATCAGAGGATGCAGGTAATTTCACCTCCACGTTCATCTAAATATGCAGCATGCAACTGTTTAGCATGGCTGATTTTTGTCTTGGGGTACATTTCTTCTTTATTGTGGTGCTGAGCAGCTTAATGAGCCTTCCTGTGGCTTTGGATCAAATTAACCTGGAGCTTTTTATTAAATGTCTTAATATCCTTAGATCTTGTATTGCAGGGTATTTTGTGTGCTGGGATCCCGTAAGCAACCTAGTTCACATGGTGGTTTATAGCAATCCATTTAAAGTTTATGCATAAATGCATCCCGGTGCAGGTTGATCTTTTTTTTTTTCTTATTTTTTAAAAATCCTTTAGCAATGTTTGCAGGAAATAGTATTAATGATAAGCCTTATTTTTTATTTTTTTTAGGTTGTTTTACTTTAATGGTGGATTTGGGCTTGTGTAAAAACTAGTTAAGGTGGATTTTACAGAATTACACATATTAAATGTTGCCCACCTGCTGTGATTAAAACCGACTCTCCATAAAATTCCATTGAAGTCAATTGTATTTGTATACAAAAAATTTAGAATCCTAACGAGCACTCCAGTGGTGACAGTGGCAAGGAAATAAGGTCTCTGAGAGGAAATAAGGAAGAAACTTTAAAAGGACCACTACTCAAATCTAATTAAAGGTACACACATGCAGGTAAAAGATACATACTAAAGGTACTAAACATCAACATCAGTCTTGATGGCATGGCCCCAGTGACAAGGAAAAGTACAGTTTGTTGCCTATATTTCGAGAGTGTCTAAAGTGACTCCTGTGTTTTTCTGGAGACCTTTGACACTTAGTGACGTTGGCCATTCTGTAACCGACTGAGATTGGCATTGTAATGGACATACAGGTTGCTTTCCATGAGACTTTCCTGATGTGACTTATGTGATGTTGATGTGATCTGGAGTATACCAAAATGTCATCAGTGTGCTGACGAGTCTGCCTCACATGTCTCAGAGACCACCATTAACATCTGAACCACTGAGGGGGCACTGGCCAGGCCATATGGCATTACCAAATGCTCATAATGCTCAGATATTGCACTGGAGGCATTTTTCCACTTGTCTCCCTTTTGTATTCTGACCAGATTGTAAGCACTTCTCAAAGTGCTTAAAACCTTTTTTTGCACTAATAATTTGTAGGGCCATTGTGTGTGTGTATGCATGTTTGGTGCCACTTCAGAGCATGCGAGGCAATGATGAGTAGCTTCCTCTCTATTTTTCTCTGAAAGATTCCCTGTTGAATGTTGCCCTTTTAAGCCACTGTTTAAATTAAAATTAATTAAAATTGCTGTTTAAATTAACTTCTTTAAATAACAAAAAAAAGGAATAAATTTAATGTCAATCAGTGCTCTTTACATGAATATTTGTATTTCTTCATAAATAAACTTCTTCTAATTTTGTTTTTGAAAATCTGATCTCTTTTTTATTTACAAATTTACCTCAACTCGTCCACAAAATATAAAAAGATTCTAATCAAACACAGCAGGGCAATCTTTGATTGTCCTTTCCTCCTTTTAATGATGGATTTAGACCTGAGGTATGTACCTTTTTAACCTTTTTTAGACTCCGATTGCTTTGTGAACAGAGACATAACCATTGATCTACACAACCACCAAAGTTATGTAATATCAAGAGTCAGAACGGACACACACATGCATTCCTATGTGTACATACACATCAACTTAAACAAGTAATAACTATGACATATTTACTAATGGATTACCAGATTGTCTATTTTTGCAGGCACTTGATACACAATTGAAACGATGACTATTAGAGTATAGAAAATCAGATAGACCTGCAAGGGTCACAAATGTGACAATTTTGACAGTTCCCCACAAGGAAATCTGCATTTTTAAAAAACAAAAACAAGAAAACTTGTGGTCTAAGACGGCAGTCACATGTTCATGCCTGTGAATATAAAGGAGCTATAAACTGTTCTGCATGGACTAGGGGTCAAGATCCATCTATAAGTGTCTCCAACCTTGTTTAACATGGAGAGAGAGAAAAGAGACAAACTGCACTAGAAGAACATAAGTGTTTGAAAATTATTTTGTGCTGAAACTGTACAGCATGCAAAACTCAAAATATCTCTCATTACATGTTAATTTGATATGGTAATTTTTGTTCCTTTTCATAAATGGCACCAATAATTTTGGAAGTGACAGTCAGTATGACAAGATTATGTAACAGTCTATGTGTGACTGCTAAATATGCATTCACTCTGGAGTGTGACACACATACACACACAAGCTTGCCATTAACCAACCCGGTTTTCTTTGATGTTGCTAGATGATTCTGTGATGTGCTTTCTCAAATGGTGCTGAGGAGGACAAAGACTCAAGATGTGTCAAGTCAAAGAGAACAACCATTACAAGGTTTGACAGGTTCATTCTCATTTCAACTCTTTTTGACCATCTCTCTGGAGTATGTGTGCGTATGATGACTCTCCTGCTGTGTAACTAGAACATCAGAGTCCTCCTGGCAATCTGCACTCTGAATCTGACCACACTCCAAAATCTAGCCCCTATCTGGCATCTTCAGCAGCCGATAATGAGAGCTTACATGTTCAGACCAATTATTCCTTGTATTAAATATCCATCTTTGAAAGTGCATTAGCACATCAAAAGTAGTGGTGGCCCATGGCCTGCCTGCCTGCTGAGAAAGAGAGAAGGAGAGAGGAAGTGGGGAAGAGGCATCGGGGAGAGAGAGAGATTACAGTGGGACTGTTGTTTGTGCAGTGTCTGTGTATGTGTGTGTGTGTGTGTATGCATGAGAAAATGGGTGTACTGTGATGTGAGCGCTCCACAGTTTGACAGGCAGCAGCATACGCACATTCAGGCAAAGAGAGAGTTGTAATTGATGAAAGAAGATGCATAACATATGGATGCCTTAGTGTGTGTGTCTGCTCAGTTTTCCCGAAATCCCCCTATAGTGTCAACATCATTTAGGCTGTCAGGGCTCCCCAGACGTCTTTAAGTGCTTATGGGAAATGTCTGTAGTTGTATAACTCACTTAAGTGTATTCCACTTTTTCTGAGTGTGTTTTTGAATATGAATGTTGGTCAGGAGAATATACTCTGCATGGGGAGGCAAAAGTCTACCATCTTGCCTTTTTTTAAAATAAAATATTAAAAATTATTTTTAAATTATTCATTTTATTCTGGTTTTCAACAATCCCAAAAACATCATAAAGCTGCTAAAGGAATATGTGCAGAGGAATAGCGGTGTGAAGTTTGTAAAAAAAAAAAAGCAACATGGTCTAACATTTGCAATTTCATAAGAATTCATATGAATCAAGGTGTATGAAAAAAATGTGCAGGTTAATCCTTAGAACCCAATGAATGCATAACTGCACAACAATCACAGAAGAACATAAGCAGCTGCAAAGGAAGCTAGAGAGGCTTATTTACCAAAATTCTACGTACCCTTTCCATGTGAGCTCTGAAGTGACATCAAACATGCATACAAACACAATGCTACTACAAAATACTAGTGCAAAAAAGAGGTTTTAAGCACTTTGAGAAGTGCTCACAACATGGTCAGAATAAAAAAGGCACACAAGTGCTAAACTGCCTTTAGCATCATCTCTGAGCATTACAAGTACTTGGTAATTCCATGTGACCTTGTCAATGTCCCCGCCAGTGTTTCAAGCATTTGTCATCAATAGCATTTTTATATACTCAAGATCACTTGAAAAACGCATCAGCCACGTCAGTTTTCTTAGTTTCATAACTCAGGTACCACAAAGCACTTAGAATTAAGACACACAGCATTAGAAACTCACCCTTTCCAAACATCACTGTTACTTCATTGTGCAAAGTACGAGTGAGTAATCCAGTTTTGAAAATAGATAAATGCTGAGCATTGTGTTCAAAACTCACTTCTTGCACTTGATATTATGTCTCAGGTTTGATTCACAATAAAGAGAAAATAAAGATTTGGTTTTCACAGCCTTAGTCTGTTCACACCACTTTATTTTCACTATCCTTATTTATTTCATTTCAAAAGTAAAAAAAAAGTAAAGTGTAAATCTGCTGTGACTTTCAGGTAGGCAAAGGGAGTTTTAAAATCTAGACTATTTAGTGGTTAGGCTTGTTAACAGTTGGCGTTTTTAACATTAATTGCAACTATTTTCACAGTACGTTGACCAAATCCTTGGGACAATCACAAAAGAGTCTGAAAATGTATAGTTTATGTGATGTAGATGAAGACTGTGCTTTCGAAAAACATGCAAAAATTTGGAGAATTCCTATCACTGTTGCACTGAAGAAACTATTCTTGGTGTTGCTGCAATTAATTATGGTTATTTATAGTAAAAAGTGAAAAGCTAAATATCTCAAAACTTTTGGTGACTCTTGAATATTATAAAAATGTCTTATTGTTTTGCTATGTGTCAAGAAGCACCTTGTTGTAAGGTAGCTGTCAAAAGGCATGCTGTTTTCTTTCTTTTCCTTTTTGGTCTGCAGATCAAGAACGGCGCTGCTGGTTTATGGGTGTCAGAAACCATGGCCATTGCCATGGCAACAGATCCCTGCAATACCATGTGTTTCTGCACTGCAGCGCCGGTACTGGAAAAAGAGCGAGCATGGTGAGTGTCACCCGAGGACCCTGTGGAATTCTAATCAGCTCTTTGTCCTTCAAACGCAATCTCACACACACACTTACGTACAAAGAGACACACAGAATGTCTGGATGTATAGTTGTTCTCTACTACAGCACAGTTGACACTACACAGTCTCTTTCTCTCCCTCATAGGCAATTATACCCACACACAGATCTATGCAGCACTCAATGCATCTTACATATGATCTGTACATTAGGCTACCTTACCAGGGTAGATCTTTAAAAAAATCTCTCTAGTCTTTTCTCCCTGTGCCTCCTACCAGTAATGCAATAGCTCCCTGCACCAAAGATGGCCCAGTTTCTCCCAGTTTATTCCTGCTCCTTTGGCTGGATCTAGATCAGGACAGGCCCAACTTTGCTCTGGATGTTGCTGCACAAAAACTTTCAGCTGAGCAGTGAGGGAGCACTGGGAACAATGCAGCTTGGTCAATGCACACTCAAGACACATAGTAACAACCTACTTCTTGGTAAACACAAATGTTTGGTAAACGCAAATGTCTTTATATTCCTTAAGTATGCTCTCTATTCTGGGACAAACTAAGTGCACTATATGCTCAATTTTATTTGGGAAAAAGTGTAGGTCCTAGCAGGAAATCAAATGGCCTAATGTAATGAAAGAGAGCTACATTTCTGGTGTTATAAGCTTATTCAAGTAGGGGTCAATTTTAAATTATAATTATTAATTATATTTTCTCCAAAAAGTGAAGTAAATCTAACATTACTAGAGCACGTTACTATGTGCTTCTGCCGACAACACTAAATGACTACTTAGTCAATGTTATTTAACTAACACAATAAAAACCCATCACAAATAGTCAATGAAAAACATTTGAGACATGAAAACACCAGGTGTGAATGCCTATACACCTGGGATTGAATCACCTGAAATGGTTAATATGGACCCATATAACTACACACTCAAGAAAGAACTTGAACCTTTCAGTTAACCAGATGACATGGTTTGGTGGGGAAGGAGGAAGAGAAGGCACCAAGTACTCTGTAGTGATGGTGGAGTTAATGGGCCTTTTCCTGGTACCAATCAATCTGAGCTAATCTCCTTGCCTGGAGTTCTTCAGGGAGGGGAAGCGTCATGACTCCATCAGGCTGACATCTGTCAGCACAGTGATGCAACTAATGCCCTCCCTCATCCACCCTACTCTGGTCTGTTTGAGGGAAGCAGGAGCCATAGGCCTCTGTGCCATAGGAAAGGGACTGGGTTGTCACGACGTGATGTGACGTCACGTCACGTAAAAATACCAAGCTCAGAGAGAAAGAGAGAGAAGAAGAAAGGCCTAAGACCAGAACTGACTCTCTGCTAATATAAACATATACAGTATGAATAAAAGTTTTGAGTCCACTGCCTAGAACTATTCTTATTTTGTAACCATGATAACATACTTGCTCATTAATATCAATTCATTATTAATTAGTGGAGATAATGCCCAAGGCATGAGAACTAATTGAGTACTATTTAAGTCCAAATCAGGTGTTAGCTGTTAAGAGACACCTGAAAATCAAAAATGCTAGGAGCACAAACTGTACGTTTTAATGTTTGAATAGAATATGTGACGTCACAAAACATTATGGAAGTGATGTGTCAACAGGATATTCATATGATGTCTCAACAAATACAAAAAATTTAATTATGGAGTAAAATCTTGGGTAACACACTCTACAAATGATCTACAAACCTTCTACAGAAGGTCAAAAAGCTGACAGGTGACCTTCATCAGCAGCATGTCAACAGCTTATGGTTGTTGATGTTTAGTAGACAATCTATACACTATACACAGTATACAGTCTATCAACTTGTCCCTTTTTTGCTTTTATTTGTATGTTCCAGTTTATAGTTGGTGATATTAAATAGATCTTGTAAAAGCTATCAGTTCATCAATAGTCCTATCAAAAATGTAAAATACAGTTAACAAATCCCAGCACTGCCAAGTTGCCACTGCTGAGTCCTTGAGAAGGCCCTTAACCCACAACTGCTCAGTTGCAAAAAATGAGATAAATGTAAGTCGCTCTGGATACGGGTATCTGCCAAAATGTAAATGCAAATGTAAACAGATAAATATAATTTGATAAACATCAGCTGATAGGCCGGTTTATATCAGTTTATTGATGATTTGTCTAAATAGCTAGAGTGTCTATAGCAGCTTATCCAAAATAAAGTTTTAGCAAATTTTGTGTTGATTTTTTGTTGATTTACTGAAGTCTGTGACAACTTCCCCACTTGTCACTCTGTGAAGGCAGGGCTAGCCTTGATGGCTTTAAGATTCTGCCAGTTATCTACACACAAAATATCTTTATACCCACATTGCTCTGCTTCATGAACACCTCACTAATAGTGGTGTGCAATGTAATGTTTCTATAACATCAATATCAGCACACATACTCTTCAACTCACCAGATTTAGTGCGTGACCTAGAGAAACATGCCTCTGCACACCAATCTCCCACAAACACACAGTATGTTCACTAACCGTGATCATAACCAACACTGGAGTGCTCATGCTGGGCTTGTGCTCAGTTAAATGTGTCTAATCAGTGGTGACACGGCCTAGCACATGTTTACAGGAAGCAGAGCTCTATTCTAAAAACAGCTTAATTCTATTTCCCACATGTCATCCCTGACACAGCAGTAAAAGAAAGGATCATCCAAGTATTCCTTTTCCGATGACTTGTGCCAACGGCCCACAGGAGAGGGAGGGTCTGGATGGCTCGCTTCCTGGACCACAAATAACACAAGCCACCTGAGATCTGATTTCTACAGCTAACCACAATTATGCTTCTGGCTGATTAAGAGAGAAGAGAGGAGTGACAGCGACTCCCTGAAAACACTGCAAACGCACAAACCAACCTCCAAGCTGTACATTTCCACTGTCCTCTTCAGGGGATCCACAATCTGCCAGCATATGAGAATGCACAGATCAATTAGCAGCATTCCTCCCACAATGATCAGCAGCTTCTGGTCCTTGATAATCTGGAGGAAAAGAGAAAACAAAAGAGAGATGGGCAGCTGTGAATGTGGGAAATGAAAGAAAGTGGTTGACGCTCCCACAATTCAAAAGGGAATACGCTGAACTTTCGGACGATGAAAGCACCGTCTGATCTTTTCTTTTTATTTAACAGCATTTGACCCGGACAGAATCAAAGAAAAGGTCATGGAGAGGAGACACTGGGTGCACTTTAAAGGTATCACATTGCAGAAATGCAACGATTCCTTTCAGGTGCCCCACTGCATGGCTCAGAATAGAGCTTGTGATTGGTTTTGATCCAAAGGCTTTTGATGGCTTTGGAATTGGCCAAACAAAGGCAGGCTAAAACCTTTTCGTACCAATGGAAATATTGCAATACATTAGGAGACGAAGACCCAATAAATGGGTGCACATTTCAAGGGCAAGAGGTCCCTGAACACCCACACGTAAAAGTTCAATCATAACTAACCTGGCCTGTGCTTAGCTGGCAAGAGTCATGAAAATTGTAAGGATAAAGGAAGAGATTTCTTTTATCGTCAATCAGCCCAAGGTGAAGGGTTCAACTAAACAGCCAAACATTTGGAAAGATGGAGGATCTGCACATTTCATATGGTAAAATTCAAATTAAATTGTATGTCAAAATACAATTATATATATTTAGTGACTATTTTAAGGTACTTGTCAATAGTTTTACTATTGCAAATAACTTGGATATTTTGGCAACATGTTAAATGTGTCTGGAAAAAAATGTAGTTTCATAATGGACTTCTTCGTTGCCTTTGCATCCCTTCTGTCATGTTATAGACATGTAAACATGGCAGAATTCAGTACTATCCTTTGCAGTGGTACTAGATACTATTCCTGTGGGGGATCTGCTGCAGAAAAAGCATAACAACTGCAAAAGAATTGACATAAGAGTAAATGTGGAAGCTGCTTTTCCATGATCTTATTTTAATGCTGAAGCTGTAAGCCTCTGAATTAACTCTCTTCCTGGGCATTTCAAGCTATTCTTGCTTAAACAAATCTGTATTGACATACAAAGTTATTTTGTATGTCAATATTTTACATCTTTATAGTGAACATTGTGATAACTAACCATGCAGAATGCAGAATGAGCTAGGTACCTAGAATTCCTAAAAACGTATAATTCCTAAAAACGCTTTAAACTTGTAAATTAGCTATCTTCTTGGGCATTCTGAACTATTTCCTCAGTTCATGAACTACTCAGTTATTTGGTATGTTAGTGATTCAGTTGTTCATACATGATGGTGACTCAATAGTTAGCAATGACACGATAGCTTACTTACACACCATTACACTCCACCATTCTCTGTAGATTCTTGGAGGCAGAGCTTTGTGAAAGTGAAAGTGAAGTGACATGTGGCCAAGTATGGTGACCCATACTCAGAATTTATACTCTGCATTTAACCCATCCGAGTGCACACACACAGCAGTGAACACACACACACTGTGAACACACACCCGGAGCAGCCTTTTTTGTTGCGGCGCCCGGGGAGCAGTTGGGGGTTCGGAGTTGGGGTCTCACCTCAGTCGTGGTGAGACAGTGGAAGAGAGCGCTGGTCATTCACTCCCCCCACCTACAATCCCTGCCGGACCTGAGACTCGAACCCATGTGTGTACATGCACATGTATGTGAGGTGGGCTCAAAGAGTAAACAAATCATTTCAATGTTTTTTGTAACCACTAGAGCCAAAATTCTACCCAATGCACCTCTAAGCCTATAGTTTTTGTGATTTGGTTTAGAGCAGGGGTCCTCAAACTTTTTGTAGGCAGAGACCTACTTAAACTCTTAAATATATTCCACAGAACACCTCAGATGATTCATTTATTTATGATAGATTTATTTCATGAACACTATCTAAATAACTCTGTTTATTTATAAGAGCCATAGTTTTTTTTAAAATCATAATCTTAATATAACTTAATATAATCTTATACAAAATGCCAACACTGCAGCTGATTCATTGCTGAGTTCAAGAGCTGCTATATTTTTATGTATGATAAGTGGAACACACTCTCTGGCCTTTGCAGCATACCAGCAAAATACCAGCATGTGGACTGTCCTGATTTGTGGAACTAGATCATGGCCAGACTGGGTTTTGTTTGTTCGCAACACCTTCAGCACCTGCTTTTTTGTGCACGTGTATGAATCGTATTCATGTGCATGTTTTGCAGTGCTCTTGGGAAAGAAATTCTGCAGGGCTTGATAAAGCAGTGCTATACTCAGCATGCTCTCAGACTCTGCCTTAATGCAGTTGGTGACTATGGCAGCCCCTTGCATCACTGGCCAATATTGAGCGCTAGCTGTCTTAGAAACTAAATGCCCTAAGAGTGTGTCTCGGCTTTATAAAGAGATGCCAAACACAATTCCAGAGTCAACAGCAGTGATTGCTCAAGCATGCTACAGCACTTGCTCCTCTATCAGTGTGTAGAGCATGAGTCCTGCATGCTGGACCATCAGAGAAATCCAATTTCCCTGTGGATTAAAGAGCCAAGACAGGAGACATGTTTGTCTCTATCGACCACAGCATTTGTCTTTACTCTGATGGACTGACAAACTAAGAATTGCTAACTGGAAAGGATATGTCCTCTTCTGCAGTCATCCTGCTGGAGAAATGGGTTACTTCTGTATTCTTTGAGCATGACAGATGCTAAAAATTAGTCATATACTTTTTCTTTCTGTCAATAAACTCTCACATAAATGTATATAAACAGTGGATGGTCTGGCCTGCTGTCTGGTGCAATGCCGTGTTGTATATAACATTTCATGTTAGTGATGTAAAGAATAATGATTTAGATACAGTTCTTAGACTTTTGGCTCTGGTCGGTTGCATTACATGTGTTTTATGACTGACAGAAGAAACTTAGTCTGGTTGATTGTGTGACTATATAGTCTGTCTGCATCTGACACACTCTGGACCATATTCAGAGCTGGTGAATTAAAGGTACATTAGGTAAGATAGTCTTTTATTTCAAGATTAGATCTCTAATGGTCAGCATTTGAATGATTCCTGCACATATTCACGAAACTCCACCCCAGGATCTACAGTGGCCCATAGTGTCTATAAACTGACAGAGTAGGTGCACCCAAACACAAACAAGCATTCTAGACTGGAAGTCCAATGGTTTTCTCAGTGACTTAAAATACTTTTGCTAATGCCACAACTTAATCCATTGCTGGACCTCTTGTAAAATGGATAGCTTGGTTTTTTTTTAAGTAGCCCATGGACAAACCAGGACAAAACAACTATTTGGGTGTAAGTGACACTGCATCTGCTGTCTCTATTGCTCTCAAACTTTCCTCTGCCATTCGCTATTCTTTGCATTTTTAATGAACATTACATGTTCTTCTCCCCAGGCCTCTGACTGTCCATGTCTGTTTTTATCTCTTCATCTCTCGCTTTTTTCACTTAAAATCAGCACCCACACTCATACAGCAGCACTGTGTGTGTGTGTGCTCTATAAATAAAAAAAGCCAGCTGAGCTGTGCAGTTACAGGCTAGCTATCCTTTACATAATGCCTCACACAACAAAAACCCTCTGTGTCATCTGCCTCCCTCTCCATTTTCTTATTTTATAGCTAAAAGTGAGAAGCAGTGGAAATAGAAAGCATGTCAGAAAGGAGGTCAGCGGGAGTGTGTGTGAACACGTGGTGTAAAATCACACAATCTTTGATGCAGTGTGTGTCAGTGTTGTGTACGTGTGTGGTGATACAGTATTATAGGCCTGGAATATTGCTAGTTTTCTATGGGCAATGAGCAGAAAACAAATAAAGGGTTCCACGCTGGTGACTTGCTAATTTGTTCGGGTGTCAATTTTTTCCTGTTTGCACACAGCTGCTTTTTTGTGGTTAGAAATTAAAAGCACATTCCCTGACTTATGTGTTGTGACTCAACAGGGAGTGTGGCATTCAAAATCCACCACTACAGTGTTTTTGTTTTCTCCCCAATTTGGTCACCTGTCAATTCCCACCCACCAGCCAGCTCTCCCCATCATATGACAGCTACAAACTGGGAAGGGTGAGGGCTTCCTACAAGACGCATGAAACCAGCCAACTGCATCCAACCACACCACACACCCAAAGGAAAGTGCTACTACACATGCCCGCTTCTGCATACATGAACTCACAGACACCCACCACTGGCTAATGTCACTGTGATTATCACTCCCTCCCACCCAGAGAGCGCAGACAATTTTGCTCCCTTGGCTCCTGGCCACAGATGGCTGTAGTACTGTTGGGATTCAAACTCACTATCCCCAGACGACAGGGTGAATGCTTTTCTGTTGTACCACTTGGGAGCCGCAGGGACATTTTTTTTTTCATGTAGTTTTATTGAAATTTATGCTAAATTGACTACTTTTTGTATGTCCATTATTAGCACAGTTGCAATACTAAAATGCTATTTTTCTTACTTCAAGCACAAGCTTAAAGTTGCTTTCACATACCCAGGGTTTAGTCTGTTTAAATTGAACCCTGTCGCTGTTTCCTCTTTGGTGCGGTTTGTTTGTGCACTTGAGAACATAGCAGTCGTACCTGGGTGTGGACCAAAACAACCGTTCGGCATGGTTCTAACTGAACTCTAGTGCAGTTTGATTGGACTGAGAAGGCAGTTCAGTTCTGAATTGACCCAAATACAGGAACCAAACCTGCTGTGTTTTGGACAAAATTTTTTCGTAGATGCGAGCTGATAAAATGAGACACGAGGTGCAAACTGAGCCAAAGGTCAGAGCTAGGTACTGTGGAAATCTTTTGTGTTCTGGAGATTTGGACTAACAAACAAAAAGAAAAAAATAAACTATAAATGCAATACACAATTTTGAATGATTTTTTTAAATGCACAATTTGTCTACTTTTTTCTGTTGTCATATTTTTGACCTATGAAAACATCTTAAAACTTAAACTGGATTTGTGGATGTTAACTATTTCTGTCACTAAACCTCAACATAAATAGTCTACTTTACCCAACTACTGACTAAATACTAAGCTGTAATAAGCTGACTGTGTTATTTTATCTCAAACAAATAAGAACAATCAAGAATCAATTGGTGTGAAATTATGAACAGAACATTACAGAACACTTCCAGAACATCACTTAATTAATCGAACCAATAAATTGTTAATAAAGTTAATTAATTAGCAGATTCAATACATTTATTATTGTAATATGTCAGTTACACAGTTGGATGTTCACCTTCCTTCTGTGTGTCATTAAGACAATACACACCAAATACACTTCTGAGGAGTTTTTCAGTTGTGCATCACATGTAACAAATACCCTTCCATTTTTTACCCTTCCAAAGGAACCTAAGATACTTCAACAGCTTAAAGTAGCTTGAAATATGTAAAACATGCATATACAGTCAGGTCCATAAATATTGGGACATCGACACAATTCTAACATTTTTGGCTCTATACACCACCACAAT
>CM075025.1:9083151-9085081 GCA_037576675.1 Pangasius sanitwongsei | reverse complement strand
TATAGATAGATATATATATATATATATATATATATATATATATATATATATATATATATGTATATATATGTATATATGTATGTATATATCTGTATATATACACTTATATTGGCCATGGTTAATTAGTTAATTCTAAGCACATTTATACCAGGGGTGGACAAATCAGTAGCCCGGTTGCTCAGGACAAGCATATTTCATGTTGGGGCTATTAATTTTTTATATGTAGTTGCCATTGGTGGCTTGTGGCTTTTAAAATAGGTGAAGCACAGGTATACATCTGTGTGTTCTGTTCGTTTGTTTCATCTGTTGGTCTGGCTTCCTGTTTAATTCTCAGTCTCTCCTAATATGTAAAAGCATCAAAAGGCTTTTCCAAAATCAGGTTGACAAAATTTGTAGTTTGCGAGCTAAGCTAGCTCAATTTCGCTGAAGAAGGTAGTGACAGCTAGATATCTAGACCTATAAATAAACAAAAAACAAATGCAGATCATCAAAATACCTTTATACTTACAATTTATTTACAGTATTTGCCAATTACAATGATAAAGATATACTAGCCATGTAAAACTAGTTCGATGGATTCGATTACCAAACAGTAGCTGCAGCTCTCTGTCAGACTGGCACTGATATATATCTCAGTCATGTTCATTACCATTTTAATGATTGGCAGTTGGTTAAGAGGGTCCTCTCTGTTGAAAGGTCTCCCAATCATCATGTGGAGAAGCCATGTGTCTGGATGGGAAAGTGAAGAATGTACTGTCCAGTAAATATTGAGATTTTTTTTTTCTATGCAAAACCCACCTAAAATGACACATTAAAAGCCTGTTGTCTGATAAGTGTTAATCTTTGCTTTCATTAAAACATATTATACTTGTATATCTGGTATAGTAGCCCATAGAAGCAGTGCATCATTGGAGTTGTGTTGGTGGTGTGTCGGGTTGACAGTAGGACAATTTTTACTAGGCAGATTAATTAGTTTGCATGGATGACAGATGATCTTTTCAGAATCTGGAACACAGGTATGTGGAAAGAATAAGGAAACTGAGCAAATAAAGCACAGTGCAAAAACCCTGCTAGCACAGCATGCTGTAAGCTTGCTCTAAGCTTATAGCTAGACAATAAAGCCGCTAGCCAGACAATACCACGGCTCATGCCTGAAATTTTGGTCAATGGCTTCCTAATGTTTTGTTGAGGCAGCAAACATGATGTGCTACATGATCATATACCTGTTAGATTCCCTTAGTCTGTATTAATTCACTTAACTAGCTAACTACCTGGTTGTACATCATTGCGTTACATTAGCTACACTACATGGGCAACAAAACATGGGACAAGGCAGCACACTGGAGCTTTTACCTGCCCAGTGGGCTAGCTAATGAATTTCTGTTTTGTCCATCAATGCATACACAAGCTCATTAGGAGTATACTTTTAAACAAGTGTATTATGTTTATACAATTATTTTAAAGGTCAAATCTTTTAATACAGCATTGTGCTGGAGTGGTGGAGTGGACAGAACATCTGAAAAGCACTTTAGCTCAATATCTGAATATGACCCTGTGTGTACATTCAAGCAAAAGTCAGAGATTCTACTGAAACATCTGATATCGAAGCAGTTTTATAGACATGCAGTAACATTTCATTAAGAAGGCACATCTGAGTCATGTTATGTATATATAAATGAAATCCTTACCTTCTTCTTCATTTTTACATTCTTGAAAATGGCATGTACTCTCCAGGTCTTAGCAAACATGGCTCCAAACGCTGTCGTGTAACCCACAATGAGGATCCACGTGCGAACCTGAGTAGGAGACACATCAATTCAGCTAGAATGACTCCAAACAAAGCTTTCTTATACTGATGGTTCACACTGCAATGATCAGTGAAGCATCATTCTGTTTTTATTTTGCTGTGTACTATGACAAGAAAAGAATT
>CM075025.1:9053151-9078151 GCA_037576675.1 Pangasius sanitwongsei | reverse complement strand
TGGTATAAAGAAGAAAATGCTGGGAATCAAATAAATGAAGAAGTTTACAAAGAATGTGAACTCAAATAGGCATTGGAGGAAAAAAACGAACTCATAAATTATTCATTAGATCATACAAATGAAAAAGGAAGACACAAACACACACTCACAAGGCCACACTGTGCTGGACTTTCCTTACCTTGGAACCTGATGGTGTTGTTGATAAGGTCCAGGATGTCGGCGATGGCATTGTACTCCCCAACCTTTACTTCCTGGCCCTCTGCAAGAGACAGCAGAAGGAAGTTGAGAACAGCTCTGATAAGAGCTCTAGTCTGAATCACTCCTTTCGTCTGGGAGATAAAAATACAGTATGTCTAGCGATGGGGAAAGAACATTAACTCAAGTGAGCATTAGAGCATCTAACCATGGAGCTCTGTAGTCGAGTTCTTCGTCACTGTGTGTCTTTTCTCCTTTGTGCTGTTTCTGTACTATACACATGAACTACATGTAGTCTTGAAACAACACAAGACCTGTAGTAGAACTTGGTTAACTATTTGGCAAAGCCGACCATTTACAAATAAAACACTGAGCAAAAATCTTTTAACTGTATGGACCAGGGACAGCTGGTATAAATGGGCTAACAGGGCTCCCCTGTCTTTTAAAGATAAAAATATGTCAGTATAAGGTTTCATTTTTGGCTTTGACATCAGGTTGTTTGCTGTTAAATGTCTTAAAGTGGATACCAAAGAATGGTATGAAGAAGCGAGGCTGGGCTTGATTTCGTTCTAGCCCAGACTGTAGATTCATGCAGTGGTTAATATTTTCCAGCCCACAGCACTGACACATCTGTAACATATCATCAGCAGTGATTGAGAAGGCACACATGAAATAGAGTCACAGATGTAATGAATACGAAAGAGGTGTTTTATTTACTCTACCGTCCTTTTCTTTCCTTGAAAATCCCTTTGGAGGAGTAACTAATTAGATGAAAGTACAAATTAAAGATGAAAAAAATTGTAGGTTTAGTGATTCTTCTTCTTCCTATTATTATTATTATTATTATTATCATCATCATCAGAACAAAAGGAATATAGCTTTTCTCTTTACATGTTTGGGATTTGGAGGAAACAAGTAGAACAGTATTATGGACTTAAATCACTTTTACAAATTTAGAACTCACAAATGCAGCTGCCTGCTGCCTATCTGCCTTTAAGTGTGTATACATATATATATATATATGTGTGTGTGTGTGTGTGTGTGTGTGTGTTTACCCCCACATCATTGCCCCTCTACCCTAATAGTTTCATTGTCAAACTATTGATAGATATTACACCTCCCATGTAATATCCAAGCCTCCCATGTAATATCAGAAAATCAGAACAGAAAGTACATTTATATTAATAATCATGCATGCATCTGGCACAATAAATGGAGTAATGACTTTTCTCCTATGAGGAAAAGATGTTAAAAAATAATGAAGCAATAACACATGAAGGCTATTGAACATTTGGCTGTGTAACTAGATATGTTTGTGGTTATGTGTCCGTAGGTACCACAGAAAATGACCTTGAATTACAGTTAATTCCAAATTAAACCCAAGGCATCTCATGTATTAGATCTGATTTTATTTACAGTTTGTATATGTCTCATGGGCATACTACAAGAATTGCTAGCAACTGAGTGACACGCACAAGGAGACCATCATAAGCAGATGTAATGTCATTAATCTATTTATTTCATCATGTGTTCATGGCTTTTCCTAGAATTGAATTAGAAGTGCCTTGTAATTTTGTTAATGAAACTGAAATTGTATCATCTTTCATGCATGTTAATGTGACTGAATATAAAAATTTGTCAATTTAAGAAATAATATAAATGACAGAATGGAAACTGTTTTCCTCTTTATTTGAATGCCCTTTTTCTCCCTGCTCCATGTGTGGAAAGGTGGCCGAGGCTGACTGCAGCTGTCTGTGCTAGTTATGGCCTGCTGAACATCCAGCCATGCAGGCCAGCTCTCTCAGAGCCACAGCCAAAATACCATTACAGGCCACAAGATCACTGCTAACTGCACGCAACCTTAGCCAAGCCCCCAACCCCCCACCTCTATCTATCTATCTATCTATCTATCTATCTATGAGCCCAGATTAGCAGTCAGTGCCAAAACTTCCAGCACCCTTAACTTAGTTCAGAAGAGCTTTTTGTCTTGGGTGTTTACACTGAGGTGACAATTCAGCGGCCAAACTGGACTAATGGGTTCATGCATGCATGGCGTGTTTAATGGCTTCTTCTAAGCTAACAGCTCTTATCAGTTGAAGGCTATTGCTATAGTCACTGAGCATTAGTTATATTTTGACATATGTAATTAGAGTAAAATAAAGTGTTAAGTATGTAAAAGCTTGTGATTAGTGCTTGTGATAGTTTTGGAAACTATGCTCAATATTTCAAAACGATGAATTCTTATTTCATGCACATACAGTGACTGAATAAATGGTAACACTTCAGTATAGGGCAGGAATGTTCAACTGCAATTTGTGAAGGTCTAAGTACATAAAATTGTCCTGATATGTCCAGATAAGCAGCTAACTAGATGGCTACAGCATTTACCTCTTAAGCCGTTCCCTGCATATTTTAGAACTGCTACTCATGCTGCGTCACAGGGTAGCGTAACACACTCCAAGGAAAACGCTTTCTACCCTCTTCAGCATACATGAGCTCACAGATGCTAATGATTGGCTAGTATCGCTGTGACCTGAATACATACTTGGCCTCATCAGTGGCCTTAAAGCTCAAGGATTCCTAATTAGAACCTGAGGTCTAGTTCTGTCTGAGTTACTTATGTTCTCTCTGTGTCTGCATGGGTGTCCTCCCACTTCCCAAAAACATGCAGGTAGGAGGACTGGTGACTCTAAATCGCCCATAGATGTGAATAAGTGTGTGAATGTGGGTATGTGTAGTGCATGGTCTCATTTCAGGTGTATTCCCACCTCATTCCCAGTGTTCCCAGAATCCAGGATCCACCATGACCTAGGTCTAAATTTTATGGAATATGACTCATTTGATATAGTGATAAACTTCGTGTCCTTGCCACTTCTGCTTCATATAAGTTGAGCATGATTAATGAAATTGCAGTGATTCTGTGTCTAAAACAATTTAGGCAAAACATATGCTGGGCTTCACTGAAAGGTCATTATTACCATACCTAGTTTATATATTTCTCCCCCACCTTGCCCAGATGGAGTTGACGAAAAGGGATATGAGAGATGGGCTCAGAGACGTATGGCAGCACTGAGCAGAGGCTCAACATGTCTTTAAATATATGAGCTGGATAATTAACATGCAGCGAATGTGGAGAGAGGTGGGGGACAGAGATGCAGGATCGAATATGAAGAAGAAGGAAAGAAAGAGAGACAGGAAACAGAGAGATGATAAATTGGTCAAAATGAAAAGAAAATAGAGTGGGAGTTTATTATGAGAAGAAATAATACATTCGTTTCAAAAATATAGACATGACTCTGTTTACTTGGTGTGTGTTTTATGGGTGTATGCAAGAGCGAGATAGAAAGCACTGCCAAGGGGGCGATGTGCCACTCTTGTCATTGTTCTAGTGGTGCAATAGCACGTTTTCTCCAATGCGCCTTTCACCACTTATCCACGGCTGTCAGTTGTCATCAAACAGCAGCCAGTTCACAGCTTAATAGGTTTCCCTGTCCTGGTGCTTTAAACATTCTCTTTCCCACACACACACACACACACGTGTGATGACGTAACATGCTATAGGGGACACCGCTGCAGCTCTGCACAGAGGTAGATAAGACTGAAATGTTGGCTCTGGGTTATAACAAGGGAATCCCCACTCAGAGATTAAATCCTCCACCAAGATCTAATCTTATCTAACTAAACCTCACACAGGCCTCCAGAAACATGTTGAGTTAGAGGCATTAGTATGGGAATTCATGGCAAGATTGCCCAGATGCATGCAACAGACAAATGCATCGCCATGATTATGTCGTTGTTTAGAATATTACAGCATGAGCACACAGCTGAGGACCATATTTAATCAAGGCCTTCAAATTAGTGTATTACAATTTCGTGGATTGGAATAATAATGATAAAATACAAGCAGAATTCATTTTTAAAAAAAGTTTAAAAATACCACTAAACATTCTAGTGAAAAAAGCCCTCTATATTTCAATGTCTACGTTAGACATTGGTCAAAATATAAAACATTTTTTTAAATGGGGATTTGGGTTCAAGTGACACATGAGTTGGGAATATTTGAATACTTATTTTGGCTTAGCTAGCAAGGATTTCCCCAAATGTCACCAATACCTTAAAGTCCCTGGACCCATTGATGCATTCAGACTTACATTTATCACTTTTTCTATTTTTTACTGGATTTACTGAATAATAGTAGTTATTGAATAATACACTTTAAGATATGTAATTAGATAATAAATGTAGTCTTGAACAGGTAAAATTGTTATGAAAACACCTTAAATACATTTCACCAAGAGAAGAAAGATACAAGTAATCTTACCCTGGCATGCTTAGTAGCTACATCAGTAGCTAGCCACCTTACTTATGTAAAAACCTAATTAATGTGACATTAGATAATTAGGTATTAAATCTATCAGCAACATTATAAACTCCAGTTTTTTAAAATAATTTTATCACCATATTATACAGTAACTAATAGGAATTATTCAGGAATTACAGTGAAACAAATAGGAAAAGTGTAACAAATGTCTGGACCTGGCGACAGGTCTTGGAAGGTCATCACACCTGTTTCAAAAAGACCATCAAAAGAATCTGATGTAGTGTTTGCTTTTATTGTATGCTCAACCAATCCTCTTCTCTACTCTCCAGAGTTCAGTTTCACTGGCCTGCTGTATACTGCTCCTCCCATTTATCAGTCCATCCACCTAACAACTGTGAAGGACTCAAATATAAACCTTTCAAACATACCATGGTCTTGAAAAGACTCTGGATCCCAAACAGGTTCATGAGCCATCTGTATGTACTCTCTAGTTTGCAATCCTGTGTTTTGTGTTTTTGTGTGTGTGTGTTCTCAACTTTATCAATTGCATGTTCTATAATTGGGCCGTGTTTTTGGATTTGTGATCAGGACTGTTGAATCTGAGTTTGCCTTTAATAAAATCTTGCATATGTATTCTACCAGCTTTGTTATTTCTAAACATTACTGATGGTAGACACAGGTGATATCACATAAAGACATTAATCCAGAAGAAAGAAGGCATATATCAGCTTTACATTTACTCATTTGGCTTTTATCCGAAGCGACTTACAATCGAGCTGAGCAGATGAAGCTTATTGGTCTTGCTCAAGGGCAGCCTGGCAATGCTAGGATTTAGACTAACAGCTTTACGATCAGTATCCCAGAGCCTTAATCACTAGCCCACTACTGCCTTACACTGCCCTACAGGGAGGGGGCTTACAGGATAATTTTGTAAGCCAGAGAGTGACATCCCAATTCTAATCGATCTCTGACTGCAGATTGCACTTACCTTGAAACTGTGTGAATTTGATGGTTCCCATGCGCTCTCCATTCCTGAACATCACCTGACCCTGAGAAAACACACACATTCTTCAGATAAACTTCACATAAAACCCACATTGGCAGCTACTTAGGCAAGGATACATTAAGTCATTCTCATGTTTATGGCTAGCCTTATTAAGAGTAATGTCCATGGTTCTGGGCTCATTTATTAAATTAGAGGTCGGTAAATTGATCCTTTTATAGAGGCAAACACGATTAATACTGGCAAAATTGATTGGTTAAATATTATCAGAGCATGCTGAGGTCCCTAAGGAGGTGCAGTTCATGTTGACCAGTTGACAAGCCTGTTAATGAGGCTGTGATCTCTTGTGAGAATCCAAAGGTGAATACAATGTGCCACCAAAGTCATACTTGATTGCTTGGTGACAAAAGGCTAAAATGGATAATAGGATCTGAGAACCAGTATAACACACAACCTATTGAACATTATGAATTAATGGCTGTTTGACAGGTCACTGTGGATGACTGATCAGATAAAAGAAAAAAAAACAGATACTGTAATAAGGGAGACCATTATCTATGAAACCTCAACATTGTGTCAAAACATTGTCTTGTGCTCATTATCTGTTAAGTGTTGAGCAAAGGCCGTGTGCCAACTGAGTTTGGCTAATGAGGCATTCGGCTGGATTTGGGTTCAATAGCACCCAGCATTACCGCAGTGATGATTAGAAGTCTGTTAGTTAGTACCCAGGGAAGGGACTGAGAGCCCATCTAATCTCTAAAGACGTTCTGCTTTGAAGTGCAGAGGAGGATGGAGTCCCTTCATCATGTTCAACTTTATTTTTGAAGCTCTGTTTCATAAATGTTTGCATTACGCTTAATTCTCGCACATCTGTGTAAATGCCATGTAGTATAAATGCCACAGTAGTAGCTATAAAACTGAGCTTCCTCATTCATATTTCACCTATATCTAATGCACTATTTACTGCACTAAAAACTAAACAGTCTATGTTGTACTGTAAAAAAAATAAAGTGATGTAAGTCTAGTGTTCAGTGCACTTCTACTATACTATACCATTAATTTTCTATACCAGCACAGCTCTGACAGTAGTGCCGACTGCATGGCAAATCATTTCTATAGTAACAGCTAACTCACTGGGAATTGTGTAGTGGGTGCTCCACATAACCTAAGACTAGTAATAAATGCATTAAAAATGGGTTGCTATTTAACAAATGTATAATCATTGCTATGTTGAAGCTTCCTGTGAGGGTACATTTAGGAAGGAGTCTCCAGTGTTAGGACTATCTAAGGGAGGACTGATATGACATGTCTGTACATGTGAATGTCCATGTCCATTCCTACTTGACATCAGGAAACTGTGCTGAATTTTGGACTCATATATAAGAAGATTGGTGGCCAGGAGTGTCATATGTTTTCTTATACATATTCTCAGCTTAAACGGCAACCCACATAAATGCTACATTTGTGTATATTGACAAATATAAGCATGGCTGAAAAGCTCTGGTATAATCAACAGCAATCTTTAATAGCGTCCTGTGTAATTAGTGCATGCATGTACACTATATGGCTAAAGGTTTGTGGACACCTGACCATCACACCCATTTGTGGATCTTCCCCAAACTGTTGCCACAAAGTTAGAAGCACACAATTTTATAGGATGTCTTTGGATCCTGTAGCATTATAATTTCTCATCACTGAAAAAGCACATACGGGTGTGATGGTCAGGTGTCCACAAACTTTGCTCATATAGTGTACATCTCTCTGTGTTGAATGTACAGTATGTATGTGTTCCAATATACTTGTGATCCTTCTGCTCCAAACTGATATGTGCTGAACTTCTCAAATTGTGCTCAACTTTCTCAAATAAAGTGACCTTATTATTTTACTTCCCTTGTATATATTATATATTTCCCTTATATATTTGCTGACTGCAAAACAGAAATGGACTTCCATACCTGTCTGCAAATGACCCAGCTACCAGTTTTCCAAAAAAGCATGGGCTCTAAGATAGAGGCAGCCTTGATGATGAGTGTGTGTGTTTTTGTGTGTGACAGAATGTAGGGAGGTAGGGGGTGTGTAAATGCTGTGCAGGTGTGAAAGTGTAATCGAGGCTCTATTCCCTCTCCTTTAGTTGTGAGGAAGAGCAGGACCAAAGCTTATGAAGAGCTGTGTCAGTTGACTCATGATGCCTCTATAAGCCTGGTACACACCAGTGACCTTAGGTCAGAATGCCTTTTTTAATATTTGACTATACTTTTTTGTAATATTTGACTAAGTTCTCCTCATATTCTGGCAGCTTCAATAAAATAAAGCTGATGATTTTGACACTCTCCTGTTTGTCTCTCACATTATCCTATTTTGTTGCTGCCTGCTCTTCAACCCATGCTGTGTAATATGACTATGATTATTGTATTCACCCAAAATAAAATACATACCCAGTTTACACATTTGTGTCCTTTCTCATTCAAACCAACATTAAAGAAACACCCAAAGTATATGGTTGGTAAGTCAAACAGCCTCTTTCTGTGACAGTAGGTAGTTCTTGGTCATGTTTAGCTGTGAAGAGTACCAGACTCTTGAGCAACAATTCTGGCTAACAAGACTAAGCTTTTACCAACTTGTGCCAATTTCACTGACTATACCATTAAGCAAAGTGATTTCAAGAACTGGACATTTTGACTTTTAGAACTGTTGTAGATTTACAACCTGGACAATAGGAAACAAATGAGTTTGAGGTTCAGCTTCAAAGCAGGAAAAGCTGTAGCTGGCTCTGATCCAGTCAAAAGTTCCAGCAGCGGTCTAGCCCTCCATCTCTCATTAGAGTGATCTGTACTCCCCAGAGGCTTCACTGAGCTAATGTTTTACTTCCTGAAGTGTGCCGCCGCTAGATCAATAGCCCTGCTCAGTGGTTTCAGACTCTGATATAGAAAGTCCAGAAGTCAGAGTTTAGAGCATCAAGGGACTTGGAGTGCAGGGAACACTCAAATAATAGTAATGAGAAATTTTATAGGTGCTGCATGGGCTTAGGAAAATGTCCTTAGAGAGAATAACCTTGAATTAAAAAAAAAACTTGCAAAACTGCAGACTGCATAAGTCTGGCAGTTATATTGGGGAAAATGTATAGCTGACATTTCAGTGCTTATTCTGCAAATTGATCAGCATGGTCATATTTTGTGGAAAAAGCTCTCTCTGTGGGAATTACCACACCAAACTAGCATTCTCCTCTAAAATACCCCACACAGCATTTCTCTATAAACTATCTTGTTTTGCTGTTCTGCTTACACTGCTGCTCTCTTTCTTCCTAGAGAGCTGTTTGTTTTACTGCGGTGATTTTCCCTCCATTATTGTGCAGTGCTGAGGAGGGAGGCTGTGTTCTCAGGGCCCAGGGTAGGTGCTGTCAAGCTGAGTGTCTACCATACTTCACCAGCGGGACAATGATAGATGTGAAATAACCTCTGGCTAAGACCTAAGAGGGTTCAAAACAACTAATCTCGATTTACACTATATTAGCTCTCATGCTTTGCTCTTTGCTACTTCAACAGCTGTATTCACCAGCTTTACATTTGCTGTCAAGCCTGTTTCTTTCCTTTAGCTCTCTTTCTCTTTTTTGCATCCAGCAGCATCCTATCACTCCAGCCAAACACACACATACACACACATACACACACACACACACAAAGCATGTCTGCAGGCACGATGCTCCCTGCATACCAAATCTGTATAGCTGTCTCTGGCTCTCACCTCTCTGCAAGCTGCCTGTTTTTTTTTTTTTTTTTTTTTTTTTTTTTTTTTTTTCTATTAGATTTTCTGTTTGCTCCTGGTCTCCCATGCCAGGTACTGATCTCTTACACTGCCCCAAACCAGTGCCTTTCCTCAACCCTGTCTACACTTACTAATATCTCACTCATGCATGTCAACAACACCAATCATAAAATGGCTTTTATAATACTTGTGCCTGAAGAAATGTCGCTTGACATCTCAGCAAAAACAGCATGCATAGATCCTGCTAGTTGCCCATAAAGTTAGTGCTTTTTTAGCGTAAATGGCCTCCAGAGATGCCAAGAATGTGACTCTTTACACAGGCTCATTGCCCTCGAGTGCAACAGATTTTTAAAGGATACTTAGAACATATACAATGTGAAGCCTGTACATGGAGGAATTGTTTCTCCAAGCTTCATTGAAGATCAGTGTTGTTTTTCCTAACACATATCCATTCATGAATTTCGATGAGGCGTCACAAGGAACATCACAGTTCATTAGAGATCTGGCTGTCAGCCTGCATTTCACACTTGCACCGAAAAGATGACAGAGGAACAGAGTCTCACCGTCACTCCGAAGAAGTTGGTTTCGTTCATCACATCCAGCACTAACTTTCCCACCTCCCGGTCATCCATGGTCATGTTATGGTAAATGTCATGCCTCTGCTTCTGACGGAGCAGCTCCATAACACGGCTTAGTGTCTTAGCAATCACCCAGATACCGTCGTAGGCAAAACCGTGAAATTTGCTGGCCTCCACTCCTTTTTGCTCCCGCTCTCTGCTGTACTCCCGCTCATACTCTTGGGGTGTCTGAACATGGGATAAAGCAAACAAAGCCATCTTAGGGATTTCTGATGATTAGCAAAATTTTCTATAGACAGAGGTAAATGCAAACAATAAATGCTTTGATACAGTCAGCTATTATAAGGAAAAGTGTATCATTAACTATTAATTGACACTGAGTAAAAATGAGCTGGACTATTTTTAATTAGGAATTGGAATTACAAGGTATTACCAAGGTTTTATTGGTAAAAATCACAGACATGTCAGAGAACTTTATAAATCCAAAGCCTAGAATCAGGTCAAAACATATAATGTAATATATACACTATATGGCCCAAAGATTGTCTACACCTCCACTCTTCTGGGAAGGCTTTCCACTAAATTTTGGCTGTGAGGATTTGCTTATTCATCCACAAGAGCATTATTAAGGTCAGACATTTGATGTTCCAATTCATCCCTAAGGGGTTCAGTGGGGATGAGGTAAGGGCTCTGTGCAGGCCACTTGAGTTCTTCCATACCAAACTTGGCAAACCATGCCTTTATGTCACTCGCTTTGTGCACTGTACTGTATTTTAAGAATACAGTAGGTTCTAATTCTAATTTTATAAACGACATTGTTGTTGACCAAACAACAGCCCAATGGACATATGGATGGAAGGATGACTGGACAACTGAGGTTTGTTGAAATCATGTAAAATTCTACACACTCACCCTTCCAGAGATTCCTTTAATTCGTTTGGCACTGAGAGGCTCAAAGTCCACACTTATGTACCCCTCCATAGCAGTAAGCAGTTTCTTGGTGGTGCAGTTGGTAGAGTTTGCCTGTTCCCACCAATTGCCTTGGTACCATCCTGGAATGATCCACTGATACTTACTGCCATACATGTTCAGGTTATAGGCCTAGAAGGCACAAAGATCCAGAAGGGATTTGTAGCATTGATTCATTGCACACTCACTTCCTACCCCGATCAAGGCACAGAAGCAAACATATTGATAATATACTTTCCAAGGATAACAAGTGCTTAGTAAAGTTACACGTGTTTTCAATATAGTGCATTTCAACCATGTATTTCATTAAAATACATTTATGACCTCAAAACTAAAGGTTTGGTCTCAGTGACAAGTATTTAAAAATACTCACACAACAGAAGACTTTAGAGGCCAGGTTCTCATCAAACTGACCAATGATGATCCTCACATCATTGTCCTGTAAGCATAATAAGCAAATATTAGACAAAAGTTCATTCAAAGATCATTCACTCATTCATTTTCAATAAGCACTTTATCCTCGGTCAAGGTGGATCTGGAGCCTATCCTGGAAACACTGGGCAGGCCGGAATAAACCCTGGATGAGATGCCACTCTATTAGAGAGCACCATACACACACGCACACACATTAACACATTCATTCACACCTATGCGCAATTTAGCATAGCCGATCCACCTACCATTATGTTTTTGGGAGGTGGGAGGAAACCAGAGAACCTGGAGGAAACCCATACAGACACAGGGAGAACATGAGGAACTCCTCACAGACAGTGGCTCAGGATTGAACCTAGTTCACTCATTCACTTTCAGTAATCATTTTATCATGGTCAGGAATGTGGTGGATCCAGAGCCTATCCTGGGAACACTGTTAGGCTAGAAAATTCCCTGGATTAGATGCCAGTCCATCAGAAGGTTCCATGCACACACTCATTCACAACTAGGACTAATTTATCGTAGCCAATCCATCTACTGGCATGTGCTAGGGAGGTAGGAGGGAACTGGACAACCCGAGAGGAAACCCATACAAACACAGGGAGAACATGCAACTTCACCCAGACAGTAACCTAGGCTCAGGAACAAACCAGAGAACCTGGAGCATTGCCATCCTCTGTGCAGCCGTGCTGCCCATGGCACCCAGTTATACAAATCTGCTAAAAGTGAATAATGAGGAGTTTTTGTCCACTACATATGCTTAAGTACGTCTCTGCATTCTGGGAAATCATATCCCATTCCCAAAACAGCACAGGATAATTGGAGAATACTATAGCATCTGTCAGAAGGGAGAAGAGTTGTGCGTGTTAAGCTTGGCTGGGCAGGGCTATATTATACCGAGTGACTGCATCTGTTACAGCACAGACATTAATGTCAGTACTAAGAATTGTTTGATACCCAAAAAGGCCAGAGCACTGCTCTCTATCAGCAGCCTAAATACATGCTGCCTGATTGAGTCTGTAAATAATTCAGCTCACTCTGCAGCATTGTGTTTCCACCTCATCCAGTTCCGCATCACAAAAGATCAATCTTTCAGCAGCTCAGTACACTGAGGCACTGCAGACTGCCCCTCCACACATGGAACACTCATACACCAGGAGACTACACTGTTTAAGATGGTGTGCTGGACAGTGCAAACATACATGATAATTATGTTTAAAAATACTAGGTTTGACAAAGATGTATCATATTAAACACAAATGAGAAGACTGATCCTGGCTGATTTATTTTTAATGTTTCAGGAGAATATATGTTATTTATAACATATCTTTATCATTTGTCAGTTATAACATTTAACATGTCTGCAGAAAAAACAGCCAGGCTATGGGTCACACTGAGTTGGCAATTCTCAAAAGATAAGATGACACATCGCTATCTCAAATATTCAAAAATATGCTGTTAGTAAGGAGAATGACAAAAGAATAGAGCCAAATTATAACGGAAGGTTCTTCTCGCGTATGCCTTTCGTGTGAAGATGAAGTCACATGACCGAATAAAAACACACCACGAGATTTGAAATAAGCCTTATATACTGTACATCCTGCAGCATTACTTTATATAAGAATTATGTTTATGGATGTTTTATGAAGGCCTAGTGTAGGAACTCAAATCAATCACCTATAACATACATAACCTAAACAATATTGTGATGTCAAATAAATACACAAAACATACATCATGGAATTTGTTGTTCCATTTTGATCCAGAAAGCTTTTACGTCTTTCATCCCGAACACCCAAAACCACAAGACACTCAGTCAATAAATGTGCACTAATGAGCAGCTTACATTCGCACCGATTTAAAGCCTATAGCACTTTTCCTGCCAGCACCCACAGCCTCAGAACAATCCAGTAAATTCATCATTGAAGAAGTATGCATGGTGTGTGGTCTAACAATCTCCTGTATTCTTCCTCACACAGCCTCAGTAAGTGCCTTCAAAAATGCCTGGCTCCCCTCAATATCTCCACAGCACTTCACAACAGCCAGAGAGCATGCTGGGATATTGTAGCTTTTGTAAGGAACAATCCTGCTTTCCTTTTCAGGAAAGTGGTGCTCAGCCCCTCCAGTGAGGGCTTTTAACCTGTGAAAATGCTTCCAACCATCCAGGAGTTCTGAGACAGACAAATAAAGGCTGCATCGATGCCAGTGAGGCAAATTGTTCACACTGTTTGTGATATTCAACAAGCCAAAATGAATGCTAAATAAGCCAAAGTGTCTTTCATTCTCTGAATACACCATTAAACTCTATTAGCTGTAGTACTATTATGGCTGGATCTGTATAGCAGTGGACAAATTACTAGCCTGGGTACAAGCAGTTTGCATATACAAGGTATCAATTTTTCATTCATAGTTGCCTGACAGACAAGCAGGTTCAATACTTTGTTGCTATAAACATTTTGTTACTTCACTCGTCCAACAACGGAAAGGAAAATACTCTACTTCTTACTGAATTTTGTTTGTTTCAACGGGCATCAAGATAGTGCAATGGCTAATGTTGCTGCATCATGGCTCCAGGGTCCCCAGTTCGATCCAGAGCTTGGGTTACTGTCTGTGTGGTGTTTAAATGGTGTAAATGAGTGTGCCTGTCCCTGCCAGGGTGTATTCCCACTTCACGGCCAGTATTCCCATGATAGGTTCCAGATCCACCACAACTCTGACCAGGATAAGGTGCTTACAAAGATTGAATGATGATGATGCTCCAATTGGTTTATATATTTCTCGGTGATGCAAACTGCCTCAATATGGTGGCGTGCGCTGCTTTTTTTGAAGCCTGCCACCTGCTGAACTATGCATGTGCACCGATGACATGGTCGAGGAACTGTTACTAGGCATCTTAATTAGTATGACCAGATGCTAGACATCAGGATGTGGAAACAGTGTCAATTGAGCAAAATATAATGCAGTGCAGAACAAAAATGGTAGTGCAACACACAGTTGCCTCGCATTTAAATACTTCATCAAGCAAAAATGAAGACACTAGCCAGACTCAAATAATGTATTTTGTGTTATATCACAGCCCATAGCCAAAATGTTAGCCAAAGACTTTTTGCCTTTTTGTCGACGGGCCAAACATGATATGTCACTAGAGACATTATCAGGAGATGACTACAGCTTTGAGTTAAATGACAATAATTGCTGCTTTTTAGCCTAGTTAATTGGACTTCTGGGCAAGCAGAACATAGGACTAAGGAGCTCTCAATAGCCCAGTGGGCTAGTTAATGAATTTATGATTTGTCCATCGTTGCTGTGCATGAGTCACTGTGAGTGAGGATGTTTTACCCTCTGAGAGATGATGTCAAGAGGTGAAATATATGGGCCTTGTAAGGAAACGATTCTGTGATGTTATTTGGGAGCTTGAGACCACAGAGATACAATGCTGGTTTAGTAATACGAGTTGAAATGTTTACACAGTAAGAGCGAGAAATGCTGAAGGGACATGACTCTTCGAAAACAGTTTGTTAAGGCATTAACAGGAGTTATATGTGTTGTAGTAGAAGGGAGCAGGGGAAATAGCTGAGTTCAGAGAAATCCAATGGATGCAGATTTGGGTGGACAGACACATAGATAGATTAACAGATACAAAGATACATTTTACTAGAAAAGATAATACTACACTTTGTCTTCACTGCCCATCAAAGTGAGGCACACAAATGATTTCTTAAGCATCAAATTACTGCAGCCAATTAAACAGGCTGCCAGCAACAATTCATGGATAACTCAACCACAAAGATAATGGCTTCAAAGTGCTTCAGCTCAACTAAACATAAGGGACAGTAACATGAAAGTTCTTAAAATGTCAAGAAAAACTGCCAGAATTCCATTGGGATTAGAGAACTGTAACAAAAAACACACTGGGGGCAGAAGCATTACAACATAAGCAAAAACACATAATTTAAAATATAGGTGCAATAATTATTTAATTAATTGAAACCAGTCAACTATAATCCAACACTACAAATTGAAACTTTATTCATAGTTCAAACCTTTTTTAATAGTTCATGCATGCTTTTGTGTACTTCTGTATCCATCAATGTAATGTATGACAGAAGTGAAATGGAAAGTGTTAACCCTTTTCTACCATGTATTATGCTGTAACTACAGGGAGTAAGAAAGGTAAATCTGAACCCACTAACAGGTAAAATACAATACATAAGAATTCAATTTGGCCTTCAGTTCAATTCAGTTTGAATCATTCCGCAACCCAGTACACTTGGGAAATAATACATTTTACACATACTATTTGTAATGTATATAACTGCATATAAGAAACATAATGAATATAGATTCTTCCAAACTTTCATACTGCTTGACATAATTAAGCAGTTAAAATCCTACCATGCTCTGTGGCATGTATAAAATGCTGAGCAGGCCCGGATGACCTTGGTTTTGTGTCAAGATAGCAAGAGGAAAAGATCTAAATGACTTTGAAAGAGGGTTCATTATTGGCGAACAAATGGCAGAAGATGCAGTCCCAAAGACTGCTCAACTGTCTCATTGTTTCAATAGGAACAGTGGCATGTGCATTTAAATCTATGGGACCTAGTTCTTCAGGTGACAGAGAATGTAAATGCAGGATGTGAGCAGACTGCCAGCAAGAACAACTACATTGAGAGGGATATTATAATAGTGTTGCAGTGCATAAAACTTTCATTACAAAGACAAAATTCGGAGTTCAGTGGTGCAAGAAACACAGGCACTGGTATACAGAGATGTGGAAAAAAGTGATATGGTCAGATGAGTCATCCTTCACCATATTCTCAACAAGTGGGCGAGTGCATCTGTGGCGTACACCAAGAGAATGGTACAAGTTTGAATGCTAGAACCCTACAGTGAGGGGGTCTGATGGCCCATAAAGGGAAGGGTCACGGCAAATAAATCCAAAATTATGCTGATTGGTCAACTTCATCCTATGACAAAACATTTCTATCCTAATGGGAGTGGCCTCTTCAAGAATGACCCCACCCACTTCACATCCACAGTGTGCTCATTGAATGGTTTAAAGTATTAAAATAATGTAAATCATATGTGATGTCCTTCATAGTCAGAAGATCTTATCCAGTTGAACACATGTGGGTGATTTTGGACCGACATGTTAGATAGTGCTCACCACCACCCTCATCAAAACACAAACTGAGGGAATAGCTTTTTGAAAAACAATATTCACATCTCCAGTATGGTTCCAGAGGCATATAGAATATATAACAAGGCACATTGAAGGTGTTCTGGTGGCTCCCGGTGGCCCAACACCTTATTAGAAATTTTATGTGGGTCTTTCCTTTAATTCTTCTAGAAGTAAATCATATATGCTGTCTTACCTTCAGTTTCTTCACATTAACACAGGGGTCATTAGAAAAACTCTCAGTGTCTGCTATCTGGATATCTGCCTTCTCAAGCTCATTGGTCAAATCATTGCGCACCTGCGAGAGAGAGAGAGAGAGAGAGAGAGAGAGGAAGAGGGTGTTAGTAGATGAGGAATGGCATACAGTGAGCCAGCCAAAACCAATCTCCTTGATTTATGCCTCAGTTCACTCTAATCTCCGGTGGATCTGATACCAGAGACATGCTGTTCACATCCACGACAGCCTGAAGTCTGTGAGACCTGTTCTCTAGTGGTCTGCTGTTCCCCCACTGGGCTTTGGACATGACTGGGCTCTGCCTCCATCACCCCCCACAGCCATCAATTATGCCTGCCATTGAATATTTATGAAAAATGGACCAAAAGCAATCCGTATTGTTTTGTATATATCATGTAACCTTGAAAGTGCAAGCACAGTCATTTGCTATTTGTTGTGCTGTGATATATAACAAAGCTATCCAAGAAGCTCTTTTCAGAGCAGAAAACCAAGTGAGAGAAGCTCAAATCGACAGACATCCTCATGATAAATGGATCCCAAATATTGCTCTAATAGGCAACTTCACTCTGAACATCAGACATTGTGGAAGATTGAATTAAGATAGATCACTGGGCCTTGTTCTTCTTCTGCACTGGATAGCATCCATAACTTTTAGTGCTTTCACAGACCACTAAAGTAGTAGAGAGAGAGAGCTTGAAGTAAAAACATGCTAACTTGAAAGATGGATTGTGAAAGGTCCTTCTCAGGCTTGAACTAAAAAGAACCAGGGAAGCAGTAATTACAAGTTGGAGTTCATGCGCTGTCAGAAAAATGCTTCATGCTTCAGCTGTCAGAGTCACATTTGGTCACACAGGGACAAACTCTCCACAATAATATACATATAAATTAAGCTAAATTCAGTAATAGGCTGTATAAACTGCTATAAACTGGCACTACAGTGTCTGGTAAGAGCTAAATGTGGCTATAAACCAAGTGCATTACGCATTTTGATAACACCACACAAAGAATACTAGGCACGTGTTTATGGGCTTTATTTACTTGTTTATACTGTCAAGACAACCATCCATTCAAACCTTGTCATGAATAGTGTATGTATATGTATATATAATTTGAAATACATGGACTGAATTCTCTGATAACATGTGTTCATAAAGCTACAACGCCTACATAAGCCCTTCTTGACATCTGACATAAGTATATTTAAACATTTATAAAGGCATATCCCATCAGGTGCCAGCCTTAATATAGTCTGTTTTTGCTACTTGCCATGTTGATGTCAACTGATATAGATTACTTCTAATGCAGTGACCCCATAATGACAGGGTTATGAATGTGTTATGAAAGTTTAAAAAAAAAAAATTCAAAAAAAAGATTTTTGGAAGTTACCACCTGATCAATTTTCCATTTATACACTATCAAGCTAGCTCACATCACCAATATGTGACATCACATGTTATAACACGGGAAGTGTTATAACACAACCATATGTCATTAAAAAATCCATGTCAGTTGACTCAGGTGATATCGCAACTTGACATCATAAATGACAAAAGTCATTATGGCTACTAATGCCAGTTTATAATAAATATTTACAAATATTTATGTAGGTTTATGTTAGGGTTCATAAAGTGCTTATGTAATAGGTGTCATCCAGCTCTATGCACACCACATGGGTGGAATAAGCATTTACATATGTTTATGTAGGTTTAAGTCAGTGGTCACAAAGAGTTAATATAGGTGTCATGTCATGCTATGTATACCCCCTGGTTGGAATAGGCTTTTACAAGTGTTTATGTAGATTATGTGGCTTAATGGTTAGAGAGTCAGACTTGTAACCCAAAGGTCACGGGTTCGAGTCTCAGGTCTGGCAGGGATTGTAGGTGGGGGGAGTGAATGACCAGTGTTCTCTTCTGTTCTCTTCCACCTTCAATACCATGACTGAGGTGAGACCCCCAACTACTCCCTGGGTGCTGCAGCAAAAAATAAATAAAAAAAAAAGGCTGCCCACTGCTCTGGGTGTGTGTGTGTACTTGGATGGGTCAAATGCAGAGCACAAATTCCAAGTATGGGCCGCCATACTTGGCTACACATCACTTCAATTGTCACTGAATAGTAATTTGTTACCTTTTCACAGACAGTGTTGGTGCTAAGATCAAGTCTAACACAGGTTCAGAAATATACACTCATGTGACTCTCAAAGTGTTTCAGTGAGTACTAATTAATGTCTTTCACACAGCTGCATGAACTGTCTGCCAGGTGATCCAGACTGTCCCACATTGTTCTGATGTAGTGAGCATATTGGCAGCCTAATGGACATTCAGATAAATCCTGAATATCAAGGTAATCCAGGCTGTAGTATGTGTACCAGTGTGAGTATGTGTATGTCTATGCAGGTGTATGAGCACATCAATAAACAATAGGGGTTGTTTATGTGAGAGTTTAGGTGTGTGTGTGTTGCAGCAGCCAGGACCTTGAGGCTCCATAATGGTTAGCTCAAAGCAAAGAAGTGTGAGACGGTTGAGAGAAATTATCAGGTGAATGCTGAACAGCAAAAGGGCTCCAAAGGATTATGGGATTTGAGTCTAAAGCTGGGAGAGATGAGCATGATGTGATGAAATTTATAATGCATTTAGGCAGTGACCTGTCAGTTGAACCCAGCCTAAAGAGAGTAAACAGAAAGCAGCATGACTCAGTACATGGAAGTGAGGCAAAGTGTTGGTATCAGCTAGTGCTACAGGCTAATTTACTATGAGCTACAACTGTTTATCACTTATATGCAATTAGATGAGCAAATTCAGCGTAACACCAGAACAACCATTACCATCCAATTACAATACACTCCCTTTACATTCTTTCTCTTTTATACTTTGAGAAGAGCCCAGCAATTCACCAGAAAGCCAAACAAGCCTGTTTGTCTCTCAGCACTTCTACTGAAGGGTCATGATAAATTACAGGGCAGGCTCTAGTGGGGCCTTGTTGTTTTAGTCTGTAGTTTTTTCCCACCCTTTTGAAATGCACAGCGCTCCATCACATGTCCTCCAGCGATCTGCCGACTCCCCCTCAGCCGTGCCTCGCCGCCAGCTGATCTGTCCTCTATCCTGAGAGACTTGCACACAGAGGATGTTGAGACATCAGAAGGTATGTGTGTGTGTGTGCCAAGCAGGATCTGCCATCAGCCAGGAGGCCAGAAAGGGGATAGCAGATAAATAACCCTCCCAAATGTCACAAACATCTACACTGTTTACCATTTGTCACACACAGAAAGAAAGGGCCATGTGACATGCTTTCTCTTAATTTTTTTAAAACTGTAATAACATTTTCAAAAATCTAATTAATTTTCAAGAAGCTAATTACATGGTTGTGTGCTAAATGGTGCAGCACGCGGGCTTGACCTTGAAAAAAGCGTAATGTGTGTATCTAAGATGAGCTCATGCCTGCTCATTTACAACTTTTTTTTGAGATTTTGGACAATTTTCAGCCTGCTGCGTAGCTTGCTATCAAACAAGCAAAAACAGTGTATTGTGTAGTTCTCAGATAGTTTATAGATAAATCTTAGCTAGTTAAATCACCATCAAAGATGTAACATAGCTAGCAAGTGTGTGCCACTAATTGACTTTAGCTATATATATTTGTTTTGCTGAAATAATAAATGAATGATGATAAAACGTTAAAATTTATTTACAAGTGATAGGTCTGCTTGTCACTCGTAGCACTATGGAATAGTGTGCCACAAGTGATTTTTGACCTGCTCTACACAAATTCTTACCATTTATAGATGGATTCCTTTATTAAGTTTAGTAATATGTTACCTGGGTCACAATATTGACATAAAGCAGCTACATAAATGACAATGGGTTGCTATTTCAGTTATGAGGAAGCAATCCATGTGTAAAGCCTTTGTTTTTCAATCAGTGGTAAGCAGCTATGGTGTAAGCAAGATAATACCCGCTGAAGTGTCTTGACACCAGAAAGTAATAGGATGCTTTTTGGCCTCCACTTCGTCTGCTGTTTTCTGTCATTTGAGATGCTTCATTGGGCATTAACTCTCAACTGTCATAAACAAGCTGTTTATAATGTGCTTAGCCTTATAATACATCTTTATACAACTCATAACCTTTTATGAAAATTGATGTATGTCAAGTGACATCTCTCATAAGGTCAGAGCAGTCAAGTATGTTTCATGACATCTGTAATAAAATGTATGCCAGCCAGAGCACACTTAGCAAACAAAAGGATGTGGCAGTGACATCAAAGATGATATCAATTTTTATGACAGTTACAGGTAATGGTAACATGACAGTGCGATGGACCTATAAAATCATGTTATTGTTGATTATTTTCCTATAACAGCACTCCAAGTCATGTTCTATTCCTAACATACGTATAGCACAATTGCTTTTTTTTTTCATAATTTTCACATTTTCACAATTAAATAGAATTCACAGTCATACTATAATGCTCTATATTTCAATGTTTTATACCTCATATTTAGGGGTACATCTTGTTTGTATTAAAGAATAGCACAGACAGAATCATATTTATCACCAATAATAAGTGGACTGTTCCTTACAATTGCTTAATTTCAGTGAGCAAGATCACTGAATGACAAGATTTATCCCTTGTGCTTTGAACTGTCTCTCTGAAGCTGATTTATGCGCCTTTCAATAGATAACAGCAATTGTGCTACTTGAAAGGTTGTCATTTTGCCGTGACATGATGCTGAATGATCCCTCATACTGTCCAATATTTATGTTTGTGACCTCAAAATAAATGCCCATGGCTGGATTATGATTGTGATAGCAGGCATACGACTCATACATGATTAAGCATGCACAAATCCTTAATTAAGACCTGCAGCAATGGGGGAATGCCTAACATTTACTCAGTATCAATTCTGGCCTCATTTATATTCTGTTCACTTCATCCGCCAGTCTTGGTGAAAATCCCTCTTGCACAAAAACACACACACAAACACAAACACACATGGACACACAGAGGCACAGAGAAAGGTAGTAAAAGCACTGGACCCACTACTCAGAGGAAGAGGAAACAATGTAAAAAATCGTGTAGACAAGTGAGATCAATACAACCTGCTTTTGCTCTTCAGGAATCACAAGCACTCAGATCTTGACAAAGCATTACACTCATATCTCCACAGATACGAGATTTGCTAGATCGCAAAACAATCACAGAGTCCCAGCAGCTACTGGACTCATTGTTTGGATGAGTTGAGAGAGAAGGACGACTGCTTGACCTTTTTCTGTGTTTGATTTCGTGTCAGAGTATTCCCACTGGCCAAACACACTCACGCTCATGTGGCTGTGGGAAGAACATGCTCAGCATGAGTCGAGTAAAAGACAAGTCTGGACCAGACAGTGTGAAAGCACTGGGATTCCCCTGTTCTCCCAGAGGAGCGAACATGCCTTCTAAACAAAGAGATGGCCTAAGCACAAATGAACAGCAGGTGCGTGCATGTGCGTCTGTTAGAGCTAAACGTCTATTTTTAGATTTAGTTTTAATGAGTCTTTCTGGTGAAACAGTCACAAATGAGTACAAATGAGTACAAAGGTGCAAAGATACACACATATAAGGGCAGCCCAAACGCTTCCATCAACGCAGAAAGAGATGGATGACTTTTGCTTCGGTCATCTCCTCAGGGAATGCAATTAGCTTTGGTAAGCCCGGCTGCTGTGCTTGTGCTGTTTGAATGTTTAGTCAGTGATCAAACAAGCTGAATCTTCTACACACACCTACATATACACATCTCAAAATAAAGATCCATTACTGAAAGAACTGGAGTGTATCATATAAGGCCACTAATGGAGCGCCTTGGTGCGAGGGAGACTATACCGTAAAAGAAGCTCCTGTTTTCCAAAATACTTTTACACACTTAACCCATCCATTTTAATCCAAGAGTGCATATAGTGAATGTATGTCATGTGTGGCTGTTGCTACACAAAAATAGGAGATTTACCAGCATTCCTATATGCTGTACTAGACACAGTTCTGATTTACACTGAGAATTATGCAACATATACTCATGTACGTAATATGTGTGCTCTTCTGGGAAAACCTGTCGGATGTCATTGTGGCAAACAGCCACAAAAAAGACAAAAAATTGTGTTTTGGTCAAAATTAGGGTTTTCTGCCTATAACATACTTTGATACCTCAACTTTACAATAAAACCATAACCATATTTCGTCAAAACGGTGTGGAAGTTTCTGCAAGGATCATGTGCTAAGGAGCCAGTTTAACAAATGCAGTGGTAAGAACAGTCAGTCAGTTTAAAGTTTTAAAACTTTGCTAAGTGTAATTTCCTAAACAATTTCCCTGAGGGATGAATAAAGTCCTTTTTTAACTTTTCAAGTTTTTACTTGTGGTTGTGATACCTGCAAAAGAAAAACACATTTCAGTTCAGCAAAGCATGGAGTTTTCTGAGCTATATAGTAGAAAATGTCAGTTTCACTGGGAAGGATTTTCCCAGGCCACCACACACTGACAAAATACTGTATGTCAGACTTCAACTGCCATATTGATCAAAATTAGTTTAGAAATCTAAAGACTAAAGATCTTTTTCTGAGATATTGCTCTTCACCGATTAGCATCACACATATTCTGCTGTGCATATTATCTTATTATATTATTATAAAGATGTAGCAATACTAATTACAAAGTCACAGTTTCATAAAAAAAGTCCTTGAGCAGAGATCATGTTGGGCTTCACTCATCTATGAATGTAACTGAGAATTTCAGTCTGGCTTTCTGTTTATGCATTCTTTAATACACCACATCACTCAGTTTGAGTAATGCACAGTGAAGAGCAGGTTGTAATTCCCTCAGCATTATTATCACAAGTAGCTATTTGTAGGTAAGGTTACTGGTTAATGAATTACTAGGCACTGGCTGATGGGGATGATCGAGAATGATGAAATTTGCAGTGTGAGAAGGGGACAGAAAGAGAGAGAGAGAGAAGTAGAACTTTATCTTGCAGTACAGCAAGTACTTTGAAGTTTAATATGGAGTAATTACAGTACTTTAAAAGCCTTGGGCAGATATAAAGAAATTTTATAAAGCAAATATAAAAAATATACAGAGCAATATACAGTAAAAAAATATATGTATATTTGCCTTTAAAGCTGCATCAATTCTCTCTCGCTGTTGTACAGTTTTATAAGGAAATCAGCTAGTACATTTTCCCAGCATCTTGGAGAACTTGCTATCAGAAAGTTATCAGAACTGTTATCAGAGACTGTTATCAGAAATTTCTAGCAATTACCACATATATACATGTTAATTACTAAGAAAATAAAATCCTACCAAAAATAACATCCTGCCAACAATAACATCTTGGATCCACCACCACCATACAGACAGACAGACAATCGCAATCGTACCTAAGGTGTGATGCCTGATAAATAAATTTCATTCCACATTGTGGTCCTCGTCATCCAATCTGTCCAATAAAAAAATGTAGAGTGGGGTTTAATCTGTAAGACAGTATAGCGGAGTGTGTTCTTAATCCACTTATTGATAGACACTCAGGCACAACACTGCTGACAGCCTCCTGCAATGTGTCAGATACCAAACCCCAGTCGGGACAGGAGAGAAATTAGTTCACAAAAGAAACTCGTATTAAAGCAAAAACTCATGCATGCATACACACAAAACACAGCGAAATGTTAATAAATGTGAATATTTTGACAAAATTGCTCTAATGGGAGAAGTGACTGTTACCAGGATGTCTTGGTCTGAAAGCACCTTCCTGTTATAAATAGGCACAACTTAAGTCTACAACTTAATAATTTGAAAAAGTCATATATCATACACTTCATATGTCAAATCAAAGATAACATGCATTCATCTTGAGGTCATTTGATGTTTGTGCTCAGGAAGCCCCAATTTTAGACTAAGCAGAGTGATGAAGCAATCATGAAGTGGCTAGTTTTGGACTCCACATAAGTACCATTTCATGCATTTTTTTCCATCCTTGCTTTCTATTGATTTGATTGTAATGAACAATTCTAAACTCTCGTGTCTGGTAAATGTAGATACCACGTTTATGAGAAATGTCCTCCCTCATTCATATTTGCTACACATCAGAAGCCTGAGGGGGCAAAGGGCTGAAAACTCAGACTGGGCCTCTAGGGATTTAGATTTTTGAAGGCTACACATTCAGGTTTTTCTAGACTGCAGGTTCTGCCCTTCAGTTATTTTGGCTCTCCTCTGTCACCTGCCTCACTCTCCAAGGAGTCCAAGGAGATCTCAATGCAAGTGAAGGAGGCCATCATTAGGCTGAAAAAAACAACATAAATCTATAAGAGAGAT
>CM075025.1:9011435-9053051 GCA_037576675.1 Pangasius sanitwongsei | reverse complement strand
AGGAATGGGATGGCACTTAAGTTCATATGTGAGTCAAGGCAGGTGACCGAATACTTTTGGTAATATAGTGTACCTCTACACTTATAACCCAATCAACTTCATGGAAAAACAACATTACTGCCAAACTTTGAAGAATTATAAGTTCATTGTCATCTCTTCAGTCAGCTGATCTCTAGCCACGTTAACACTGATGGAGAAATATTTGCTGATTAATTCAGTCAGTTCTGTTCTTTTGGCTAAATTTCTGGCTTTTAGGTCATTTAAACATTTTAAAACTTTGTCTGCTGTGAGTGGTTAATGCATTGGGCTACTGACCGTAAGGTTGTGAATTCAAATCCCCGCAGTGCCAAACTGCTGGGCTGTTGAGCAAGGCCCTCAACTGCTCAGTTGTATAAATGAGATAAATGTCGCTTTAGATAAGGATGTTTACCAAATATCATAAATATAAAATGTAAAGGCTTTTAGACATCTGACTATTTTACCACCATGTTTGTTCATCATTATCCAACATCATCATTATCCAACATGATGGCAAGATTATGTATGGGTCCTTAAAGTAAGCAGAAATAATCCCTTTTAGTCAAAACCAGATTTTCCATCATTTTTGGCTGTTTTCCAGAATTCAGCCATAGCGATATCGGGCAAGGTTTTTCCTGGCTGCTATACATTTGTTGGTGTCACAGAGAGCTAAAAAAAAAAAATTTTCCACTCTGATATGTCACATGAGTGATTGTCGTTGCTGAGTGGCTGTCCATCTCACTCTACTGCACAGCTGAGGGCAGCAAGGTGGCACTAGCACAATGCGCTAATCAGGCTTCCAAAGCCTTCCTCTGGCAGGTTGATGGGACCTTGTCTGTTTATGCCCTGCAACTACATCGTGACAACCGAGATAACGGGATTATTCATTTCTGCTACTCTCATAGAGACTTATTATTCCTGCACAGTCAATAGACTAGGTTTAACCAGCCTGCTCTCCAGACATTTCTACATTTGGAATAGTTTCTAAATAGGTCCAAAGTCTTGAGAGTGAAGCCAAATTCGAATACATTTTTAATGGCATGGGAGTTAATTATGCCCAGTCATTACTTTAGACATGGAGAAATAAAACTTATACATAGTTGCTGAGCATAATGATGTGGCTATGATGTACTTGAATATTCTGCTAAGGGGATTAGCCATAGTGGAGTGATTTATTTTTAGGGAAGTGGCTTAAAAACAGCTATCTTTTTATATAAAAATATAGAATGAGAGAGATACGAAATGTCTAATTACAATGTAAAAAGTCTAATCCATAATGTCCTTATCTGAACCTGATCGCAACCTGATCTCAATCTACAAATTCAGTTAAGCTTGTATCACCAAAATAAGGTGATGTAGTTGGATTCTGGAGTGAGGTAGTAAGAAAAGGTACAAACATTAACCCCTTCCCTAACCTTGACATTTTTATACAAAAAGGAATATTGGAATTATAAGGTGGGATCAGACAGTTCTTTGATTTTATGATATTGAGCCAAAATATTTTGACCCAATGTTTCAACTTTAGAGAGTTTATACTTTTAAGCATTATTCTGTTTGCCTTGTCTTTGGCTTTGAATTTTTGCTATCTGCTGAAGACTGCCAAAGTTATAAAGAATTTTATAATCAACAATCATACATAAAAATGCTTTTTCCCATCTACATCCATTAATACCATAATACCTTTATTGGAGCAAAGTATAAAATATAATTGAGTTTTGCCCTGCAAATGTAATCTAGTTTTACAGCAACAATTAGTATGCTTTAAACCTCCAAATGAAGCATTAACTGCTACACAGCCTCTTACACTCATTAAATCATAAAAAATAAGTTTAATATCTGTCAGATCCCACTTGTCCTCACAGTGTTGAGCAACAGTCATTTGTGTCGACCGATATGCCACTTTTCATTCCCCAAAAGAAAAAGTCCTAAAACAGCAGATTTCACAAATAACAAAGACAGGGACCCGAAGCAGCAAATATATATCTCAAATATATCTCTCAAAAACTAGATAATAATGTGAACACTTTGCAAAATAACTTTTCACAAAAGATAATAAAATGTAATCTCTTAATAAATAAACACTCACTGGGCATTTTATTAGGAAATACTGTACACCTACTCATTCACGCAATTATCTAATCAGCCAATCGTGTGGCAGCAGCGCAATGCATAAAATCATGCAGATATGGGCCAGCAGCTTCAGGTAATGTTCACATCGACCATCAGAATGGGGAAAAAATGTTATCTCACTGATTTTGACTGTGACATGATTGTTGGTACCAGATGGGTGAGTTCAATGTTCAATGTTCTTCAGTGGCCTTCCCAGTCACCAGATCTGAATCCAATAGAGCACCTTTGGAATGTGGAACAGGAGATTCTCAGCATGAAAGTGCACCTGAAAAATCTGCAGGAATTGTGTGATGCAATCATGTCAACATGGACCAGAATCTCAAAGGAATGTTTCCAACATGTTATGGAATCCATGCCAACTGAGGCCAACTGAGGCTGTTTTGAGAGCAAAGGGAGGCCTTACCCAGTATTAGTATAGTGTATTAGTATACCTAATAAAGTGCTCAGTGAGTGTATAAACCCAGTACATTAGGTTGACACTAACCTTAAAACCATAAATATGTCTAAATCAAATGGTAGGAAGAATGCGTCCTGTCTTTGCATACACTGCTCATGTTAGCATTTGAGGTTGCAGAAACATGTTCTTAGTCCTAACATGATCAACCTTCTCAACTACAATCATTTTCTTTTTGTTATAATGGTTTAACCTCTAGAAATAAAATTTTGTAGTGTCTATCCTATGAGGCTAATATAAGTAATTAATGCACTCACTTCCCTATGAAAAGGATTCGGCATTTTAGAAACACATTGTAGTTATATGATACTTTTAGCAACTGCAGAACATTTTTTTCTAGACAACACTAATTAAAAAGGAAGAAAAGCTTTGGGAAGTCACTGTTAGCACTATGCATTTGTAAAGCAATCTGGCATTCCATTTAGGAAGAAATTAAAACATGAGAAGTTATTAGGAAAGAACTTTTGGGGGGAAATTGAGAAAGAGTCATTAGGTAAACTCTTCAGTTTTAGTTTACTAAAACTGGTTTACTTCATTATCAGAGATTTAATAAACTAGTTTAAGTAGTTATCTGTTGGCCCTGCTCAGCCTGAATCTTGAAAAAAAAAAAAAGCTGAACTAGTTACCACCGTTCAGAGGTAAACATAATAGATGATTCAATGACTTAAATGGCAAAAACAGATGCAGATAGGCAGTATTTATAAATTACAGTTAAAAGCATAATCAGCAATTTACAGCAGAAATTGTTTGTTTGAAAGAGCTACACTGAAAAAAGAGAATATGTGGTCTGTCAGATTTAAGAGAAATTATAATGTATAATTTACACAAAATATTTATTTACTGATCAAAACATGGTTTTGTTGCTTACACGAAATTTAATTTAAGCAAAATAAATCTAATCAACTACTTGAATTATGTAGAGTGAGTGTGATCTTTTGGCTTATCCAGTCACATTATCAAAGCTCACAAGGATGTTGGTGCTGATTGGTATTAAATTAATGTGATTAAAAAATATATAATATAGTGGGTTACGTAGCCTCCTCACAGCACTGGGGTCCTGGGTTTGATTATGAGTTCAGGTGACTGCATGGAGTTTGATTTATTCAAGGGCTTTGAATATAAAATGGTCAAATCATGTTGTCTGCACAAAAACATTCTGTGATAATGCAAATCAATTCATTCACGTGGAATCAATGTACACATTTGAATCAAGTAAATTCAGTGAACCTTTTTTCAGTGTACAAACCAATGGCCAAATGGAGTACAAAAGCTACACTAAAGAGCTACACTTTTTGATGTAAAACTGCACACTCCAAATAACAAAGAACTCAAGAAATAATGAATGGGTCAGGTTACTTGTTAATTTACGAACAAGTTCACATACTATGTTAGTTACAAAGGGTTTCGGGAAACACTCATTAATTAAAGAACGTTCTTACAAACGAGATAACAAATTACTTAGTGTTACAAATGCTTCGGGAAACCCACCCGGGCTTTTTTTTGTGCCGATTGTTCTACTGAACTCAGCTCTTTACACTGACCTCTGAGAACCTCTGGACGTCCTGAGTCAAGGTGCCCACTCTGCTCCAGTTGTAGTAGTTGAGGAACTTCACAACAGCTGGATTGACTGCGTTGTCTGAAGGAACTGTCCTGAAAAAGTTAGGGTACTTCTTCTTATCTGCCAGGACTGGCGTCGTTGCGGCAAAAGACAGCTGCAAACATGGAGAAAGTGAAACTATTGTTTAGTAGAGGCCAAATGTACAACAACCAAACACTGCAAAATGCCTGACTACCCAAATGTAGCAAGTCTGTATGTAACTGCTGTTTATTTTAATGTGATCGAGGTGAAAAGTTTTGTGCTAGATTACACTGATATCACCTTGGTATAAATACAGAACAATAAGCAGAACTGAAGCTTATGTCCAAATCCATACACTCTTTTTTTTTGGCCTTTTCATGCTGGATTAAGTGTGATGAGCCAGGTCAAATTCTCTGTGTCAGGACTATCGGAGTCCAAAGTACAGGAGTGAACAAATCAACACAATCACACATCTCTATAAAAAGACAGCACTCACACCTTCAGAGGGCGCCTATGGTGACACAAACCGTGAATGTTTGCACCACTGACAGTCAACCTCAGCTGACAGGCTTCAATGTGTGTGTGTGTGTGTGTGTGTGTGTGTGTGTGTGTGTGAATGTATAATGATGCCATGATGAGCCTACTGAAAACTAAAGAAGTGCTTGCTTTTTCACCATTAATTTACATTCTTGTGTAAAGATTAAGGTCTGTTTGGATATTTTTCTCCATAGAAAAAAAAGAATTAAGGGAAAAAGCACTGAAATCCAAAGTCAATTGACACATTATTCTCTATTTCCAGTTTAAATATTGAACTGTAAGCAGCTTTCAAAGTTGCATGCAGCTTTAAAATCAGTATCCAGATATGAAAAGGAGTTAAGAAGTGTGTATAGATCATACAATGATGATGAAATTATGAAATGATGATGCTATTTATGACAGTCCTCGCTCAGTAGGTTAACATGGTACACAGACTGTAATAAAGCCTGAAGGTTGTTCGTCTTTTAGAGATAAACATATGGATCTTCTTTGAGTCTAACTTCTACAGCATATTCACTATTCACTATAGGTAAAGGAGCATATCTCTGGCTTGCAGTTATTAACTGGTTGTGTGCACATCTAATTCTGATCAAATTTGTAATACTGCTGAATATTCAGACTCTAACTCAGTAAATTATAACTCAACAAACTGTGTGGTATGCAGATTGTTGTGGACAATATTCTGTAGGTCAATCATTTCCATATTGGCAAGAAGTGGTCAGATGGACAGATATCTGCCAGCATCAATAGATTCTCTGACTCTCTAGTACACAAGCAAGCTTTCCCAGAGCAAAGATGTGGTCAATTCCTTTAATTCCCACTCACTGCTTCAGGAAGTCAACAGAAAGATGATTTTAAACTGAAAAAGTACTGTTGGTCAAAATGACACAATGAAAGTTCTAAATGAAATTATTTTCTCATCCTGTGTGTAGGCTTGTATTGAAGCTGAAATGGAAGTGAACTTTAGCCTGCAGTATGTTATGGTTATGAACTTTGTGACCTGAAGAGGAACATAGGAAATGTGCCTCATCTGCTCCAGTGTCTGGCTCATTTAAATCTGACTGGTTTTAATCTATTTCAGCAAGATAAGCTTTCTAATGGCAATTTTTTTGTTAAAAATCATCTTCAGTGCCCATTTGTTTGCCAAAATCCATTTACAAACTGTCTGAGGTACTGGCTCAAACAAATAGTTTTCCCTGTCAGTGGCTGTGTGTTATCGCCCTCCATGAGCACCTTCATGCACCCTTATGTGAAGGTCTGATCTGGTTTTACTAGGTGATCCTAACTGGGAAATGCTTAACCTGTCTAAGAAAATTATGGACAGTCTCCTAATAGCAATGGCAAGTCTCCCCTTTTCAAGTCTCCTAATAGCAATGGCTCAGATAACAGTCCCTTGCACTCAAGATCATATTCCAGTCCAATTTGAGCCCCTGCTTCATTTGCTTCCATTATTTCCCCAGTTTTTCTCTTTTGGTCATTTCAGAAGATGAGATCTCAAAGGTACTTGTTATGTTAGACTGGGTCAAGACAAGGTCTTAATGATACTAGGAGTTTGACAGAAACTCTCGGTCACATCAGTAAAGCACTAGAGGCCAAGCAGCAACAAATGCAACTGCAATCATTTCTTCTGATATAGTTTTGCAAGATGAGGTAGAACTGCATCTGTGAAATGTCTGACAGGCTATTGCAACAGCAGTGGGCTGTGACTTCTGTTCTTTCCAATTGCATAGTGACTAAGCTACCAAGTACCTTGCAGTGAATGAGCATGAGCTACCACCACTGCTACCATGTGAGGCTAAGATTTAATCACCTGTCAGCCTCCAGTGGGAAAACAACCTGACCTTACTGGAGGAGAAGTTAGTCACAAGGACAAGACTAAGAAAAGGATTGAGAAATGCTATGGAAACACTGATTAAATTAGTCACTAAAGAAAAACTAATTTATCTATTTGATCTATTTATCTTCTGAACAGTTAGTGCTGACATGACAGGTATCGGTGACTGTCAGTAAAACATTTTCTTAAACAGCACAGCCAGCAGATTGAGAAAAACTCAAAACTATGACAATGTTAACGCCTAAACCCCAACAGCATAGGAGCCATACAACAGATCAGTGTTACAGTGCTTTATCTGATGTCATCAGGAGCTTCTGTGGCTGAGAACATAGACTTTAAATTCAAATTCAACTTATTAACTGGCCAAAGGTCTGTACAACATTTTGTTTCTATTCAAAAGAAGGCATATCATCCATAGATATACCAAAAGCAGTAGTTATTTAATCAGGGGAGATCATTTCTCCTTCAATTTTAACATTGTCTTGTAAAACAAAACATGGGTGTATTTGCTTCTGTGTGGACTACAGAAGACTACAGGGCACGTGTACTAAGCTGTTGGTGAAAATCACAGTTGATTGCTTTAAGACAACATAGGAAGCCTGGCTTCCCCGAAAATTTCATTAAAATGCACCAATGAAATGTTTACTAAAGTATCTATATTATTCATAGATCTTGGTGGAATTCAGGATTTTAGCGACTCAAATGATCAAATATCTCACTGCAATATAGCACTGTTCGCTCATTTAACTCAAACTTTTTTTTTGGCAGACAGCTCAGCCTGTGTGAAAATCTCCTCTGAAGCCCCTGACACAGTGCTAATAGACACTCAGTGAAGCTCATGCATTTCTGGGTGTTTACGCAGATTCGAGTACACTCTGTTTTAATGAGAAGAAAGAATAATGCTCATTGGACAACAGGCTTTTAACACAACATTTTGAGCCATGCCTGGATGCATGGGCTTCACTGGGGGTGAAAGGGAGTGTGGGCAGGTGCATTTTGGCACAGAAAAACAACATCTCAATGTTTATTGGACAGTACACATTTTATTTTGTCCCACCTGGAAGCAACCTTATGATGTTTTTTAGACCTCTCAAAGGGGCATAACCTCGTAACCAGCTGCCAGTCACTGAAATGCTAATGAAGATGCCTGGCATCTCAAACTTAAACATATCATCGCCAGTTGGAATCACTTGGAGCCTGCATTAGTGGTGTAATTTGTGGTGTTAATTTTGTAAATATACCATAAAGTATAATGTTCTGTTTGATTATTTACATTCATTTCTAAAATTTGTTGTTAATAAATCTAGCTAGCTGGCTGTCACTTCCCTAGCTGCTTTTTGGCACAAAATGGCAGAAACTTCTCATGTTGACCTAAGTTTAGAAAAGTCTTTTGTTGCTCATACTTATGAGGAGAGACTGAAAATTAACCAATGCATAATTCAAATGAAATTACCAAGCAAATTATTTCAAAACTCAGGGAGCAAATAAAGGTCCTTTTAGCTGTCTTGGTACAGTAAAATTGATTGACTGTGTTTATTATTAGTCATAGATTTTGTAGAGCGTCAGGTCCATACAAGTCCTTGTGAATGAGCTGTTACTGTAGAAATGATAATGTGTTAGAACGAATTAATATAAACCTATCATTCATGTTACATAACTATCCATAACAGATAATTGTGCTTCTCCTATTTTAATAACCACAATCACCGGGCAAATGTGTATTAAAATACCACAGAATCTTAGGATCTTTATGAATGATGGGATCTTTGTGAATTAACTATTCAGGGAAGCTATGTGCTTTAATACTACTTCTCCACTGTAAGCTTTTGTGATCAGGATCTGGCAATCTTGATCATAGCTTATATTTCACAAACTCATACAACAAATTCCACATATTTATTGAATAGATTAACATATGAAACATCACTTTTGTGACAATGCGTATTTTTTTATGTTACCAGACCTGCAGACCACAAGAAAATATAATACATTTAAATTATACACCTTTCTACAAAGTAGATTATTCTGTTCATAGCAATCTTTTCATTACAGTAAAACCAATTGGCATATTAGCCATATTAATGCCATACACACAGGTTACTTGTGATGACATGACAGTCTTCATTTGATAATAACTTCATTTATTAATATGTTTATAGTATCTCTACTGACCTTGCATGTCCTCTATAGTTGCAAGTTTTTGATGGGTCTGTGACACACCATTTCCACCATTTTACAGACGGTTTAAAATTTCAATTTGTGCCTAATGCATAGAAAGGCTAGTAGGTGCTCACATGCACAGTTTGTGTGATGAGCTACAGCCTTTGTAAACTGATTGTTAATGTCAGAAGTATTAGAAACTCATTTTGCAGCACTATCAAGTTTAATGCTGTGCCACCTCCTGTACATACATCTGCCACCAAACTCTATTGGCTGTCTGTCAATAACTGTCAATGCCTCAAATTCAGAGAATGTGTAGATGGTCTGAAAAGTACCAGAACACTTTCAAATTCATTTAGCCTCCAGGTTTTACAGATACATGCAGATGCGAGTGAGACGGGAAAACAGGAGCTGTGTTGACCGAATAAAAAAAAAGAGAGATCAAACAGGTTGACTTAAGGTTACTGGCTTGGGATCTTATTCAACATTGGACAAGGAGTGTAAATAGTGTAGTCTGGGCTGCAGAAAATTGAAGACCTGGTCAGGAAGGTAATTGATTTTAAGTTATCACTAACTGTGCAGCTTTTAGCCTGCTGTTTAACTCATACTGAAGATCTTTTCAATGCAGTGCTGTTTTACTTTACAGTGTACAGCTGTGGAGGAGTAATGATTTTTAATCTCATTATCCGGTGTCAGCCAGAAGAGGATGGGTTCCCTTTTGAGTCTGTTTCCTCTCAAGCTTTCTTCCACATATCATCTCAGGGAGTTTTGCCTTGCCACTGCTGCCCCTTGCTTGCTTATTGTGGATCTAATTCTACATTTGGCTTTCTGTAAAGCTGCTTTGTCCATCTATCCATCCATTCTCTGTACCGCTTATCCTACACAGGGCCATGGGCAGCCTGGAGCCTATCCCAGGGGACTCGGGGCACAAGGTGGAATACACCCTGGATAGGGTGACAACCCATCGCAGGGCATAATCGCACACACACACTCACACACCCATTTAAAGCTGCTTTGTGACAATGTTAATTGTTAAAAAAGCTATATAAAAATGGTTTGAACTGACCCAGTGAATTGACTGATTGGCCCAAGAGCCTTGATTTTAGTGTATCAAGCATAAAAGACCAGTGTACTGTTGCAACTAATGCTTTGTCACATACTTACACATCAAAGTACCCAGTCTAAGGGATATTTGCAGTGTACAAAATAGAAACCATGCATTCAAATCTTTCTGTAGTTTGGTATGATGAAAAGAATAACAGAAGTAAAAGGAGTGAAAAGATCTAGTGCCTGATTAAATTGTACCCAACCATCATCGGGGTCCCAAACTTTAGCTTGCCTTACTCAGCAGTTAAGTGAAACATTTTATACTATGCACTTAACAAACCACTAAAAAAACACATATTAAGGATAAAACCAGAGGTTGTTAGAGATATTAGAGGTTTATTGGCTAGTATGAAATGATGTACAGAAACAGCAGAGAATGCACTATGGGCAAAAATAAATAAATAAATAAATAAATAAATAAATAAATAAATAAAGCTTAATTCACTCCAGTGGTAGACACAGAGTAAACATTAAGGACACATTTCCATAAAAAGCAACAAGTATTTTGGGTAATTGTGGACTATCGTAGTACGTGGGTTCAATTCAGCACCAACGCATCATGGCAAGAGTGTACTGGCTTTACCCCAGCCAAGGTTGCTATGGTGCAGTTTTTCTATCATGGCTAAACCAATGACCATAATGCTTATGACACCATAGTGTAACAACAAAACCCTTATCTATCAAGTCTGTGTCAATGTGGATATGGAATTGGCCTGACAGTCTTGTTACTTTTGAAGAAAATAACACAATTACCAAACATGCAGATGTGGTTTAAGACACACCCACTGTCCAAGACTGCTGCAGGTTTTAGAACCAAGCCAGCCAACAAATGGAAAGACCACGCTTATGTCCTAAAATGGCTTAGCAATGTCAATTTCAAGGTAACATGTGACAGGTGTCAACCCTGGTCAGAAAATATGTCAATATGTCATACTTGAATACGTTTTTACTGAGTCCAGGGAATGCTGGACTTTACTCCTTTAAATGGAGTTTAATCACTGTCCTTTGCAGTCAAAATCTGACTACTGAAAGGTCAAATACCAGCTAGACTATGAAGTAATTGTGTCAGGTTATTGGACTGGTGGTGTTGCAACCTGATTCTAACTTATGATGTGATATTTTGTTTTGTTTTATATAAGACATGGTAAAGCAAGAATGCTCAAATGGTCAGGCTTAAAAAATACATCATATTAGTGATCACATCTAGTCATCTCTTTTATATCATTCTCTTGTTACTTTAGACTACTATGAATCCACAATTACACTTGAGGAGTCCAAAATCCCACAGGACAACAGACAATCTATGACTTGTTGCACTGCACTGTGGTTAATATTTGTTTAGAAAAAAAAAGAAGAAAAAAATTTTGATTAGGTCCTCAAATTTCAATTGTATACTATTGTGCATACTCTCTGACAGCCAGAGAACTTGTGAATAGCAACACATTTTGCGTTCTGTTAAACTGTGCGAATAGCAACACATTTTGCATTCTGTTAAAAAGTGCGATAAATCGTTGAGAGAAATAATAATGTTTAGACAAAGAAAGAGAGACAGTTTAAAATCTAGTTACATGACACTGTTGGTGATTATGTGTACTAGAAAGTTGATGATGAGAAGACATGGACAGTGTGCTGCTGCAGCAGAAATAGTGAGACGATGTCAGCCTTTTGTTTAACAGAGTCAGTTGTGACTGTAGACAACTTGCAAATGAATTTACAGCCACAAATAAATCTCACTTTGTCAGTTGAACCTTTTTTTAAAACCCAGAACCAACAGATTCAAAACTTTTACTGTGATGCTCCAGAGCCAGTGAAATACACACATTGTTTTCAGTTGCTCTAATGGGAATGGTGCAACATACCAGAGCCAAAATATTCAAATATGCATCTAAATTTAAATCACTATATATGTCACCAGCAAAGATGGTGATAGTCCATAGTGACAAAGCTGAGATGCTTGATAGACATCTATCAGAAGACACTGTCTTGCTGGCATTACAAATAAGCTAATGGAATGAGGCAATCCTTAAACCTCCTTTATGTTTTAAAGTCTCTCTCAGAGAGAGAGAGCGAAAAAAAAGAATAAAATTTACGCTCTGACAGACAAAAGCTATGGTATCCCCAAAATTAGAAAATTCAATAATAGGCTAACTAATGAGTGAGAGACTTACAGGGTGAGTTAAAAAAATAAAAACAAATTAAATTGTAAGTCTTAAACAGTTACTAAACTAAATTAAGCATATAATTTATATTACTCATCCTTTTATCATTAAATGTGCCCTTGTATTTTTCAAGTTCTCACTTTTCCAATTTTATGGATTTCACCATATGTTTAGTCATTTACACATTTCCTGATCTCCATACCATATATGAAAATGAGAGGGGCATGTCCAAACCTATCCAGGCATTAGATTGGTCCAGGCTGTATCCCTCGTTACGTGGTTAAGTAGATCAAAACTAGGGCAATCAGGAGTATCAGTGTTGACCACATTGTCTTTGCCTAGGGAGATGCTGCTGAGGGTGGAATTTGACAGTGATTACACAATCATCTCATCATCATTTACACATTTACAGTTATGTCATTTATTGAGAAAACACCACAAATATTTTCAGAAATGTCTTTAAATCGATTCAAAGTGTCATGACATGGTAAAGTTTGCCTCTCTATTTTGCAGCCCTGAAGGGACAGGCTTTGAAATCAGTCGTTTTCCATTTTCTTGTTTTTTCTTGGATTTAGAGACAGAATGGTGAAATGGAGCCTTTTGTGTCTTATAAATGTTTCACATTTGTAGTGTGGGATTACTAAACAATGACTAATAATGCACTTTAATACTTAATATGTATAGTTTGTAGACTCTGTATTCATAGGTATACCTATTCCACTCAAGCCTTAATAGCAATTAATCTATTGGATTTGGCACAGGCTATGGTTTCGAAGCTCACTGTAATGAATGTGCTTTAATGCTGTCCCTGAATAATATGGGATTACTAATTAATGATGCATGGTAATACTTTGTATATGTACAGGCGTTCTGAACCTGTTCTGTTTGGCTGGATTACCCGATTTTACAAAAATGACCATAAACCCACTGCTAGTAATCTCATGGCAGTCAGTGTTCTCATGGCAAGAAATTTAGTTTAGAAGAAGAAAGCTAATTGCTGTTCTTGGAGTAAAACAACACTAAGATTGTTAATAATAATACTGATTAGCAGGGTCTCTCTCTTAAACTTCAAGCATGTTAGCACTGACATCCTGGAGGCTCTTATAGTGACCTTCTCCGTGCAGTTGTATTTTTTCTAAGTTCAAGCTTAATGTGTCAACTTTTCACAGTGTCAGTTATTTTCATTACACCATTGAGGGTTGCCATGATTCCATAGCAAGGCAGCAAAACACTCTAAAAAGGACGCCAGTCCATTACAGGATACTGATCATACTAATTCACACCTTGGGGCAATTTAGATTAGCCAATCCACCTACTGGCATGTTTTTGGAAGGTGGAAGGAAACCGGAGAACCATAGGGAGACCCACAGAGACACAGGGAGAACTTGTAAAACTGTAGATCGAACAAACGGACAAACAAAATCCAACCACATCACCTTCATTCATTCAAAATCATACTAATTTCTTATGTGATAATAGTGAGTTTTCTTAACTAACAATATGTAGATAGGTAGTTACATTTCGGAGAATATGTTCCACAATTTCTTCCACAATTTCCAAAATTCAATTCCTTTGCCTCATGGCATCATTTTGTCATTTCACTGGAGAGCAAGTTTTTTTTAATATCAATCACCCTGATCTGTGTCCTTTCTGACCTGCAACTCTTTGAGGTTCATCCTGTTTTTGAAGCCAAAGTTATAGCACGCAATCAGAAGCAAGGGCAAGTCAAGAAAAGGTATCACACAGAATTAGGCTTCCTTCCTTTCCGCAGATATTGTGTCAGCAGGAGATCGGCTTCTCCCACAGACATCCAGCCTAGAATGTCTTATTTAAAAGGGTATTGTCTTCACTAGATGAGATATTTCTTTCAGATTAGGTCTTTCAGACCGCAGGCTTACGTAACATTAGAAGACATGGGATTTATTCACATACAGCCTTGCCTTCATACAGCTAGTGCACAAGGTAGCGTAGACTAGTCGACTAATACATTTAATAGTTGCTGCTGTGGGAGCAGTCAATTAGTCTGGGCAGCGAGGCAGATGGCAAAGGAATGCAAGCAGATAGTATAAAAAAAACCTAAAACATTTCAAACTAGATGAAGCCAATTCTGCAGTCAACTGCACAATGTGTAAGACTACAGTATGTTGGGGAAAGACTTTTTCTTTTGTTAATTTAACACAGAATATTCGTATCACTTTGAAGTGGAGGCATGTGCAGGACTTTTTGTAAAGACTCAAAACATTGAAGTATGCAAAAAAGGGGATACAAATGCATGTAGTATTTAAATGACTGAATGTAAAATTACACAGAAATAACTAGTGGCGTTTCAACACCCAGGTCATTATCAGCCTGGAAAAACTTTCCACACTCTGCTGTAGACATCGGTAGCATCCTCCATCCAAGAAAGGCTAGTCATCACGCTATAAGCAGGGCTCTGTTGATGGACCTGAGCTTCAATGCTGCGCTTTCTCAGTTCCAGAATCAGTGATTTCAGCAGACCCAATATATTGTCCACACAAAATGCATTTTAACAATTGGTACATTATTAAAATAGCATATTATGATACACAGATTTATTAATTTGCTCATTTGTTACACTGATTTATTTATTTTTGTTAACAGAAAGAGCATTGAAGCTGGAAATGTAATTTGTAGACTGTGTATAGCTGTTTATTGAAGTGCAGTTTGACTCATTCTTTGCTGTTGTTTATCAGCACTTAATTGCACTTAATAAAATATCTTGAAAATAACAATGTCCTGAATCCATTTGTGCTTTAACTATGTACACAAAAAACAACCAATCTGCTATTTTTCTGAATTACCATTCAGCTAGTAAATAATTAATAGTCATGCAACCCCTAGCGCATGGACACATTCTCTCACTGGAAAAATACATGCAAATGCCCTGAGCAAGGAGTCTACATTCTGTATGTGGAATTGCAACGTGATGACAAAAAAATACACTGCCACACTTATCCATCAAATAACACTGTCAGGGTTGCTGTCACACGAACAGACACCTGGCACATGTTCCTGCATTTTTTATGAGCTGCTCAGAAGTGGTGATGAAGTCTCCATCCGTCTACTAATCCGTCTCTCCTCCCTTCCCCCAATTGTCCCTCCATCCTGCTGTGTGTGCTGCCACACTTCACCCAGGTTTTAATTGCCACCCCCTTACCCCTTCCAGGGGGTAGTGGCAAACCCAACAAGCTGTGTCTCCTTTCCATCAATCTCCTGGTGCCAGTGTTAATTAAAACTAGGGAGAAGAGCGTCTGTGTGTGACACCACGCAGCTCTACAGCCTTGGGACTGGAAGGTCACAGAGCTCCCCTAATACATCCAATAAAGTAGAGAGCACTTTTTAAGGATAATAATAAATGACTTTGAAAGGTGAAGATGGAAAAAGATGCATCCAGTGTGTGTGGTGGGGGAGGGGGGAAATGTAATTTTAATCTTGTTGGGGACCAAATGTCTCCACAAGGATAGGAATATCTGACAGTTTTGATCTCGTGGGGACATTTAGTGTGAGTGTGAGTGTGCGTGTGTGTGTGTGTGCGCGCGTGCGCTCGAGAGAGAGAGACAAAGTTTCAGACAACACGAGGAAGTCAGAAGACAGTCAAGAAAGGCAAGAGACAAACCACAAAGAGAGCAGAACTAAGAAAAAGACTTAAAGAAAAATACAAAAAGGCTCATTTCAGTGTAACAGTGTTCCTTCAACCCTGTTACAATTTTCAACCGATCAGTTTTTGCATTATTTTAACTTTTAACTTATTTTAATTTAAAATGGCTCCCCAGTGGAGCAAGAGAAAAGCTATTGCCCTATCATCGCGATTTCGAATCTCGGCAATGTCACAGCCACCCGTGCTTGGGCATCTAAAGAGCAAAACTGACCTTGCTTTCTGGGTTGGAGGGATTGCATACTCTCTCTCACCTGTCTATCACAATGACACTAGCCAATCACAGGTGTCTGTGAGGTCATGTATGTGGAAGAGGGCAGATAGCACTTTCCTCTGTGTGTGTTATGCTTAAATCTCCTGACTAAGTAGGAAAACCAGAAGAGAACCTAATCTGTCAGGACAAACCCTGATAGTCCTAAAGCGCTTTTTTGTGCTTTTTCAAAACTGTCTTTGTGCTTCTTTTTTCAAAACTGGAAGGGTAAAACTGTGTCTACGTTAGTGCTGCATTCGTGGTACCTTGTAAGTGGTAATTTACAAGTTGTAATAACGTCATTATTTCATGGATGCGTCCACGAAAGAGTGTGTTTTGTTTGCTGTGTCAAAGAAGGTAAAGCTCATAAAAAGCTACTTTAACCGCACTTTTCTAGTAACAGGCCTGAGTGGCTACTGGCTCTGTTCTACTGTAGTGAACTTGAAACCTTCATGCAACCTTTTGGACTGAAATTTCAGTACAGCAAATAAAAGCAGACAATAGTGATTAGCTTAGCAAACATGCTAGCCAGCAGACAATAGCGAGTAGTATTAGCAACAAGTTAGCAGGCCAACTTTTGTGATAACTCTAATGTTGATGATTACCTTTACAAAACAGCAATTAGTATGGCCAATGTTATAGATTTAACCAAGTAATGTGTCTGTATTTTAACTGAGCTAAAGCCAATACTGCTATAAACTCATTTAAAATTAGAGAAGGGGTAGAGGCCACATAGATTTAATGTGACTCCATAAACGGTAGTAGGAACGGTAGTTGAGATGACTACTCCAAGTTGACGAGTTGAAATTGCAAGTTGAGGGGCATCTTCAGTGGCTTTTACTGGTGGCAACTTTGTTGCAACTTTGCCTTGAATGCAGCATTAGGTTAAGGTTAGATTTAGGATTAGATGTTGAAAATTCTTATTACTTATAGATAGTTACATACAGTACATACAATATACAACATGTTACATATGTATCAATCTATGTCTTATGTCAAAAATGTGTGTGTGTGTGTGAGTGCATGTGTGTGCATGCGTGCGTGTATGTAAAGGATGAGGATAGACAGTAAAAGAACAAGGGTTTGAAAAATGAAAGCAGGGCCAGAGTAGAAGACATTGTGCATCCTGGGAGCTCACTCCAACTGGTATAGCAGTCTCTCCTGACACGCAGGTTGCCTGAGTCAATAGACAGTGTTTCATTCTCATTAAAGTTCTCCAGCCAATTCCAAGCACAAGGACCTCACAGAATGAAATATTGACAGTGCTGTACTACAGCCAGCATCGACTTGCCATGAGCAGCAAAGTTACTTTTTTCGAGGACCCACAAAATCTGTTCTTCAAGCACAACATTCTTCAGTATTTCACTGTAAAGAAAAATATCTTTTGCTTCACAGATCGTGATTTTAAGTGTACTGAGCCAGTGCTAAATATATAGAACTCTCTGCCTTTGTATAAAATTAGGGCCTTAACAACCTTTGCTAGCGCTAGCCCTGTATGTGAAAGTCAACACATTCCAGCTAGTACAGAACAGCATTCCTGTCTCACACCTTATTTTTGGAAGCTGAAACCCAATTAAGAAGGGTGTTTTATATAAGCTAGTAAGTATAAACAGCGCAATTATTGTGAAACATTATGTCTTTTTTTAGTTAAACTTAATTACAGCTTCTGAATACATTCCCAAATAATTCCTATGTAATTACATCCCCTTCAAAAAAAAAAAAAAAAAAAAAAGGAAAATCGCCAGAATCACAATAAGCTTGTACACACAGATTTAATTGGGTAGTGTAGCTATTAAATGGGTCCTACAAATGTGACCTGTTTTCCAATCCACTGCCTCATATCTATTGCCCAGGGTTTCTCACATCTCATACAGCATAGAAAGGACAGCAGGCTTCATCTGTCCCCTGTCACTAAGTTACATGCCAGCCAATCGGGTATCTGCTTGGTCACGTCAGACGCTTGGCACAGTCTTCAAAGTACATCCAGCTGCTCAGTAATGCTGCATGGAGGGCATTTGGAGAACATGGAGGTGGTGTAATGCTCATGTACAAGTGGCTGGTTTTGTAAACACTGGTTGGATGCTTGACTTTATAGTATACGATTCTGAAAGAGTAATGATTTATAAATCCCATTATCCAGTGTAACCCGGAAGAAGATGAGTTCCCTTTTGAGTCTGGTTCCTCTCAAGGTTTCTTCCTCATGTCATTTCAAGGAATTTCTCCTTGCCACTGTCACTTCTGGCTTGCTCTTAGGGACCTAAATCTGTGCATGGATTTCTGTAAAGCTGCTTCGTGAAAATGTTTTGTTAAAAACACTATACAAATAAAATTTAATTTAATTTATTATAGCCAGACAGAGTTCATACAAGTCAAGGGCGTCTTAAAGCACACAGTTAGAGTTAAAATATTTTATCAGTGCCCTTTGAATATATGGATTGTTTAGAGGTTTTTTTTACCCAAAAAAAATTGCCTTTGACCTAAAACACAGGCTCCCATCCATGGTCCTGGAGAACCCCTGCACTGTACTATTCATATTTTCCCTGTTCTAACACACATGATTCAACTAAGCAGCTAACAATCAGCCCTTCATGAGATGAAGTGGGTGTGTTAGAACAGGAAAACTCTAAGGGTTGGGAACCTGTGACATAAAGCATCCTGATCTCATGAGAAATATGGATAAATTCAGATAAATGAGGAAGATATGTTTGGATTTCAGTTCACTTAATATGAATTACATCACACGAAATGTATGAATGCCCCTAACTCTAACCTTGGCTATGGTTTCACATGACTTCAGTTGTGCAAATTGTTACGATCGGTGTGAGGCTATACAAATAGACTTGTCCGGCAGTAGACGTGCAACACTGAGGGGTACACTCGGTCACTGAATGACCAGTACTTCAAAACTGTCACTATTTTTTTTGGTAGATATTCAGATATTCAGTCATTTCATGCAAGCTGATATTTATTGTAGGATTTGCAATCTAATTCCATTAGAAATTTGTACAAACTCAACCAACCATATGAGGGTTGGGTTTCATTAAATTTTGTGCAATTTTATAAGAAATGGTACAAATGTAAACCCTTCTTCTAACCCTAACTACAACTTTTTTATCTTTTCTTATAGCATGAGTGGTCCTAATTGTTACAAATTTGCAAGTGTGAGACCATGGTAAAATGAAAGTGTTCAAATTTTGAATTACAGTTATGTAATTTAAATGGGTTTCCACTTGAGAGCTGAAAGGAAACAGGATTATTCCCTAAACATGCCTCAGTATCATATGATATAGTATAGTATAGTATAGTATAGTATAGTTTAGTTTGTACATGAACAGCCAATATGATTGCGGTAACACAAAGTTTAATTAACAGAAAAAAAGTTTCTTTACAGTTTTAGCATTTGTGGCCAAAGTGGAAGATATTCAGAGCAGAGCTGGTTGATCTACAAAGAAGACCAAATGTATTCAGTATACAATACACAAGAGATACTCTGTTTAGATATACTGTATATAGTATATACGGTATATAAAACAAATTAGTAATGAGACACCATTTGCACAAATATCACAGAAAAGCATGAGAAAAGTATCTGAGACGCTGCAGCACGACTCCACTAATGCACTGCTAATTGAGGCTATTTAACCCCAATTACTACAGTCTAGCTGGCAGGTTGTTTAGATGCCTGCTGCCACAGAAATGACCAGCAAACACGCATTTTATGGCTTTATATTCCACCATTGATGTGCACATGGGCTGGGGTTATAGGGGACATGCTGATTTTCTTTCTTTCCCTCCCACAGCATGCAGAATTTTGTCATCTGTTGTTCATTAATTTTTTTTAATCTGTCAGTAGGTTTTCCAGAATCCTCAGCTCATCCATGATTAAATGCTGAGCATGTGGATCAGTGCAGTAATTATATCCCATTATAAGTAAGAAGAAAGTGCTGAGAGGACTGATCCTGATATTCTGATAGCCTGAGAGCCTGATAAGTCTATCTGCAATGATGGATGGTTACGACAAAAGTGACTGAATGAATGTCACAGTGATAGCCTCACAATCCAGCACATCAGGCCTTCCTGCACACCCAGCTGGATATTTTTCACCACTATCAACACGCCGATGCTCCATCAGTTACATATTGATGAATTCTCCATCCTGCTTCCTCATGCTTGCTGTCTAAGCAGTTTGAGCCCTGGGTACACAGGCTGAAATTTAGACCCAGTGGCTGCAGGCTTTAACTGTCATCTTGTGAGGTTACATTGTGCAGAACTCTCTGAGGCAAAAAAAAAAAAATGGAGTCTAGAATGAGCATGCTCAGAGCTGGAGAGAAATGCACCATCAGCAAACCGGTGAAGGCAGAGAGAAACAAAAAGCCACAGACGTTCCCACACAGCATGTAGAGTACTGCTTGAACAGTCCTGCTCATCTTCTCCTCCTCTCTCAGCAGGTCAAGTCATCTGGAGTTACGTGTTTTCCTGCACAGGGCTGAAACAGCGAGAGCATTAACTGCCATTGAGTATTTCCTGGACAAAGTGAAGGGCCTAAGAGTGGACAACCTGGTTAAACAGCACGGCGATATTGATCCCACTGATCAGGCGCCCTTCAGAGTGCCCTGCTTCCCTGGAGGTGAGGACTGCATTTCTCCTCAGCAAGAGAAAGAATTCACATGAGTCTTCTTTTCATTAGCTTATTGATCCTCTCTGAAGAAGCCAATGCTGCACGACAGTACTGCATGTCATTTAAAACGCATTTCAATTAAGAAACCTTCTCTCTCCATTGCATACACAGCAGAGGCATGGGCAATTGTAGCAGACAATTCTGACACTCAGAAGTTTGTGAAGGTTAGCATAAGCAGCACGTTTGATGAGGTGCACTTTGACTAACAGCATTAGCATTCAAAAACAGAGTGGTAAAGCCTCTTTACAGATCCGCAGTATGCATGCATAATTTACATTCTTGTGATGTCCTTCTGTGTGCAGCACTGTGGGATACTGATACCATGCTAGAAAGAGGGAAGTGCAGAATCACCACAATTCTGAACTTAATTGTCTCTCCATTTCTGCCTAAGAGATGTGAATAAGACTGTAAAGAATACTGTTAGAGTTTGGGCCCATAGTTTGGGAAGGAAAATGGTTACAATCTAACCCCTTAAAATTTACAGCTTATTCCCAAATTCAAATTCAAATTTTATTTGTCACATGCATAACCATACACAGTACGACTTGCAGAGAAATGCTTTGTACAACTGTTCCAACATAGAAAGGAAAATATAGAAAAATATTTAAATTCTTCAATTATTCATTCAATTATTTTACAAGCCTCTGTGTAACTACTACTACAGCACTACTGTCGGAGCTGTGTTGTTATAGAAAATTAATCAACACCAATCAGATTTGAGAATTCAACAGTGCTGTAATAATGTTTAGGTTTAATGTTCTAATGTTTAATGATTAATGTTCTATTTAATGTTTAGGTTAACCCCCTAGTTTTTTTTTTCTCCTGTAGTTACCTATGGTAATTTAAATTAGTTACCACATAAAAAATAAATGTATGATTGTTGATATGGTGAAGTCTGTAAGGAGATGTTTATTTAGCATTTTTGGAAGGAGTTTCCAGTGTCTGTGCTTTGTAACAGTCAGAGATATAACTTTTCCAACTTTCCAGTTTTCCAAAGATGTAAAATCTTCAGGACAGAGGACTTTGCACTTTACAGTTTCTCTGTAACATTACAAGCTGCTTTTTTGTCTAAAAAAAGAGAGACTAGCGAGGGAATGATTGTATATAGCTGCTATAACGTAAGTCATAAGAGGGACTACCTTTTATTTCAGAGACTTTTCACAACATTAACCTGTAAACAAATAAAAAGTATGTGTCATTCTTTAATTAATAAAAAAGAAATTGTACTCCGTAAATTGCTATGGTATGAGAGGACTAAAACATTTTGGGTTTTGCTGTTATAGGAAAATAATCAACTTCAGGGTGGTAACAGTGACTCCAGTTCGTGTTGGCCCGTATCACACCACCTCATCATTGATTATTTTCCTATAACAGCACAACCCTTCATTTTTTATTCCTTATGAAATAGTTAATTTTGGTTAAATTCATAGTTCCCAAAGTAAAAATGCAACTCAGCAGTCCTATTCTCAAAGCGTTTGTCAGATTACTAATACTAAAGCTGTGGACACAAATCACAATTAATTGTTTTAATATGATGTAGGTCCAATAATTAATGAGAGATAAGAAAATAAATTAATAGATGACTCAGTAAATACCTTTTTAAGTTTTTTTTAAGTCACAATAGAGTCTCAGCTCTCTGACTATCTGTGGCCTGATGAAGCCATTAGTGTAGCATTCAAACGCATTAAAAGCAAGCAAGGCATACAGTCAATGTGGTGTCTTATGCTCTTGTAGCCCTTCTGCCTCAAGGATTAATTTGTTGTGCAATCTGAGATGCTTTTCTGCACAGCACTGTTGTAAAGAGTGGTTGTTTGAGTTACCCTTCCTGTGGGCTCAAACCAGTCTGGCCATTCTCCTCTGATCTCTCTCATCAACAAGGTGTTTCAACCTGCAGAACTGTCTTTCACTGGATTTTTTGTTGTTGTTTTTCACATCATTCACACCACTCACCAACTCTAGAGACTGTTGGCAGTGAAAATCTCAGGAGATCAGCAGTTTCTGAAATACAGCTTGTCAGCAACCATGCCATCTCCAGGTCACTAAGATCACATTTTTTTGCCCCATTCTGATGTTTGATGTGAACATTAACTAAAGCGCTTGACCTAGAGTTACATGCATTGCACTGCTCCCACTTGATTGGCCAATTAGATAATTGCATGAATGTGCATATATATATATATAAAGTCCCCCCTGAAAGTATTGGCAAGGTCTTTTTTTGCTATACACTGAAAACAGTTGGGTTTGAGATTAAAAGATGAACATGAGACGATAGAGCAGAATTTCAGCTTTCATTTCCTGATATTTACATCTTACATCTTACAACTTAAGACATGGCACCTTTTGTTTGAACCCACCCATTTTTCAAGTGATCAGGAACAATGTGACTCACAGGTGTTTCTTGTTGCCCAGGTGTGCCCTGTTAGATTGATTGTTTAAACAAGTAATAGCTCTGAATGTCTACTGTTGGTTTGAGGCCTGGGTTTCAACGGTGAAGACTGCATTTGTTGTTAAAAAGGATAAACCAACATGAAGTCCAGAAAGCTGTCTATGGGAGAAAAGCCATTTTGAAGCTGAGAAAATAGGGGAAAATCAATCAGTGCCGTTGCACAAGCATTGGGCATAGCCAATACAACCATTTGGAATGTCCTGAAAAAGAAAGAAACCACTAGTGTACTAACAACAGACAGACATCGAACAGGTCAGCCAAGTGAAACAGCAGCAGTTGATGACAGAAACATTGTGAGAGCTGTGAAGAAAAACCCAAAAACAACAATCAGTTACTGCACCAACAACCTCCACAGGGCAGGGGTGAAGTTATCACAATCCACAAAAGAAGAAGACTTTGAGAGCACAAATTTACGGGCCATACCACAGATGCAAACCACTCATCAGCAGTAAGAATCGGAAGGCCAGAATTCACAAAGAAATACAGAGATGAGCTACAAAGGTTCTAGAACCAAGGTTAACCTCTACCAAAGTGAAGGAAAGGAGAAAGTGTGGAGAAAGAAAGGACCTTCTCATGATCTACCTCCATGTTGGAGGTAGTGTAATGGCTTGGGCTTGCATGGCTGCTTCTGGAACGGGCTCACTAATCTTTATTGATGATGTAACTCATGATGGTAGCAGCAGAATGAATTCAGAAATCTACAGAAACATTCTGTTTTCCAATATATATATATTGATAACCTAAAATCTGTGGTCCTGTCCCCGTCAGACTACTCAGTATGAAAGATTAATGAGCAGATGCTGGAATGTAGTAACCATTATTATCTTTTTCTTCCTTCTGAGTCATTCTTATCCTTAGGCAGTACGAGGATTATATTGTATGAAGTGCAGTTTCTCTGTTCAGCTCACCATGCACCCACACACACCCACACACACACACACACACACACACACACCTACGCACCTACGTATACTCAACCAGACCCACCCACACACACCAAGATGCACACACATGGGTAGACAAGAAGTGATGTTCTGTGATTATCTCCTATACATGGGGAAGCACCTTTTTAAAGCACACGAGTGGTAAATTAAAGGGTCAGTGCTGTGCTGCTGTCAGTGTTCGAAAGCCAGTGAAGCCAAAATGAGCATTAAGATACTGAGGCGAACACATCCCATTGGTGGAAAAGCACAGAGGACAAAATTAGATTGGACAGGAAGGATCTTAGACTTTCCCTGCTTCTCTTGCATGGAATATTTCTCTTGGGTAGCAGGCTATGCAATATAATATGTGCTCGAGAAGTAACAATGACTTGCCAAAGCCTTAGAGGCTCAGGCTATAATTGGTTATTTATCCATGAAAGTGCTCCCTTGAAATCAATATAACAGGCAGGCCAATTTCCTCTCCCCATTCAAAAAAACACTAATCCTCCATTTTCATTTATAATGTCTTAGAGATTGGTACAGCTCTTTCTACACATTACACGTTCATCTCCCCAGCATTAATTCAATTTACAGTGCATCAGTCAACTCCCCCCATCAGCAATGGAAAGATATGTCTGGAGATGGTCTGGATCACCATAGGCATCGTTCCAAACTTCAACCTCTCACTCAGTGTAAACAGACCACAGAGAAAGCTCACAACCGATCTCAAATAGCCTATGTATAAGCTCCTAGGACAAAGAAATTCTTTCCAAAAAGCTTGGTTACACCTCCCCTCGCCTCAATAACAGCAATAATGCTGTCAAGTAAGGATGTCACCAGTGTCCTGAGATATTTCATGTCAATTTTAGTCCACTTTTCCACTGACTGTGAGCAATTCAGATAGAGTTCACAGAGCCTATTTTGCTGTTTCACTTGCTGTTCCAAATAATCACATAAAATTTATATGGAATTGAGGTCTGGTGATTTTGCAGGCCAGTCAAAATGTCCCGGTGTGCATCTCAACAAGCCACACACATTTGGCTCTATACACATCACAGTTTTCATCCTAGAACATGGGAGTGTCAGTGTTATGCTCTGGGTGAATCCACAACTGGAGTGCCATTTGTGTCTCACTGATATTACATTTACAAATACATAATTTAAAGAAAAGTTAAAAGACATTTTTAAACATAGGTAAAGTGTCCTTCACATCTATGGAATTTTTTTCACATTATTACTTAAATATGGTTAAAAACTGGCTGGTTTTTTCCCCCTTTCTATTTTAGCAGTCAGATTGTCAGAATAATTTCAGCTTTAGATAATTTTGCTTTTGTGAAATGGATTTTAGGGCACTCCTGTGCAAATTTATAAAGAAACAAAATACTTAAATATAGCTATACCCCAATTCCTTTGTCATTGGGACTCACCATTCCTCCCTTAAGCCCATATGTACATCAATGTTGATAGAACAATGAAGTCAGGCCAACTGTAATTACACAGTTCACTTAAAAACGTGACATAAGACAGTCTGACAGTAAACAATCGTGTTGGTATAATTAGTATGATAACTGTGCAAACACTTTGCTCTGCACCTACTGACTGCACAGTTTTAGACTATGATGTTAAATATGGTTCACAGCGTAGGAGTGTGTCATCTGAAAGGATCTCTATGGTATTTATGATTCTCTCACATGCCCAAATGAAAAAAAAAAACATAATATAAAGAAAAAACAGCAGGATTGATGGGGTCACAGTTTGACAGATATGAATTGGTGTGGATTGAATCGTAGGCTGAAATGAAGATGTATGCTTTCTGTAAGAAGGGTGTGATGTGGACAATTAAAAACATTTTAAAGGATAGTTCAGGCTGTTTAGTAGCTAAAAAAAGTAATCTTAGTGTTTGGTGAGCCATATGAGAATTGCTAGTTATCCATTCATCTTCAGTAAGTATTTCATGGTCACGGTCATGGTTGATCTGGAGTCTAACCCGGTAGCACTGGGTTCAAGGTGAGAATACACTCAGGATGGGACGCCAGTCCATCACAGGGCACCATGTGGAAACCCACGTGGATGCAGAACATGCAGAACTCCACACAGACAGACCCAAGCTCAGGATCAAACCAAGGACCCTGGAGCTGTGAGACGGCAAGCACTGTGCCACTGTGCTGCCTCAATTGCTAATTATCGATGTATTTATTTATTTATTTGTTTGTTTGTTTATTGAGTTATTGTTCCATTCACTGATTCATTCATTTCTGGTCACCATAGTACTAGGACAAGTCTTTAAAATGCTTATGTTCTTATTAGTTGAATGTAAATCCTTTCCAGTTGATGTCTGCCTAAAATCCAATCTAGACTTCTGGGGGATTTTCATCACTTCATGATATGCCTGAGATGTTTCGGGTCACTGGGTTAAACCCCAATGTCTCGTTCACAGTCATTTGACAGTGGTCTTTGTACTGTAATCAGTGGGAAGCAAGCATTTATGTGTGACAGCACATTACCGCTAACCCAACATCAGCTCTGAATGCAGGCCAAAGGACGAACACTCATGTATTATACATAATCTCATCATGCAGAAACCTGTACACTCTATTTGGTGGTCTCTGAGTATTGTACTAGAGCATTATTAAACACAGCACATATACACCCATGATGCCCTTCATGAATTGACAAAAAACACCACACTGTCTTTAATCAGCTTTGGTGTAAAGTGCTTCAAGAGCAAACTGAGGCAGGGCTCTGCAAGAAGGGACCAAATTCATATTAGCAGCAACTGGCACATGAATAATGTATGAATTTTATATCCATCCCTGAAACTTGTGCTACTTCGGTTTCCAGCCATGCGTGAGGGTCTTGACACGACAGATTACGCCTGGTGTCTTATTTCATGCCAGAGGTGTGCGTTCAGATTACAGGTGATGTGATGTACAGACCGAACTCTAACCCTAAGCCCTGGTGGAAGACTCCTGTATAACTTTATTCAGGGGAGTTTTAAACAGGCAAAGATGGTCTTTGATAAGCAACTTGTCAAACATTAAGTGTAAATTAGATAGTTTCATGTTTATTTTGGCTTTATTAAAATGGATTGTTGCACACTACAAAGCCAGTGTTATAGCACTTTTCCCCTGTATAGGATGGTATGCATAGTGTGGTTACTAATACGAATCCCAAACTACTGTACCCTGGTTGAGTACCTTTGTACCGATTCACATCATATAATAGTAAAAGTAGGAGAAGTTCTCTTGAGGCTGTGGGGTGGCAACTAGTGACACACATGATTAGTAAAGTCCTACTTGAACTTATGAATGAATGTTCTTTTAGGATATAGCATACTTGTTGTGTTAGGTGGATAGGTTTGTGTGGCATTAGGTGTAACTCCTTCCCTATAAATAAGTATACATTTTCTTTGTTAAATAGCAACACATTTTTAATCCATTTATTTTAGCCTTATATTATGTGGAGTGTCCATCACGTAAGTTCTTGTGAAAGAGTTGCTACTATAGAAACAATAACAAATTTTAAATTTTTTTACATAAACCTCTGATTTGAATTACAGCTGGAACTACTGTCAGAGCTGCTGTCATAGAAAGTTAATCAAAACCTTCTGACCAATAAGATTTCAGATTTTTACAGCATTATGGTGTAAGCGCTATTAGCTTCCAGCAATGGCTAGTTTTAGACGTTTGTTCCCTTGAACCGACAGGACACAGTGTGTATGAATGCTGGGAGACATCTGAAACACAGGATTTACAGGATCTGCCTCCTTGGAGTGCCCACACATCTGCTCACTCAGATGGAAGTTAAATAAGCTGCTTTTCCTGAAATAAAGCTCCATGCAGCATTTATGAATTCCCTATAAAATGCACTTAAGGGCAAGAATCCACAAGAAGCTCCACCCTATCTGGAGACAGTGAGGGGCTCAGTAATAGCCCAAATGATAATGCATGCAGCAGTAATGCTCCTTAGTGTGGCTGGGCTGACACAGTGGGTAATTATACAAGTCCTAATGCATGGTGGAGCACTGGATAGCCTTAATTTAGGACATGATGAGTCTTTGCCTGGCTGGTGAGAAGGAGACTGTTACTGTTAAGGATGGAGGGGTTTAAAATAGTCAAGAATGCAAGGCATTTTATCTGAAATGCATGTTCTTCAACAATGTAGAGCTGGAAAAACAACACAAACCTTTTGTTTTCTTATTTAGTAGATGTTTTTTTCCCCTGCAAATCTCAGGTAAAAAAAAAAAAAAAAAGACGAACGTGGGCCCTGACTTCACAATTTCCTGAGAGCTGGAAGGTGGTATGATGTGTAGGTAACAGAGAAAAGAAACTGGAGGAGATGAATAGCCAAATAAAAAGTTCTGTGGGAGTTTGGGAGGTAGGCATGCATTACCCAGTCCAAGCTAATCAATACAGTCACCTTGGTGAAGGTGGGATGGAGCCATGGACACTGGAACAGTGTCAGGGAAGGTACCAAAATACAGCTAGGCATGGTGCCATAGCCGCTGTCACATCAAGGCAATAAAGGCATGGATGACATTAAACTGGAGAGAAAGCCTCAACAAATTTGCTGGCAAAATGTTTTCCATTAAACATGCCTTGGATAAAAGAGGAGACAGGGAGAGAATAAGGCAGGGAATTATTCTGCATGGGTGTATGTGCATGACCTGGAATAAAGATCAAATGCGACATGACGTGTGTAAGTATCACATATGCACAGAATAAACGTAAAGTAAGCAACCATCTGTCCAGTTCACACCTCAGGTGACTCAATTATATCCCCATAAGCACTATAGACAGGAATAAATATACAGCAGCTCTACTTTTTAGGTGATTCTACTTGCAATTAGCAACAGCTCTCTTTTTTCTTTCAGCTTTTATTTCCAAGGCAATGTTTCACACACACCAAAGAGCATTTGAGACAGTTTTATGGCACAACAAGAGTCTGATTTCCATGTATGTGTTTTTAGTCATTTGCCCACATCCTAGATACAAGGCTATAATGGGAACGCTAATGGAATTTGGAAAAAACAGCCAGAGTTTTGCCAGCTGTAATTGCACAATTTTACTATAGTTTAAAATGTGACTGTATAAACAGCAGATCTGTTCAGTATGATAAAACAATAGTTTTTGTAAAGCCTAATTATTATGAAACTACAGATATCGTAGGCTACAGTACAGTACTGTTGTGTCTCTGCAACTGGACCAGATCATAGTATTATAGTCATTTATGATTTGAATTAATTTAAAGGGGTGGCACAGTGGTGCAGCAGTTAGCGTAACTAGGGTCACTGTCTGTATATAGGTTCTCATGTACCTTCTGTGTCCATGTGAGTGTACTTTCAAAGTAGGAAGGTAGGTAGACTAAATTGCCCATAGATATGAATGTGTGTGTGGATCGTGATGGACTGGCATCCCATTCAGGGTGTAATCCTGCCCTGCATCCAGTGTTCCAGGGATTGACTCCAAAACCCCAGCAACCTTGACTAGCATAAAGTGGTTACTGAAGATTTAGAGAATTAAAATAAAGAATTATTTTAAAAACTACATTTTAAATATTCAGTTCAACAATACAGATCAGAAAATATGTCAAATCTGATCACCCATATACTAGCTGCATCCCTAATTTTAAAGCTGTTGGATGTAAGATTGTGCAATTTCGTTCGATCTGGTAGAAAAATGATACTGAAACTACTTGCGGGAAAAAATTGATAACTTGGGTTATGCTGTGTCATTCTCCACCATCCTGATTAATCTCATGACATGCGGCCACTTTTAATATGTGTATTTTATTACCCTATCTGTGTTCTCTGTGTATTTTGTTCTCTAGCCTGTCAGAGAGGTTAGGAACATACCGGATAGTGTTAGCATGCTAGCCATAACATAGAACAATAAATATAAGGTACACACTGAGGGGAAGCAGACATCCCAGATGACTCGCTTTCACCAAACGGAAGCTTAAAATACAAAAATAGAGAGAAACACCTCCTTAGTCACTAACCAGCTATTATGATAAACAACTTCACAAATGGGTATTGATACAAATTCCACAAATCTTACAAAATAAATCTTATGCACTGTAGCTTTAAATATAGTTCACGACACTAGTTACGTCTCAGTCACGTATAAACAAACCAAATGCGGTGATTGCATATTGACAGAGGTAAGATGCACGTCTCGTTGAGCGAGACTGGACTTCACTGATTAAGTTGGAATCATGTCTATTCTCAGACAGACATGAGATTCTTCAGAAACATTTTAGCATGGATTGATTTAAGAGAGAGACCATGTGATACACTTCTGTGACAGTGGAGACGATGCAGACGGTGGGGTGGGGTGGGGTGGGGAGGGGTGTAAGGCTTCAAGGATTCTCCCCGCATAAACCATTTCAATTTCATCTAGCCGCTGCGACCTGCTGGCTGTGGCATTGATCACACTGATCTGAATCTGCAGACATATTGCGATTGCACTTTGCAGTGCTATTGACTTTGTGTTCAATCCTGGCCCATCACTGAACCCCCCCCCACACACACACACACACACACACAACGTATTACTGCCTTCTTGATTTGCTGCCTCTTTCTTCTAGTTTGCTTATTTTTCAATCTCTACTTATCCAGTTCTTCCCTCTTATCACACTGTAATCTGTCTATCTTTGCCTTTTAGGTGTCAAGGGAGCTCCCAGAGGAATGCATCATCAGGAGGATATGTTTTCAAAACAAAAATGCAAGCAGATGTCATAACATGCAATGTGTTATATATTTTTCCCATATTATTATGGTTATGATTTTAGTATTTTACATAAGACCATTTTCAGAAATGAAGTATGTGAGCAGAGTTCTTAATAAACTACAGCTTTTTCTGAAGACAACACTACTGGGATTGGCCCTGTTCAAATGTCAGGCAACACTTTGCTGAGTGTTAAATGCTAATTATTTAGTTTTTAGTTTAGTCTTTTTTATCAAGGCATGCCTAGATGCACAGGGACTAACAAATGCATTCTCACTCTGAGACAACAATCGCATTGTTGTGTCTCTGTGGCCTTTTACAGAGTTCTTACTCATTTAACTCTGTTTTTCTTCTTAGGTACCAATTAGGATAATTATGTATTTCTGTTTCCAGTGCAAGTTAATCTTGCTAATAGCAAAAGGGCAAGAAATACATGCCCAGTGCAATATAACATGAATAAAATTCATTCCTGTGGCCTGATAGTGCAAAACTAAACAAAGACTCTCAGATCATTTTTATAACTCAGTGTTTGAACCACTTGAGACAGAACAATAGTTTATTTGTTTGTATTCATGAAAATTGTGTGTGAGTGCATATGTGTCCTGATTCTGTACACACCAAGATAATGCCCTGCTCATGGGACATATCAGTGAATGTCATTTCCTACATGATGAATGATACAAAGGTTTTGCAAAGCATTTGATGGCTTAGGTGTCTCCTGGGACTATCAGGGTACAGGAAGAGGTTATCAAGTTCCTATCCTGCAAAATAGCTCTGGTAGCTTAGACCCCAATTTCCTTCAGGACAGTTGAGTCTTCAAATATCTATATATAGTGCTGTATCCCAGAAGGCAAAAGGGCTAGGCTGGAGAATAGTAGTTTCACTGCAGAAGTCCTTATAGAGGAGGTCCACAGGGGTTTGTGCTCACCTTTCGCTATCCATCTCTCTCTCTCTTTCTTTCTACTTCATTTCTACTCAACACTCTATTTCTCTCTTGTCTGTCTGTCTGTATGTCTGGGGTATTTTGGAAGGTACAGTCTCCATTTCTTTTGGAGATTCTTTCTCCATTCTTATTCATTGCCTGTCTCTGTAGCTACATTTACATGCAAGCTAATAATTCATGAATAATCAGATTGGTAACTCAGTCAGAATACGTGTTCGTACATACACCTCAATTGGAATACAGTACACTGATTCAGGCCAATCCAAATAAAAATTCTAAAGTGGGTAATCCTTTTAATACACCATTAAATAAAAGAATAACAGCCATGAAAACATTAGTGTTTGATTACTTTTACTGTGAGAAATCTGCACATTATTTCCATAATGCACTCCTTATGCAATAAACCAGTGCTCTAATAAAACAGCGTTCATGTTACAGTTTTTAATCAATTTAAAATAATTGTGAGTTTGGATGGGTGGTGAGATGGTCATCAACATTTTGTGGTGAACTGACCTCAGTAAAGGTCAGTGAAGTGAGATCGCAGAACTTGCAGTGCCAGTGCCTCCCTTTTTACACTTGCACACAGTAAAAAGGGAGAAAAACTTTTTTTTTTTCTGCAGCCATTCCCAAACAATTGCCTTTAATGTTGGTAACATTAGAACATGGGCAAAGGTATTACACTGATAAATATTGTGTGCATTTTGTGTAATTTTCAAGATCCAGAGCATCCTTGATCCTGAATGTTGGGCAAATTAAATGTTTAGCAACTTTACTGCAGTCACAAACTCTTCTTCTCACTCTCTGTTTGATCACACTTTGATGACGTTTAAACTGATAATTTTAAACTTGTTAAAAACACAAGCAGCAAGTGCACAAGTGCTAACTGGGCTCACGCGGTTCTCATTGTTATAATAACATTAGCACTAAACCTTACTGCTTGTGCATAACTTTGGATTAGATTGTATGTAATATATACATATACAGTGCCTCCAGAAAATACTCTCTCACACACACACACTCCCCCCATTTATCCTAAAGCCAAAGCATAATGTTCGGCGCAAACCAATTACAGCCCAGCACCCAGGTAACACCATTCTTGTGATGAAGCATGTTGGTGGTAGCATCATTCTCTAGCGTTGCTTTTGCAGCAGTAGGAACTGGAAAGCTTATTGCCATCACAGGCGATATGGATAGAGCCAAATATAAGCAAATTTTTGAGGAGAATCTGTTCCAGTCAGGCAGGCATCTGCATTTAGGGCAAAAAATATATGTTCCAACAGTGAACCAAAGCACAGGGCAAAAACTACAAAGGAATGGCTTGAGAAATAGAAGGTTTGTGTTTTTGAATGGCCAAGTCAATGCCCAGACTTAAATCCAATTGAAAATCTGTGGCATGACCTGAAAATTGCTGTCCATCAATGTTCTCCATCTAATTTGGCAGAGCTGAAGAAAATTTGAATTGAAGATGCCAAAATTAACATGTGCAAAGCTCATAGAGACACATTTGAGACACCTCAAATCTGTAACTGCTGCAAAAGGACACAGTCAAACAGAAGGAATGAATACAGTTAATTTTTTAGGTTTTAAGATTTTTTTTTTTTAATTTTGAGGACATCAAAATACTTCATTTACAGTGCTTTCTGATATGCTTACATTTGATATTGCAATACAGCATAAAGAGAAATAATCATTGGGGAGTCAATACTTTCTGAAGGCACTGTAAATGAAGATTGTCTACAGACTGCCCAGTTTAGGATACATATAAATACATCCATAGGATACATACATATAATGTTCAATTAGAATTTGCAATCAGAACGCATTCATTCAGATTGGTGGAAATCTTTATGTGCAAACATAGTCAGTGTTTTAGGTATGATATTCTGCCCTTCACAAATGAGAACTTAGTGAAAGGAGCTCTTTAAGCCTATAGGGCCTCATTCCTCAGGTATCTGTATGGCACTTCTAATTTTTCTCATGTACTCTGGGTTGTAGAGGCTGAAAGCCAGACAATTTTGACATAACTGGAATGCTGTGAACAGTGGGAGAACTGGGCTTTGGGGTCATCTGGAACATTTCTGGCCTGAGTTTTGCTTTTTTAGGGCACTTGTAGAATATTTATTGAGAACGTCTGCAATGAAATGTAAATGCACTCCCATGCCTAATCCAAATGAAGAAATGTTTAATTATTTGTTTTCTTTCACAGCTTGGGTACTTTACTTACAAGGATACAAAGGAATAGAATGGTATTAAAATCTGTAAGTTACTCATATCTGCAGTTATCAACAATCTTATGTCTTTGATGATTGACCTTTTGTCCATCTGTTATAGCCATTTAAGTTTTTTGTTTGAATTTCCTATACATACTGTTTGTGTGGGTTATCAGAAAGTGAAAATATCTCCAGTCTTTCATTTATAAGCAGTATGCTATATTTGGATTTCTCATAATTGTCTGAATTATTTAAAGGGCAATGCAGTCTGAAATCACAATAAGGCGTCAATTTTGTTTATTAAAAAGCTTTCCCACTGTAGCACTCACAGTGAAGCTGAGAATCCTCTAGTCATGGACAGTCATGCAGAAAGGAGCTTGGTCTGTGCAAAAATACACGACAGGCAGAAGACATACCTCAGTTTAAAATCATGTCAGAAAAAAACTCAACTATAGTTTGGCTTCTGACCCAGTTGCTGTAGCATCTATTGAGCACAGCATTTGTCTGCCATCTGAAGACACCATTCCAAAACTGAGCTCCTAGAAATATCTCCTCACCAGGGAAATGGCTCCGCCTGTCAACCTGAGAAACCAATGTTCTCTCTCCAAAGCCCAGACACACTCTTGAAATAGTCTACTTTTCATTAGATGAGGAAGAAAGAATGTTTCTGTGATGCTGCTTGCCATGAACAGCCTGTGGCAGAAGTGATGGGAATGGGTGACTGCATGCATGAAACATCAGAGAAACTATTTTTTCGACAGACTGCAGACTTTCAGTTACCGGCAAAACACTTTACTGCTCTTTTGACTTGTGAAGTACATTTTTTCCATTTATTTACCTCACTTTGTAATTGTTGAAAATGAAGACCCATTTGATTTTTTTAAAATATTGATAAAATGACAAAAAAAAAAGTGAATGTCATTGTTCTATCAACAGCATAGATAATGGGAATAAAGTGGACATGTGAACCTATGTGTGTTCCATTGACAATGGGGGGAGGGGGTGGGGTTAAATGTGCCTCCATCAGGGATGATACATCTCCAAGACTAACGCCCAGCCCATCTGAGGTAGACACCTGCACTCCCTCATCCGTGGGATTCATTGTTAGGCTGTGATTACGGCACGTTAGCCTGGTTCACCGCTGACGTGACCAAGCTGCCAATAGGGCCCTCCATCCTATCTCAGGGTATCAGTGCTCATCTGTGTTGCACTGGCGCCAAGGACTCTCAATGTGAGACACGCCATCAGGCTCTCATCTCGACACACAGCTGACTCCAACAGGCTGCTTGTTTTAGACAGTCTAGACCTAAAGGACATTTTACTCATAAATCTGCACAATGATAAATATGCTCATAAATAGCTCTTTTAGATGCAGTGGAAGATTGCTGTCGATTTCCAGGGGTGTATAATTGTGCAGGTGTTCTGTAAATCTTCTAGACAATTGTCTGCTATTGTGTGGCAGCCTGGGAAAATTTGTCAGATGTTGCTATAACGGAATTCTGGAAAACAGCCAAAATAGGGTTTTTCTGCCAGTACTACACAAAACAGAAATGTATTATACCAAAACGATGTGGAAATGTTTTTATTTAGGTTACTTTCTTTTTTTGGATTTTTTCCCCAATGTTTTCCCTAATTTAGTCATGGCTTATTCCCACCCATCATGCAGCTCTCCCCTATCACACAACAGCTACCAACAAGGGAGGGCCAAGTCTATAACGTACTTCCTCCAAGGTATCTTTGACTACATCTTTTCGAACTGCTGCTCTAACACACTCGGAGGAAAGCACTATCCGCCCATTTCTGCATGCATGAGCTCACAGACACCTGTGATTGGCTAGTTTTGCTGTGATTGATTGGGGAGAGAGAATATGCCACCACTCCCTCCCTGAGAGCATGGCCATTTTTGCTCTCTAGGGCTCCTGGCCAAGGATGGCTGTTGTATCACTGGGAATCAAACTCGTGATCTCCGGATGATAGGATAAACCCTTTTCTTTTGCGTCACTACGGAGCCCCCCATATAGGCTACCTTCTAACCTTGGCTTGGCTTTCTGCAAAGTTCATTTTGGGTAAGGAGCCAGTTTAACCAATGCAATGGTAAATGCAGACAGCCTAAAGATGTCTAAAACCTTGCTAGTTAAGTGGGATTTCCTCACATAGTGAATGTCACTATTGGATCAAGTAGTTGGAAAAGACGCACCACAGAGAAATGGACATAAGCCATATCTTGCAATCAGATACCAGCTGTCAAATTGTCCATGATGCAAAATGTTAAATGACCTTATAAAAATACATTCATAACAATAAATTTAGCCAACATAACTTCACTTTAAGCTCCTCCACACGCAGCTGGTGCGGAATATCATCTTCCCAACCAATAACTCACACAATGAATCAGAGATTATTTCCCCACAAATGTTAGTGCAAACCATGATCAGTGGAGTGAAGAGACGACAATTAGGCTCGTGTTTAATTGCTGCAAAAAGTGACTTTTACCTTAGGTGATAAGACCGAGACTGGCATAGATGATGCTGATAATCAAAGTGAGAACTCATTTCCCATTCTACATTTAGAATTCTTTATAATTTGGCAGTAATGTTGTTTTACTATAAGTAGATTAGGCTACAAATGTAGAGGTGCTATAACTTTACTTAAAATTAAAAAATAAGATACCTACATTCTCCTTCAGATAACACTCTCCTTTCCCCCTCTGACCTCTGACATTCTATTGCTCACATACTGTATGTCATTTCCTATTGTATATTAATATCACACTCAAACTACAGCCATATAAAGGGATTGCTTAACCAGCTCTGAAGGCACATCTAAGTAACATAAGTACCACAAACTGGGCCAATCAACAATAGCTTTATTCTCTAAGTGTCAATCACGAAATGTAGCCGTAGGCAAATAGAACCAGAAATGAACTATAGCTATCACCCTGTCTCTGATAAATCTCAGTCAAAGCATGTTTAATTTTTCAGCAACAGCTTTCAGATAGTATCTCCAGCTCTGGCAGGCAGTCAGTCCAAACAGCAGACACGCGACTTCATTCTGACACATGAGTATCAAAGCAGCACTGGTCTGGAACTTGTCACTGGCTTCTGCCGTTTTAATTTGCCCAGATCTGTGAGGGTAGATATTCTCTGAGTTCACAGAGAGGTGCTAAATATTTAAAATCCCATCAACCTGCTTCTGAGACAGACATGGTCTCGTGATCTGGTGCAGGTCAAAGGTGTTACACTAATAAAACCCTGAAATGACATTAGAGCCTAGGGGTCTGGTCGGGTCACAATTCACTGCTCTACTACGGAGGTTATTTCATATGGGGGAGGGTGATTCTAAGGCAAAAGAGTCTAAGATCAGCTCTGTAAGAGTGAAATTTTCAATGCAGTATAAAATGAAATCTTCACCTCAGCTCTGTGAGAAGTTGCAAGTGACAAAATTATTCTGAAAGTGAACTTTTTATAGACAGTGGTGTGATTTTGTGCTTTAATGATTGAGCATGAGATTCAGTGATTAATCTTGATTCTTCCAAGTTGATAACACTTTATTTAAAGGGCCTTCATAACACTGCATTAGCATTACATGGATCTTTAATAAAGCAATGCTTGAGGTGAGGTTATAGAGGTTTTATGGTTAGAATGTTGTTACAATATTGTTAGCATTATTAGCTTGATCTGACTAACAGCACATTCTTGAAGACATCTAAGCATCCATGTATGATAAATATTGATTGTGACTTCAGTTCAAAGTCATGAACATTCTTCACTTATTTGACATATGGCATTAAAGTGACTGTATTGCAATGGTGCCTCATAGTAGTTTTGAATGCAAATGGACCACTAGCAGTTTAGTTACAGATTATTCAACTCTATGGTCAGATATAGCAGATACAGAAAATACACATCCAAAAGGTAAGATGACAACTTGATACTTCATAAAAGATCTCTCAAAGCTTCATTATTGTAAAGCTCCATTTATGTAGCTAATAACTTGCAACATATTGATTAAAAAAAATAGATACAACAGTCTTGAACAGTCACCCATAGCAAGAATTGTAAATACAAAGTCCTAAAAACATCAGTGGATAAATAACACTTTGCTATAAGGTCCACAAAAAGTCATACATGAATATGTAACTGGATATGTTTTCACAGTAATCATTTAATACATGCACTAATCCATAGCACAACAGGGAATAATGAAGCATATACATTAAGCCTCTGAGTCATAGCCATTAAGAATGGTAACAGTTAAGTATTAAGCCTTGTTACCTCATTCTGTTAATTTCATGAACTGTAGTATTAATAAAGATCATACACAGTATGAAGGGTGTGTTTGCAAAACCAAACCCTAACACGATATATTATAAATATAAAACAAAAAATCAATGAACAAATGAAATATACATATTGTTAAAATTTTACACCTCTACACATAACCCTAAGTTAGACTGTAAAAGCTACTCTTACCGTGTGAATGGATCAACCTCCTGTGCGATCATCAGCACACTCATTCTCATAATATAATGCCAATAAAATGGGCTGATATTGATTAGCAATTTGTTAGCGGTGCTGGCTTCAAATTGCAAATTGTCCCATGTTACTTAAATAGCCTATTTTAACCTACATTGTGTTCATAAAGATAATTAATGATGTTAATAACATAAGTTCTCTTTATTAATACTGTAAGCCATGACAATGAATTAACATGATACTTAATACTTAACTATAACCATTATAATGGCTATTCATATGTCTTCATTTGGAAGCTCATGCTCATTATTTCCTGATGGACTATAAGGATTAGTGCATGTATTAATTCATCAGTATAAAAGCATTAGTTAAGTATTCATATATTATTTATTTGTGGACATCATAGTAAAGTGTTATGCATTGATGTCACCCCATGAGTTTATGACATAAGCCTTGCATATATTCTTCAGCATTACTTTAAAATAAAATAATCATGCAGTGCCTAGGAATGTCTTGTGAGGTACCAGTTATCATACTTTTCAATAAATTGTGTGTATAGAAGTACCCAGAAAGCACACTGATATGGTTTAAAATTGGCCATTCTAGACCATGCAGAATGCAAAAGCTGAACTAAAGACCAGAGCTGGCAGTTTGAGAGATAAAGGAAAATAAATGTTTCACATATCCACTCATTTTCCACCACCGTTTTACTATTATAAAAGTCTAAAAATCAAGAAAAAATCCAGCACACAAGTTAAACCCTTGTCGTGAATACTGTGTCCAGCAGAAGTGTCTGACGCAACTGCCTGCATGTATGTGCTTTCCTGCTATGCAAGGTGCACACTAAGTGACTGGAGATTGTGTAGCTAATTGTATTTGAAACAATTGGAAACAAGTGGAGAGGTGAACTAATGGCTGCTCGACAGACCACATTACTCACTCTGACCTGCTGGCTCCAGCTCTTCTACAGAGCAGCCAGAGACCCAGGAAAGAGAAAAAGCATGCTCAGGGATGAACCCAAAGCACCTGTGTGTGTATGGGACGGGTTCCATCGAGAGCATCATTTCTAAATAACCCTGTCCCCCCAGCCACACAGAGTCTTTCCATGTAATTCTTTGTTCTGAATAACCCAGCTTCCTTTAGGCAGGGTTTCAGCATTCACATACTCATATTAATGCAGTGCAAAGTTGACAGCATATCTAAAATAACATCATATGAATGCCATTGATGAAAAATATAAGCATGAATAAAAGCATCAGTAGATTCATTTAGGCTCTGTAAACATCCTCCAGCTGTCCATATTCCACCATCTCTCAGACTGACATGTGCTGTAGCCAATCAGCAAAGAGCATGAGATGTTTAATAAGGACCCTATCTGATTTGCAGTTGTTTTTGACTGCTGTTGTGCTTTTAGTTTCTGCGGTTGCATCATTCATTTTCTGTTGCGTTCTTAATTTCTTGTTGTATTTTTGATTTTCTCTTGCGGGCCACCATAAGAATAAACTGCCATGGGCAAAACCAAGACACTGTCATATTAAAGTCATAGCACTTTTTAAGGCAGATTATACACACTTTAGTATATTAGCATGATCTTTATTGGAAGGCAAAACAAAATGTCAGTACCCTGGTATTCAAGTGAGTTTGTCAGTTCACTTCTGATGTTCTAAGGAAAGTACAGGTTACTTTCAATTATTTCTCTTATTCATATTTAATTGTGTTTATTGCTGGTAAAGGTCACACTGGCTGTTTGTGTGAGTTTCTCAACATGAGAAGAGGAAGTCTTGCTGGTAAATCAGGATGCCTCTTTAAAAATGTACAGACTCCACCACAGGAAGCAGTGACCTGCCCACACTAACCTATTGAACAACAAATATCAGGGAACATAGCCAATCAACTCAAGGCACTCCCACTGGCATACCGGTAGGATATAATTGTCATGGGATGACAGGAGGCTCTTCTTCAAGATTGAAAGTAAAGCCTATAAGATGCACCGAATGAAAGATTGGATAGTAAATTGATTTAGACATGCTAAGGAAATGATCTTCAAAAAAGTTAAAAATTCTGGGGAAATATTAATCATACAGACTTGAAATGAAGTTCATGTCCTGGTCTTCAAACCAAAGATTTCCCTGCAATAAAAAAAATGAGTGATCGCAGGGCCATGAGTTTAATCTTATAGGACTTTCAGGATAACCATTTGCATATATTACTTGCAAAAGATAAAGAAATTTCCACTGCAGTGTCCCAACATGGTGGTCATATTTAGAATAAATCAATAATAACATGTAATAGAAGCCTTGAATACTAAGTATACTAGGAGATACTAAGTCATTTAATTACTTACAAATCATTAAATCAGTTTGGCAAAGCATAAATCCTGGTTTATCCTAATGAAGTCTCGGTCTATCAGTTTCACAGACTTTAAATTTATTTATAAAAATCACCACATTAGGATCAATGCTGGATACAAATGCACTGAGAATTTGATATTAGATACCAATTTTCTTCACATGCCAATACAGACTTAAAAATAATACTACATTGTCAGAGCTTTGTTTGTCTATTTTTAAAATAGAATACCACAATATCTGGTTTAATATCATATATCGACTTAACAGTATAAGAGGAGCAAGAAAAGTACTACACCATGATATCTAGCACAGAATTAATACCTGAAGTGAAAGACTTTTCATGAAGATGATTAGCAAGAGGGTGATTTAGCCAAAGAGTGTCAGGAAGCTAAGAACCCTTACTTATCCTAAGAACATTTGAGGAACCTGTCTTTCATATGCTATAGACAGGTCACAGCTTTCATTTCCACACAGCTTCAGAACATTATACCCCACTTTCTCTGCTCTGTGTGTGTGTGTGTGTGTGTGTGTGTGTGCGTGCATGCTCTGACGTGCCTCCTTGTCGTTGTCTCTAAGGAGTTCCTTTGTACTATGTTTTCATCTATTAATCTTCTGGGCATAAAAGACTAATTTTCAAGTTTTTAATTTTGGCTTCAGCTTCCGCTTGGCCTTAGGGAAATGTGTCAGCAATCTGGCCAAATTAATGTAGGTATTATGCTGCATAGAGTAAATCGCTTTGATGATGTGTGCCAGATAGGACATGCTTGTACCACACCATCCTTCAACACAAATGGGTGTGGGGAATCTCAGAGGAGCCCTATCTACATTATATACATATATACATATATATATATATATATAGGGCTCCTCTGTGCAATAAATCCATTCGTGAAATTTCCTCACTACTAAATATTCCACGGTCAACTGTTAGTGGTATTATAACAAAGTGGAAGCAATT
>CM075025.1:8951246-8994095 GCA_037576675.1 Pangasius sanitwongsei | reverse complement strand
TGGCTGTAATTCCTAAATGGTAAATGCCATATTTTTGTGGAACCTCTTAAAATAAAGCTGAAAGTCTACACTTCGATGTTTTACATCTTGTTTTATTTCAAATGTTAAATCTCATTGTGGTGGTGTATAAAGGCAAAATCACAAAACCTCCGTCATTGTCCAAATACTTCCGGACCTAACTGTATGTGTGTGTGTGTGTGTGTGTGTGTGCGTATGTGTGTGTGTGAAACAAGATCCAGTCAGAACACTTTCTGGCATTTGCAGGTGGGGTTAATGGAGAAACACTGGAGAAACCCCTCATTTCAACATCAAAGACTTTTGTTAAATCCAACTTCAAAGGCTTTAAGATAGAGGTGTTTTCTGAGAATAGTGAGCATAAAGCCAACAAAAGCCTTGCAAAAAGCCTAAGTGAAATTATTTATAAAGAACTAATTGCTCTTATTGGGAAATGTCTGCTTGCTTTTCACATTTCACATGTATACCATTACAAAAGCAAATGCGTAGCTTCTGGGGTGGGATTCAGTCACCACTCCACTTTCACCCCTACAAACAACAATTGAAACTGCATTATATATGCCATGGTGTCACAACAACTCCCAGCAGCAGGGGTCCCTTCCAGCAGGGGTCACTGTCCCCTGAATACTAGCTCAGTTAGTCATTCACATCTTCTTGCTACACTTCCTGTTTCTAGCATATATAAACACTATATCTCATTAACTCAGTAATGTTTGTGTAGGGTCAGTGTGTTGTTAGCTCTGCCTGCCTTGAAGTTTACTCTGACTCTTTTGACCACACACACACACACACACACATACATTTTAACCTCATGCATATGGATTCTAATTCTTCTTCTGAGTCTCATTTGTTACACATAGACAGACTGTGAGACTGATGCTGGTAGAATTGCAGCTAACATTATATGAGCTGACCTGCAAGCAAGCTCTAACCTCAATGAAGAGTACAGGCCATAACTGTTGTGCAGTGGAAAGCCTGTTGTGGAGATGCTGTAACAAAGGCTCCCTGTCTTATTACTTGCAATATTAATAAAATATCTATTGGTCTTACCTGCACCAGGTTCCACCCCTCTAATGACTCAGCAATAATAGATGTCACTGAAGGACACACTCCTCCAAAGATCATTAAATGTTTGGGACCATAGCAGATTGCGTCGAAGAAGGCCCTTAATCCCTTTGCATTGTCACACTGAAAAGGGAGAAAAAGAAAGACAGGATGAGTCAGGATGGAAATGACAAATATATGTCACCAGTCAAAATGATTGGTGATGATTTCTTCTGGTTTGATCTGAACGGTGTTTGGAGCGTGCACTACTACTCGTTGTCAGTTCTTGTTTTGCTCATTACTCAGCAGAGCTACACTGACTAACATTCTTTATACAAAGACAATTAATATGTGCACCAACATATAATAACTGCATTTTATATTTGTGATAAATCGTGAAAGAATGCATGAGAACACTGCATTATATGTAAATCAAAGGATCTCTGGGTATTCTTTTTCTGAATGTGTGAAACACAATGTTTTGTCCAAAAGAACCAACTCACTGCTGCAGTGTGCAGCCCTTTTCCACGTCACCATAGCAACACACCATGGCTCCGAAGAAATGCTTGAGAAAGGCAAAGATGGAGTAAGGTCTATTGATTGCAATATGACTCTCCTACCAGTTTTGGTCTGATTTGCTCTGTTTGTAAAGACATGCAGATCCTGGTAAACCCTTACAAAACACTTACAAAAGGTTGATTATTGACTCCTGGACATAAACTAAGATATTTGACATCAAGCTGTAAATCCCGACTTTCAACCTTGCTTTACTTCATTGACATTTGACCATTAAGGCCATTGTGCAAGAAAAAAAAATACATTCACAATTACCTACTAGCTTTCAGGTTACCTACTAGCTTTCAGGTCCTGTCCTATGCTCCCATGCCACCCAAACATATCTCACACCAAATCATGTACAAGTCTGGTTTTTTTTTCCCAAGATAGTGGACAATGGTTGGTTCATAAGAGAAGCAGCTGATTGGCTAATTGGGCAATTCCAAGATGGTTCAAATTCATAGCTTAGTTTATACCATTTATTATTTACTGAGACTAATGGATTGCTTACTGAGAAACAGTCAGAAGGCAACCTATAAAACCAAAGTATTTGAGATTACAGAATAATACAGTTCTATCTGTATTTGGCTGCTGCTCACAAATCCACTTTCTAATTGTCTCAGATTTTGATATAAAATAAATTTGAAGTAGCTTTAACACATACTCCTTGCTGAACTGCAAATGTTGATTGCAGAATCTCAGAATTTTGCTAGCTGGTATATCAATACTTTGATGCACTGTATATCAAAATATATCCTCATATCCAATATATATAATACTATGGTCATGATTTCATGACTTCATGGCGTTATCTAGAAAATGTCAACATTAATGTATTATGTTTGCATGAAGGACAGCTGGCCCAAGCTGATGTCTCAGTCAAATGGTCTAGAACTGCTACTGCAAAAGTTTTATTATTACATGTTAAAACACCAAGGCACTTCTTCACTGTACTCAAGCCTGAATTACCACTGAGTTGCCATTATTCTTTCCAAAACCACTACATATGTGTTAAGCCATGCTGATAGACTGCTACCACCCAACACTGAGTGATGACAACATACCCATCCTCACCCACACTAGTCAGGGTGATTTTGTGTCAGAAATAGAAATGTCAAATATGTAAGTGGATATAAAAGGAAATGATGTGATGAAACAGAATTGAAATGATGGTGCTCATTTTTATAAATAAGGCTGGCTTTTAAAGTGTCTTATTTGCTCATTCTTCCTGTATTCATCCTGTAAAAAAACTCAGTGATTGAAATAAGAAATAGTTGATACTTGCTTTTTTCTTTTCTTCTTTTTTTTTTTTTACGTAAATCAATGTAGTTTTAAACAGTGACGGTCCATAGACCAAAGTAGTTAAAAAAGAAGTCATTCATTGTTGTACTTTGATATAGATACATGTCTATTTTGTTGCAAAAACACAACTGATAAATTATCATTACAGATATCTTTGCTCATATTTTAACAAAGGCTGATAAAAATAGAACAGTAAAGATGTTCTAGGGAGTTGATTAGAAGTTCTCATGTCCCATGCAACAGTGTTTACTATAACTATAAATACTTGAACATAAATTCTTAGGGCAGTAAATTTACTCAGTGGCAGATTGAATGGACTAGTGAATGTGTGAACATCACTGAATGAAACTAATGTTCAAAATCATGACACAGTCATGATTAAAATAATGAAATGAAATACACTATATGGCATGAAATGAAATACACTACATGAGCAGGTATGTGGATGCCTGACCATAACACCCATATGTGCTTGTTGATCAGCCTGTTCTATAGGCATGGCATTGATATTGAGTAACTAGCTGCTATAAGAGCCTCTATTCTTGCAGCCACAGAAGCATTGTGTTCAAGGTGTTCAATGAGGTTAATTTCAGGGCTCTGTGCAGAGCACTTGAGTGCTTTTAAACTAACTTTGGCAAACCATGTCTTTATGGACCTCATTTTGTGCACACGGGCATTGTAGGTTTGGGCCTCTTAGTTTCAGTTAATTCAGTTAAGGGAAATTGTAATGCTACAGCATACAAAGACATTCAAGGCAATCAAAATTTGTGACAAAAGTTTGTGGAAGACCCACATATGGGGGAAACTGTAAGGTGTCCACATACTTATCATAGCCATATAGTGTAAAATCTTTGCCTTTGAGTTGTATAGTTGTAATGATCCTCATGGTACAGCGGCACTGAAATTCAGTCGCTGATTTTCATGGAACTGGGGTAGTATTCATGTAAATTCTGATGGCATGCCAAGAACAAGCCCTGTATTACGTATACTTCCTGGAATTAAGCTCCACTAGAGTCCAGTCAATGAACAAAAAGCATGGTGTTCAAAAGCCTGAAAGGATAGCCATACCATTATAGTGCTAGCATTTGCTCTGAAATGAATAGGCTTTTTTGAGTGCTGTCTAACACATGTGGTCGTTTTCCTTGTAAGGTAACGTATCCAGAATCAGACTAGCAGGATTTGACTACGTTGCCATGGAAATCAGCTTTACAATTTGAGCACTAAATCACTAAATGCAGGTGCTCACAATCATAGAGCTATTAACTAGAAGGTATTTAAAAGTTACTTCCGGAAACAAAAGCCTATAATATAACAGTCACTAACCTTATAGAAGGGTCCAGTATTGGGAGTACATGGACCTGTATACTTCATTTATCAAAGACTAAAAGACTTAGAAATTCTGTCCAATAATATTTCTCAAATAAGATGACATCATTCTTCACAAATATATATATATATAAGTAACAATTATGATTATGTACTTAAAGTGATAGTGGGAATAACAATGAAACTTTAATCATTAATTGCTTTACAAATGTTACCATTTGAATTTAATGTCGTCTTAACAATATGATTACAAAACAAAAACAAAATCAAATATTTTTACATGAGGATTTCTCAGACAGCTAAAATTATCATTAGTCTTGGTTAGCTTTTTATAAATTATGAAAGAAAAACTGTTATTTATTGGATTCATTTATACCCTACTATATTAAAGTCTTAAGATTAACAGAGTTTCATTCTGTTTATATATTGTCTGAAAGACACTTTGCTAAAAGTGTCTTATTGTCTTCATTATTATTCTTAAATAGTATAAAATATTGTATTTCTATATAGTTCTATGGGTTCTACTTGGGGCCCTCTCTTATAGGGAAACACTTTGATGTATAATTCTACATAGAACCTTGAAAGGAAGCTCTTTAATGCTTTAACCTATTTTTCTTTTCTCTAGTGCGACTATATTTAACGCATCACTGCAAGCTAGAACTAGGACAGGATTTGTGCATTTTGCATATTGATCACAGTTCAATAGCTTTATATGAGCAATAATACTGTGCAAAACTCCACATATTGCTTACAGTATTTCATAACATGGCAAATCATATTCACAAAATTGAATTGCTTATTTAGCTGTTCGGGTCTGGAGGGAAATATGTATGTGAGAGAACACGTTTAATTGCTCAGTTTTGTAGTAGTGGTACTCAGTGACTTCTAGAAGACAGAAGGCTAAGGATTATTAATGGGACTATTTTCTATGGATATCCTTGGCATCATAAAATGGTCAGTACTAAAATGACATTGTGGTTACAAAAAGAATAATCAAGGCCAGCTAACCAAGATGAAATGCTTTGTTAAAGGTGACGACGGCCGCAGCTGCACCTGTCTCCAGTCAATGGCAAATTACTGCACTCAAATAAGCAACCTGAGGCTCAGAGAATGAGAGAGAGAGAGAGAGAGAGAGAGAGAGAGAGAGAAAAGCCGCAAATGGGGATCAGCCTGTCACACGCAATCTGTTTTTCACACAGGGAGTTTGGTAATGGCATGTACAAAATTAGACTAAACAAAAAAGGTCAGCACATATGACAGGCCAAAAGCTGTCCAGCAGGAAAAATCAGGATTTTTTTATAGGGATAAGTTTGTAGAGAACTGTGATTTAAATTTATGATGAATTTCAGTAGAATGGTATATGTTTACATATTGTTGAATGTGTTCTCTAAGATGTTTGTTCTAAGACATTTTATAATGATGTTGGACATGAAAGGATACATCTACACCCTTCCTTCCTGAGGTACCTATTTTAAATATATTTGGTGCAGGAGATTCAGTGCCTTCTGGTTGCTAATTTCCAAACAAGGCATACTTGAAATGTTTACCACTTGGAATTTAATTGTATAGAGGTTAGGAGCTTAATTCCATTGGGGGAGTGCTAATGAAAATTGGAAGGAGTAAAGTATAGCAGTCCAGGTGGGTAAGCATAATAGCATGGTGTTATTTTCGCTCAGTTCTAACGTGCTTGGGGATGGAATTGATTCAGACACACTCTCAAATTTCCTGTATACTTTTCATTTATAAATTTGCTCTTCTTATATTTAGTGTTCATCTGCAGACTTTGTAAAGCAGGGGTGACCGGTCTTAACTACAAAGGGCCGGGGTGGTTTTCATTCCAACCAAGCAGAAGCCACACCTGATTCCAGCTGAACCCAGTTTCCAATGCTATTAGGTGTAGCTTCTGATTAGCTGGCAGTTACACCGGCCTATTGCGAATAAGATTCCCTGGCAGAAAGTGATTATAGCTCAAAAAAAAAGGCGTGTTTTGGCATCACCAGCCAATCGGTAACGTGATCCAACATAAGCAGGAAATACTATATCCATGATCAAGATGGATCATGGCCCATAAGCACCCTGGTGAAGAAGGCCTCTAAGGTGCTAAGGAACTTTTATAACTGCACCATCGAGAGCATTCTGATGGGAAGCATCACAGCCTGGTTTGGGAACAGCACCAAGCAGGACAGACAGGCTCTCCAGAGGGTGGTGGGCAACCTCCGCACTGAGCTCCCTGATCTGCAGTCTATCTACAGCAAGCAGTTCTGGATCAAGGCCAGAAAGATAGTGAAGTACCTCAGCCATCCAAACAATGGTTTCTCTCTGTTGTGGTCAGGGAAGAGCTTCCGCTCCCTGAAGGCCAACACAGACAGAATGAGGAGGAGCTTTTTCCCACAGGCCAACCTGGAGAACACCTAAGACTAGAACTTGGATCTGTTTGCACAACACCCACACCCCCTATATTCATGTTAATACACCTGTATTACCCCATATTTATAAATATTCATCATATATGTATATAACTACAACTGCAAATGCAACTACCTCAGCCCAGTGTTGCACAGCATTGTTTTACACATACAGCTGCACATATCTTCAATTTATTCCACATATAGTCCATACTGTTGCTGCCATCGATCTTTTATATCCCTTATATTATATTTTTAGATTTTTCCTTTTCTACTTGTATACAAGTAATTCTGGTTTACATAAATTCTATTTTTATGTCACGGACAGTCATAAAAGCATTTCACTGTACATCGTACTGTGCATGGTTGTGTGGGTAACCAATAAAATTTGAATTTGATGATGCATGAAAGCGGTTAGCGCCTGTCTTTCTCTGTATGCCATATTAAAAAAGCTAGTCTTTTTAAAAATGTAGATAAATTAACAAAATTGTTTTTTACAATACGTGATGACATGACTTTGTATTTTTGTATTTTCATTAAGCAAATGTTTGAGTGTCAGAATTTTAGAAATGTTATAAATAAATGTAAAAATACAAACACCAGAAAGTAAACTGAATAATTTAAAAAATCTCGATCTCCTTAGTACTCTTTCCAAAAAGCTGATTTTACTTTTTGTATCAATTTGTGAGTCTTTGCTTCCTTTTTTAATTAATTAGATTTTTTTTTCTTCTGTAATCCTTTCTACTTATATAACAGTTTTGGCAGAACCCTATACACATAGGCAATACATTTTTGAGTAAGAATAAAAGAAATCTGTATAAGAGCAGAAGGATTTGTGCTCACAGACTGAACCATTGTGCTCTCAACATAATGCCATATAGGAAAGGCAGATATGTTGATGAGATAAAAAGGGCCACCACACACTGAAGTTAACACGGATATACTGTAAATAAGCTTCTTTGTGAGGACTATAATGAGGTATTTCCTTTACAAGTGGCATCACGACTGAAAAGTATCTTTAAGTGAAACATCTGAATCAGATATAATGTACTGTGCCATCACACTGCTAGCATATTACAATACAAAAGACCTAGAATAAAGAAAATAAGAGCTCAGTAAAAGTCATTTCCATCACTGTGCTTACAGACTCCATGAATCCACTCATGCGAACAAATCAACCTTGATTTTTAGAACCCCAAGACACTTGGCCTTGGCTTTTGGATGTTTGTGAGCGAAAGCCTCCACTGTGCTTGCTATTGGGATTTTGGCATGGAGATATTCACATGTGTGCAGTGTATGAAACTGAACTGAGTGGCCTTGATGCCCTTTGGTAGCATTTGTAGAGCAGGCCCCAGAGGCCGGAGAGGCTGCATTGACTAAGCATCAGTGAGGAGATTCAGGCTAAACCTTGTGTTATCCAATGAATCCTAAGACTTTACACAGACAGACTGACGTCTGACTATAATGAGGTATTGATCTCTGAGTGCTCAATACATGAAGATCTGAAGTCTCCACACATAAGCTCTATGTGCAAGGCTTAAAATTATTACCCATGAAATGGGTAAAATTTGCCACTGATAGATAACTTTGTTAGTTAGCTACTTTTCATTTAGGGCACTGCTTGGAAAAAAGTAAGAAAAAACTGTGTATATCCAGTGAAAGATATCCCTTAGACAGAAATTGAGAAATTATGTTATGTCACATTATTTAGCCTACAAGTAGGTTCAATGACTAACTAGTCTACATTAGTTGGCTAATTAACTGATTCGTATGGGTTTTTCCTATCCCAATAGATTTTTGCCCAAGTTTAACAATTCAATCAGTGGGAAAAATACACACCATTTGGGAATTGTTATATTTTTATTACAAACATTACACTGTTACATAAAAATTTAATTGATTTTCATTTTATAAATTTTAATAGTACATAAATTTTAATATTATGTTACAGGGTTTTAATATTCTGGCTAGTGAAGATGCTGACTGGCTACTAAATTTAGAAAACAACTCGCCACAATGGCTAGTGAGCTACAAAATTCATTTGACACCCTGCCTAGTTTTTGGTCTGCCAGCTAGTTGGCCCTGATTATGTGATCACAGCTGGACAAGCTTAATTTAGTGCAGTGGCACCACCAGACCCAGATTATCATCAGATTGCTAAGGATTTACAAAAGATGTGAACCATAGATCCCATGATCAGTCCAAATTGGCTGTGAAAGTGCCAAACTGTTCCCTTCTAAACAACGAGGCTTTATAAGGTGACTGCAAAGGTCAGAGATGGTTAACAGCTTTTACTGCTTTGCAGTGAGACTGGCCATGAACATAAACATAATCATGCCAGATGTGATATGATTACATTAAATGTCAGTAGAGAATATTAGAAAGGAAAACTATTAAAAGGCAACACTGGGCTCAATGCGGGAATACACCAAAGGAATACCTGGCTGAAAAACACCGCCACAAACTCCCCCTTTTGGTCAGAGTTGCGGTTCCCAGCACAAAAAAGGTCACTTTCATGTGTTTTGGTTTTGGCTCTCCATGTGTTTTCATCAAGCCAGGTTTTAGTTTTAGTCCTGTTTTTGCCCAGGTGAACAAAAGGCTTGTACTTAATGACACAAAATACATGATAAGGATGATGATACATTGGCACAACATGGTATACATAGCCAAACTAATCAATGACTAACACAGCAGAGGTGACCACAACTGGGAAACAAACCAATAACAGGACAGTGGAGGAGGCAGGACTAAAACAGGAACAAAGTCACATGGAATCATAAACCAAAACATATGGGGATATTTCATATATGAAAGTGCTTTTCATATATCAAACTGTTCATACATTACACAGAAACTCACAATATGATCAGTATAGTCATATGAAAATGGATGGAGGACAATACAGTGTGTAGTAGCTACATAATTAGTGGAAACATGGAGGGATGAGAGGATATGAGGAATGGGCTGAGGAAAGCGAGGTCATTATCAAGTTAATTATTTGTTGGCCCGAGGTCCTCCATTCTCCCCAGGATGCCTCCTCTGGAGAGTCAAGGAGGGAGGCAGGGGTAATTACTGCCATTTTGGATAATTGTGGTGATGCAGTGTGTGGTGTAAATTCAGGCCAGGATTACAGGCAGAAATGGGTAAGCAGCACTTCCTTGGCTTTGTTTGGCCCTTTGGAGATTTCCAATGTGGCGCAACCTCTAATTCCATAAACCCAACCCTTGACCTGGTCCCTTGCTTCTCTTAGATGCTACAAAAACCACTGGTGAATTTCCCTCAAGCAATTGTATTTCCATTTATTTTTTGTGGCTATGATCACATTGTATGTAGTAGCATAAATCAGCTCAGCATTTAATAATCTTCAATCCATCCTCTTACATGAGAAAAATGATTGAATAATTTTGTGATTAGCCGGTTAATACATTCATTCATCCATTCTGATCTCATTACCACCAATCCTAGCATTCAGAACATCAAGCAGAAAACAGAGCATGAAAAACGGTGCTGGGCAACTCCAGCTTCCAGACTCTGCTTTGGGAAGGGATTTTCTTTGCTGGGGTGCCAAAGCAGTGCAAACACCTGCACAAACTCCTGGGGACTGATAGGAAGATACTTTGGTTGAGTCTTGATCAAGTAAGTGCTATGTACTAATTCCTATTGGATTCCTTGTGGAAGGTTACATTCTGTTGGCACTGCTGATCTCTAGCTGTGTTAGGAAGTAATTACTCACACTACCACTCCATTTCTGTCATGAAACCCCATTTCACAGGCTTAGTCTCCTCAGTGTCTGTATTTTTCCCATTTATTTCTCATTACACCCACTGATATAATGGAGTCCATTAAGCATTTAGATATTTTCAACACAGAAATATGTACAGCAGATTTTCATTATGAAAATCAGTTAACTCTATGATAGAAGCATGTTTCTCAAGCAGTACTAGGCATCTTAATGTGAATGCTATAATTCTGGGAGATGCTTGATGCTACCGATGGTTTGAGTAAGCTGTGTATTTATGAGACAGTTTCACCAGACTGGTCAGATGCTTGAGCCAATGAAAACCTCAGGCCTGCAAGCACATAATGCCTGGAGTAATGGGTGCCATTCATCAAGCTGCCTGCATGGGACACAGGGCAGCACAATGGGCGGACAGCTGAGTGGCATGGCTACATTACAGACTGCACCCATGACCACTGATCCCAGTGACAAGACATCCACATGTCTCTATAGGATGGACTGTAAGGCTAATACATGTGCAAACACTCAATATTTCACTCAGTATATCATACAATGGTAACCACTGTTAGCAAGTATTAATGCAAGTTTTACAATGTGTATTGTAAAGACATAATGAGACTGACATGTAAATATATATGATAATTCTCATGTGTATGCATGAGACTGACTGGGCCACCACAAGCCACCAGAACAGCGTCAATGTGCTTTGGCACAGATTGTACAAGTCTCTGGAACTGTGCTGGAAAGATGACCAACATTCTTCCAAAAGATATTCTTTCAGTTGGTGTTTTGATGATAGTGGCGGAAAGAGCCGTCTGTCGGTGCAAAATCTCTCATAGATGTTCGATTGGGTTGACTGTGAAGGCCATACCATATGATGTACATCATTTTCATACTCATCAAACTATTCAGTGAGCTCGCATGCCCTATCAATAAGAGCATTGTTGTCCTGGAAGACACCAACCCCATCAGAAATATTTCATAATAGGCTAAAGGTTATCAGTCAGAAGAACTTTGCATTGATTTGCAGTGATGCTTCTCTCTAAGAGGACAAGTGAATTCAAAACATGTCAGCAAAATGTCTCTAGAGCATAAAACAGCCATATGAAAGAATGTAATGCCAAGATTAGACTTGGATCTAGTTGCAAAGGGTAAAAAGTTCAGCCAGAAATAATCGTTTTTTATGACTGACCTAGCATGAGTGGCCTTTCTTCGTACAAGTCTTGTTTGTCGATTGGCCTCTGCTCCAGTCTTGAGACAGTACAAGAATTTTTCTCCACACTTTATGTCAGCAGCGCACATAGTGGTGGTTAACAGATGCAAACCTACAGTGACGAAACCTTGCTCACTGATGCAGTGGAGTGCGAAATTATGCAGAGGCATTGTGGTGTGCACGGCTGGAGAGCCTGTTCAGAGATGGAGAGCTTTGAGTGCCACTGGCCAGCTCTGATTGTGAGGCACAAAGCCACCAGAACAGAGATTCATCAGTCTGCACATTTTTACAGCAAGTGGAGGAGCCAACATTGAGCTTGAGCAATCACTCATCAATGCACACAGCACGGAACAAACCACTGGCCAGGTGGCTGGATCGTGTGTGACAGACACCTGCAAATGAAATGCCACATGGCTGTTTTTGTATTTCATTAACTTACTGCACTGTGATTACAGGAGAGATTTTTGTCAACCCAGAAGAATGTATTCCTATTTAATGTTTATATGTTTATTTGGTTAAAAACCTCAGAGCACTATTTAGTGTCACTGGGCCTCATTTATCAATCTTTCAGCAAAGCTGTGTGTAAATGTTTGCATAAGGCAAACCAAACTAAAACTTTCCTAGGAGATTTACAAAAGTTTCAAAAAGGCTGCTTTTCTTTGTACTTGCGTGTGTATGTTGCTCACCATAACATGCAAAACGTGTTCCTGACATAGCTCATTTGCATTTAGTGATAAGGGTGCCTGCTAAACATTTACCAGCCGATAAACACATTAAAAATAAGAAATTTAAACTCAACAGTATATTCCACATATAAAAGTGCAATAATCCATGCCAATTATATGACTATATGATTTGAAGTCGATCAAATCGAGGTTTACATTTACATTTCACCATATCAACAACTGCACACAATTTTTAATCCATTCATGTGGAATTCACCATTCCCTGACAATTAGCTGTTACTATAGAAATGATAACATGTTAGAAGGAGCACATTAATATAAACCTGAGAATTGCCTTTCTATTTTCAGATGCTTTTATAGTAAAATTAATCAACATCTTCTGACAACTCATAAATAAGAATACAACAGCGCTGTGGTCTTTCTAATTTCCTCATTTCTAATGTCTTTTAAATGATGTCAGTCTCAGAAAACATATTAAATACATCCTTATTTAACAAAAGGAGAGAACAGCACAAAATGGACAAAATGGTGTCAGTTGGGGAGCTGATGTCAGGCAGAGAATTGCTATGGTGAGAGAGAGAGAGAGAGAGAGAGAGAGAGAGACTTTTCTGTAATGAGGGCTTTTTTCTGTTTTGTTGAAAATCCCTGTAAAGGCTAACATGGTCACAGTTTTTGTGCTGATTCTGCCTATTAAAGATCAGCAGAACTGCTCACTGCTCAGTATTTTCTCCCCCTTCAGCTTTTTTTTTTTTTTTTTTTTTTTTTAAAGCAAATGTAGTCATCTTTGTGCCCTAGCCTGGTCTGACAAATCATTGTCCAGCCCCAGCCTTTTTCTCCCTCTATACACTCCCTCCTTTTCTCATTGTCTCTCATGCACACACACATACAAACACACGCATACACAGACATATAATAGAAATCACTTTTGTACCAAAATGGCTGTTTCAAAAGCACACTGAGAACATGAGAATCTGTTGCAGCTGAAGTAGGTCAGAGAGACTCTGAGTCAAACTCCTCCTATACTGCATCAAAAATGTAGCAATTCCTTGCATACATAAACCTCACCAGAGTGCCTCAGTGTGGAGCAAGCGTGTGTGCAATGTGTGGCTTTTTACATGCTCTAAACAAAGATCAGAGTGGGTCTGCTCAAAAACACTAAAAAGGCAAAGAATATACATTTGCTATAAATTGTTATTCAGTTTAAAACAATTAAAATCTAATCACATGCACAGTATTGAAATCCTAATATCAAGTTGCACTCTCTAATAGTTTACAAACTAGGGATGCAGCCAAATACAAATACAATATTCGTAATGAACTGATAATGTGTTCTAAATGAACAAGTAGCACACTATTCAGGGATTTCTAGTGCATTGGGACTGGGATCCTGTGGAATGTGTCATGTTATCATGAACATGCAGATCTGCATGATGTATTTACTGCATCCTTAGCAACTGCATGGTTGGGGTTGTGGTGGTTTAAATTAGCCCATACAAGTTTGTTCATATTTTGGAAAATTAAACCAACTAAATTCAACAGGGGTGTAATCAAAAGTAATAACTGTTGAAGCAGGATTGTAAAACAATCCCTTGCACTCTAGTTGAGACCAGTTATGAGTGATGTAGTTGAGGTTGAGAAACTGTAAGAGCCAAAATTCACAGTCCATGCCCTGCTGGCATTTCTAGCTCTTTTCCCTAGTGTTCTAGGGCATATTTAATTTTTTATTTTTTTTTTAAAGAGAAGTTAGGGTGAGGTTAGGGTAGAGGCCACACCCACTTTGGATTTAAAGCCAAATACAGACAGAAACATGGATATTTGAAGGATTAAACAGATACAGATGGTGGCATTTCATTACACCCCTTTATTATCAGGCTGGACATCATAGCATAACCAACTTATTCTCGTGGATTATTATTTAAAGACTGTGGGAAATAGTGTGAATGACTGAGAATTGTGGAATAACATCCACAATTCACACACTACCCATTTGAGTTGCTGCACAATCAAAAATGATGCCTGTGCACTTCTTCTTTTGCTTCCTCCATTTACTATTTTGTGCTCTCAATTTTCATTGGCTGCTGACAGGGCCCATTCAGTTTGAATCAGTGACTAGTGTATATTATCACGCTGTCATGTCCAAAGTCATGTTGGGGGAAAAAATCAAATGTTTGATATACATTCACTCTGACACTTGCTCTGACTGGCTTAAATTTCAATCAGGAGGAGGAGGAGGAAATTAGAATCTGTGTCTGACTGCACCGAAAATCTCCAGCCGGGGACAGACTCAGACCTGCTGTGAATTAGGGATACAACTGTGGTAAAAATGTGAAGCATTCGTGAAAGACAGTAACTGAATATTGGTACTTTGGTGCTGAGCACAGGTGGCTTTCTGCATGGAGTAAGGCAACTGCTACATTGTAGAATCATTTCAAACTGGAAACAATTCGTCGTTGTGCATTTAAGATGACTTAGCATTAGATTTCCCTAATTTCAGATTTCCAGATTTTAGATCCTGGGTCAGATTTCCTCTCATTGCACAAAACAACAGTTGCTGTTAATTAGGAAGAAAGCAGAATTATATCGAGCCCTGTTTCATTTGAATTATCCTACCTGAGTGCTAGTGCATTACAATAACCAATAATATTGGCAAAGCATAAAAAAGCCTAATCACTCAGACAGTCACAGCTCTCCCATAAGAAGGGGAGGATTTTGTCTGACCTTTCCAAAGTCCTTCAGATGATGTGAATTGGATATGCATGTACATTTCTTTTGTGTGTGAATTTGTACAACAGTCCTCTGCTTGGATTATTTGAGTAAGGCAAGTGTGTATATACAGTATATGGATTTTATTGTGATAAAGTATTCAGTATTTCTTCTTCAGTATTATTTCTATAGCATCTTTGACAATAGACATTATAACAAAGATCTTTAATGAGTAAGACAGAGGTGAAAGTGGCAAGGAAAACTCACAAGGAAGAAACACTTTGAGAGGAACCAGACACAGAAGGGAACCCATCTTATTCTGTATGATACCGGATAATGGGATTAAAAATAATTTCTCTTCCGCAATTATGGCCTAGGGTCAAAACAGTACTAAGTGTGTTAAAAGGATGTTCAATATGACCATCATGGTCATTATGATTACAGCTGCAATTCTTGGGTACAAGCCTACAGTATCCAGGTGAGATTATACACTGAAGAGTGAGATTTTGGCATGAACTGCTTTTGGGAAGTGCAAATCTTTAGGAAATCCATGTGGTGCCATCTACATCCTAAGTCTATTCCTACCTTGTATTGTATTGTACTGTATTGGACCAGGTTAAAGCTGCTGAAGATGAATGTATGAATGAGTGAATATGTGCCTTTATGGTGCTGTTATGTTGACACTGCTGTGTAATGCAGTATTTTGACAGCATCGTTGACATCCAGCTATTCTGTTGCCTCTAGTTTTAATAGCTTTTAAATAGTTTTTTAGCACAAGCTGCTTTCTCCTCAGGTCACTTTATCTACAGTACGCTCGGGGTCATCTTAAATAAATATTTATATCTCCAGGAATGTAACATTGAGCACAGATGCTTGCTGTTATAGATGTTTGGTCATGGCAAACAAGGGTTTAGATTTAATTAAGCAGGTCAAAGTTAATCATTTTATTCAATCTGGCAACCCCACAGGATTCAACTTCTCCAACAGGATTAAAAAGGAGAGCTTCTTTTGATCCTTTTCTAAGTAATAGTAAATAACCGAATGTCCACTATTGATTTCTGAGGCACTGACAGAAATGAGGACCCACTTCTCAAGGCCATAGAGACTAAGGGCTTCATTCACTCAAGCCTCAAAATGGGTTCTATTAAAAACAAATGATAGAGACAGTGCAATGCCATGGGACACTGTCCCAAGCTCTGTAGACAATATACTCATAAATTCACAACCAGCCCAGTTAGGGAGATTTGATCAGTGGAATCTCATACCATATGCTACATAGGATTATGATGCCATAAGATTCAGTGCCTCTTGTCCTGCCTCAATGTCAGTTCCTTAAATTAAGTTATTAGCATCCCTGACTGAAAATATGGTAAATATTCATGCAGAATATTGAGACTGGAGCAATGATTTACATATATGCAGTGTGTAGTACAATTAAATTTTTTGTGTAACCCCATTCGATTTCAATAAACGTTTATTTAATCTCAGGATTTAAGTATATTAAATTCATAATATGTAAGTGCCTGAATGTGGACTTCACTCAGTAGCTGATTCCACTGCACTGTACCGTCACCCCAAAAACACACCACCTACAGTTGGCCAGAAGCAACAGAGGGCGTCAGGGATGTAGGATGACAGCTGAATCTCTACAGCGGAGGGAAAAATCCATCCTCCCTCACTGTGTGTGAAGCCACCACCCGCAAGAGCAGGCACGTGTGATCACACCACAGCTTGACAGACAAGCCATTATAAAATGAGGCCAGTGCCTTTCTCGTTCTCTCCAGAGTACATGATGAGGGAGCTCCGAGCTCGCTAAGTCACTGCTACACTGGATTGTGCTGTAGTTACACATCAGACCCACAATGGATTTATATGATCAATCGTACATTTGGGACAGCGATGGTAGCAGCTAAAGCCTAATACACTGGAGAGACAGTGATAGCATACCTGCTTTTTAAAGCACCCCAACAGCTTTATTATCTGCCAGCTTAGACATAAAACTATAATTCCTTAACAGTCTTAGTAGAGTTGAGGCCTCCAAGATTCCAAGAGTCTCTGTGTTGAGACATGGCTCTAATCGAACTGAATCATTCTGAATATTATAGTGCCAATTGAACTCAAAGGCTTTGGCGGAGACCTATGAGTTTGGCAGAGAGATTTTGGTAAAGATGGATTCAGTGTGTGAACTTGGGTTGGGCTCTTGAGTCTCTTTAATTGAGTAGAGGACTTCAGTATCTTCAAATCTTCACACTGGCTATTCTGCAGTCCACACACACACACATACACACACACATACACACAAACTTATATATAGACGGAGTGTGCTCTTGTAGTAAAATAATCAACAATTATTGGTGTGTATGGCGTGCTTCAGCCCAGTGTGAACTGGAGAGCCCCAGAAGCTTGTTATTTTTCCATAACAGCATGAAGTGCTTTATTCCTCTTATACCACAGCTATTAGCTAATGAATAACATGCCTTTTTTTGAACATCTGTGAACAACTTAAAAGTACTGTTAAAAAGTGCTGACACTTCCAAAAAGGCTACAAAAATATCTCCTCATAGAAAGCTTCACCAAATAAATGATTACATATGTGTTTTTAAATCCCCTTATGTGGAGTGTTCACCATAGTAAACTGTTATTATAGAAATGATAACATATAAGAGTGAGCACATTAATATAAGCCTTGCAGCCAGAACTACTGTCAGAGCTGCTGTTACAGAAAATTAATCAACACAGACTGACCAGTCAAGCATTCAACAGTGCTGTGATATTGTGGGTTAAAAAAAAATGGAGATGTTTTACAGACACATTGAGAAACATAAAATATTTAGATGCAGTGCAAGCACACTTCTGTGTAGCTCTGTGGCCCAGATGGAATTAATTCTGTTTGCGCAACTTCAGTGTTTTCCCCTGGATTGAGAGTATCATATAAAATGAAGCTACTTTCTCAACACTCTTTGCATTACAATTGTCTGTTCAGCCTAAACATTAAAAAGAGACTACTTACATTTACTTAATTGTTAGATACTTTTATCCAGATATGTACTACATACCCAGGGATATTTCACAGATTTCTGGCATGAGCACCTTGCTAGCCGATTTACGCATCAGTTTTAAAATACTGATTATTTTTTACATACAGGTTGTCTGTCCTTTTTCAATAATAAGCAATTTATAATAAATTATAATTGGTAATAATTGATTTATGATTGCCATCTTGATTAATTTAAATCATTGCCTTTTAAATTGATGCATTGATCCACGTCGTCTGATTTTATGCCTCTTGTATGCGATGGACTGAGTGTATTCCCTTGTCATGCCTAGCGTACCTGTGATAGGATTCACCTTGACCAGGGTAAATCATTATCTCTACTTTATCAGAGTAAAGTAGAGAGTAGTGAGTTTTACTGTTATTCTAGCCATATACAGGTTTACACTGCAACAAAATAGCGTTCTCCAAGTTATACAACATATTGGTGCAATATGTTAATGAAATTAAGATGAATGTATTATAAATATTAAGATGAATGATTGACCATCACCAATACAGAAGGTACGATATACAGTATGTCGAGAAGTGACTCAGAGTGCTTGGAGGACCAGAGAGGAGCCTGACTCAGTCAGTATGGCATTTCAAATAAAAGTGATCACTTTCATACATTCGCTCTATTCTCTTCCTCCAGAAATGCAGTCAATTGCATCCCCAAGGGACTCCTTTTCAAGAACAGCAAACAGTACAGCTCACAAGAGATGCCAGTTGTGCAGGCTTTGATTGTAAGTCCCTGCCTTACCAGCACACCTCCAAGCTCTGCTCTCTGACTTACATATAGATATTCTGCTGGTGGAAGATCAGCCTGTGGAACAGAGATGAATCCGTTCCAAACAACTGTATGTATGCAGCAAGGCTCTACATCCTGGTAGGTAGATCTGCTTCAGCTTGGGAGACAAGGCTACTGGGGTTTCCCCACTCACGGCAATATGATATGAATTAAGGAAAACAGGAATGCGTTAACAACTCGATTAACACACATGCATGCATCACTCCCTGCATCTGCACTGTGCAAAGTGGAAGAAGGGCAGACACAAAAGCTACCAAAAACACAAGGCACAGCATGAAGCACGGAGACGATGGACATACCAGCAAAAATGTATAACACATAACAAAAAAGTGAGGGAGATAGAAATAAGGACAGAAAGTTTCCTGACCTTTAGATGAAGATGTGGAACGACAGTATGAAAGCAGCATTATTTGCCTCTTTCATTAATCTGTGCTTTTCTCTTTTTCTCTTTCTTTCTCTTTGTGTATGCTGGCTAGAAACTAGAAAAAAAGGCTTGTATAACTATTCAACTATCCAATTCTATTTTACAACAAAACCTCAAAATATTCTGATAGTCAGCAATCTTTTGTTTGCTAGACACGGAATTGCAACTTTATGAAAACATTAAAGCTGTGTGTTTCATTTAAGAGATAGATTCAAGGTCCTATGTTTTGTACAACGCATATAGCTACAGCATACATCAGGAAACCCTGAAGTGAAATAATTCAGGGGAGGACAGCAAGAGAGAGATAAGGGAGCGAGGGAGGGAGGCTGAGAGAAAGGTTGAAAGAGATGGCTATATCTAGAGAGAGAGAGTGAGAGAGAGGAAAGGAGGGAGAATTTAGCGTTGCATGTGCTAAGATGATGATGTGGGAGGAACAGCGTGGGCACTGGTGCAGCCTCATAGGAACAATGTGCATAGAGACCTGCTGCATGTCTCTCACTTTTGCTTTCTTCCCCTCCCTTTGAATGACTGTGTCTACACACCCATCATTTAAGGGTTAGAAGCTATTCCCCCTGTATGTGTCTCCTCTTGGCCATACAGCAACCTTGTCCAAATCGTTAAAGCACCCTGACGTAAGCCAAAGACTTAAACCATAGCGATCTTCATCTCCAAAAAAAGAATAAAGATTAGTGAAAGATGAATAAGGGGTGTGTAATTGTGCCATCCTGTAGCTTACATCATTATGGCAGAAAATGGACCATAGTACAGCATTTGCCACATTTGTGGGATCTGAGAGAAGCAGAATTAGCCAATGTCCTAGTCGTCCAGCTATTGCCATGGCAACAGAAATACCTGTTTAAAGCATTAACTGCATGCAAGCCCAAAGTATGCTCAAGTCATAGGCTCAAATCAGGTCACTGGTAAAAGAAGACAAAACAAGATTTGTGGTATGAAAATGTGTGTATGTGTGTGTGTTCTTTGAATAAATTCTTATTTTTCTCCTCAATTCAAGCATTGTTTCCATGGTTACAGTGCAACCAAAAGACATGTTCACTGCATTTTCCAAAATGACAAAGTCTTAAAAAAATTTTTTGCGAGGGCTTAGGTATGCTGTTCTTCCTCCGGTCTCTCAGTGCTATACACTGGCAATGCAGTACACAATTACACAATTACAATGGCTGAACTGTTACACCCCTGGCCCCGGCCAGGCCGGCTCTTCACACGTCTCACACACTGCTAAGATGATGCTTTTCTCACTCAGGCACCCAGCCGTACAAATGGCTGTCCCCTCACGGGCACACAAACAGTCCAAGGAAGCAGGAAATTCATTTATTTTTCTCACCATGAATCATTTATAAGCTTTCCAGTAGACTGTATGAACCCAAAAGCACATTTCAGCCCTTTATTCAAGTTGCAGCTGTTGACTTCAGGCACATCATGTACCATCATGAGCCACTGAATCTGCTACTGTGAGTATCATATTGTGTAATCAATACTCGTTGGTCCACTAACACTTAACTTCATACTCAAGCACACAGGAGAGTAGTTCTATGTACCAATATAGAGATATAAATAGGAAGTGCACTATTCTTTTTTCATGTTAGAAAGCTTGCCAGAAAGGTTCACAGTGCATCTAGATGAGACTAAGAGGTGTGCAACAAAGGACTAAAACCAAAATAAGTTAGATGTATTGGTCAGATATGAAGCTCACATGACAAAAAAAGATCACATTCATTAACATGAATGTGTGTCACCCTGCAATGCATTTACAAGATTCATTCATTCATCCTCAGCCTGATCAGGGTTGTGATGGTTTTTAAATTAGTTTATTTATATTTTGGTAAATAGGAACAACTAAATCATTAGAAAATATCATGGGTACAAACAAAAGTAACAACTGTGTTGGCAAGATTTAAAAACAGTTTTACATCTCTAGTTGAGACCAGTTATCAACTTTCCAGTATTTCTGGCAAGAGAGTGGCAGGGTTGATATTTAATTTATATATATATATATATATGTGTGTGTGTGTGTGTGTGTGTATACACCCCCTTCTTGTTTAAGACACACCCACTTTGGGTTTAAATCCAAATACAGGTATAAAATGAAATGAGCAGAGATCAATACTGATAGGCCTTGAGTCATGACTTCACATCTGTTGTTGAGAGAACAACAGTGTTCCTAGAATTCTCACACAAAAACAAGCATACACACACACACACACACACAGATCTGTATAAACACACTTCCAGTATTAGTCTTTGTGTGCTGTTTCTTTCACCCAAGGCCATACTCGTTTAATCAGGAACTGAATCAGTCTCAGGGGGTTTCCTCCTCCTCACACTGCCCACATCCATTGATTTGAACTCTTTCATCATTTCCTCCCATCTGCAAGTTGCTACTAATGTCTACTTTTGGCTTCATTTTCCCAGCTCAAGCCATGGTTCATGTTTCTGAAGCTACTAAGACCATAGAGAATTCATCTGTTCATCTTCACTAACTGTTTCATCTTGGTCAGGGTTGTGATGGATCCTATCCTGGGAACATTGGACGTGAGACATGGATGTGATGCCAGTCCATCGCCGTTCTATGGAAACCGAAGAAAACCCACACAGACACGAGGAGAGCTTGTGAAACTCCACACAGACAGTAACCAGAGATCAGCATCTAACCAGGGACGCTGGAGCTGTGAGGCAGCAACGCTTCTCGCTGTGTCCACCAGATGTTATCTTCAAGGAAAAAGTGAGGTCCAGCAGACCTTATAAGACATATTAGGAGCACAAATGTATAATTATATATAATTATATACATTTGTATACGACAATATCTTATATCACCAGTTGGTATAGTCATACTGTTTTCCCTAGGCCTCAGGTAGTTATCAGCTACCGTCGAAGAATGTGTCTCCTTCGGAATAAAATTATTTTTAGCAATGTCAGAGCTGAGAATAAACTTTGCCAAACACTTTTTTTGCTAGTCTTAGCTAACTGTAAATGACCCATAAATGATCCATTCAAGTCAAACCTCAAAATAAATTCCTACCTGAACTCAAAATCTTTTTATTCTATCTTGTTAGTTCATCTTCTTGGTCTAATGATTCATCAGTATCAATCCCTTCAAAAGATTTTTTCTGTAACCTTCAATCAACATGCAATAACTTTTGCCTGCCTTTAGACTTTTGATTTTTTTAGTGTCAACATGCATGTATAGGAGTGGCCAATAATATCATGCCATATTTTACATCCCTCATCCTCATGTCCTGCTATAAATCAAAAATGCTGAGCTGTTTCACTTGTGGAAGAAAAATGCATTATGATTGAACACCAGCAGTAGACTGAGAAAAAAAAAAATTGAATCTTGGATAGGTCACCTCTTTCCAACAACGGGGAGCGTGTACTCTATGTGTGCATGATTGTAATAAATAAGTCAGTAGCTTAGACACACAAGCAGAGTGCATTAACAGTTGAGCACAAAATGTAACAGTAAGCCTGGAATCTAAAAGCGGCTGAGGCGTTCCCTCCGCGTGGCTCGAGTGTGAGCTCTACTTTCAGTCCTGTGATGCACCAGTGTGGAACTGGGCTACCCTGCCCAGGAGAGTGATTCTCTGAACTCAGGTGGCTAAGCGAGGTAGCTTATCAGGGTTGGCATTGGCATATGGACATTGAAAATGAGAACGTACAATGGAAAAATCACTGAAACTGAACTAATTGTGCTGAACAGAAGCAAATACAGATCAGCAAATATTACTTGAGAGTTTATAGCTAAATGCACAAATGTAGTGAGTCATCCATGCTGTGGAATAACCCAAGTTCTTAGAAAAAAGGGTTCCTCTACGTGTTATTCTCTTCCTAAAGGGATATACTTGGACCCATGTCTGATAGGCAAACCCTGTTTGTAGTGTTCTACACAGAACCTTCATCAAGAGGGACAAGTGAAAGAGATCCTAAAGGTTCTAGATATAATCTGTTTTCCCCACAGTGGTGTGCTTAGTCTTGAGCTCAGGTTACTGTCTGTGAGTTTCCTCCAGGTTCTCTGGTTTCCTCCCACCTCCCAAAAACATGCCTACAGTATTTTGCCCCTAGGTGTGAATGAGTGTGTGAATGTGTGTGCATGGTGCCTTGCAATAGACTGGCTTCCCATCAGGGTGTATTCACACCTAATGCCAGGTGTTCCCAAGATTGGCTCAGGATCCATCGTGACCCTGACCAGGATAAAGTGCTTAGTGAAGATGAATGATGAAGATGATGATGATTTAAAAAAAAATTAATTAAAAAACTCATTTATTACTTGTTTTTAGAACAGTGATGATCTTTCATGTGAAATGAAGCATCTTTCTTATACACTCACAGTCCTAATATGCACATTTCATATCATTAGTTCTCAGCTTAATCTGTTTGGAGGAGCTCAGACATTTTTAGTGGATCTAGCAAATAACTTTAAACAATAACGAGTATGGTTTTGAACAGAGGGCTTTCTGAGAGAATCGAGTGGAAAAGGTCACATTACTGTGTTGTATTTGCACGTAAAAAGCAGATGAATTGAAGTCGAAGGCTTGCATGAATCAAGCTAAAAATAAATACTGTACTCTGGGTGAATAGGGCTCTAAATGAATGGAGCTGTCCAAGAGTAACTTGGGCAGAGTGAGGATAACAGACTTCACTCCTCCTCCCCTTAACCTCCTGTGGTCTCCTCACGTCATCAACTACTGCTCACTCTAGGGACATCTGTGTTGCAAAATAGCCCATAGAAACGAGGAAACACCCTTACAGACATTACAGTTTATCAGATCCCAGTAGATGAACCATACTATGATGAGTTTAGATCTAAGAGTTGCACTTTTCTAACCTTACAAGACAGTGAACGGCAAAGATTTTTTGTAAGCATAGTATGAAATAGTTCCTGTTAGCCAGTATAAAACAAAGGATTAAGCATTAGGTTTTGGGCTCTGTGGTAACAAATTACACTGCTGGCTGAAAGCTAGAACAGATTAAAAAGTTAAATGTGGACTCCATCCTTGTTCCCACTGATGGAGCTGCAGCACTGCTGAGATCTTCATTATGCACTTGTGCTCAATTGCTAGTGCTGCTGTTTCTGAGAGAAAAAAAAAAACACAAGCCCACAGCAATGGAGGGAGAAGTTTCTAGACACAAAACTCAAAGCACTAACACACACTGAGAGACTGCATGACTGGATATAAATTCGTCTTTTTATCTTTGTGAAAAGGGCATGCTGACTAATTGCCAGTGTTCCTCAGACTCCTGTGGCTTCTTTAATTCCCGCTAACCTTTAGTAGAGAGGCTTTCCCTAGCACCTAGCTCATCATATTTTAACCATAGTTTTACCTTATTCTATAATCAGAGAAATAATTTCCTAATTAAAGTGATCTCAGCCATAAGGGATAACAGCCAGGTTTCAGTGTTAGCTCCTAAAAACAAAATAGCAAGAGCTTCTCATCATTTTCCAATGATGTTCAATGTCATATTAATGAGAAATTCAACATAGAAGTAGTGGAGACAGCAAATGTTGGTCTCAAAGTTCCAAAATGCAATGCATCTATAAGACATAGTTGTGCTGAGTTAGGGCAGAGACTTGGTTTGGCTAGTTAGTGATAAGCACAATGCCGTTGATGGCATTAGGACAGTTAAAGCTTTGGAACCTGATGTGCACGAGCAGAGTGTACAAATGAGAAGGTGAGACAGCTGGACAGACTAAAGGACTAAAGTGCTGCTGCATCAGTCTGTTTAGGTAGAGATGATGCGAGAGCTAATAAAATAAATCTTAAATGCCACTGAAGCTCATGATAATTATAAAGTTTAAAATGCAAGTCCATCAGGGTGGACTGGTCAGTTAATGTTAAATGCCTAGATTCTTGTTGAGTATTACTGAATGAGTAGGTTTTATGAGTGTGATCATGTCAATAATAGGCTTAACCAGACTGTTGTTGTCCTTCTTTCAGCTGCTCCCGCTAGGGGTCACCACAGCGGATCATTGGTCCGCATGTTTGATTTGGCACAGGTTTTACGCCGGATGCCCTTCCTGACACAACTCTTCCATTTTATCTGGGCTTGGGACCGGCACTGAGAGTACACTCTCAGAGGCTGGGTTAGGCTTGACCGGACTGTACCAAGCATATCAGGAACATATACGCAAGTATGGATGTACACACACCAAGACACTAGGAGGAGACAGGAAAGTACACAGAGTGCGGAGGAACATATCCACAAGCCCCATGTATGCTGCCAGGCCAAAGCAGTCACATGGGCCACCGCAATGTTTTCTACATGCCCAACCCCCACACACACATGCACACACTTGCACACACTCCCGCCCCTGCCCACTCACTGTTTCTTTTCCTGAAGACATTTGCACGCCCTCCCTCTCTCCAGTGACAGAGCTGCAACGCTGATGCCTGGTGGCACTTCCATCACCCAGAATTTTATTTGTTTCTCTATGATAAAGCCAGAGGAGAGAGAAAGAGCACCAAAAGAAAAATGACAAAGGGCTGGGTTGGGTTGGGTTGGAGTTGCTGTGTAGCGAGAAATAGGAAGGCAAGAAGAAGCAGAACAGAGAAAGAGAAAAGTAGGAGAGAGTGTCAGCTTGTGTCGGCCGTGTATCCCAGTGGGTGGTGTTTTCCTCACTGCTTCTGTGGCAACAACATGTGACAGAAAGATCACATGGAGAGAGGAGAGCATGTTGGTTACTCTTCAACTGCAGGCTCAAATCTTCCCGTACTGATTCCTCACTCCTCTTACCTAGTTTCATCTTCCACACATTCAGCATGCGCATCAAAGATGGAGAGCAAATCTTCAGCTGGCGGTGCCTGTTCCTGCCAGAACCTCACGCTCGGGTAAAATTAGAGCAGCATGTGGGCGCACATGGCAACACGCTCATAACACATCAGCTAAACATCCCTGCAAACCAAAAGTCCGCCTACTCCATATTCAGCAGGTTAAAGACACAGCTCAAATAAAGCTGGGAATTTCATTGACTGATATTATTAGCAAATGAAGTGTGTGCCTTTTGTGATCCAGGGCAAAATAACAAAGAAAAATGGAATCCATGACAGAAAAAATTCAAAGATACCCTTTTTTATGCATTTTGCAAATGTGTTTTACGATTAGCTATCTTGTAATGGACTTCAGGAAACACGATCTGGAGTGGGGAATAAATTAATTTGTGCTGTAGGAGCACTATGAGACAATGACAATAAAATATTCCACTTTTTGTGCTGTGTGAGCAGGCTCAGGTCCCAGCGCCAAGCCTCTGGCGTCTGCTGGTGGCGTTAATATTTCAATTATGCTCATGAATAAATGAATTAAATAGGTGCTAACATTGTTCTATGGCATTGTACTGGATGACTCCAGCGGTGCACTGAACTGGATACTCAAGATGGTTAGATGAACATTGCATTGTGATTTGTCCCAGTGTTAAAGGCGGGCCACTTTCACAGTAGAATAGTAATCAAAAAAATCATGACATTATTTGTAGTAAGGTTTTATATATATATATATATATATATATATATATAAAAATAACTATTTTATTCAAGACACTATTGTATGGGTAATTCCATAATTAGGGGACCATCTGCATCTCAATGACATTTACTAATATGTATGTAAAGCAAAGGTAAAAAGACCTTTTAAACACAGTTAAAGTATCATTCACAATAAGCTATGATATTTCAGATAAAACATCTATAGTACATATAAAACAGCATTTTTGCCTGTCCCAGCCCACTATAAATACATTTCACTTTGAAATATAATAATTAAAACATTTTAAAAATGTATTAATTTTGCATTAATATGTGAATCCATTTAATATGTTCAACATGTTCACCAGGAAGTTGAGCAACATCTGAATTTCCTGAACACCAGTTCTATCATTCTTTTTTTCTCTATTTTCACTGATATCATGATTTTGACTGATGTGATCACTTTGAAATTACAAGCCTGTTACCTAAATGATAGATTAAAAACAAATCATTAGCATTAGAATCACTTTATTTTCTTTCTAGCTTTCTTTTTTTTTTCTCTGAAATTGATTTGGTGGTAAATAGCTGTATTTTTCATAGCTCTGTAATGATGCAAACACTTTCCACTATTAAAAGTCAAACATGACTGGTCCCCAGGTTTGACTCAGCCGTTCACATATCCTCTGACATGTTAAAGGTCCTATGTAGAAAATCTCATTAAATTCTTATCATTTAAAACTGTAAAGCAATCAAGGAATGGCAAACATCCTAAAGGTTTCTGTCTGAAGCACTTTATATAGTCAGGTTCCTGTTATAATAGTTATGCAACCAACTCTTACAGAATTATGTATGTTTGGGGTGGTTTTAGTAAAAACAATTACACTATTAAACACAATTACACTGCTATTCTCCTTTAAGGGTTTAAGAACCCTCCAACAGAAACGATTGAATGCAAAGAATCCTTAATTATCCAATTAGCCCTTAAAGAACCCCTTTTCTTATGGTGCCTATTCATTCATTAACTCATTCTTTAATTCAGTCATTCATTTTCATTTACCACATTATCCTGTTTAGGGCCATGGTGGACGCGCAGCCTCGTGAGGCAAGATACACCCTGGTTGGTTCTCCAGTCAGTTCATCACAGGGCACCATACACACACGTTCACACACTCATTCACACCTAGGGCCAATTTAGAGTAGCCAGTCCACCTATCGGCATGTTTTTGTGAGGAAACTGGAGAAGCCACAGGAAGCCCACATAGACACAGCTGCTGCCCAGAAAAGTGTATAGATGATGATGAATGCCAGGTATTATTATTATTATTCCTCTTAAAGCATATTATACAGTAACTACTGCAAATTATTCAATATCTACAGTGTCAGTAATAGGAAAAGTATGTCATTACCATAGTGAAGAATGTAAATCTCTCCCTGCATATGAGTCCTGGGACAAGTGCTTAATAAAATTCTGAAACCACTTTTGAGTGCTCAAAATCACTCATTAAATGCAGATCCTCTCCTTATGCCTGTAGCCTTTACTGAATTGCTGGCTTTTCAGGGCATCCTTTCCTGTTGGAATTCATTTAATGCTCTTTCACAGGCATCCAGACCTTTCCGCAGCCTGACAAAGGTGACATTTACATTTGCCCTCTATCAAGGAAAGAGAAACACGGGTCTGGGTCCCTCCAGACCTGTGTTGGATCCCATAGACATCTCACTCAATAAGGTGTTAGAGAAATGTCCAGCCCTGTAAAACTCCTATCAAATTACTGCTGAATTACTGGTAGATGTGTGTGCTTGTGTATTGAGGGTTGGGCCTGATGGAGTCAATTTTTCCCTCAGTCAGTCTTATAATACCACCACTGTTCTTTCACAATAGCACAGCAGAATCATCCACCGCTAAGTCTGAATGGACACTGTGCACTCAGAAATGTTCATTGTATTTTCTTGTGTGTCTTTGTAATTGTTGTTTTTCTTTAAATAAAGTAAAAATGCAATGGGTCAACACTTATTGATGTGGGGTTTATAAGTGGCTGCTCATCCTTTGGGCATTTCCATTTCAAAGAAGCAACTGGAGATAAAACAGCACCTTGAGGAGAAACATACAGTTTAGACATGCAGGCTTGAAGAATAGGGAGAAATCGATAGAGCTTCTCTACGCTTGTCAGAGTCAACAGAGCAAAAGAACCCAGTGCTCAAGCATACAGAAAATATTTACGTAAAGGCCAGGGTCAAACTACCACAGGGGAGCATGTATAATTCTATTTCATACATCTGAGAAGCATTGATCTTGTAAACATGAGAATTGTTTATTTACTGGAAAAATACGTGTTGCTGCGGATTGTTACGAGATCACTTTTCACTGTATTAAAGTAAAAACATGATGGGCATGTTTGGGGCATTTAAAGCATGTTTAAGATTTTAATCATGAAAAGTATCGCAGTGTTATCTTTTTTCTCATTACAATGAGTTCAGAAAAAAAAAACTTATTTATACTGTTATTATGATTTAATAAATTGACACCACAGTGCTGTTGAATTCTCATACCTGATTGGTCAGAATGTGTTGATTTATTTTTCAATAACAGCAGCTCTCACAATAATTCTGGCTGTAATTCAATCACAGGTTTAGATTAATGCTCTCATTCACAGGGACATGTTATTGTTTCTATAGTAACAGCTCATTCACAAGAGTGTATGGTGGACCATCTACATAATACATTTTGTTGTTGTTGTAGTTTTTGTCTTATGTACTTCAAGATAGAGCAAAAATAGAAGCTAGTAAGGGGACAACCGTTTATTGATGCTCTAACATACAGTAAGCGATAGGTTGAATTTTGTCTCACGGACATTCCACAACATTAAATGTACCTATAAATGTTTTTTTCTGCATTCATCTGCATTAATGTAATCGTTGACAAATTGCTGTGATGTTTTGATGTGCTGTTATTGGAAAATAATCCACTTCTGGGGTAGCTTTGGACCTCATCTCACCATACCCTCATGGAATATTTTCTTAAAATCGCATGCCCAATTGTTACTTTTTTGTAGTTTAATTTGTTCTTTTAGAAATACTTTCAATGATTGTCAGGTTGACAATTTATTTCATCTGCTAGTGAAGGTATTAACGAGAATTATATGTTCAGTTGTTGTTAAAAACTTCCAAGGGGGTTTGGATTCAGTGGATGCTGGATGAATTGTGGGGTTTGAGCTAGAAACACCTTGTGCAGATAGATAGATATTAGATTACATTTCAACACAGTGTGACATTTTTTCTAATAAATTGGGAAGGATTTAAACCAAGATTAGTTTGGAAATAGTCAATCTGGCAACCTTGATTCCTAAATAACCACCTCTACTGCAAGGGTGCATGCTTTACACTGATCCTAAATTTTTTGGCTTGACATGAAAAAATATTGATACAGCTACATAAACCCAGAGTGTAAATCTCAAAGATGGATGGAATTACAATGTCAATAATATTGATCACACCAATCCATCAATCTAAAGGGGATAACAATTTTACATGGGGGATTTCTTTCTTCTTTTTTTTTTTTTTTTTACCAGATGGACGGCATCCTCTCCATCCTCTCTACTGGTTACCTGATCACTGTATTTTCAAATAAGCTGCTACAGATTTTGATAATAGGTTTGTCATTTAGTGGTTAAATAAGGCACATCACCAAAATAGCATCAACACAAACTTTGAGTTTAGTAAAATATAATGAAAAAGTTCCCCATGAAAAATGTTCAGATATACAGATATACAGATTTTGTGATTAAATACAGACCACATTAATGTTAGAGGCTGTACTGTTCTTAACATTCTGGACATTCTGGACTTTTAGTATTTAAGAAAATGAGCTCCCAGTATCTCCTGACTTATCAATTTATATCTGCTTTTGCAGTGGTACAGAAAACAGAGTAAGTCATTACATTGCACAATTGTGCTGCAGGACCTGTGTGATGGTGTAGATATGAGAAAGCGCTGAAATTAGGTATGGGGAGCAATCTGTATTTCTCAAGCAGATGGTCAGAATAAAAAAAAATTGCATGCAGTAATGAAGCATCAAGCACTTACTGAAGATGTTATACTGAATGAGAAAAAGAGACAACTCTCATCTCCAGTCTACCAGCAGCACAACAACCAGACATGTTTCATTTATCAATCATGTTAAACTGATGTCTTTGCACCATAGAACAATAGACATCACAGCAGGGGAGATCTGTGCCACTGGAAATCATTATGAATAAGAGAAAAAACAGTATAATAGATATATAATTATTATTATTATTATTATTATTATTATTATTATTATTATTATTATTGTTATTATTAAAGAGAGAGAGATGCTATATTTGATGCTTTAAAGTACCACCTAAATTTAAAAAAGAGATGAAAACAAGCAAAATTAATCGGCTAGAAAACAGGACATGAGTGGACTAAAAACAATTTAGAAGCTACAGTATGTGTTATTACATTACATTTCATTATATTTTATAAAACATGAATGGCTCAGTGGAAGATTTTCTTAGTCCATTTATATCTCAAAAAAAGTCTTACATTTTAACGTTTTAATATGTGCATGGTTCGTTTAATTCAACTGTTATATACTGGCAGTCAACTTTTATCAAAAGTAAGTTAATTTAACCTTAATGGTAGCAAGAGGGGCAGCTTAGCAGTTATTTCTTCTTGCTTCATTTGTATTAAATAGTTTGCCTTGTCTTCAGGAGATTGTGACCTGGAATCCCTATGATGCCACAGCCACCTGGGGCCAGGAATCCAAGAGTGGGTAGGAGATATATATATATGTACTGAGTACACTCAGCTGCCCTTCTCTCAGACATGTCTCAGAGGAAGCGTGTTAGTCTTTACCCTTCCTGGTTGGTTGCTGTCATAAGACAGGGGAGAACTAGCTACTGAGTGGGAATTGGCAACAACCTAATTGGTGTCTAGTTCTCTATCCAGGTAAAATATTCTATTAAAAACCCCGGTGATAATTTATTTATTTTGATATTTTAAATCATCAAGGACACTGTGTGAATACTCAGATTTTTTTCAGTGTAAAATAATAGCACTAGGAGCTTTGGAATTTGAACATACTGTACAAAAGAGGGGACTGATTTTCTCTTGGACAAGAACCAAGAAACTTCAGGCATTTTGCCATTGCCTCATCTTCACTCATCAAATCAATGTATGCAGAATAGGAATTCAATTAGCAGCGCATTTTGCAAGTAAGAAGATAAACAACAGTTGGACGATGTAAGCTCTGAATTTGCAAAAACAGGGGCACAATGCTACCCACAGCCAGACGGACTGTATGAAGTGGATTACAGCAAGGAAACAAATTATCTGCTGAATGGGACAAGGAAGGATTGTTTAATATCTGGAGGCTATCCTAGGTCTGTAGTGAAGCTGGACTGCCCTATCCAGTGAGCTGAAAAAGGCAGAAAAGCAATTTTATGTCTTCATCTCAATGTGTGAAAACAGATCAAATGCTACACAACAATGTTGTGAGTCAGAATTCCCATAAGGCCAGACCCTGATGCATTCTTGTGATAACAGCTGAACTGTATGTGGTACTAAATAAAGTTCTACCCCATAGACTGTACAGGCCAGCATTTCTCTGCGGAAATACCTGGGTCAGGAGAACTGAACAGAACAGCCCCAGAGGAATTTTAGTCAAAAAGAAGTCCAAGTGCCAGATATTTGGCAGGCAATGAGGGGTCTATAGTCAGTAGGGTTCTACTAACACTTCATTAGATAGAGATGGACTTTTATTAACTCTATGAGACAGTTCATCCATTAGAGAGGCTACTGCTTTGTACAGCTTCATGTTCAATGGCCTATGAGATTGTCCATTTAAGGAGAAATCCACTAAATATACATTACTTTACTATATTGCTATATTATTTTGAGGTAACCAATATCTGTTTACCATCTGTGTTTGCTCCAAATTGAATATGTTGGCAGCGTTTCTATCTCAAGGGCCAAAAAGCCACAAAACTCTGACTAGTAATTGAATTTTCCTGCTAGGTGTTTTATTTACCACATTTTCTCCTGACTTCAGAGGCTACAGATTGGAAAAGGACTAGTGTAAAACTATGTGAACATTAGCTTTTGAATGGTATGGTATTAGAATTTGAGCATTATATTTTCAGGTATATGAAGGCTTTTATTCTGTAGTATGTGAAAGAGCATCAAACCACAGCCAGTGTTATTCTTAATGTTAATTATTACTCATTAGCATTTGGCATTTTAGCTTCACATTATGCAACGTGGTTTAAAATGTTGAGCTTCATGTGGATTTAAGGAAACATATATTCATGAACAGTAAAACAAAGTGATTCACTTAGAAATATTTTGACAAATGCATAGAGAGAAAGAGAGAGGGAGAAAGAAAGTGGGCTTAGCTAAAGAAATCACAAACCATTATTTCTACACAGCACATTGCAATATTTGCTTTAACCCTCAGATTAGTTATCTTTTTTTTTTTTTCCATTTTATACTTTTATGTGTTGTTCATAATTCCCTTTTGGGTCTGGTTCCTCTCAGGGTTTCTTTATTCTGCTGTCTCAGAGAGCTTTTCCTTGCCATTATTGCCACTGGTTCCTCACTGGGGGTCTAGACCTAGACCTATTGTAAAGCTGCTTTGTGCCAGTGTCTGTTGTTAAAGGTGTTATACAAATAAAATTGAATTTAACTGAATTGAATGAGTAATTAGCACCTTGCTATGTAGGGGTTCTTTTACAGGTGTATGGAAAAGACCATAAATTACATCATTCACAGACTCTTTTGAGCTGCAAGGCATTGTCGGAAGTTGCAAGCAGAATGTAATTTGTAGCGATTAAAGGTCCACATTATCAGACTCAAAGCCCTTAGTGAGGGTCAATACACAGGCAGACACATACGTGGACTCATCTATAATTGATAAACAGACAAACAGGCAAGGGCCAAAACAAGAAGCAGTATGAATACTAGGAGCACAGAACTTGATAACAAGGCTCAAAAATGAACGTGAAAAGCACAAGAAGGCTTTGTGACAGACACAGAAAAACACAGGGCATATACAGCACAGTATACAGAAACTAATCAAGGGGAAACAAGGAGCAGGTGATCACAATTAGAGAAATCAACAGGAAGGTGGATGGAAACTAAACTAAAAAAAGAAAAGAAAAAAAGCAAAATGTCTTAGTCATGATGGGAACCATGATGCAAATCACAGAGCATTGGATTGTTGCATTGGAATAAAGCAAACCAAATACCCTACATCACTCAGGGACCAAAATACTGTCTGACTTTCACATTATTAGAATTACCATATGCAATTCTAAGAAATATATTTTGCCTTCAAGGTCTATTACCAGCCTGCTTGGCTTGTTATTACAACATTCTCTGTAAAGAAGTAAAACAGTGCCAAAACCAGGTAAACCAGAATTGTTTGGAATTTCAAGGAAGAGATTGAGTTTAGAAGTTTCCAACTTCAGCACAAAAATAAGTAGGGCCTGGAACAAAACCTACATTTTGACCCACATACTTTGATACAGAATTGCCTCTTCCACATTTTGTGATTAGGGAAGCTCCTGGCAAGCTCCTTTGTCTCTGAAATTCTGACAGCCTTTGTGGGGAGTTTTAAAACATATAAAACCATGTGGTGCAACAGAAAAGTGTTGTCTAGCACACTATCTTTGGGAGATCGGGAGTTCAAATCCTGACAATGCCGCAGCCACCCATGGCTGGGAGTCAAGAGAGCAGACTTGGTGCTGTATGGATGAGAGGGATGGCATTACTCTCTCCCCTGTCAATTGGGTGTATGCAGAAGAGGGCAACTAGTGTTTTCCTCTGAGTGGGTTACACTGCCCTGTGATGCAGCATGAGCAGCAGTTTGAAAAGATGTGAAGATTGGCATCACATCTCAAAGGAAGCACATGTTTGTCCCTGGTTGGTAGCTGTTGTATGACAGGGGAGAGTTAGCTAGTGGGTGAGAACTGGCAAGAGCACTTTGTGGGAAGAAACTGGGGCATTATAATAAAAATAATGATTGGCAACATTCACCATTCAAATGGTGGATTGAATTACTTTTTTACCTTCCACAAAGAAACTGGATGATGGGATAAAAATGAAATTAGGCTAAAATGATTAGGCTAAATAGCACTGGAAAAAGCTTACTGTGGTTGTTACTCTGTCACTCTTTAAGACACTCATCTGCACAACATATAGTAGACTAGCTCCTTTTCACTTCCGTAAGTCCTTTATTTATGGTATACATTTGCGTTTTACTTTTACATTTCTGGCATGCCATTCACTGTGGTCCTATGTCATTAAAGAGACACGGTCCCATGCTTGCACATGCACACACACTCACTCAATCAGTACAGCAGCAGCTCCTTCCCTTCTGTCCAGGAATTACACCGGATTTAATATAATTAAAGGACTGACAAGGACAAACTTTCCACTTATTACTCAGTGCTTGCCCCTGGAGAAAGACAGTGTCCATATGGCATTTGCCCAATCTCTAATGACAACACCCTTTCCCGTCTAAATCCTCTAACTTCAGCACACTCTGGGGAATAGAGGACAGTCACTTGATTGTGTCACAGCATCAGGATGCATGTACTGGTTTCAAGTAAATGTATGGGTTTTTCATTAACATGATAGATATTTGAGAAATGACAACTAATACAAAAAACCCTGGATGCTATCTCTCAATAGACTGGATTTATCAATGTTTGGTGAAAAACCCAGTTAAATCTCAGGATGAGTAATTAAAGAAACACTCAGAGGAAGTCTAATGAAGGTCAACCATTTCCCCCAGACTGAAGAACATTCACAGACTAATCAGAAGCTAATTAACTTTTTTCTTTCTTTGAATATAGTAATCTAAGAAAAGACTAGATGACATAAATATGCTTATTGCAACATGCTTATTAAACACCATTTATATCATATGTATAAAGTGAGAACAATCTAACATATCCCTTTTATCAGAAATCTTTATTTCTATAAATTACTGGCTCCAAATATCTTCAACTGCATATAAACATATATATATATATATATATATATATATATATATACATACATAGATATATGTAGAAACTCTCTGATGTAAGAGTTCACTGGCCACACTCAGGCAGGGTCCAATTACCCTGTAGCATTTTGGCTACTGAAAAAAAGAAATTTGGGTGACTAGCTAGCTCTTGCACCTTCCCCAGGCTTTCCCTTAGACCAAAGCTCCTCTTATCCTTTGCTGCAAAACCAATCACTATGTAGATGCTGGTTTTAGTTTAATTGCAACCAGATGCTCATGTCCAGCAGCTTTTTAAATAATCTCTCATTACATTTGTTGGCTTATCAAAGACGTAAGAGTATGTTATAAATATAACTGGAGTGTTGGTGTTCATGTTTAGGTCCGGCAATTATTGTATGAGCTTGATATCCTAAAAAAAATTGGACAAATTTGTATTAAATTCTATTTTATACAATTTAAGTTGTAAGAAAATCCCAGCACTCAGCCCTAACCGTCCTAGCTTTTCATACGAACTGACTTGTGTGATTCTTCCAAAGCAAATTTGCAAGTATATTTATTGTACAATAGTGGCCATTGTGGAAGTCATTTCCAGAGATCGTATGGTATGAACAGTTCTTTGATCAATACAAACTACATTACCTTCATACATGCCACAGGTTTTTCATTTCATGATGATATAACATGCAAGAGCCCTCTTTCATCATCTTGGAATGTACAGTCTAGTACCGGATCTTTTTGTGAAGATTTTCATACTGAGAGTTTACCCCTGAATCAGCAAGTGAGATTTATGAGAAATGCTTAAGCTGCAGCATAATTGTACTTGTGTTATCTAAAGCCTATGGTAGAATAATAACACGGCTGCTCATATTAAAGAATGTAAATGAAGGCTCAGGGCAGAGATCCTCTGGGTTAGGGGAGTACTAGCAGAGCATTAGACTCCTGACTCAAGGCTATGGCAACGAGTCAGTGAAAGGTCAGCAATTAACACCCCACTCCAACATCTACATGACGAACAATTAGCTTATTCTAGTAGAAAAAGCCACTGTTTTTTAAGAGAAGGCACTAATATCAGTTGGATAAGGCAATACTATAAAGTTAGGACTATTTGGAGTGATGGAGCTGACCTGATGCACATACTACTGCTCAAATTTGATAGCGTTTTCTGAAAAAAGGATAGACGTAGGCACCCATATAATTGTAGATTTATATTATTGTACTCGCTAAATTTCCTGACCTAGAGTCGTTAAGTCTTAAGTCAATAGAAATACTTTACAGCCACACTCCAAAAAAAAAAGAAGAGAATATTCAATCATTACTAACAATATATATGCCATCTTGCTGACAGGTTCATGCTGTTGTTCTTTATTTACAAGAGAAAAAGGCTGTGTTTAACTTCCTGACTTTTTAAAGGTCAGATAAACAGCTACAGTGTACTGTACCTGTACAAAATAGCCCCTTATGACAAGCATGTAGTCACAGGCAACAAGAACAAGTATAGAGTGTGATTAAGAGTGGGACTATGATTGGGGTTTTACTGCTAGTCATAAACAGTTATGGGTCCATAAACAGGCCTGAGTCTGACAAAATATGACATAGCTCTTGCGCTGACTAATTATAATGAGCAGCCTTGGCTATTGTGTTTTTTGACTCACTTGGCGGCTCTGTCTGTCTAATCTATTGACCCCTGCCTAATTTTTAACCACGATTTTTTTCTGTTCTGGATTTTTAATATTTAAAAAATATATGCTTGTGTTTACATCCACATGCCTCCATTGTGTGACATTATTAATGTTTCTATTCAACAAAACAGCTGATCTATAAAGTATATCATCCAAAAGATGAGACAGACCCCTTTTCTCCACTTGAGTGGCCATACAAACTGTTAAATAATTGTGACAGTTGTAGCATGCAGGTCGCATCATTACAATAAAGCAATAAAGAAATCCATATCCTGCACTTTTCTCTTTCTTGTCCTTTTGCTAAAACAGCTTCCTCCCTCATTTATCACTTAATCTCTAAGTGTGCTTTGATCTGACACAAATCAGAGCATCCCAAAGCAAAATAAAGCTTTTAAAAACTACAACAATCAATTTTAAAAAAACATCACACAGGGAGTTAAGTACATCCTGTAGTAAAGGAGAAAAAGCTGGGATTACCATAAAGCCTGGTTATAGTTTTAGTCAAAGTGAGACAGAGTAGAACAGGGTATCTTTTTCAAACTAAGGATGCTATGTGCCACCAATCAGTATGTATTCAAAATAAGTTACTCACTCAGTAACCGCTATCCTGGTCAGGGTCATGGTGAATCCAGAGCCTATCCTGGGAGCACTGGGCGTTTGGCAGGAATACACCCTGGATGGGACACCAGTCCATCACAGGGCAGCATGCACACACTTTCACACCTATGTAAACCAATCCACCTACTGGCATGATTTTGGGAGGAGGTGGGAGGAAACAGGAGAACCCAGAAGGATCCTACACGGACATGGGAAGAACATACACAGAAACTCGACACAGACAGCACCCGCAACTCAGGATTGAAACAGGGACCCTGGAGCTGTGAGGCTACTCATTGTGCCACACACTATAAAATTCAGGTATTATACAGGAACCCTGCAATAGACTGGCATCCAATCCAGGGTGTATTCCCACCTCATGCCCATTGTTCCTGACATAGGCTCCAGATCCATTGCAACCCTGATCAAGAAAAAGCATTTAGTGAAGATGAATGAATGAATGAATGAATAGGCACTATCTAGGGCATGAAATGACCCTGAATGAGACCCCAGTCCATCATAAGGCCATCATAAGTCCATCATAATCACATAGTACCTACATGAATCTGAATTTAATAACCAGAAATGTATATCTTTTTATGCTGAATAAATGAGTGGTGTCTATACATATCACCCTCATAGCTGTATATCCTTATTTGTAATTTATTGTAAATATGTCACTTATGCACTTCTGGTTAGATGCTAACTGCATTTCATTGGCTTAGTACATGTACTTTGAACAATGACAATAAAGCTGAATCTAATCTAATCTAATCTAATCTATATGAATCTTTCCAGTGGATCTGTCTAGGGTGTAACCCTTAGGCCAGGCTGATGCAGTGATACCCATGCCCAGCTGAGCAAATTCAACCAGTCTACAGCGCTACTGAAAGAGGATAAAGGGATAAAGATGGTCTAGGACTGATTACTTACATTTCCCCTGTTAAATCCTGGCAAACCCATGCTACACTATTATTGCCTGCTTTTCTCTGGGTGTGCATGCTTGTTCTGTGTGAATTTTAACTAGGAATGACCAACATGTAATTGCACTGATCTATCAAACCTGGCTTTCTTCCAGTGTTAAATAATGTCTTAGCCTGAGAAAAAAATAATTAAAAATAGCCATCACTCTTTGACACATTTACCTGACAATTATTTGTGAGATACATGGAGGGAAAAGCTATACAAACATAAAAGGCAGAATAATTGACTTAAACAGTAAACAGTGCAGTGGTCTGGTGTACACTGCACAACAGCAGATGTTTAATGCAATTTAACATGCAGTATATGGCAATGGCATGAGTTTCAATCTGGTCCTTTATTAGTGCATGACAGTCAGTTTTAATGAGAGAACATTTACACATTCTTTAATGCCTAGGTGATTTGCACATAGCTTTACACTGATAATTAGCTCATATTAACCCCCTGACATGCAACGTTCCTGAGAATTCTGAATTCCAATTAACACATGCAAGAATGAACAGTTTTTTTTTCTGATATACAGTATGTATTTGAAATGCAAAATTATTCTGGAATAGGTATTGTTAGTCAAAGGTTTCAGCTTATCAAAATGTTTTTGTGTTTTATGTATCATGTAAACTGATGCTTGTGTGGTTCTGGTGGATTATAGAGCAGCCATTTGCACTAAAGCCAAAAAAAAAAATTGATAAACATTAAAGAGGGAATAGAGAGAAAGCAATGTGTTGATTGATTGATTTGCTTCTACCTAGAATGTGGCAGAAGCCATGACTGTTACTGCTGGGAGTTTAATGAGTGTTTAAAGGATTTCACATAATCAGTAATGTTGTTTATTTTTCACCATGCTTTCACTAGATGGTAGCCGGATTCCAGCTAGTGGACAAAGCTGCTGTGATCTTTTAGCTATGTTAATCTCTTGCAGGTTAAGAGCAGCTTACCAACTGTAAAAACTAAGAAACCAAGGACTTAGTAGTAGAGTGGTTCCTGAAGAATACCTAGCATTATTGTTAACTATTATCCACAAGAATGATAGCTAACATTACGCTCATCAACTACTGATACTTACTGATCTCATTTCCCTCTTACAAGAATTTTCTGCATTCATACTGTATTTTATTATGATTATGATTTTATTTTGAGATGTTTTTCTAGTTGCAGTATTTTGGCATTGCTTTCGATACATTGACATATATGTATTTTCTTTTAGGGGCAGCATGGTGGTGGTCCCTGGTTCAATCCTGTGCTCAGGTCACTGTCTGTGTGGAGTGTCTATGAATGTTCTCCCTGTGTTAGTGTGGATTTCCTCCCATCTTCAAAAAATATGCCAGTGGGTGGATTGGCTACGCTAAATTGCCCCTGAATGTGTGTGTGTGTGTGTGTGTATACATGTTGCCCTGTGATGGACTGGCATCCCATTCAGGCTTTATCCCTGCCTCACGCCCAGTGCTCCTAGGACAGGCTCTAGACCCACCCCAACCCTGACCAAGCAGTTACTGACGATGACTGAATGCGAATGATTGAATATATTCTGTTATATAGGGTATCATACTATTATTTAGTACATTTTTTGTCCATTTCTGACCATAAACCCACAGTGAGGAATTCCCCTGCCATGTGTGAGAAGGAAAACTTTATAGGAGCCATTCTTTCACGTCTAACTGAAGCACGTACTGTATGTTTGGAGAAGATATCCAGCTGTATATTATTAGTTTATTATAATATTAAAGACACGAATAACACAATATGCTGATCGTAATCTTAAACAATTTGCATCAGGTCATGAAATATAGGCTTTGCACTTAACCGAGCAATTTATTATTATTATTATTATTATTATTATTATTATTATTATTAAATACTTCATTGGCTTCATTACTTTATGTCTGTGGCATTTAAATACAGGCGTTGTCATTACATTTACATTCCATATCCTTGAAGGTGCGATAGGTCGTGCACAGAAAAAAAAAACACAACAAATGACTGCCATCTTCAGGTGTAACGCAAGCTAAGCGGCTGGAAGCCAGGCTCTGCTCTGCTGCTTAATAAGCACTGATTAAGACAGAAGTAATTGTTGCTGGTGCATGAAAATTGCAACTGTTTTTGGCGCAGTTAAATCTAACCTCCTGATGGATTTCAGCTGAGCAGCTCTAAACTGGACAAATAAAACAGCCACGCAAATAAAATGTCGCAAAGTAGCCTGTACAAATGCTCGAATTCAAACTGTGTGAACCACAATTACCACAAAAATTACATGTAAAACTGATTTTTTTTTAATGCACATGTCCATAATCAGATGGGCGCAGAAGTGACTTGTGTCACAAGCTAATTGCACGTGTTACAACCACCTGGTTAGATTTCAGGGTGAAATTAAAAGGTGAACTGGGTTATGTGATGGTTTTTTGTTTGTTTGTTTGTTTGTTTGTTTGTTGTTGTTTTTTTTGTATTATTTTATATATTTTTTACATGCAGGAGCTCGTATTTGATACACCTGGGCATGCACAGTGCTGGGACGGCACCCATCAGTGATCTAAAGCCAAAAACAAGCCAAGCAGTTTACCTCAGTGTCGTAGATTTTGGTGATGAGTGAAAAGGAGTACTGCTGTGACTCGCGGATGTGCCGGATGGCGAGCTGCACGGCGGGCTCGATGCCCTGGCTGATGCTGCTCATCAGCGCCGACTCGTTCATCGGCATCAGCACCATGATCGGCACGTCCTTGGAGGACCAGGCGGTGTCCGCACTGTGCCGCGTGTAGTCGTTGCACACCTTCGCGGCGGCGGCGGATAGGAGCAGACATCCGGACAGAAAGACCGAAATCTCCCGCCCGCCGCGGCCCCTGCGGCACGGAGCCATGCTGCACCGCGCACGATGAAGAGCCGACGCGCAAACTGCTCACTGGCCGGGCATCGCAGTCTCGAAGACGCTCAGGGCTGATCAGATCTCCCAGCACGGAAATACATTCAATATCAAAAGATCAGTGAAGATTTAGGGCTTCCGTAGCAGAGCCGCTTCGGTTGAGGAGGCAGCGCGCGCGCGCGTGTGTGCGTGTGTGTGTGAGAGAGAGAGAGTGAGAGCGAGAGAGATACAGGGAGAGAGAGAGAGAGAGAGAGAGAGTGAAGGATAATTCCTGCGGACCTTCAACACTGGAGTTCTCAGCTGAGATGCGTAAATGAGTCACAGGCAGGGTGAAAAAACACCGCACAGGTTCCCCTCGGTTCCGTCCAGCTCCTCACCTACCACTCAATCCGTGTGTCTGCCTTTAAACGGAGGCGAGTGAGCATACAAACATCCTTCTCCTGCAGGAAGAACACAGGACGGCTCGTGTTAAAGCGCTAGGATTTACTCGCGCGAGCGGTTGTTATGGATACAAATTCAACATCTAAGTATATTCCGGTCCGGTGGCGGAGGAGTGGCATCGCTGTGTGTCTGCACGCAGGTGTGTGTGTGTGTGAGTGAGAGAGAGATCTCAGATAGGAGAGTCCACTTATGCAATTAAAGTCAGGAGTGGTGGCGCAAAGGGATCCGGATGAGAGTGTCCGCGATTCCGCTGCTGCTCCGAGGGCTGCTGCTGCTGCTGCGTAAAGCGCCTCTGAGCTTGTTTAGTGACACACACAAGCACACACTCACGCGCGCGCGCGCGCGCACACACACACACACACACACACTACACGCTACAGTACACGGCTCCAAACAAGCACGTTTGTGTGCTTACACAGATGTGTGTGTATATATATATATATATATATATACACACACACATCTGTGTATATATATATATATATATATATATATATATATATATATATATATATATATATATGTGTGTGTGTGTGTGTG
>CM075025.1:8925796-8949165 GCA_037576675.1 Pangasius sanitwongsei | reverse complement strand
TAATATATAATTAATAATTAATATTTTTTTTTAAAAAAAAAAAATGTTTTTGTGTGTGTTTATTATATATATATATATATATATATATATATATATATATATATATATATATATATATAAATAAAATGTATAAATTTTACTCCTCAGATTCTGTGTGACTGGAAGCATCTGTTTTCCCAATGACAACACTTTATAACATGACTTTGGCCTGATGAGTGTATTTTGGGAATTTGATGACATTAACAAGGTGCTTTTTTTTTTATAGATTTATAAGGAGTGTCTTTAATGCACCAAGTATTTCACTCAGCTACCATCTGGCCAGACAAGTAGGAGCTCCAGGAAATAAGGCTTCTATTAGAGGAAACATTAATGCAATAGTAACCTGTGAATGAAATGCAGACCAGCCAGAAGGCTAGAAGAGTCATACTACTCTGATGGCCCATTAATACTTTAGACACATGCAAAATGCAAAAACTGGCAAGTCCATTTTTCACCAAAAAATGGGAATGAGATTACCATAATCTACCCAACTACACCACATTTATATTTAAGGCTCAGACCAAAAAAGCATGCTATAAATTAAATAAGGTTAGCGCCTGACAAGCTTAGGAAGAAGTTTGTTGGGGTGTTCATTTGAATAATTGGTTTCTGAATCAGAATTCACAGTCTCTAGACTCCATGCAGCATCACCATCCATCTATTAGTGAACAGATATAGCCCTTGCAGGCAAAATGCATTTTTCATTAGCAAAGAGCACACATGTACTCCAAGCACATGACATGGAAAGACCTTCAAGGATTTTCTTCCTGTGAAGTGTCTAGCCAGGCACTTGGACACTCTTTTATATTCATTTAAATGAGATCTTTTATGTTTCTAGGTTGGTGCATATAGCCTGCCTTCTTTAATTCTCATTACAGGTTTCCAACAGATATCCACTGTGGATTATCTGTCCATCTATGATGAAGTCTTAACTTCTTGGCAGAAGCAATCTAGTTTATCCATTATCTTGGTTTTGTGTAGATCAACAATTATCTGTCTCTTTAGTGTTGAAATCTCCATTTTTTTTCCTATTGATGAGGGATCAGGGTGACATTTTATTTCTGTGCTACTTAAATTTGGTCACAGGCAAGAAAATTCTAAACCGACTGAGAAGATAAGTAATTTCTCCAGTAGTTTGAGTCGTAAACGTGAATAATTGTTTGTAATATGTATTTCATTCAATCAGTTTTCCATAGTCTGTTAAAGAGGCTAATAATTCTTTATAAACATTAGCACTTATTTTCTCTCTACTAGACCTTGTATGGAGATTGTATTAATGGAAGCACTGACTGTGACACAATGACCATAATTCAGAAAATTTGCTGCCTTTAAAATCACACTTTTTGAAATCAATTTGGAAATTAACCCAGGTGTCTCACTGAAAGTTAATTTCTAAACTGGAAATGAAATAGTTGTGAGGAAAATAAATCAACAGTTGGATGGATTAAGTTTTTAAGGGGATGGAATTATGGCGGTGGCACAAGCTGAAATCTTTCCTCTTCTTAAAGCCTTAACATTTCCTAGATTACATAAAGATTAAAGATTAATTTGTTGGATGAAAAAAGAGTGGTCTGTCATATATATAGGTCACCTTTAAGAATGGCTTAGGAAGGCCTCACTGTAGTGCAGGCATGCTTTTATTTACTACTTTTCTATGTTGGTATATAATCATACTAGATTTTTTTACATGACGTCACATTATGATTATGAATATTATAATTTCATCAGGAATTCTCAAGGAGAACATAAAGTTATGAGTTAGACAAACCTATAATAAATGAGCTTTTGGTCCAAACTGTTAAAACAATGATCAGACTTGTCTGACAATATATTAAGAAATGGTATGTTACATTTTGGAGTTTTGCTCTCTTAGGATGAACTAATTTGACAGCGGCGTAACATTTCCAGCAGCATACCATTTCCTGTAAGCAAATCTTAAAAAAAAAAAATATGTGAAAATGAATGAATCATGGGTTAAAAAAAAAATCACAAGTAAATAAATGAATTGTGTAAAAAATCACGTGAAAATAAATGAATCATTTGTAAAAATAAATAAATAAATAAATAAATAAATAAATAAATAAATAAATAAAAATGTACAGTATAATGTGTAAAAAAAATCATGTGAAAATAAATGAATCGTGTAAAAAAATCATGTGGAAATAAATGAATTGTGTAAAAAAAAGACTGTGAAAATAAATGAATCATGGGTAAAAAATACAAAAAAATCACAAGTAAATAAATGAATCATGTAAAAAATCACATGAGAAAATAAATGAATCATTTGTAAAAAAAAAAAAAAAAAAATCACATAAAAAAATTTATAATGTGTAAAAAAAAAAGTATGTGAAAATAAATGAATCGTGTAAAAAAATAAATTAATAAATCATGTGAAAGTAAATGAATCATGTGTAAACAAAAATCATGTGTAAATAAATGAATCATGTAAAAAGAAATTAAGTAATAAATCAGATGTGAAAATAAATGAATCATGTGTAAACAAGTAGAAGTAGATGTCAGCTGTGTCAACAGGGATGCCTCTACCACCAACAAGTCCAGTCCTTCTTGTTACGTATTTGTGTGCCTCAAATACCTTTAAAATATTCTTCAAAGAGGAAGAAAGCTATTGACATTGAATCTATTTCGGATTTGAAATGACCTTGTGATCTTGACCCTGTTTGGATCAACTCCAAAATGTAAACAGTTCATCTCCTGGTTACAATGAAAATTCCTTATAAATCCTATAAACATTCAAGAGCTTATTCATGAGATATCGCACTAATGAGAATCTCAGATGGACACATGGATGGACAGACAGACAACCTGAAAACCTAAGCCCAATACCTACTGGTGGAGGCATAAATATCACATGTGAAAATGAATCATGTAAAAAAAAAAATAGAACAACAGCTGAAAATGAATTAATTGTGAAAAAACACATGAAAAAATAAATGTATGCACTATGTGTGAAAACGTAAAAATGTGTGAAAGGTGAAGAGTCTAAAAACCATGTGTAGATTTCACATCATGTGAAGGTTGTGTATAAGGGCTAGCACTGCATTAGTCTAGCACGTAGATCATTTTCATTACACTGAAAAACGCAGTCCCACCTGACCCTTCTCCCTTCTGACTCTTAACTAATGTCTCAATAAAAAACATGAACAATATAGTTTAGTGCCTGACAACTGTCCCAGAAGTGTCCTTCCATCTGTCACACCCATCACCCACTCAGCTGAACAGCAGCAGCAGAAAACCTGCAGAGTCTTCCCTGGGGTTCTGCAGTCTCTCCATCACTAACAAACAAAATTAGGTCTAAAGTTTCCCAGCAATCCCTGCAACAGAGGACCTGCTATGCATCTCAGTGCAGTATCGGTGTCAGGGTTTTCCCCTGTAGGTGTGAGCGACTAGCAGCTCGTGTTCTTTAGTGAGTGCGCTCCGGGCTCGCTCTGCCTGACATCATCCCGGATACAAGGACTACAACAGCTGGACTGTTTTATCTGCATGTTCTGTCACTTATGAGTTCCACTGAAAGACATTGGGTCTGTCCTCCTTGTGAGTGTTTGCTGAAGATGCGAAGAAGTTGAATTTTTCTCTGTTTTCTCATTAATAAGCTACGTATTTAATATATTATTCTTTTAATTCTCTGGAAGAAAGTTTTAATATCATTGTCACTAAAGGGGTTTGTTTTTACAGTGACAATCAATGCATGACTCTGCCCCAGACTTATCATCAGTATATGGCTACCTATACTGTAAGAATGTGAATGACTAAGCAGTCTAGAAGCAATTAAACCCTGGCCCCGGTGCATTCGTAAAGTGGTTTGTCTTAGAATCACAGACAGTGTAATAGCCGTGGAGCAAGGTCAGGTATCACCAAACTTCGCCATTTAAAACTGAAAAGAAAACAGACCCAGACGTTCCGCAAAAATTAAATTAGTTTTAAAAAGTCCTGTATTATGTACTATTTGAGCTCTACAAGCTTTTCTCCACAAGCTCTCTACAGCACATGCTGCTTCTGATGCTTTATATGACAAGTTGAGGATATTTTTTGTCCTATACACACAATCATTTAGAGTAGCTGAGTGGGCAATTCACCCTGCATCCAGCCAGGCCCAAAGAACACAAATCTCACTGATTGGCAGGTCCGGGGCTTTGGCCACTGCCCCAGGCATCTCCAGTCTCCAAAGTTACAGTATATAGTACACACATGCACACACTTCAATGAACTATACTAAAATATATTATAGGAGCCTCTACAGGCAGGTTCTAGCATGACCCTGATCATGTATTTCCATAAGATTGCCTTAGGAGCAAAAGGACATTGTTCGGTTCACCTTGGCATCCTGTTCGGTATTCATTAATTCCCTCTTAACTGTATTATAATAATGGACTCAAAATATTGAATCCATTATGCAATAACCATTAATCATTATTACTGATGCCTTAATTTGCCATGATCGCTCTCTCTCTCTCTCTCTCTATCTCTCTCTCTCTCTCTCTCTCTCAGCAGTGTGTGGTATATTGTATTACACATGATTGTGTCTCAATTTGCCAAGCAATTCAAACCTCAAATAACCTCTTTTTACTACATTTTTAATATTAGTGTTGCATCCCAATTGCAAATGTATATAAATTGCAGCTTTCTACAAAAGTATTTTGAACTGCATTGTATCTATTGTATTGCTTTCTTTTTTGTATTTAATATATGTAGAATGTAGCATTATTCTCCTTCCAAGCAATGTGAAATTAATAAAGACAATATGTGGAATCAACAAAATGGAAGTAGCAGAGGGTACAGACCATACACCCTATTTATTGTAAGAACAGCTGAGAAGATCATCGGGGTCTCTCAACCTACCATTGAAACTTCCTACCATAAACACTGCATCTGCAAGGCCACCAGCATTGTGAATGACCTCTCTCACCCTCTCATGGACTCTTCACCCACCTGCCATCTGGCAGACGGTACTGGAGTATCCATGCCACCACCACCAGATTCCACAACAGCTTCTTCACTGAGGCAGTGAGATTACACAATGCTGCACAGCCATCACTGCACACTTGCACTTTATAATGTCACTGTGAGTCACTCTTTGCTATATATATATATATATATATATATATATATATATATACTATATACAGTGTCTACAGTTTACAGAAGTGGTTCGCTCCAGTTCTTTCATCCAATGCTATTCTGTTGTCCTGTCTAGTTGGCATGCACTGTCTTGTGTATTTATTGTTGTGCGTATTTATGTCACTCATCTCACACAACATGTATTTGCATTTTATATAGTCCTGTGTATTGTGATAGTGCATTGTTATGTGTTGCAGCATGGTCCTGAAGGAACCTGCATTTTGTTATATGGAGGAATGACAGTTAAAACCCACTTGACTTGACCTGACCTGAGGTAAAATAGTCATAGTCCATTGTGTTGTTTTTCTACTGTACAGATTGAAAAGTGTTTAACGTGGAACACCTTACACTGAAAATTAGAGGAATGCCCATAGTGAATACTGTATACAACCTTTACAATCCCAGGCATCTCATCTCCAGTTTCAAGAAATACTTCCCTATGCATTATGCCATGGCTTTACTCAGCATCTCTGCCTGCTAAGGCCAATTTTTGATGCTATTGTGCACTCTTTTTTTGCACTGTAGAATGGTCTTTCCCAAAGCTAATGACAGCTACAAATCCTGTAGCAATCTGCTAGCTCGCCATGAGAGATGGCCCTCCAGGATATTGGGGTAGAAGCATTAATTATGGAATGAGCTGCATCCAAAGAGACGAAAGAGCATTTGCTCCTGAAAGGTTAAAAGCCAGTCCATGATTTATAAATGGAGTATGACTGGGCAGGAGGGCTGAGTGCAGGATTGCAAATTAAAATGTCCTTACAGCCTATGGTGCGGACTGAAATAGCTTGGGGACGCCATGAGATTGTTATTAAGATTCTTATCATGCCTTTCTGTCTGTGGCTGCACTTAAATATAAAGCAAGACACACTGTGAATCAAGTGCCACACCCACTACAACTTTATTTTTACATTACTGTTAGACTGTGTTGGATTTTTTGGATTAAAAGAAAACATGATTACTGATTTAGGTCAGGTTGGAATTGGCAGACAATTTGTGCACATACATCAAGCCAGCTCAGATACATCAATCATCATCAAGCCCCAACTTTAGGCTAAAAAGAAGTCAGAATACCTGATGGCAAGTGAGAGCAATCAGGACAGCAAGTGGAAGAGTCCAAATATTTTACTTTAAATGATGAGACTTGTACTCAAAGATAGTTTCACCCTCACTGTGGAATTTGTATTATTACCCAATTGAGAAAAAGTTTAGCTAGAAAACCCATAATGGCTAATTGGTAATAATAAATGTATCTACTAAAATTCCTCAGGAGAAATAGAATGAGACAAAAAAGATATTTTTCTGAGATCAAAGATCTCCTGATCACAGGGCTAACACTTTACAACTGCACCATATTCGTTAACGCTAACACACAAAAAAAAAATTCTTGCTTTTGATTGTCGACTGTTTAGTTTTGGCCAAAGAGCTGCACAGTCAAATAATTTAAATTGATATTTGAGTAAAAGAGGATTGAAATTTCTTCCTTTTTAAAATACAATTTAAAATGCTGGATTAAATCTAGCTCACATAAAAGCCTACTAAATAAATTAATATGCACCTTAAATAAGTAAGCCTGATTAATTAGCACACTCATATACTTTTCTTACACCTATACTACTACATCTAAAACTAAAATAATAGTTTACTTAGCATACACTTACAAATCCTAGTGCATAAATGTACTTGTACATGATAATATATCAAAAGTGAACTCTAGATCTCTCCACATATACAATTAATATGCATGTGGTAAACCTGAGTAAGTAAATTTTGACACTTTGACAGTATATTAGGTCAAATGTGACATAAATATCTCAATGTTGAGATCTCTAGTGAAACTCAAGATAAGATGTGTGAGATTAGTGGTGGATTTTTTGCACCAGGAGACAGACCTGAAAGCCAGGATACTTAAGCAGAAACCTCCCTTTTCCATTTGATCTCATTGCTCATTTAGGAAAAAATACAGAGATAATAGAGAAATCTCTTTTTTAGATTTCTTTTACCTATGGCTTGCACAGAGATCATGGGGTAGTGGGTCATAAACGATCAGCTTAAAACCTCTACCAGGGGTCATGGTGGACCGCAGTCCAGATGTAGAGTCAAAGCATTTCATTGTTTATATGAACCAAATACTTGAAAAAATACTGGTCCCAACAAAGCAGATCATTTGTTGGGACCAATCACATGCACTTATGTACATTGTTTAACCATGGTCTGAATGCAGCTCATCAGACCAAAGAGTAGCTATAGGGTTAAAGACAGTAGGTCAGAAAGGGGAGACTGTTCATATATATATATTCTGGGGAACACTAAGTGTGAGATACGAATATACCCTGGATGGGATGATAGTCTATTGCATGGCACTATGCGCGCACACATCTACTGCCATGTTTTTGGGAGGTAGGAGGAAACCAGAGAACCTGAAGGAAACCCAGGCAAACACAGGGAGAGAAACTCACAGACAGTAACCCGAGCTCAAGATCAAACCTGGAACCCTGGACTCGGACAACTACAGTTTTCAGTGGAATAGCAAAAGTGCCTTATATGAGTGAGAGATTCACTATTTGTAGTATACCTGTTGCTACAGAGTTTAAAACCCTTTATAAATGTTGGTTGGCAAAGTGTTGAGAGTAGATGTGTTGTAAGTGTTGTAGGTAGATGATTTGAGATACTTTTCAAATTTCATAGTCAATAGCACTGAACTGTGACATCTGAATCAGGTCACCTCTGTGCAGGGATGTTGAGGACACAGCCTAATTACCGGACATGGAAATACTAATGATCAGTCTGATATTATTGAATTTATTATTAAAAATTGCATCAACTCATTGTATTTCAGAGCTGATACAATTTTTTGCAAATTTGCAAATTTGATTTTATGGTGTCTGCGTTCAGCCTTCCTGCATTCTCTCTTTAGGAGTTGAACTGCAGTGGTATTTCTCCATAGTGCTTTCTTGCATAAAATGTTTACAATTTTAACTTGTGCAGTCACATCAATAACACTAAAGTTATCCGATAGAGTATTACAGATTCAGATAGTTTGCATGATAGGGTAGACATTTTGTTAATGAAAAGTGTACCCATGAGATCATCTATAAATCTTTTCTTAAAGACTTTTCTGTGTGTCTAGCGAGGTCTACATCTGAAAGAAAATGCAGCAGTGATCTGAAACTACGTCAGTAGTAATTCCAAAGTGTGACCACGAGAGTGTGCAGGTCCAGACACATGCTGTAAGAGACCAAACGAGTCAAATAAAAGCAGAGTATCTTAGCCTTTTTCTCACTAGCGTTGTCACTGTGCATATTGAAATCACCAGTAATGACAGTTGTGTACAAGCGATGCTTGACAAGAGCAGTATGTAAGGATGTGAGGTAGTATTGTGGCATGTTCAGTCCTGTGTGGAGAAGAACACACTGTCACAGGCTTCTGGTAGGAAACCAAGCATCTCCTCAGGGCTGTTGTGGACACACAGCATGCTCCACAGAGACACACAGTCACACCACCTGAACCCAAACAGTGGGAGTGCCAGCAACCTCAGGCAATTAGCACACCACTGCTGCTTGCTGAACTTCCTTTCTCCACCCTGACAGCCATAAATGTTCCGGAGCCCCTGGTGTTGGGCCTCATCGATTGCCTCATTGAAAAGGTCAATATCTTGGCACGACAGCGGTGCCCCCTGCCCACAATCTCTGCACGGCCCATCCACCCACTGGAGGAAGAGACTGATCTAGTGCACCAAAGCGGACCAACTCCTTTTACATAGACTTTTAGTGGGTATTGTGCTTAACCTATTCAGTAATGAATAGATAACCAAGATAATCGGTGGCGTTATGTATGCATGAGGAAAGTTTTTGCATCAACAAAATAGTCATGAAGTCAAACTACAAGAAGTATAGTTGTGGCAAAGTAGAACATTTCTAATGCTTTTCATACTTGTGAAGTGTAATGGCAAGGGTTCAGTCTTTGTAAATTTTCATACAGTAAACTTTTGCAGGCTTTACTAGTTTTGCACTAGGAAATGAAACTTCTTAGAAGGCAGAACTCCATCCCACTGTCTGGTTACTATAAAGATATATTTCAGGCTTAAAGGAATACTCCAGCACTTTTTAACCTAATTTCTATCCATTCCATCCTGTATTTGGCCAGGAAAAAAAAACTGTAAAGCTGTTGACCCAAAACACATGCAGTGGGTCCAAAAGTCTTAGCCCACACTGAAAATCTGGGATTATTTTTCATGTAAAATGAGAAAGAAACAGAAAATTTTAAATAGAAAGAAACTTGTGAGTCTTCAAGGACATATTCAGTATTCAAGATTCTGCACTATTTCTAGGTCACTATTACAATATAAGCAAATTTGTGATCTTGACCATGTTATCTCCTTTATAGAAAAGTCAACGGGTTTTCTATTTTTATCTTTATATTAGAAATATTTCCAACTTCTGTTTTGTTGTGTACATGCTTTTCTGTTTTGTTGTGTACAAGTTTTTTCCCCACAGGGCATAATATTGCTCAATTATGTAATTCAGGTAGGAGGACGGGGAAGCAGCCGAATGCAAGCAGTCATCTTTCTGCAATATTTAGTCTGAGTGCATCAAGAATACCAATTTAGGATTAATGTAACACAAAAAGTATAACTCAGCTGTATCTCTGAGCATATCAACTGTAATTCAGTAAACCTTCCACAAAATATCAATTAAAATGACCAAAACCAGCCAATTAAAAATATTGGTTAGGAGGTATATTGTGAAGTCACAGATGTGTGAGAGAGATCGCTAGCTTTTTTTCCCCCCCCATTTTCTCCTAAATTTGATCATCTTCCAGTTCCCGCCCACTAGTCAGCTCTCCCAAATCACAAACAGCTACCAACCAGAGAGGGTGAAGGCTAATACGTGCCTTGTGCATGTGTTTTTGTATCTTTTGATTAGGAGTTACCGTAGTCAGTGTCTTGAAATGAGTTGTATTGCTGTATGAAAAAAGTCAAATGTCTGTGCTTGCTATGGCTTTGAGAAAACAAGAGGGTTTCAGATAACACTTCACACTTCTTGTCAATGTAGAATGACCAAATAGCCATTTTTATTTAAAGCGGAAGTTATGAATGTTCAAAATATTTAAAAATGTTGAAAATATGACGTATTTAAAATGGGTTGATTTGGATGTACACATAGGGTCTGGCAGAAACGACCAGATTTTGGCCTAAAATATTCTGGCACCTATCAGGATTTTGCTTCAAGGATGACATTTTAGAGGTACTGATCATTTTGCCATGAATGTTTTTGAAGGAAAATGCTATCGTTTAAAAAAAGAAGTTGTTGATAAGTGGATTCTCAAAGAAGATGAGCAGTTTATTACATACCAGGATGGCAGTAATTCTGGAGTTGGCTGTAGGCTTGATTAAATACCTAAAATAAAACATGTCCTCTATGCACAAGCATTTGGTTTGAATTGAACAGAGAATGATCCTCCATCAACCACGAAACAGGCTGTTCTAAACGTGTCAACTGAATTTTTCCCCCACTAAAAGCGAAACATGCTTGTTTTGACAGGAAGTGCCAAGAACATTCGTTTTGGCTTGGAAAGATGAGCAGACTCCATACTTTGCCCTACAAGTGTGATATGCATTCTGACTGTGCTCATCTCCTTGTCACCATGGAAATGATTTCCTCACTTTATTGAGAATTCAAACAGTGATATTATAAATGTCATGTACATCATCATTAATAATATCATTTGTGTCCCGAACGTTTTGAATAATTAGGTTAATAATAGTGAAAACAGAAACATTTCTATATATGAATGTTTGTATAGTAGGTCTGGAGTCTATACAATGATTCATGCCTGTGTTTACTAAATGCTACGCTAAAGTAGAAAGGTAGAAAGAAATATTTCATGATTGTGGTTGAGTTTATTTCCTGAAATATAAAATAATTCTCTACATGCAGCATAATAAAAATAAATGGTCTGAAGCTGTTTCATATCAGCAACATCTCTCCAGCGAATAAATAAATCGCAGTACAATTCATTGTGTAGCTGTTTTATGTCACTTTATTTTATCTATTCAGGCACTGCTGATATCTGCATTGTCTGCAACCACATGCAGATCATATCCGTCTTCTCATCTCTGAAGCTGTAACATTTATGACCCTCCACTGGCAAAACGGCAGATTGGATCTGGAGCTGAGGATTGCTTCTATGTCCCCTCTTTGCATATTTGTGTTCCTGCATGCTCTTCAGTTTGCTGTAGAAAACTCTACAGCTAAAGCCCTCCATCCTGCCTTGCTGTATGTGTGCCAGCAAACAGTCCAGATAATCATAGTAATGCAAGCACCCCAAGCACTTATATCTTCTCTGACCACACACAAGCTCAGCTGCTGTTATGCTGCGGATAAACAGGGTTTCTGCATAACTCAGTGCCCCCTGTAGGGAAGCTGAATCATGACAAGGTTCCACTAGATTTGATACATCAGGCAAGGATGGTGTGAAAATATTCTCTTTTGATGGCTGAGTGTCCTTCATGGCTCCGCTGGCTTCCTGTGAGTATCCAGGATTACGGGAGGCATTGAAAAGCTGAGACAGGTTGCCTTCTGGTATTGCTGAAGTGCTCTTTAAGGCTGTGGATTGAAGCCTCAGGCAGTCTGTTGGTTTCCCACAACCTGGACAGATATCGGAAATGTTCACTTCCAATAACTACTGTCTAATTAGTCTCTGCATGTCTGCAAGACAATACGTTTAACAAGGAGAAAACTGACAGGTTTTACTAAGTAGTATATTTGGATTGTTCCAGATGCCGAAAAGACATGTTTCTGGAATGATTGAAAAAAAAAATGGGCTCTCATTCGCTTTGACCTTTAACAAGTCTATAAGCCTCTAATGGTAAATCTATCCAAGATATATGCTCTTTTGCCCAAGATTGATTGCTGTTTCGTTTGGTTTATTACATGCCACAGATTTTCAGTTTCCTCTCAAAAAATGTTGACATTATACAGAAGGATACACGTTGCATTGTAAACAGCGTTGGTCACTACACACAGCTATTCTATATATTAGTCCTCCACTACTACCAATAATAATAATAATAAGTCATGTATTATTCTAAGATAATTACAATCATTATAATTACTGTATACTGTAATATATTATCATTTTTTTTATAATTATTACTATATTATTATATTTCAGCGATTGTCATTTACTGTGTTGTGGGAACCTTCACTCAGAGCAGTATATAAAGTCTGGCACTAGCAATGCAAAAAAAAAAAAAAAAGAGAGAGAGAGAAAAATCTCAGTATATTTTATTCTACCTTACGTATTTTACCTTTAGAACCTAATACCTGATCAAATATCTTGCTTTAAGCAAAGACATAAAATAAACTACAGTACAGAGAGAAAACATTACCTGTTTTAGAAGGATTTCTGTCCCCGTTGTCCATATTGCATGTCTTTTCTTTGTACTGTCTCCCTGGAATACCTTTCAAGATGTCAAGTGCTAATAAGGCAAAGACAGACATAATCAATAATGGCTAAGACAGTTAGGGACAGACCACTGACCATCAAGAATAAATGAAGTACACTGAATGATTACATTATTGTTCTGGGCCAGTCTACCGGATACAGCCTAATTCTGCACTAAATTACTCCGTTAATGGAGATTTTTCCACTGAAAAGGCTTTATGGTGAGGCACGGCATAGAGTCTGTCTGTAAAACCACTCTGCAGCGTTCAGATATAAAGGATGCAAATCTATGTTCCGCTCTTTAAAAATGTTTGAAAACCCCTAAAATCTGAAAAATTGAAAAACTGTAAAACTGAAAGAGCGTGCCACTGGTAATAAATGGACAGATTTAGAAGGTGCACCCTTAGTTTAAGCAAGCAGGAAGAGGCAGGAAGAGTGAAAAAGACATGTAAAATGGAAGAAATAGGCTGTGGAATTGAAGATGATAATGCAATCACAGCCCTTGAGAGTTGTATTAAACATAATGGCCTAATAGGAAGGCATAGAAAGACCACAGAACATCATGTTGTCCAAAGGCTTTCACTGACATCTACATTCTACATTAATCTGGAAGATGCTTTAATGCAATTCACAGAAGCAGTAGAACTTTCTGTCTGAAAAACTTCGAGAGAGAGAAAAAGGATAGATTGTGAAGGGAATAGCTATTTATAGTTGCTATAAGATAAGTTATAACAAGAACTAACTGATGTTTAATGACATTCCACAACATTTAAAGGTAACTATAAATAGTTCAGTTGTATGACGTGTCATTTTTTGACTAATTAGAAATTGTAATAGTTGGCAAATTGCTGTGGTATAAGAATATACCACTTTGGGACAATTATGGAAAATAATCAACTTCGAGACAGCTCATATAACACCATCCCATTGTTGATTATTTTCCTACAGTGTTTTATTCCTTACTTAAATACTTCAAGCTAGCTGATTTGCAAACTGGCAATGAAATACCTTCTTGCTACTGGAGAATATACGGAAACTAATGGCTGCCTTAAAAATGAATCCTGTTTTGGAGTGGCTTGTTCTTTTTCCTGTAATCAGATTACTTCAGTGCATATAAACATTATATTTTTGTACATGTAAACACACTCACTGTCACTACTGTTTATCAACCTGGCTTACTGCAGGCAAGTACTCTATCAGAGAGGCTGATTACGTCACCTGAGGTTGAGGGGTTTGAAAACAAAAGTAAAGGTTGTTGATTTTCAAATGACCACAGACAGAAAAAAAAAAAACCCACAAAATTACTGGATTTTCATTAATGATCAAACCATATACTTACCAGGGGATCTTTACTCTACAATGTCCATTGAACTGAAATATACATTATACTATGACTTGTAAATTTTTCAACCACTAATAGTACTCTGGCTGAAACAGTGCAGAAAACAGTCCTGGTTGAAAGCAGTATTCTGCTTCCTGTTGCTGTTTAATTGTTTTGCCTCCTTGCTGCTATGGCAACTAGAATTTTGTGTAGAAGTCCAAATGCTTACTCCATTTAATAACTGTGTAAAATGTCTAGTTTACAGCAAACAAGTGTTTGCTGTACATAAATGTTTGTTACAGCAAACATTTATACTCTAATGCAGCATCTGTTAAAGTTGCTTAATTATAAGAAATGTAATTAACGAGGAAAAGAATATCCCTGATTCACAGGTTTTGACACTCGTACTGAAGGTGAAGAATCTGCTGTACAAAAGAACATTAAATGGCAGACTATACAAAATTTCTTTTCAGTGTTTTCCTGCATGTACATCCACTGAAGTCAAACAAGACGCATATACAGTATGTCTTTCCAGACAGCATGGAGCTGGGCAAAGAAAATAAGGTAAATCAGTGTTATCAGTGAGAGAACTTAGACGGGTCCCTCAGTCAACTCCCGTTTTCATCATTTGAAAGAGGAGAGAGGTTCGGGGTGTGCACAGAGCCTGTTACACAACACATGGCACGTAGGCGAGCAAGCTGCCTCAATATCAAAGCTCCCAAATGGATCATTCTGAGGTGTGAGCTGTGTTTAGCACAAAGATCATTTCCATTTCTAACTGCAGTCTTCTTAGGCTACAAACCGACACATTATGGGTATAATCCCGTTTAGCATCACACCACATTAACACAGATGCCTATGTTCTTTGAGAGACTGAAGCCCACCAACACCCCCTCGAATTTAGTGCATAACTCGGAGAGAGAGGCTGAGCTTTGTTTTCAGTCGAGAGGAAGAAGAGGTTCTTGGCCCCCTCTGTTGAAAGCCCCGCGGTGTGTTCTGTAACAGATCAGCAATGGGGGGCTGCTTATCCCAACACCACCACCCGAGTGTGAGGCGGATGGCATCGAACAAAGGAGACCCACGCAGTGTGTGAGATACCAGCAGACGCGCGTCATGAATGAGTCATGAAGGAAGGACTGCAGGGCACAAGCTGCACATGTTTCAACCTCGAAGACTCAGTGCAAACGAGGACTCAAACCACACGCAACCTCACTAAAGACTATGTAAAATAGTACAAAATGAGAGGAATGAGAGAAAGAACAGTATTAGGATTTTTCATGCATTTGCCTTTTTTCCTTCTGTTCGTCCTTCTCTCCTTCCCTCTGTGGCAGCATAGCCATGGTATAATATGCACTCGTACTAAACTTCAGAGAAAATGTCAGCATAGTCTAACATAATGTCAGCATAATGCCAACATAGTCTAGTCTATCCTCATAATCAATTTGCAAAAGAAAAACATATAAGTGAGTGTAAGTGGTATCTCAAAAGTATGCTGCCGATGGAAAGATTAGTGTTCCTTAGTTTCTAGAAAAACATGGCCAAGATGGATGTTCTCTGTACTTGGTCAGACAAAGAATGGAGCAATTCAGGATTGCAATGTGTTACAGAAAGGTTTTATTTTTTTAATTTTCCAAATAATTTTGCTTTCATGTTAAATTCAAAATACAAAATTAACACATAGAACATGATGTTCCCCTTCATACAGACCAACGGCATCACAACAAATGAAAGAAATTTGATGAATTTGAATTTGAATTAAATGTTTAATTTCATATGTGTTAAGGTCACTTAAGTGACCGCATCCATCATTTGAATTTACTCTTGCTACATATTATCAGGTAGATTTTACACACACACACAAAAAAAGTTTTCTCCATTTCAAATCCTCCATTCTCCATTCCAATCAAGAAAAATGCAAGAAATCCAAACTATGAAGCAGAGGCCTGGCATTTCTTTTCAGTATGCTTCCACTCTGATATTGCTTCATATAAAAGTGCACAAACAAAACCTATTTCAAAAACCCTTAACAAAATCACCTATATTAGACAGTAGCTAATTCAATAGCTACTTCAGTATCAGACATTGTGGGCATGTCTAATACATGTTTAATACGTTATATATTTCAATTCATTGAATCATACAACAATGTAATATTTATAAAGTTAATTGAATTTCATTTATAACAGCTCATAAGACGCTTCTTCAGAAGATCAGCATTACAGGCAACTGCCCAGACGTTGGATTTCTTCTCACCATCTGATCAATCCTATGCAGTGTTTTGAGACTTGATCGATGGCGCAAGGTCTCTCAGTGCTCTAGTGTAAATCCACAGATAAACAATCTGAAAACCACCTGTTTATCCCTGGAAGTTTTATGAACATCTGTGTCGTATCTCAAAGGTCACTGGTCGGTCTGAATAAATAGTTCCTGAAATGTTTAATTCCGTAAACTCCTAATGTGTGTATCTCCTTATTTTAATCCAAATTAGGCACATGTTTAAACTTCATCAAAATATTATTAAGCAACTTTCTATGTCTCAGCCCCCTGAAACTCTTTATAACCAGCTAAGGCACTCGAAACTTTGAAAAAAAACTATAAATAAGAAAAGAAACGGCTGTTCCTTGATGCACAAGATCAGTTACTGTAGTAGCAATCCGCAGTAATAAATATTCAACACGGATGAACAAATGTTAATACAGAGCCTACAGCATGTGCTGACCAATCATTGTCATGTATTGCTTATTCATTAGCAAGTATCAGAACATTTACTCAGCAACCTAAACAGGTTTATATCCATACACTCCACACCAATTATCACTGCGCACATCACTGAGTAGAAAAGAGGGTTCAATTCTGTATTCATCCATTAAAATCGGTATACAGTGCCCTTGGATTACGATGTACCTTTAAAACAGTATCAGTTCAACCATGTTCTATTTTCATCAACAGATCAGCATATTCATAGTAAATGCTTCTATACTGTTAAAAACCATCAGTCTGAACTACAGCAATCTGAGATGTTTAAACCAGCTTCAAGTGATCAGTGTTTGAGAGAACATGGAGGACACGGAACAACACCAAAAACGGAGGAGTTGGCACCATCAAGTGGTTTGGAATGAGTATTGCAGCAGTGCTACAGCCTCCACCACTGCTGACGTTCAATCCTCTAACCAGCCAAACAATGTTATGAAGTGATCAAGCTGCCAAAAAACAATTTAAAAATCATTTATCAGGGCCGTGGGAGATCCGGAGTAGGGGCATAATACTATGCCACTATCTGTATCTATATCTGTTTGCTGCTCCAAATATTCATATCTGCATGCAGAATTAAACCTCAAGTGGGCGTGGTCTAAACCAGAAGGGTTTTTTTTTAAACCAATATGAACCAAACACTAAAAAAAAACCCAGAGGTAGAAATACCAGCACTACCAGCATGTCATAAATAAACGCAGTAAATGCATTACATAACATGGTCTTTATCTGGCTTTGTTTTTTTTTGTTTTTTGAGCTCTCCTCCTATTCATATCTGTATTCCTATCAGGTTACACTGATAATCAATCAGGAAACTGGAGAACGCAGAGAAAAGCCACACGGACACAGGGAGAACATAAGAAATTCCGCATCGACAGTAAACTGAGTTCAGGATCGAACTGGGGACACTGGAGCTGTGAGTAGCAATCCTTCCCAATGCTCCAACAATGGAGCTGACATTGCAAGGTTATTAAAAGCACACATGACCAGCTGATTACTGTGAATGTTTGAATTTTTCTAGGCTTTTCCTCAGGCTACTTCAGAAAAAAAATTTTTTAAATGTGTTAAAAGTATATCGGCCAGCAACACACAGCATTTGATCTGATGAAGAGTGAGACCTATTGCACTGAGATAACAAAAATCAATGATTCTAATTCTCAGATCTCAATTCAAAAACTTCAGAATGAGAGATTCAAAAAAACTTGGAATGAGGCAGTGACCACTATACTGGAATAAGTCTTTGCTCCAAATCCATTTCAGCTGCAGCAGTTGTAAAAGTTTTTTATAAAAAAAAGTGAACCTTCACTTCTAACATCAAAATGAAGAGGAAGATACAGCAGTGAATCTTGTAGATCACCATGAATCTGCCTCAGTCAGATGCCCTTTCAAGCTCTGGAGCTGTATAGAAAGTGCTGTAAGGCTGTCCTATTAAACCTATGTCCTCTCCTGGAAGAACCACTGCTGGTGGGCTGAACCAGTGCACGGACGGAGAGCAGGACCAGGATTGCCGTTGTCAATCTTCTGCAAGGCCTCGACACACTTCTGAGTCTGGACATGGTACAAAGTATCATCCTGTTAAAGCAGAGGACATAAAGAATACTGGCTGTAATACCACTGTTTCACACTTTTTGAAAGTATTTTTTTAATTAAAAAAAAAAAAGGAAAAAAAAACAGCAACTTTGTTGAACACAGATGCAAACAACACTAAAGGAAAACTCCAGGATTTTTAAATCTCATTTCATATTTGATTCCCACAGACAATTATTTTGATATCAACAAATTTAGTGGAAAATTTACAAATGTCATTGACAGAAGTTTTCAAAAATGCATGTTTTGCATAAAGGTTTACTGACTGCCTCAAAAACTGCCCCTAGACTTCCACTGCAATTCAGTTTCAAGTCATCTGTCTTCCCTCACTACAGGCAAACACTGAAATTTTTATCTGTGGTAACCACACATACGCTGCAGATGTGGTACGTAGAGATTAAGTAGGAAAGTGCCGCATGACGATGCACCTGTGCACAAAGTGAGGTCCATGAAGATATGGTTGGCCAAGTTTGGAGTGGAAGAACTCGAGTGTCCTGCACAGAGCCCTGACCTCAACCCCACTGAACACCTTTGGGATGAACTGGAATGCTGACTGCACCCCAGGCCTCCTCATCCAACATCAGTACGTGACCTCACGAATGCTCTTGTAGTTGAATGAGCAAATTCTCACAGCCACACTACAAAATCTAGTGGAAATTATAACTGAAAAGGAGGCTAAATCTAGAAAGAAATGTTCAAAAAGCACATATGGATGTGCTGGTCAGGTGTCTGTAAACCTTTGGCCATATAGTGTATATAGTAGATGTATACACTACAGTCTTTCCTGAACTGAAATACACTCACCAGCCACTTTAATAGGAACACCTGAACATTCATGCAATTATCCAATCAGCCAGTCATGCGGTAGCAGCACAATGCATGGCATTATGCAGATACTGGTCAAGAGCATTAGGTAATTTTCACATCAAACATCAGAATGGAGAAAAACTCAAACTCTGTCTTTGACTGTGGCATGGTTGTTGGTGCCAGGTAGGCTGGTTTGAGTATTTGAGAAACTGCTGATCTCCTAGGATTTCCACATGCAATTCTCTAGATTTTACAGAGAATGGTGCAGAAAACAAAAAAAAAAAACATCCAGTAAGTGGCAGTTCTGTGGGCAGAAATGCCTTGTTGATGAGAGGTTCTCACAGACAGGAAGGCTATGGTAACTCAGATAACCACTCTTTACAACCATGGTGAACAGAACAGTATCTCAGAACGTGAGGTGTACGGGCTACGACAGAGGAAGACAACAATGTAATTTTCATTTAATATTTAATAAATAAAATATAAAAAATAATAAATATGGCCATGTGCACTATGTTGATATTTATACCCACATTTATTAATAGCCTGCAAGCATTTTTGCCATCTTGTTTGCTAAACCGGCTCAACTACCTAATGTGATTTCTGCATTTTGTGACATTTCTGGATTGTTTTGGGGAAATGTTTATGTTTATATTCTTAAAGTAAAACAATTCATTCAACAAGTTACACACTAGCATAAATAGAGGCTGTTTGTTGCGTTTTAAATGAGAAGCCCTGCAGGGTTAGCCGACGGCACCTCGTTCCATCAGTTACAGAATAACAGGGCTGAATGTCAGTGTTTTTGCTCTTTCTCTCTGAGAGCGCTCCAAGGCCTCAGGCCTGCTCAAACACAGGCACCGGCGCAATCCAGAGCTTCACAGTTCCCCTTATAAAGCCAACACTGGTCTCCTTCAGCACTGTAATGGCTGCCTTATTGGGTCACTCTCAGCTCACTCACATGATTTGACTCCTCACAATGTTGAGAAAGAGTTTATCCTTTTGACTTTATAAACTCCGCCAGATTAAGTGTGTTCCTATGGTCAGCAGCCTGTCATATCCTACCAGCTGTAAAGCTATTAATCAGCATATGGTCAGCAAAACTGGTCTGAACATTCTCATGGCAATGAGGTTGCTAACTATATTTCCAAATGTCTTTTCTAAATATTCACTGCAGTTTCAGAAATGCCAAGCTGCTCATTACTGTGACCATATATAAATAATCAAATGCCTGCTGAAGCTAATTCAAGTTCCACATGCCTCCTGCTGTTTTTCCTTCCATGGTTTTTTCATGCCACAGCACTGATGGCGAGTGACTCATGTCTCACCTCTCTGAGCACAAACTTGTGGTCCTCAGGGACGGGTTGGTGGGGTTTCTGGCACAGATTAATGCTGAGGAAGGTGGAGATAGGATCGGCCACGGCACAGCCTGCGGGCTCCCTTGTGTTGTAACGGATCTCGTTGTCTGAAGTGTACTCGAAAAACTAGCACACAGAAAGAACAGACACATGAGAAGAGATCATTAGGATTCGCGGAGTTTCACTGACACCGAGGCATCTATTAACCAGCAGAACCAAGTTTTTGAAATGACTGGATGTGCCCCAGAGATAAATTGTGTTGTTCTCTGATTTGACAAGCACAATTTGTAAAAATGTTAGAGAGACATAGAAGAGAGAGAAGAAAATTATAGAGAGCTTGAGATTTACAGTGGAAGGCAATTCGGCTCATATTGTGGAAATTTTTCAAAAGCCTCCTACCTGGTTTTGGCCCATGCCATGGCATGGATACAGAATGATCCTGTGGCCCGCCACGTTATGGTCGTTAGGTGGATTGTAGTCAAAGCAATAGTCAGACATTCCTCGATTCTTCAGCTGGAAGTAAGACGAGAATGAAAAAAAAAGTAAGAGAGAAGTAAGAGCAGCCATGCTTATAAACCAAAAGAGATACATCCTTGGTTACTTTACCATTCCAAACATGCCAGGTCGATCCTCTGGGACATGGATGTCTGGATAGACATTCTCCAGGAACCACTTAAAGTCCTTACAGCCAAGACGCATCCTTAGCTTCTTCCTCTCTGTCACATCTCCATAGGCCTCCTAGGAACAAGCACTATGAATTTCACGACAATGCTCAATAGTATCAGAGGCTTACAACTGTGACGAAAGGTGTAGAACTGTGTGCAGAGCATTCATGGCTCTTAAAATGTGATAAGAACTTCATGCATGTTATAATGAAGTCTTACTGAAAATTAAAAAAATTTTTGTGACATAATTATTGTGTCAAGGGAGAAAAAAAAAAAAAACATACTTCATAGTCATAATGATCCTGAGCTGCTATGAGTCATGCAGTCAATCCTGTAATACTAATTCACAGTCAGCACTGTGTCAGGGGTGTCAGGTCAGAATCAGGGGTAAATTTGCAAGCACAAATCATATGCCAGCTCAGAAGCTTTAAGGCATGAAAAAAGTCTGACTATATGGTGAAAGACAGGAGCTTTAACCATAGAGTCAAGGGGGAGAAACAGTTTTAAGAGTGTGAGATCTTCCTTATGGAGTTCGTATTGTTACCCAGTAGCTAGAGAACTAGCCAGCTAGTGACTAATGGAAGGTCCTTTGTGTGCTTCTCTGCATTTTGTATTTCAAACTCACTTAGGGTGTCTGTTTGCCCTTGGTGTGTAACATTTATTGCTTCGTTTGTTTTGGCTAGCATGCTATAGTCCACCTCATGCCTAGTGTGTTTGACAGGCTAGAGAACAAAATACACAAATTAGATAAATATATCTAATAAAATTAACACACATTGCAGCAACCAGACACAATAGTTTTGTTTAGCTAGCTAGAGTTAGTGGGCTTGTTTACGTCTATTGGCATCGGACATCCCTGGGACCCCGGTATAAATTCACCCACAGCTTGCCAAGGTAAGCCAGCAGCGGAGCACGCTGTGAGATTACAGCAGAGCAACTGAGGTTTTACTTGTTAATCTGTAATGCTGAGGAAATGCAGCAGATAATTATCTCCTCAGAGTCGTGAATGCCATACTAAAGAGTTTGTCAGTATACCAGTGGTATCATTACTGTTTAGACTTAGTGCACATTAGGTTGTCCTGAATTCTCTCCAAATGCACACACAGCCGTGAGAACAAAATTTACAGGCCAAATTTATCCAAGCAAGTAATGAAAAAAAATTAGAATCAAACTGACAAAGTACACAATTCAAAATGTTTACTGACAACTACTCAAGTTGGAAAACAGTCCAAAAAAAACAAACAAACAAAAAAACCTGTTAGGCCCCCACAGCCACCGAGTCCATGACCAACTGAGCTCCTATGGGATGAACCCATTGGTTCAAGCTAGACCAAAAAAGGACCAAAACAAATAGCAGAAAAAAACTTCTGTTACGATGCAGCTGCAAAGTGAGTTTTTTTAAAAAAAATTTTTTAATTCTGCTGTCTTAGCATTCATAAAGAACAATAAACTGTTCCCCATAGGTTATAGAGTCAAAGTTTTTATGAAGTTCATCCTCACAAAAAAGCTGAGCAGTGTGTGAACAATTATTTGTTTTGTGAATTTAGTGCAAGTTAGGGGCAAATGGGTTTTTTTCTGTCACTACACTGTTGGAAATTGCCATCACTACAAATCACAAATTCCATAAAATCATAAGTAAACCTGCTGTAGAGGCCAGCTGTGTTATTTTCTCCACATAGCTTGTACAGCTCAGCTATTTTCAGAAGTAGAATAGATACAGAAAATACATTTTCAAAACAGCTAACATTGTGTGTCCTTCAAAGAAATGCTGTTTTACCAATATGGGGTTATGCAGAAATACTCCTGCAGAATACCTATTCAACATATTCATGGCAAAATGCAACATTTCATGCACGGGAACATGGTGTTCCATGCTTTTCCAGACACATAAAAACACATATGTTGATAGAAAGCAGCTTTTTTGTGTATGATTTCTACAAACAATTTTAAACATTTAACAAACAACAATAAACCAGGTAACAGAGAATTATATAATGCTAAACACAAATCGGCACATTATTACAGTGTATAATTTGGCAACGAACACTGTGAGGAGAAACTGCAGAACCTGGGGTGTGTGATGAACACTGTTATTAGATGCGTGAATTTCATTCTCAGCCAGGCTCTATGTCTCAGACAGTCATGTGTTTTTGAGTTTAAAAAAAAAACGTATTCTATATATATATATATATATATATATATATATATATATATATATATATATATATATATATATATTGAGACAACAGAGAACTAACACAG
>CM075025.1:8896068-8919827 GCA_037576675.1 Pangasius sanitwongsei | reverse complement strand
CAGTTGCTGCTTGTTTGTGGGTCTTTCTGCCTTCAGTCTTGTCTTCAGTAAGTGAAAAACATGCTCTATTGGGTTGAGATCAGGCATTGATATCAATTGTCCAAATACTTCCAGACCTAACTGTATTTCCCTGTACCAAGAAAATAACAGAAACTCTGCTGACTTAAAACGCAAACTTTTAAAATTATACGCTAACAATAAATGTCTTAGGATATATGAGACATGAGAGAATGGGTCATTTTTCTGGGTCACTGTCCTGTTGTAGAAGCCAGTCTCTTTACAGCTTCAGTTTCTTGACTGACTGTGTCACATTTGCTTCCTGAATTTGCTGATATGTACCTTTGGTGACTGTGGGCAAGGATTTCCATTTTTTACTTCATTACATTACACTACATTACTAATGCGTACATCACACATTCATTTCTGAAGTGGTGGACTACCACTTCTGTGTCAGCTACACCTTCCTGCATGTCCTTAGTGTCATATGGCGGTTTTGTCTTTCTAACCAGCATAATGGCATTTCTATCTGAAAGTTTTCTTGGTCTTCCAGTTCTTGTCTTGACTTTCACAGTTCCCCTTAACTGCCATCTCGTAATGCCATTTCAAACAGTGAAAATTGTGATCTGGAACACTTTGATATCAGCTAATCTCTTTTTATAACCCTCCCCTGTCTTGTAGGCTTAAATTAGTTTCATTTTCAGATCCTCAGTCAGCTGCTTAGAGGAGTCCATGGCTGTTGAGTGTTAGCACAAGGTTTCAAGTGTCACAGAATTTATTACACTCTGGAACTGTTATTCCTAACTACAATTCTTGGCTTGCCTAACAAGTCCTAATGAGTCAATTAAGGCCTAACAAGTTAAGTTCTGAGACTTTACAACTGGAAGGGTGCTCAAATTTTTTTGCACATGCCACAATTACTACTTTATGTTATCCTATGTTTTTAGGTTCATGAAATCTAAAGCAACTGTGCATTAACTTTTGCAGAAAAAGATGTTATTTAGAAAATGTTTGCTGCATTGATTGTGTCTACTTCTGTTCATTTCAAAAATCTGTAAAATATGTCATTTGATTAGGAAATGCTCTTCTGAGAGGAGCATGCAAATAGCATTTTCTACCAAAGAGGGTGAAATTCTGACATCTTACATTCCGCAGCTTTAAAGACAATGGGAAATCAAAACTGACCTTTTTAACTTGTTAGAACCTGTCCTTGGTCAGACGGAACATGATTCGCGTAAAAGAGAAAATTCTTCTTTGCCCGTAATCTTCTACTAAAATCCAGCAAATCTTTTTCCACCTCCACACGGCCATTAACTTTATGTCACTTTGGAAGTTGAAACACTACCTCTGCTGGCAGCTACATGTACAGGGTCAAATACAAAAAACATATGACACTCAAAATAGGCCTTATGGCTATTGTTAAACTAAACCCATTATGGGAATATGAACAGGAAGTGGTGCAAATTCTCCTGGTTCATTTTCCTAGCAGGAGCCTCAGAGGCTCAAAAAAGGCCACACCATCTGTACTGCTGATTTTCGTTTACGTGCCATGTCTACTTTTTCAATTGTGCATGTGACTGTGACCATCCAAACCACACTCTGACCTACTTTATATTGTGTCCTCCTTTTAAAATCATAATCTATGACAATGTAATAAAGAGGAGAGCTTAGCAGAGCAAGTGTGCTGGCAGGCCACAGAAAAGGAAATGGCTCCTTATTAGATCAGCTACGATTCAAGCCACAGGAAGCTGTGTAATGTCTGAAATAGCAGGACTGAAATGACTAGTCTCTCTCTCTCATTCACACACGCAAACTTTCCACCTTACCTCGGTCACTCAAGTCATCAACGAGAATGACTTCTTTCAGCAGAACAGCAGGTGTGGTCTCCAGTACACTATGGATGGTTCTTAGCAGGGTGGACCAGGCCTCATTATAGAAGGCGATGATCACAGATGTGGTTGGAAGGTGACGGATGTCAAATGTCTTGCTTCTACATCTGTCAATATACAATCATCACTGATTAGCACATGTTTTAAAGAAATACTCGATCTGATGTGCCATTACCACGGACAAGAGAAAAGAACGGAAAACCTGCATGGCACGTAGAATTTTCGTAAAAGTGTTATTAAGTGTAATTAAATTTTACTGCAATGCTCCAGTGTTAAAAGGTTCAATACCATTAGATTAGTAAAACATCTGATGTCTGTCTCAAGACCCTTATTGTTTGTGTATAACAGCTGTTTTGATTTTTTTTTTACATTTTTTAATGTTTAACCAATGCCCTGAGACTTCCATTACGAGTTTCAAGTAAATAGGTTTTAAATGTGAAAATATTTTAATATTTTGTGGTAATGCTGTATACACTACAGAGCTTAAGTCAATAAAAAAAAAAAAAACTGTGGCCAATAGTTCTTTGAGGAAACATAGAACACTGGAGGATATGACCACACAATATTCAAGAAATAGAAATGTCTAGAAATATTTAGGATTAAAAAAACGACCGTGCAACCAATTCTGTGCAACAAAAAGAAGAATAGTGGTGCATAAAGCGAATAGGCTCTTAGCACATTGGTTAGACATGCCAAAGCTGTTTTCACAAGAGTCTGGGGAACAGAAGCCAGTGTGTGAGAACCGGAGTGAGAGAAACGGCTAAGAGAACGAGACAGCAGTATCCTTGACTAAATAGAAGGTGACAGCTTGTGCTTTTTAGACTGCTATTGGACTCAGTCCAAAATACTACTGCAAAAGCTTCAATAAGAAGCCCTGAATCTCGAGTTGTACTTTTTCTTCAAGGATCACTAATCACGACAAGTGATATTTGGGGAAAAAAAAAAAAAAAAGCCACCAATGGGGGCAATAACTGGGGGGCAATCACCGGGGGCAATGGGGCAATAACTGAAATGGAAACAAGCACGGACATGTGAAGAGCATAACTTCACAGCAACAAACAAGCATCCTAGGTGGTAGAGAAAACGGTTACCACAGCCCCAAAGCAGTCAGGAGCAGGAAGAAGGGAAATTTTAATTTTACATCGCTACATCTCAATAAAAGTATGTTTTGAAATGTATGGCAAAGTCAGACTCATTAACAAAAAGACATGCATAAACACTGAATAAACCAACATGGCTGCTTTGTGCTAATGGGCAAAGAATGTGAGGGTGTGTGGGCTGGATGGGAAATTTAACTTCCATCTCTCTAATGAGGTCTGTGTTTCATTAGAGAGATGGAACACGACATAACATAAAACTACCCAGTGACTAAACTAGTTTCACCAGGAAATCTGGCAAAGGGAAGCGCAAATGTGGAAAGTTCTTGGATCACAATCAGAGATGACATGGTAAACACAGTAACCAGTACACAGTGACTGCATTTTCAAAAACATTACACAACATTTCCAGTTAGATTCACTTTAAGGCAGCGTGCTGTCGCTCTCTGTAAATGAACTCGACCGTGATGCTAACTTGGCAGTGAACCAGATCAATAAAACATCACAGTTCAGGCAGAAAGCAGGACTAAATACAGCAACGGTCATTAGTAATCTGTAGCGAATGTGTGACCACCACAGCCAAGGATTTAGATTTGCCAATAAAAAGAACAGAAAGTGCAGTGACTCAAAACAAACCACATTCACAGCGACTCTTTGGTATCTGTCAATAACACTTCACTATCATTGTTTTTAATGAGAAGGATGCTTTGGGCATGCAGACACAGAGCATGCCGATACATAAAAATTACACCCTGTCATCTGTTAAATGTTTCACCAACTTTTTTGTTTTGTTTTTTTTAGTGGTTTTGCATTGGGCCTCATCACACCATCCTGTCATCGATTATTTTCCTATAACATCATGGTCCCATCATGGTTTATTCTTTATTTAATCTATTCTTTTTAATTGGACTGTACTACAAAGTGGGGGAAGGTGAACTCACTCGTGCATCCTGTTGTCCTCAATATGGCGATGGAGGGATATCTTGTCACTGACGTAGATGTTGATGGCATAGCGCTCGATGCTGTCCTGCTCTTGCTTCTTCTCCTCGTCGTTAAGGTTCAGTCGGGTGGCTCTGCCCCACTCTCCATGTGCCCTTGTGTCAGGAGGGGGCTTCACATAAATGGGCCGCTTCAAGGACTCTGCGTCCTCTTCTCCCTGCGTAAAGACACCCCGGGCCTGTATACTGTGTTTGCCACCGTCTTTGGCCGGAGCTGTGCTGGAAGAGCGGAACAGGAGGAGGTAGAAGAGCCACAGAACAGAGAGGAAGAAGCCGGCCTTCGTCAGAAGAGCCACCTTCCTCGACCAGCGCACCCTCATCCTCCTGGCCACGGGCGGCACTCACAGCTGCCAATCAAAGAACCCTAGTCACTAAGACACAGTGTCAACAGAGACATGAATAATAAACATTAGTATTCATATAATACAAAACTGCAAAACATCAGTCAGGCTAGGACAAAGACTTTGTTCACACTGTAAATCTTAGACTAAACTATTTCAATTTGTTTGACTATAGCTGCAATTGCTCGCATGTCCACATCGGTTGTTATAGTAACAATGCAGATATGCTGAGTAGCTCAAGTGAAATTTAACTAGATAGCTAGCTACCAACATGGAGATTTCACTATTTTTGTTTTCCATATGGGCAATGTCCAGTGTTGCTCCTAAATATATTCAGCAAAAATTACAGCAACATATACTGAAGCAAAAATACTGAAGAAGGTGGCGGATGACATGTTTGTTGCAGCTTTGCTTTCATGCTAGTCTAGTTTTTATCCATATTGTCATTCTGGCCTCAAATGTTTAGCATCAAGAAGGTCTGCTCAAACTGAGTCGCTGAGCTGGGTTTATTGGGTCCATAAACCCAACTTTAATTAGATTTGAAACCACATACAAGAGTGGCTTGAAGTAAAATCTGTCTGAATTTGTGTTTTCTTTCCTGATATTCAGAGTGCTGAAACTCTATCCTGCTGACATGACAAAAACTCGGATTTGAGCAGCCTGTCTGAGCAAAGCGTTAATGATGCTTTGATGATTAGGCCACCCATGGTTTAGACGTTTAAACTCCAAATAAGCTTCAGCATAATGAGATACAGAGGGAAATCAATTCTCCACACCAAACTGTAACCTGCAACACTCCCACATCTTTAACTATTCTGATGACTGTTAAATAAACCCTGCAATCAGCGAAACTGACTGTGACACCTGACAGAAATGGTAATGACTGTGGCTGGCATTTATCAACAACAGGCAGGGCTGATATCGTTCTGACATCATATGTCATAGGAATTTGTTAGCTTGATCACATGCGTTTCTGTCATGGTACTTCAAGCAGGATCGTAGGCTAGTGGATTGTTTTTTAAATCAATAAACACTTAAAAGTCGTTAGACTCAAACAAACCATAAACTCAAATAAAGTTAAAAATCACTAACGTAAGTAATCAATTGAGTGCTACAACAACGGTAACAAGCTACTTACATCTGTAGACGAAGTATGAAAATATGATGTCATTTGAAGTAAGGGAACATAGTGAGCATCGCTGCTCCCTGGTTTTCGTGGTGCATTGTGGGATTTTTTAGGGAGCAAATATTCCAGTGCACTGTAAAGATTCTGCGATTGAGACGGCCCTCGAAACGGCTGACTCGCTGATCAGTGCCCTGACTACTGAACTAGGGAGCTGACTGAGAAGCACCCATATTTACTTCACCTTTATTTGGCCTCTTTCGCCTTATGAAAGGTGTTGTATACTCACTGGATAAACACAAGCTATTCTACTCACTTTAATGGAGACAGGAATGTGCAAAAATGAATCTGACAGAATCCTTCATGACACAAGACATCCTTTCCATGCATTTTATCTCCTCAACTGAACTGTCACTACCCCTCACATACAACCATTGTAGCTAAGATCCGTTATCCTTTCCGTCAAGGGCCTTTAAATTATATCAATAGATTTTTCCTGAAATTTTCCTATTGACATTTGTTCTTCAACAGCAACAACAACAATAATAATAGTAATAATAATAATATTTTATATAGCGCCTTTAAAAACGGCCTCTCAAGGCACTTTACATGGAAAACAGAACCAGAAGTACATAGCATAAAAGAAAGTATATAAGCATGTATCACAAACAGTTAATGTGACACGTTTATTTATTATTTAATTGAATATAGATTGCATTGTCTTGATTGATATTTATTTAAACAGATATTTATTAGACATTCTAGTTTTGGGGAGTGTCTTGAATGAATGTAAAAACATTTCAGTCAGTGATTTCTGAACCAAGGTTCCTGGCTCGATCCTGAGCTCAGGTACTTACTATCTGCGTGAAGTTTCACATGTTCTGCTTGGTTTCCACTCACCTCCAAAATATGCTGCTAGATGGATTAGCTATGATATATTGTCCCTAGATATGACTGAGTGTGTGAATGTGTGTGTGTGTGGTGCCCTGTGATGGAGTGTCATCCTATCCAAAGTGTATTCCAGCTCTATGCCCAGTATAGGCCCTGGATTCATTGCAACCCTGACCAGGATAAAGCAGTTACATAAGATGGATGGATGAATGAATGAATAGTTAAAACCTGTCAAAACTGGTCACTTGAATTGCATGGGTTTAATCCAAACATCAAAAAAAGTAGCCCTATAAGTAATATCAAAATTGTAATAAATAAATAAGCCAAATATTACTGTAAATAATGAATAATATTTGAATAGTTTATAGGATTATATTCATAGATGGAGGGATTTATTAGATTGCTCACAGAGGGCTCAACACAGAGGGATGTGTGTAACAGTTAAGAAGTCCCTGACTGTAACAGCTTGAGAACCACTGCATTAGTTTGATTAGTATAAACTCGAGGCAGAAGCTGAACAGTTTTAAAAGAATAGTTAGTGTTAAAATAATGCTAGAAGACATGTAGGAAGAATAAAACGCGCTGTCTCAGTGGACAGGAGGAAGGAGGAGGAGAAAAAGTTTTTCAAGAACAACAGGAGGTCCCGCTCCAGCTCTCCAGTCAGCGGAATGTAAGATGGAAGCTATGCTACCTAACTTTTCCTTTTCCTGCTCAGTTTTCAACACTGTTTCTTTGTCTGAGCCACGGCTTACACTGACACAAGGCTTACACATGTCATGGCAACAAAAGTGACGAGCAGAACTGTGTTTAGCATAGCATAAAAAGACTGAAGGCTTGTTCTGTAAATCATAAACAGTCCTACCGGTTCTCGGCATTCCGTGTTTCTCCTGGACCACCACCACCACCACAGCAGAAAGCTCGCCAAACAACTTCACAGAAATGCTGGACGTTTAGCAAGCTAGCTGTTTTCCTGCCCGCTTGAGCGCAGTATAATGTTTATAACATTAGCCCGGTATCAGCACATCTTCATCCACAGCTCCATTCTCAGCAGGACACAGTGAGATTAGTCACTAATCAGACATCTGAAGTGCGCCCTGTCTGTGCTGGGCTGTTTTACCCTCGCATTGCTGAAGTCATGCTACAACACTGCTGCCACGTACAACACTCTCGCGCTGGTACTCGTGTGCAGGATCCCGGAACAAGATCAAAAAGTAGCGCTACAGTCAATCTGCATGTAGCGCTCGTCTTAACTGACACTGTCGCACGCTAGCGCTGTGCCTTGGCCCTCAGGGTTGACACGCTGTGACGCGCTGCCACGGTCACGTGACCCGAGCCGTACGCTCGCAGTTTTGATTAGCATTCTGCACGGGTTCCTTTTCCTTTGGTCATAAAACAGAAAAGCACAAATGAGCCGGAGGAAAAAGAGATAAGGATAACTGTAATGATGATCTAGGGAAGAGGACTGCAATATGAACTGAATACCAAGCAAGTCAGTTACAGCGGCTGCATGAATAAGAAGTAATGAAGTAAAGATTTGCAACTATTCTGCGGTGCAGTGAAGGTCAGCCGCGTGAGCCTGCACGTGACAGCCAGAATAGAACAGCCTTACAAGCACATGTTTATAGACAGACAGACAGATAATTACATAGACAGACAGACAGACAGCTAATTACATAGACAGACAGACAGACATAATTACATAGACAGACAGACAGACATAATTACATAGACAGACAGACAATTACATAGACAGACTGACAGAGAGAGAGACAGACATATAATTACATAGACAGACAGACAGACATAATTACATAGACAGACTGACAGACATAATTACATGGACAGACTGACAGAGAGAGAGACAGACATAATTACATAGACAGACTGACAGACATAATTACATAGACAGACTGACAGAGAGAGAGACAGACATATAATTACATAGACAGACAGACAGACATAATTACATAGACAGACTGACAGACATAATTACATGGACAGACTGACAGAGAGAGAGACAGACATAATTACATAGACAGACAGACAGATAATTATATAGACAGACAGACAGATAATTACATAGACAGGCTGATAGACAGACAGAGAGGCAGACAGATAATTACATAGACAGACTGACAGAGAGAGAGACAGACAGATAATTACATAGACAGACAGACAGACAGATAATTACATAGACAGACAGGCTGACAGACAGACAGAGAGAGAGGAAGACAGATAATTACATAGACAGACTGACAGAGAGAGAGACAGACAGATAATTACATAAACAGACAGGCTGACAGCCAGAGAGACAGACAGACAGATAAACACATAGACAGACAGACAGACAGACAAACATAATTACATAGACAGACAGACAAATAATTACATAGACAGACAGACAAATAATCACATAGACAGACAGACAGATATAATTACATAGACAGACAGACAGACAGGTAATTACATAGACTGACAGACAGACATATAGATAGATAGAGAGATAGACAGACAGACAGACAGACAGATGGAGGGGTGGATAGATAGGCTGACAGACAGATGGATGGATAGATGGATGGATGACTGGATAGATAGATAGATAGATAGATAGATAGATAGATAGATAGCATTCCCATTGCCAAACCACACGTGAGGAACAAAAGTGCTCAGCTTGGATAATAATATGATTCATCTTCAGTAACCAATTTATTCTAGTCAGGGTGGCATTCTGGGAACACTGGGGCAGGGCAGGAATACACCCTGAATGAGACTCCAGTCCACCACTGGGTACCACATACACAAAGACACACCTAAAGACCATTTGGAGCACCCAGTCCATCTGCCAGCAAGTTCTAGGAGGTGGGAAGAACCTGCAGAAAACTCCAGGACTGAACAGCAATATTACACATCTTTGGTGTTATATTAATAGTCTTATTAATACAACATGTTATACTAACTAGTCTGCATTAAAATTAATAACTCTTCTACACTGAAAATGCACTGTGTTTTAAAACTAAATTTTAAATCCTAACTGGTTCACTCTACTGGAAGGCCTTGTGAAGCAATGGAATTTTAGGAATTCTTGACTATAACCAAGAAGCCATTAAGCCACGAAACACTTTGCTACGTGGCAGCATTTACAGTTGACAATAAATGCTGCCAAAACTGCTAATCATTCTTTGTTTCCTATTTGTTTGGTACAAGCTGGAATGACCTGTTTACAAGTCATCCTGTAGAGTTTTGCAATGTCACTCCTAAACAAACAAAAAAAAACCCTCATGTGCATATTCGACATATTTGATTCCAAGATAAATATATAATAAATTTATTTAAGTTAAGATGCATAGAAATTGTATAGTGTATTTTACATATACTCAGGAAGTGAGACATTTATGTTTTTGTATTCATGTATTAAAAGCAGTTGTATGAATTTTTTTTTGACTGAGAACAAGTAATCACTTTTTTATACTTATAATTAATTAATTACATATGAGCAGAGAAACTGACCATAAATCATATCAAATTTTATGGTTGATTCTCAGTCATCACGAGACCCACTGATATGAGTATTTCAGAAACTGCTGAATGGTGCAGAAAACAGAAGAATGGCCAGACAGGTTTGAGCTGACAGGGAGGCTATGGTAATTTAAATAATCGCTCTTTACAACCATGGTGAGCAGAAAAGCATCTCAGAGGCGGATGGGCTACAATAGCACAAGACTACATTAGGTTCCACTCCTGTCAGCCAAGAACAGGAATGTGAGTCTACAGTGGGACAGGCACACACACTTAAGGTGTTTTGCCACCATCAGCTGCCAGAACAGCTTCAATTCTCCTTTGCCTTTATTTGTCACATATACTTTACAGCACAGTGAAATATCCCTTCACATTGTGTCATGGCTTAAGGGCCTTGTTCAAGAGCCCAATGGTGGCAGCTTGGCGGTGCTAGGGCTTGAACCCCCGACCTTCTGATCAGTAACCCAGAGGTTTAACTGTTGAGACACCACTGCCCAAAGCCTCCACCGGCCACTGCCCTGGGGATGGGGGCGGAGTCATCCTGGAAAAGACCACTCCCATCAGGCTAGAAATGTTTCATCATACAATAAAAGTGATCAGTCAGAAGAATTTTGTATTGATTTGCAGTGATCATTCGCTCTAAGGGGACAAGGGGGAACAAACCAAACCAGCAAAAAACAGAGCATTCTTTTTTCCTTTAATTTGTCACTGGTCTGTGTATGGATGTTTTTATTTTAATGACATTCTAACTGAAAGCTTTGTTTGATAACAGTGTTTTTTATAAAGTGGATGAACAGCAATTTCATATTTACTTCACACCCTTTTGGAATATGCAAAGTATGGAACAAAGCCATTGTTCAAATAAGCTGACTTTTGACCTTTGTACATGGACTGACTGGTTTCCATGTTCTCCACCCATTTTGTTTACCATTGGTGGAACCAACCTTTCCCTACATGTCCTGCTAATGCCGGATACCGGCTGGTGTCTATGGAGCATGACAATATACAAACACAGAGTTTGCCAGACACCTGTGACACTTGGCATTTCCCCAACTTTGGTGATCTTTGCCTCTCTTTCTTCTCTTTGCTCAAGCCAACTGACGTCTCTTTTTCTCCTCCAGGATTCTTGTTGCAAGTGCTAGAGTTCTATTTCCCTGATAAGATCTCAAGCAACCTTTAAAAGGCAGGTGTTTATGTCCCATGTCTTACATTACTGCCTTTCTTCAGTGCACAAACCTAATCAGCCTCTGAAGCCTTTGTGTTTGTCCTTGTGTGTTCTCGAGTGGATTTTCTAGGAGTTCAAAAACAATTAGTTATAAATTACAGTCAATTATTAAGGAATGTATGTGTCTTTGCAGAGTAATGGATATATGTGGAACTGAATTTAAATTTTAAATTGATATAAATCATTCTAATCTGCTCTTCTTGAGAGGACCATCATCCATCATCATCATTATGTGCTATCAAAGGGCAATTTTCAGAGTTTTTTTTTTTTTTATGGGACTCAAAATAGAAATTTCTCTGCTTAAACTAAACTAACCTCACAGACCAGAACAGATTTAGTCGAATGATTAAGAGTTTGCTGTCACCTAGTGGTAATAATCCGCTAAACAGATTTAATTAAATGCTGCGTTAAATCATATTCACAGACATAGAATCACAATTAGCTTTTTCTTCTATGCATGAAACCATACACATGCGTTTTACTCATTGATTTATTCATTTAATTTATTCCATAAATCATCTGAATTCTCAGGAGGCCACCATTTTGCCTTAATTGAAATCGATCCTGCCCCACTACATGGAATAATATAAAGAGTGATGACCTTGCGAACACAACCATTTTTTTTTTAAGTTGCAGGCCAACCTCTTTACCCCATGTTACCCTCCTTTTTGGGAGTCGTCACACTTAAATTATTTAAAATTTTATTTTATAATGCATGTAAAACAAGTACTGAGTGCTGAGTTATGGGCGATATTGATTTTATGCAACCCCCACACCCTTTTCCCCCACCTGCCAGCCACTGATTAGGCTCATCCATTCATCCATATCTGCAGGTGCTGACAACCTTGATCATGATGACTATTTGTCTTTTTTTTCCAACTAAATTCAAACACAGGCTATCACAATATACACATTCTATCAATTTGATTAGCAGAATAAATTGAGAATCAATATTTGTGGTAAGGTTTAATTGGACATTTACACTCTTCTTATACCACACAGTTGTTCTCAAACGTGATTGGTCAGAAGGTGTTGATTAATGTTCTATAACAGCAGCTTGGACAATAGTTTCAGCTGCAAGTCAAATCACAGTTTTAGATTCATGCGCTGATTCTATATGTTATCATTTGTATAGTAGTGGTTCATTCATATAATCTAACACTAATAATAAACAGATTGTTGTTATTTAGCAAAGAAAAACATATAATCATTGATATGGTGAAACTTTCTGTTAAGGAGACGTTTATTGAACATTTATGGAAGTAGTGTACAGTGTCAGCACTTTGTAACAATAAGTAGGTTTTGCGCCACTGGAAAGTCTTCCAGACAGGCTTCTTGGTAACATGACAAGCTGTGGAGTTTTTGTCTTACTATGTTTAAGAGAGAGAAAACTAGAGGCTGGTGAGGGAACGACAGTTTATAGCTGCTGTAACGTAAGTGAACGCAGGAACTAAGTTTCCTCATGGAGGTTCCACAACATTAAAAAGGTGTGGGTGGGTGCATTTTGTGTATTCTGTGCCTTATGTTATGTGTAAGCAATTTTCCTGCATTTTAATTTTTAATTAGCATTTTAATGCACATGTCTTGAAATAGTGAAAACGATAAATAAACTTGACATGATTTGACAGTGGGAAGGACAAAATCCCTGAGACGACACGACAAAGAAATCTTGAGAAGAACCAGAACCAAAAGAGAACCCATACTCTTCTGAATGACACTGGATAGTGGGATTATAAATCACTAAATCACAGGTATAGACGAGTGAAATCAAACCATACTAAGTGTGAAGTGTGGATTATATCTGCACTGCTGTATATAATCATCTAATTGTCAGGAAGAGGTTTTGGATAGGTGAAATTTTTGTAGGCAATATTCACAATCAATGAGCCTTTTATTCTTCCTTGGCTTTTCCCCACCACTTCCCCACATGACACTAACATAGCATCCCACGCATCTGTGCGTGATGCCCAAGCAACACTCTGAGCCATTTGTTTGTGCCTTAAAGTAAGATAAAGAAAGGAATGGAAAAAAAGAGGTAGCATGAAGGACACTGTTGGTTAATATGACCGATAGGCGTGAGGAAAAAGTGCATTTGCAATTGTAGCTTTCTGACACGTTGCCCTTGTGAAATTTGTGAAAGCAAAAGCAAAAAAAAAAAAAAAAATTGCATTACCTGGTGACTTTTGTGACCTAGATTTTGTACTGTAATATTTATTTGTACTGTAATATTTATTTCTATAGTGTGCAATGTCCAATTCCCTGTGCAATTTAGTTTTGATTAATTAAAACTGAAAAAAAATATTATATGGTACCTATATTTTATATGACACTTTATATGTCTTAATTGATGTTTTAAATTTCCACTTATATTTGAGATGAATAAAGAGTTCTTCATGTTAAGATAAGCTAAATTACTAGTCTGGCTAGCTAGCTATCTAACTGGTATATAAAGCTTTTTTCCTTCTTAGGCACATTTACACCACCAGAGTAAAATTAGGTTTTGTCCCCTTGTTAAATTGCTTTTCACTTTCAAGCATAATTTAATGATATAACTGTATGTTTAATTACAGACAAAATAATATACAAATGTCTCCAGTCGCATTTCATAGTGTACAGTAATGTTTTGTTGTGATATAAAACTATTGAAGTCCTGATAAAGTCTAATGATGGTATAATAATCATGGTAAAAGGCAAGCAATGAAACTTACCATTACATGGAAGGACCTTTGTGGCAGAAAATGATTGCTCCATTTATTACGGCAAAACAAAATATGGCTAAAGAATGATAGACCAAAAAGTTCTTTAGGTTGCCAAAAATTGTTCTCCTATGGTATTGTTCTAAAGAAACTTTTTATGGCACTATTATATATAAGTGTATATGATTTGGTTAATCATAACCTGCAAGTCATCATCCATTTTAATACTAACCAATATTTTTTTTTGTCTTTTGTATATCTCTTAGTCTTGCCCTTAATAACCAGACATAAAGCAAGTGATATGTGGAATTCACCTTTTCTATGGTCCTTATAATGCTTTTCTGAGCACAGCTGGAAAACTGTGAATCACTTACAAATTAACAGCAGGCCTAAAATGGATTCACTGTGAAAAATAAAGCAATCCTCACAGTTTTAGACTCTTTCAGTTATAAAAGCAGTCATTATCTGCACTTCCTTTCAGTTTAGTATAATAACTCTGTGTGGTGGTGCGCAACAGTAAGGATGTGAATTATGCAGTATCAAACTTGCAACCCAGCAAATGTCACCTACAAAAAATGGTTTAACTTCTACTGAATCATTTAAAATAGTCATAGGTCTTTGTAGATTGTGATGCAGCATTTTGTTTGGCTTAAAAAACCTTGAATTTCTCATGTATGTAATGTGGCAGTAGTGCTTACTATAACTAGTGATATATTAACTGAAATATTGTACTGTATTCAAAGAAAATGTGCATTTAAGCACTAGAGAAACATTCAAACATCCCAACACTCCTGCAGTACTCTGTGATTGTGCTGATGTGTTTGTATTTATGTGTGTGACAGGAAGTAAGAAAGAGAGAGATCACTCCTTTGCAGTCGAGCCTCCTGAGTCTCTGGCTGTTTGCTCCTGATAACACTGGAGGAATTGTTCTTCGTCTCCTCGGCACTTTTATAAATAGTTGCCACAACCATATCCTTCAGTGTGGGTGCTTACTGAGGTGTTTGCCTGCTGGCCATAAAAGCACATCTTCATGGATCTCGCACATCAATCGTGAGTGCATGGGCTAAGAATTTTTCCGTATTATTTCTGTTCTATCTCTGTAACATCTTTGGATTAAGCAAAAAAAAACACCCACCCAGTTAATCAGTGTGATGTACATGAATTGTTAATGGATTCCCATTAAATAATGGCAGTACAATTACTTATTGTGCTAGCAAATATTACTCATCATTTACAATAAGTAAGACTTCCTCAGCAAATATACTGTTTTACAAAAAAAATATCTTGGAAACAGAGAATAATGAGCTTTTTGTACCCCGTAAGGCAAAATCGTGACGACAGTGAAAGACATTCTTGCTTTTTGTCAGATGACAAGTAAAAGAAAAGGCCATTAATAAACAAGAATAAGGTAAAAAAAAAAAAGTTTTAAACAGATACAAATACAGATACGAGTAGGAGGTGCACTATTGTTATGGGTTTTTTTTTTAATTTATTTATTTTTCTTTTTTCTTTTTTTTTTTTTTAAGAAAGCTTGCCAGAAAAGTTCACATGGGCCTGGGATTCTGTTGTATGCAGATAAGAAATCTTTGAAGAGCCAGATTTTTTTTTTTTTTTCATGCAGGGAGCAGTCAGATATGAAGCTTGTGGTTGTGAAAGCTAGCAGGACAAAGAAAGGCCACATATATTCATTAATAATTCATTAATTAATAATTCATTAATAACTCTGCTTGGTCCGAGTCATTTAAATTGGGCAACTAGTTTGTTTATATTTTGGGAAACAGAACCAGCTAAATTTGTTGGAATATGTTGAGGGCAGGTATGAACAAAAATAATAACTATAATGACTAACAAATAAAAAACGCTTCAGGATTAGGCCACGCCCACTTTAGGTTTAAATCCGAATGCAGATTCGGATACAAAAGTTTGGGGCACTAAACAGATACAGATACAGATTGCGGCATTGTGTTACACCCCTAGTCTGCACAGGTCCTCCTGTTCTCACTTGCATTTCACACTATATGTTCACACAAAGTGAGCTTTGACTTTTTTGTCTAAGGAAAATATCAATTTCCAGGATAGCAGATACTGCAGCTACACTGGTGAGTCAAAATAGTACAATAGAGTAGTTATCCCATGCAGCCCTACACACTGAGCAGTGTGGTGTCACGTCTCTGGATTTCAATTTCCAGATGTTGTAGATTGCTTTTCTGTGGTCTCTTTATTGCATTTTACACCCTGTCTAGTTAGCAGTCAGTGAGCAAAAAGTGTAATATCCATTGAAGGGGAATTGCACACGGTCTCCTTCAATCATTTTGCATTTCTCGTAGCCCACAGAGAAGAGCAGATGGTGATGCGCACCTTATCAAACTCTGGCTGCCACTCCAGCTTGGCCTGCAGGGGAACGGATGAAACTACATCTGTCTGTGTCCTTCCCTGCTATGCCTCGGCGCCTTTACTGGACCTCAGCCACAATGTCGTCAAACCATCCTCAAAGTCATTCTGACCCCCAAATCTCTCTCCCTCACAGTTACGTGACTTTATTTAATTACTGCACCAGATAGGTAGAAGTGCAGCTTCTGGATTGCCTTAACACCATGGATCATTTACATTTGCTCATTTGGCAGGTTCTTTTTTATCCAAAGCTACTTATAGGGTACAACTGAGCAGATGAAGGTTAATGGTCTTGCTTAAAGACCCAAATATGGTGCTGGGATTTGAACTAACAACCTTCCAGTCTTCCCATTTTAATGAATCTCTCAGGGGAGGAATGTTGAATGAGCACGCTTTTGAGTCCTTGAATGACCTTGTCAGGTGTGGAGAGGTCTTTTCACTATAAAAGATCATTTAAAAAAAACTTTTAGTAAAGCATGTTGACATTGAGTGTAAAAGAATGCAAAGAAATATGGCTGATAAAGAACTTGATGAAAGGATGTGTTAAGTGGAAACTCCCTCTCCATATTTAGCCCATAAATCTCAGTCTTGGGGTGAGCATTTGATGCATTGATGGACCCTGGATATATTTCTTTCTACAGGACAAAGGATGACAAGACCAACCATTGGACTTATTACTTGTGCAGACCTAAAGTGTACCGACGAATGCCTGGTGCAGTGACGATCCAAAGTAAATCCCTGCATTTCATGTGATGTCACACTGTATAACTGCTACGATTTTCAGGACAGAACAGGGGACTGACTGAATGAATAAATGAATCTGTGCTTCATTAGGAAGTTTTTTTTCATTTATACTGATAAATGACTGCCCTAATACACTTGACTACCTACAGTAGCTATGCACTATAACAAGCATCAGTGCTTGTTATAGTGTATAGTTGTGTTAGCTAGCTTGCTACGTATGTTATGGGACAACTGTGCAGTTTATCTTGGCAGCAAGTATAGCTAACATTAGCACATGTTAGTTAGCTGATTTTCATTTATTCCCTTCTGAAGTAAAGTGAATAATTTTATCTTTTACATCCGGTTGACTGAAACTCTAGTTTTAGTCTAGACAGAAATGACTTTGACTGAAATGTTAGGATAGAGAAATCTTCAGTGGAGCAGGAAGACGTAGGGGTAAGAAGTCTGTCAAGGAATAAAAAAAATTCAGCAGCGCCGAGGAGCTTGATTGGTGCTGAGCCTATTACACATGTCGTAAATTTAATCAGGTGTGCTTGATGTGCTTGCAAAATTGTTTATCCTTTGTGTCTAAAATTGATGGCACTTTACCCACTAAAATAAAAGAAATGGATGGCAACTCATTCATTCTGACACAGGAAAACAACATGTTGTCATCATCATGCTACTATGTTTGGATGTCATTATGTCATCAGCCTCTGTGTTGCTACGCCTGTTCAAAAAATATCAGTTTTTAACTGCCATTAGTCTAAACATTGCAGTCATTCCTGTTGTGCTGTATTCAGAACCCTAGCGAGAGAGCTTAGACATGACTGAAATACCCTTTGGGTGTACTCTTGGGTCTAAATTCCAATCAAGTGAAACTCTGACAGAAAATAACTTTGTTTTGCGAGTTTAAATTATGACTTTGGCCATGAATCCACTTCCTCAGCCTGGCAACTATGAATAGGAAGAGCAGCAACATGCAGAAAATGCAGTCTTGTGTTTCTCCATCTGTGTTATTCAACCCTAACCTTGAAGAAGATTATGCACCATTAATACAGGAGCAGACAAGCAGTGTGTGCACGCTCGCGCACACACACACACAGACAAATACAGGTGCAATATTGTTGACCTTGTCTATTGCTCTGCTGTAATATTTGCCGTTGCTTATACGAGCAAAAAGTCCCATTTCAACTAGAATGGATTTACTGTCACCTGGCAAAATGTTTATGAATTTTTATTTAGGAATGCACACATTTCTGTACACACTACACAAAAAAAAGAGCACTGGAGCTTGGCTCTGAGGAGGACGTCCTTCTGATGTGCACAGCGCAGCAGTTCCACTGGCTGCAACACAAGACACGAGCGGGAGTGAGAGGCAGCTCCCATGTCCTGTGTTGCAGCCCCTGGCCCAGCCACAGGTCACCTTCAGCTTCCACGCTCCCTGAGAGACAGACAGAGAGAGCGAGAAAGAAAAACAGAGATGCTATGGACTCCATATTCATCACACACACACTCAAAATAGCCCTCATGTTTCACTTTACATCTGAGACAGGCAGCCCCTCTCCCACAGCCACTCCAGAAGAGAAAAAAAAAAACACCACCATGGCCCAAATTGCCTGAAAGTGAGGTTAATGACATTTTAAGTCACCTTCTATCAAAAAGACAAAAAAATCTCTTGAGAGCTTTATGCCTGAGAAATCGGTCACTGTTGGTGCAGAATATTTTCCATTTTTATCTCAGGTATTTAAATCCCAAAAGACTGTGGCAGATGAATGGCTATCTCTCAGAAAATTCTAATGTCTTCAGAAATGTCCTTGTTTAATGTGTTTTCATGATACTCTACATCTGAGCACTTTATCTCTCTTTGCAACAGTGTGAAGTCTTCCCTACTGTATAATGCATAATCTGCCTCGCTCACATTCATTTGAAAGACATAATCAGTGATACCTCATAGCTCCTTGAGTGTTAATGGGTTCAGGCTACTTCCGAGGCTGCAGGACCAAGTACCGCGCGACACCAGGCAGCCCAAGGACATCGAGGTGAAAGAGGAGTCGATGGGGAAAACTTGCACGCTGACAAAATGGCGAAATCCGGCCTGGGCTCAATCAGATAGCAGGGAAATTAGAGAGCATGGATATGGATGTGCTGTTCTGTACAGCTTTGACATTGTCGGCCAGAAAGGACGGGTGATGTGATTTTGTATTTTGTAAGTGACAATAAATTGCAAAAGTGAACAACACTATCCGCAATTGGACAATCTAATCTGTTTTGGTTTCAACCAATATGAGATCTAGGAGAAAGTATTAAAATGCAGAGAAAGAGGAAACCATATAATGGAAGCTGTATTTCAGCTCACCTTAGTTTGGTTTAAAAGAAAATTACGCCACACATTAATGCATTTATCCTATTCCTTATCTGAAAAGCCTTTTATTATCAGTTTGACAGCAAAATAGATAAATGAGCTTGCATGGTGCCTTGCTGCAGTGGCTGCAGGGTATTAATGAGACTTGTAATTACAGTATCGATGCAAGGTAATAAGTAGCTGTTAGACAATCAGGACAACGGCACATACGTGACTGGGACTCTGCTTTCAGTAAAACCTCTCTCCTTGGCTGTCTTATTGTAACAATGGGCTACTGTACACACTGCAAAGACACAAGAGGCACCAAGGCCAACGGGAGTAGCCACAATGAACACTTCCGAAAGCATTTCCCACCTTAAAGCTGAGGAATAACGCGTGGGCTGTGATGTCAAGGTCGGTATGAGGCTGCTTTGTACTGTGTCCTCTTTGTACACCAGACCCACCACAAATAGAGCCATAGCTGTGCCTGCCACCAGAACAATGCTGCACACTGTTCCATTAGCCTACTGGTACCCCACTATCCACAATCCTCAGCCCAGACAACATCCTTCCTCTGTACCAGCAGCAGCCAATCCGCATATTTAGTGCCAGGAGTGGAATCATACAGTAAGCGTAGGAGTCCTGCGCACTTTATGTGCTTTATTCAAAAGGAAAATCTGAGTGCTCAGCATCTGCCATATTTGAGTAACTTTCCTGATTTCTGTTTGATCAACACTAATCGCATGTAATTTCATAAGAGAAGCTCACTAAGCTGACATGAGCTGATGCACTGTAAAATGGAATACGTCAAGATTGTTAAAAAAAAAAAAAAAATGCTGCTAGCTAGCTGGTGAGCTCAGTGGAACTTAAATAAATGATCGTTTCTTTTTTATCAAAACTCTTTCTGACTTCCAATCCACATGAAACACATAGCTTTGGTTGGGCCAGAGCCATGTTGGGGAATTTATCAGCACTGTTTTCCAAAAGCTAACATCAACAGCCTATTTACCTCATGATGTATTTACTGAGTTCAGCTACATTTCAAGAAATGGCATGAACTAATTTGCTCTTTAGAAATACTTGAAAGCGTACGTTTATTTTAGCCCAAATGCTCTATGCCCTGCTCTGAGCAAAATTTGACAAGATTACACGCACCTAAAATATGCTCTGTTAACTCAGGCTATTTAGGTTTATTCAAAAGTGTCCCTCCAGTTCACAATCTCTCTTATTATCATCAAAATAATTTCTAAGAAGCCTTGCCTATGCCAAATTACCAAAGACACTTAAATGTCATTGCGTGTCTCTGATAGGCAAGGATACGAGTTTGAGAACATTATTTGCACTGAATAAAAAGGAAATGGCTTTTGAATGAGGTATTTAAGTTTCTCTCATCAGTTCTCTTGATCAAGAATGTGTTCTAATATTAGCTATTTATACACTTCAAGGATTTTTCAAGGGTTCTTTCATAGTTTTTTTAGCTTCAGAAAGGATTCTACTCAAGCTTTCTACATTGAAAAGGAAAGGGTTCTACTCATCACAGCGGTTCTCAGATCTATTCCTGGGGACCCCTATATTGTACAGTTTAAAGTTTTCCGTATTGCCAACTGATCAGCTAATTATTAGGTACTTAAAGTGGGTTAGGTGTGTTGCGGACAGGGAACAGAGCCGCAGTATTGCAGCTAAGAACCTCTGACCTATTTCGTCATACACTGAGGAAAAACAAGTGGACTAGTTAAAATCTCCACTTTCCACATTCTTCCTCATGAACTGGCACACTCCTTGACTGCTTGACTTGTACATCAATCACTGTAACACATCAGGAGTGAGTGGCACATTTTTCACAGATTGGTTTAGAATGGTTGCTTATCAAGTCGTGAATGAGAAATACTGTTTTCGCAAGGTATAGACTCTAAAGGACTGCCAACACTCTGACACTTAAAAACGAACGGAACTGTGCAGAAAGCATTTTGAGCTGCAACCCTGTGGGGGAAAGGTATTACAGGAAATTAAAATGTCAATGTGCAAACCATTAGATAGCAAAGGTCTACTTCACAGCATGCCATTAGGAAAAAATAGGGTTCTTTGGATTGTTAATGGTTCTAGCTGTCTAGAGAGGTTCTACCTGGAAAACCTACTTCTTCAGTTCTACATAGAACCTTTAAGCGTTCTTTAGAGTTTAAGGGTGTTAGCTTTATCCTTATTAATATAAGACTTTAGGTAGCTAAATAAAGGAGGAGACTATGGGAAAGGCTAAGATATGTGGTTTAATTTTTATAGAAATAAAGGCTTAGAAATAGCCTAGAAAATATTACTTTAACTTGCAACAAGCTTCTATTCACACCAGGTCACATCAAGGTGAAGAATGAAGACTAACAGTAGGTAGTGAAAATCTGCTAATTAAACTGTATATACACTCTCAAAACAAGGTAATAAACCATACTTTCCCTTGTAGCTGAGGTGAGGTACCTTCAAGGGTATACCTTTCTTTTTTAGGGTTTAGTATGTATCTTTTACCTAGAAATAGACATGCAGTGTGTTACTCTAGTAAAGTACTACTCACAAAGCTAATTAAATTAAATCACTGGGTCTCAAAGTGGAGTCGAGGAACCCTAGGGGACTGTGATTTTTTTTTTATTATAATTTTGATGATGAAAATCACAACCTACTATGATCAAAGGTATTATAGTACTGAGTTATTATAGTTAACCTGTTTAACTGGCCTCTTATACTGAATGGGTTTAATCCAAACCTCAGTAACTCGAAAACAACAAATTTATAAACAGTGTTAACATGGACCTAATGTGTTCTGTGGGTGGAAAGTTTCGGGAATAGAAAGCTCTAGAACTCCAATGAATAGTCAAAATATTATTGTACACATATAAATAATATTAATGAAATAAATCTGCACTGAGGTCAGTGGAATTTATTTTACAGTTAAAGGGCTGCAAAAAGTTTGAGAGCCACTGTCTTAAATCATTTTTTACATACAGAAAGATACATACAGAAGCAACAAAAGATGTACCCTTGAAAGTGTCATCACAGCAGCGAGTAAAGATAGAGTTTAGTACTATTTCTGATAATAATAATAATCATCATCATCACCATCATCATCATTATCATCATCACATTATTACTATAAGAATTAGAGAACGGGTCTAGGAATCAGAATTATAAGGTGTAATCCAGATGTTGGCTTTAGTGCTCTGCATTTACCTGACCTGAAGTTGGAGTTGCTCCTCTTGAAGCGCGCGCTGTGTTTTCATGTCTGTGTAAACCGCTGGATGGTTTAGAGCTGAGATGCTCTTTCAGCTTCATCTCTGTCGTAAACAGCTCTGATGCTTACCACATACCGTCTCTGCCTCATGATCTGCTCAGTCACGTTTACAGACGCGCAGTGCTGCACGAGCGTCCTCTTCCTCCGCCTGCTCCATACCGCGTTCAGTCCTTACTGTCCCTCTCAGTGTGTGTGTGCGTGTGTCCGCTGGCACCGCCGATCTGAGCCTTTAAATATCCAGTTTCACACACACACACACACACAGACACAAACACACGCACACACACACACACACTGCGCCACCTCGGCGCGCTGGAGAAGTCCGTGCGCTCAGTCTTGCGCGCATGTGAGAGATGACACAGCGCGGTGCGCAGACAGAGATATAGGCTGTGTTCTCTGACGATGTTAACCGAAAAGGAAGTTATTTTCAGCCTCACAACCCCTGTAATTGCGGACAAAACACAATTCTCCAAGCAATCAATCTTCATTGTCCCTGGGCGCTTAAAACTTTAACCTTCACTCCACTTTCCTGCGCGGATTGAAATTCCCGGCTCACCTCTCCAGTCCTCATGCTGCGTCTACTACCTGCAATTTCTCATCCAGAAAATAGAGCTCTGGTCCTCTTGACCTTGGCATGCCCTGAAATCACCAGTCCAGTGGGATACAGCCTACTGCAGCATTGTATCACAAGGTCCAACTAGTAACTAGGTCTAAGAGGTACTCATGCACGTCTAGGTTTGATCAAATGGATGGATAATGTAGCCGTTTATCTCTGTAGCTACACGGCATCTTTAAGAAGAAGCCTGTTCATTACTTATTAAGAGCATGGAGCTTTGAGCATGGAACACGGAGGCAGCAGTACACCCTAGATGGGATGCGAATCCATCGCTTGGGCATCATGGATACACAGATTCACACACTTATTCACATCCAAGGGCAATTGATCATAGCCAATCCACCTACAGGTGTGTTTTTGGGAGGTGGGAGGAAACCAGAGAACCCAGAGGAAACCCAGGCAGACATGGGGAGAACATGCAGAATTAACCCGAGCTCAGAATTGAACCAGGGAACCGTGGAGGTGTAATAATAATAATAAGAAGAAGAAGAAGAGGATGAAGAAGAAGAAGAAGAAGAAGAAGAAGCAACATTAACATTCTATTTAAAATTACAATTACAGATATATATATATATATATATATACACTGCCCTCCAAAAGTTTGGAAACGCCTGAACAAAATAGGGTTTTTGGGCAAT
>CM075025.1:8878656-8895968 GCA_037576675.1 Pangasius sanitwongsei | reverse complement strand
TTAATTGTTTATAGACCAAAAAACCCATATTGTTTTCCTGCTTCTCAATATTTTTTTCGGTGTGTATATATATATATATATATATATATATATATATATATATATATATATATATATATATATATATTAGGAATATGGGGAAATTAACACAACACATTTTCCATAGGAGAAATTAACACAATTAACACAAGAGGACCAACCGTGAAGCAGACATCCACGAACATCCACTGACGAAGGCACAACCGATGTGCTGGCATCCGTAGTCCCCTATGTATGGAGACTTTTGGGACACCCTGTAAATGCAATACCACTATTTGTATCTGTTTAGCGCTCAAATTAATCGTACCTGTATCTGTATGGGAATTTAAACCTGAAGTGAACATGTTTGAAACGGGAAGGTTTTTTTAAATATGAAATCTACCACTATGCCCCAAGAAACACTGAATAAAAGAACAAACAAACAAACAAACCCAAGGCAGAAACGGCAGCAGTGTCAGTATGGTCAGTGAATTCTGGCTCTGACAATTCCTCAACCTCTGCTGCATCACTCGAGTTCATTATTGGTCTCAACCTCAGATATGTGCAAGACTGTTTTTTTTTTTAAATTTATTATTATTAACATTTATGCACTTATTGTTTTTGTTTGTACCTGATCACAATATTTTCTAACTAGCTTAGCTGGTTTATTTCCCAAAATGTAAACAAACTAGTAGCATGGTCCCAACCTCTCTCTGCTGTGGCCCAGGATCCCGGAACCCAGTACACAGCCACTGGGAGTGTACACTCAGTGCCGGTCCCAAGCCTGGATAAAACTGTGAGGGTTGTGTCAGGAAGGGCATCCGGCATGTAACCTGTGCCAAATCAAACATGTGGGCCAGTGATCCGTTGTGGCGACCCCTAACGGGAGCAGCAGAAAGAACAACAACAAACAAACTAGTAGCCTAAATTAAAACACAGCAATCCTGACCAGTCAGTTACTAAGGATGAGTGACAGAACACTCTATGTTCATGTTAATGGACATCCCCTGTGAGCTTCATATATTCATATATGCTCATTCACACCTACAGGAATGTAAAAACCTCAACCTTGTGCAACTTTTTGTTGTGTCCCAATGTACATCTCAGCCAAGCTTTCTAAAAAAAAAAAAAAAAAAAAAAAATTATAATGTGCTTCAAATTCATATGTGTATTTGTATTTATTTAGAGCTCATTCAATCCAAATAATGTATTTATGTACATTATGTTCTGTATCCCTTAAACCTGCATTTTGTATAGTGTCATATATAATAAAGTTGTGTTTAATACACAGCTACAGGAGTTGTGACCCCTTTTATATAATAGGCTAGACACATAACAATCTGTCATGTTTATGTGTCGTATATTATAACTTAGAAAGTGTATATAACCTTTTCTACAAAATATTTTTAATATTACAGCTATGACTGACCCTGTAGTAACCTTTTTATTGGCAGCAAAATGGTAACATTTATGCGCATTGCTTTTATTTTCGGATATATAACTTTTATTTTGACAAAATCGTTGACCCGGAAGTAAAGATTTGTCGTCCTTCTCTCTTGTAGCTGATGTTGGAAAGTAACGATAAAAGATCCCAGTTTCAGAGTTGTGTTTTTGTAAATCTTTATTTATTGTTTAGTGCTAAACCCCCACACTGGAGCTGGTTGTATTTTTTTCCCCGTTCTTGCACGATGGAAAAAGTGGTCCTGAGTAAAACCCAAGTGTTTTTAACCAACGCCTCGCTGCTTTATAAGGACATGTGTCCAGAGCAGGCACGTTTCCTCATGTGAGTAACTGCTTTATTTTATGTGTGTCGAGATTCTGAAGTGTTTAATGTCTGTAACTGGTGTAATAAGATTAGATTGGCGTTAGATGGCAGAGCCAGCCTTCAGTCGTGTCCACGTGTTTATACACTGAGCGTCATTAGGTGCATCTACCATCAGGGGCGGACTGGCAACAAACATCAGCTTTAAAGTTCCCACCAAATATTTCCTAAATAACATAATTGAAAGCGCATCAACTGGTATGACGACGACGGGATACATCAGGTCCAACACATAACGCCACAACGTCATAAATTTAAAAAAAAAAAATGTAGCCATAAACATCCATCCATTTTCTGTACCGCTTACCTACACTGGGTTGCGGGGAGCCTGGAGCCTAGCCCAGGGGACTCGGGGTATAAGGCAGGGGGACATCCTGGACGGGGTGCCAACCCATCGCAGGGCACAATCCCACACACATTCACACACTACGGGCAATTTGGAAATGCCAGTCAGCCTACAACGCACGTCTTTAGGCTGGGGGAGGAAACCGACTTGATTTTGTTTAGCGTTGTTCATGCGCTTCTTGTCTCATGTGAAATGCCACTGTGTGTCCTGTGACAATGCCACGCATGCTTCGAGTGTCTGCCTTGCTGCGCATATTACACGCGCTATGCGTTTATTTATGTTCCTGCACATGAGCCGAGCGGCATTGGCTTGACTCACACCAGGCCGTACGTGTCTCACTGGAAGCACCATTTCAGAGGCATGTGAGATGACAGCTTTGATGAAGGGCTTTACTGGGGACATTTAAGATCGTTCCTTTCTAATTTTAAACTTTTTAACTGTTTGTCCAAGATGAGGCAGCAGCGTTGTCCCTAGGACGTGTGCAGGAGACTGTTTTTGTTCCTTTCTTCGGATCATGTTTCCTTCCTTTATTGTACAAGAAAGTTATTAGGCATTTGACAGTTATCTGTGAAGCCTGAGTGATCAGGATATACTTTCTCCTCCCTAGATTTTATCAGGTGTCTGTTGAGAGATCCATCCCAAGTGCTTTGCTGATAGCATCTTGTACAGGCTTGAGTATGCGCTTATAAGGAGATGTAGAAGAGGAATTTTAATTAGGCGAGGCTTTTATGATGGTGTCCTGTGCCTAAAATACTTGTTCAAATAGAGAAGTAGTAAACAGCTATGGCAGGAGTAGATGGAACCAGCTTGACAAAGTTTTAAAACACCTGCTTTTAAAAGACACAGCTGTGGTGCCTTGTAGCCAACAACATTAAATAAAACAGTTAGAGATATGTGTGTGTGTGTGTGTGTGTGTGTATGTATATATATATATAAAATTTTTCAATGTTGAATTTAAAAAAAACATGTATTTGACCACTGAGTAAATGTGCTAACCCCTTTCAGGCAATAATCTCATTTTTACAAGGTTTTTTTTTTGCTGACAATGGCTGCATTTTGCCCTTAAATGATTAACAGCGTTGGGTTTTTAGCATAGAATTAGCAAATGCACAAAATGTGGTTAACTAGCATGCATGTTAGTGGCGTGGCAAGTCAAGTGGAGTTTATTGTCATTTCAACCATATACAGCCAGTTAGTACATAGTGAAACGAAACAACGTTTCTCCAGGACCACGGTGCTACATAAGACAAACACAGAACTACAAGGGACTACATAAATGACTGCATAAACAAAAAAGGGTATACGGACATTCTAATGATTTACTTAATTTAAAAATAATAATACTTTACTTTAAATCTATCATTTGGGTAACAGAATTGTACTTTCAAAGCAACCTCATCAGTCATTGTCACAATATCACTGAAAATAAAGAAAAAAGAATGAGTAAAGTTACTTTTCTTCTTCTCGTGATCTTCAGGAAATTTGATGGCGCCTTCCTGTTGGACATGTGGCTTCATAACCTATAAAGGATGACTCATGGAAAAGGATGTTTTAGGCATGGGATATTAAATGGATTTGCACATTAATGCAAAAAAAAATCTGATTATTTTTTAAGTATTTTAATGATTATATTTCAAGGTAAAGCATAGTTATAGTGGGCTGTAGATAAGTGTTGGCACACCGGTCGTGGAATTACCCATAAATCCTGCAACCTGACATTCTCTCATATTGATTGATGAACATTTTAACTGTCCAGTAGATTCGACGTCTTTGAAAACAACTGATAAAAGTTGTATTATTTGGCCATCACTGGTGTGGATGTTGGACTGGTGTGTATAGTAAACATTTTGAGGCCTTGGATGTGTCTTCTGCCTAAAAGTTTAGTATTTTGTAGACATTGTACAGAGAACTAACGATATGTAAACACACAGGAAAAGCTTTACTGAATTCGAACTTCAAAATTTGATCTGCCACCTAGATCAGGAGTGAAAATCTCACTGGATTAACGAACATACTGTGATCACAGTGGCACTGCATGTTTATAACAGTCTTAGAGTCAGTACAGATATTTGCACTTTATATTTACTAGACCAGTAAAGGAAATTCCAACATGAGTTAATATTAATGAGTTATTAGGGTTTTTGCATGCCATTGAATATAGGAGAAGTTTTACACTAAACTAATGCTTAAAAGTATAAAAAGTTAAAATGTGGTATCTGCGCACATTACTGACATTCCCTTTATGGTTCAATATCTTAAAATCACACGTCAGATAGAACCTTATAATTCTTGATTTTCTTGAAGTTCTTGATTTATATAGATTATATTTGTCTCTTTATATGTAGATTATATAATCTATAAATTTCATAGATTGTATTTATATTCCGTTTGTCCAGAAGCAATGCAAAATGAAAACTTACAGCTAAGAAAATATCACACTGCTGATCTGGACATGTGAATTTGAATTTAAACAAACATTTCTGAATTAATTAATAAAAGAACATAAAACTTTTTTTGCTTTCATGTATATTGTGCATGTGTCAGTTCCAGTATTCACATTTAGCACTTTGGTGATTAATTATAAGAGGGGTTTGTAAGCTTAGTTGAATTGTGTGGTTCCTGTATGTACCACATTGCAAAAATACACACACACAAATGAACCAGCTGCTTATTATTTTGGGAAGGTCATCTATGAAAAGAAGATACTTATTTTGTGCCTGTTGCTAGTTAAAATGTTATCTTATATTCACCTAAATAAAACGCGCAGCAGCTGGAGTGCCTTGAACTAACCGCACTGTTTCCTGTCTTTTCTCTATTTCAGGCAGAAGCAGCAGATGAATGGTAAGTTCTGCAAGCAGTTCCGGTGTACTGCTTGATTTAGAGGCTGGATTTTCATACACGGCTGATTTGATGTATTTCAGTAGTGGCCTTACAGCGTCTAGAAAAGATTTTAAGGGCATGACGGGTCAACAAAAATAGCAACCCTGGCTAAAATGAAATCTGATGGCACACCATACAGTCAAACCAGGCTCCATACACACTAGGACAAATGTTCATCATCTTTACAGTATGTATTCAAATAAAAAATTTAAAAAAACATTTTTTTTTTTGTTTATAGTTCCCTGACATAAGTCATTAAAAACAATGGCAAAATTAGGGTAAAAAAAATTTACTGTCTTTTTTATTGTTAATTACAGAACATTTTTATGTCCTAATTAAAATTGCAAGTAAAGTCCTAAAAGTGATGTTAGATTTGATTTTCATGGTATTTTTGATGCGTTCGCATTGTGTAGCACTACTGCAGTTTAAGTGCCCTTCTGTCTGTGGAAGTATAAAACTATCGGCTAGTTACAGGGTAATATATTCAAATGCATTTTAAGTAATTACAATTTGAATGCAGTTTTTTTTAAGGACTTGACAGATTTAACAATTCAAATGTGAACGTCTGCTGTTCAGAGGAGTAACATGAACAACACACATGGGGGGGAAAAAAAAAAAAAAAAACATCCAAACCTTAATCCTGTATGTGAAAGAAATACAGTACAGCAGTGCATGCTGTCATCCGCTTACTTCAGTCTTGGGAGACATTTTGTAAACAAGCTCTCAGGAGTGAAAGCAGCAGAGAGAGAAGAAAAGCAAAATAAGCATTAGAAAGTTATTAAATTGATTATGAGCATAGTTGTGCGTAACGGTATTACTTAATATGGCCGAGTGTAATTAGAGGTTCCTTTTTCAGGCTTTCAGGATTTTAGGTAACAGGTCTAAGCACACATAATGACTGTTGAATGCTGTTTGTTTCAGGCCCTGCGCTGCGAGACACAGTGCTGTGCCCGTTCTGTTTTCAGTGGCGCCGGCCTGGAGAGTACCACGTGCGGTTACAGCCCAAGTGCAGACCCTCGGTGCGTATCAGGAAGCTGCTCAGGAGGGAGCAGGCCCACAAGAGGCTCGGGTCACAGGAAATCAGGCTTCTTCAGAGGTTCAGAAGGGCTTCCACTGTTCTGGTGAGGATCCATATACAGTCCATCTTATATCTTAAATAATCATCTTATCTTGAATTACCCTTAATCACAATGGTCTGGATTTTTTTTTTTACTCTTCTCTGGAAACATTTTACTTGTCTCTCTGGGAATTGCGTGCATGTTCTGTTTACTGTCTGACTCACGTCCACGGCAGCAGGGCGGAGAACAGACAGCAGAAAGTGGCTTGTCATCTATTCCGAGGCAATAGAAAAACTGTGGCATATTACAGCGCTTCTTTTTTTCAGAGCAGGGGAAAGTACAATCGACTCTACCCTCATTACTGTGCCACAGTGTTGGTATGGAAGCTCTGCTAGGACATTTTGGCTTAATCCACAGATCTCTGCTGCCACGCTGCATTTTCAAACATTTATATTTTAATACTTTAATACATCTCTTTAGACTTGCTACAGTTTGCATTTAAAACTATTTAAAGGTGAGGGTTGGTTTTTTTTTGTTTTTTTTTTTGGGCAAAAGATAGCACACTATAATATCTGCTTCTCAGTTCATCTCACATTCTGGAAGCTGTCAATAAAATATCAGCTCCGAGTAGAAGCTCTGGTCTCCGTGCCGTCCCAAGGTTTGTAAGACAAGAAGGCATCTCTACTTGCCCGTCAATCATGTTGCCAGTCATTTCAGAAAGCTCCTCCTCTTGCACTAGTATGCAGGAGTTCTATCTTCAGCCTTTGTGAATGTGTGTCAGTGCACCTCTGTGTGCCAGCTTACCCATAATCCCCCTGTTGTTTTGTTGCATGGATGGCCTGGCTTACTTACTTACCACCTTACTTACTGACCTACTGACGTCCTGACTTACTTATTGACTTACTGACATACTTAGTGATTTACTGACTGAATTCTTGGCATACTTACTGACTTCCTGACTGACTGACGTCCTGCCTTATTTATTGACTTACTTCCTGATTTAATTACTGACTTCCTGACTGACTGACGTCCTGCCTTATTTATTGACTTACTTCCTGATTTAATTACTGACTTCCTGACTGACTGACGTCCTGCCTTATTTATTGACTTACTTCCTGATTTAATTACTGACTTCCTGACTTACCGACTGACTGATTTATTGTTTTCCTATATTGTGTACTTACTTACAGACCTAATGACTTATTGACTCACTGACTTACATATTTACTTTATTGAACCCAGAGGAGAAATGACACTATTTAGGAATTTATTGGATTTGTAATTTCTTGGATTATTTTCATATTTAGCCATAATCATTTTTAATCTGGATATACATATTGCAGTGGTTAATAAATGATATATTGTGTAAACAGAAGAAGTAGTAATAATAACTCTTAGTGATGTAGAAGTGAGGGTTGAACAAGCGCGAGAGGTGCTGCATAGCTGTGTGATTATACTGAGACACTGGGGTGCCTGGGGAAAGTTTAGCTGGAGTGTTTAGATGCTGCTCATAGTTGTGTGTGTGTGTGTGTGTGTGTGTGTGTGTGTGTGTGTGTGTGTGTGTTAATAGTGTACAATAATAATAACATGTATGAGTAAGCTGATCTCTGTACTGGATTGCAAAACCCATCATTTTATTTATTTTATAATTGTTTCTAGTGTTTTGTAGGTTGTGTGTGTGTGTGTGTGTGTGTGTGTGTTGGTGAAAAAGACTTTTAGATGTTGTTAATTGTGAATGATCCTTCTTCATTTTCATTTGAGTTTGTTTACTGGATGTTGTTGTTGTTTTTTTTTTGTTTTTTTTTTAAATGACCCTCTGAAAAATGTGTGCACCCAGCTGCTTAATTTACCTTCACTCACCAAACAAATGCTGATTTGTGCTAAATTGGTTTGTTAACATGGCTTGCAATTTCTTAGTTTCACTCAGCATCAGCAGCTTTCCGAAGAGACGGCTTTGGACTTTTAAACAGTAAGAGGCAGCCAGATAGCGGCAGTGCGGAGGTGCTCAATCGCTATTACCTCATGTTGTAAAGTTACTTATTTAGGATATAACTTTACATTGTCCTTGCTTGGATGTACAATATCCATGTTCAAGAAGTAGTGGTGTTTTCATCTGGTCTTTAAAAAAAAAAAGTAACAAGCAGCTCATTGGATGTTAAAGTTTGTTTTTGAACCGAATGTCAGACTTTCCCCCATAGTGCTGTTGAATAATGCATGCTGATTGGTCAGAAGGTGTTGATGAATTTTCTGGAACAGCAGCTCTGACAGTAGTGCAGGCTACAAGACAAATCACAGTTTAATATTAATGCACTCATTCGAATGTGGTATTATTTTTATAATAACCTTTTACCGTTTACCACATAAACAGGTTAAACGATGTGTGTAATTGTTAATATGGTGAAGTTTTCTGGAAGGGGTCTGCGGTATCAGTGCTTTGTAGTAGTCAGAGGAAATGCTGTAGCTTTACGATATCCATCATGGGAAGTTCTTTAGGACAGAGCACTTTGGGGTTTGACAAATTGCATGTTTTGTCAAAAACTGCATTTTTTTTGTCTTTTTTTTTATTAACTTAAAGAGAGAGAGAAAAAAGAGAAGCTGGGGAGCTTCTGTGTTGTGTTTTATTCCTTACATGATGCCTAATTCTAATGAAGGGTCCAAAAGTATGGCTCCACTAACACAACATTGATCACTGATATCAACTAGTGAATCTTGTTTTAGAAATATGGTGCAAAATTGTATGTATTTTTCACAGCTGAAGAAATAGTCTATGATCTCACTGTGAACAAATACGAGGTGCTGTTTTGAGTTAACTTTTGGTTTGGTTGCAGGTTCAAATCTGAAACTCTTTGGAGTAATCTCAAGGTCATGCAGGCAACGCGCTATATTAATCCAGCTCTATATATTAATCCAGCATACTCATGTGGCTGTCTCTGGCACACAGTCATGTTGTACAGTCATAAATTTGTCATTATTCTTACAAGTTTATGAATATGCTTGTTGTGTGGCATTCAATGTTAAAGTACATGTCTAAACCACGTTTAGAAGTCTGTGCAACACTGATGCCAGTGTGTTGGCATATATTTACAGAAATTGTTTTGCATGAGGATTTTACTTTAGCCTTTGAGGTTGACGAAGCAAACATACCAAAACAGATACCAAAAATGTTTTGGATGATTGACTATATTTGGGGCAAAAATGTATAAATGTGATTTTTTTTTTTTTTTTTTTTTTTCCCCCAACTTAACTATTCTTTTAATAACTTTCCAAAGCCATTCCTAATGGGGGAAAAAAAGCTGCTCTCTGATTGACCACCATTACCCAAAACCATTTGTTTAGAGCTTAACAATACTGTACTCAAAATAATTGAATCAGGATAATGGGATGATTATAGTTTGGACTTGCCCTTGAAAGGTTAAAGCTGATTTATAGGATGGATGGGGCTGTGTTTTCTTTCCAGTCTGCTTGCAGGTCCTGATGTGGGTGACATGCTGTTTTTTTTTCCCTTGAAAAGGCTGAGGGCGACCGGAATGTTTTGCCCATGTTTGGACAAGAGGGATCGATCGCCACAGAGAGCAGTCGGGTTTCAGTAATGGCTTAGACACGAGTGCAAGTTTGCCTCTCTCCAGCTGAAACCATAGCACCAAGGTCACATCAGCCAGTGAAGTCCAGCTTGCGGTGACTGAGGGAGGGTATTTTAGGACTCCGGCCTATTAATAGATTGATCTGCTGGATTGATTTTTAGTGTGTGCTTGTTTGTGTGTATGGGGTGGAGGCGGGGGTGTTGAGGAAGTGTGTATAAGTGCTACTGGTTCAGGCTAGAGGAAAAACTGACATCTCCTATTATGAATTACCTTGAAAAGCTCCTCCATGAAACCATTTGTATTCAGTTACATTCGTGGTTTTCATGCAAACCTTTCCTCACAGTTTGCTGAGCTGCTGAGAGTTGTCATCATGTTGGAAATGGTCCGAAATTCCGTGTGAAGAAATCTGTAATGCAGTGCTCATGTTTCAGGCCCGACTTTGTAATCTGCCCTACACTAAGCTAAATACAGCTGGTCTCACTTCACTTCACTTCACTCTTTTCAAGTTCACAGCCGCACTCTGAGCTCAAGCAGCTGCTGTTGATTGATTGCATGAGTCTCATTAGAGCTGTCAGGTTTTCACTGGTATATACGTGCATGCTTGGGAGCATCTACAAATTCCTCCTGACATATATTAACAGCAGTGGCATAAATTCCGGGCTTGTGCATGTTTAATAGCACTGGATAAAACTGCATTGTTCTGGTAATAATGAAAATGAGCTTATGGGTATCATCGGTACTTGTCTGATTTGGTGTGTTTGTATTCTGAGTGAAATCTGCAGCAGGATTGTCCTTGAGAGTTGTTTTTTCTGGATCAGTTCTTCCATCACTACCCCACTGCAGAGGTTTCTGTTACAATTCTCCATCCCGCCTGCGCACCCGAGATGCCTCGACCCTGCCGCTCCTCTGTTACCCGACCTCAAACCAGTTTTTTTTTTCCTGACATTTACTCATTCAGCAGAGGCTTTTATCCAAAGTGACGTACAATTAAGCTGAACAGATGAAGGTCTTGTTCAAGGACCCAACAGTGGCAGCTTGGCGCTGCCGGACGCTTGAGTAGGAAGTAGGAATGTGCAGATAAGTGTTTATACAATGCACCACAACATTATTACAGACGCTTCGGAAATATCAGTACTCTACATTCCACTTAGGATGCTTCTACTTCAGAAGGCAGCATTTTCGCTCAGAATTGTATTCTCACACGATAAACACTTCCTATCCCTAAATCAACATATTACAGCTGTCGTCTAAGGGGCTGTATCCCACAGCGCCGTTGAATTCTCAAATCAAGATTTGGTGACAAGGTGTTGATTAATTTTCTATAACAGCAGCTCTGGAAGTAGTTCTGTTAGTTTATATTAATGTGCTCTTTCAAACGCTTTAACGTTTCTATAGCAACAACTAATTCACAGTAATTCGCCAGACAGACACGTAATATATATAAGACTAATAATAAATGGATTAAAAAGTGTTGTTTAACAAAGAAAAACACACAGTATCTCAGAAAGTCTTCAGGACAGAGAGCTTTGCGCTTTCAGTTCCTCCGTAACGTGACAAGCTGAGGTTTTTTTTGTCTTATTTTCCTAAATGCCCACCCCCTCGTGTTTTATTCCTTACTTATTTTAGCCACGTTCAGTGGCACCGCGAGAGAAAAAATACAATTATTTGTTCCATGATCATTCCATGATAGTTTGAAAAACAAATGACATGACTGAGCAGTACCTTTACAAAGATAAGTTGATTTCTCAACTTTATAAAGATAAGATTTATTTCTTTTTAAAGGAGCGGTTTGTAATTATTCAAGAGCCCTCTTTCAGCTTCTTTCAAGATGAATCACAGCTGCAGTGAAAACGGATAAGTCTTCTGCTTTGCCTTGTGGGTTTTCTTTTAAGGAAAACGAGGAAGACTTGAGTAGTGTTCATTTCTGGGCCAGAAAATGTAAATAAATGGGGGAAAAAAAGCCATTCCATTGCATGGCAATATTGCATATCAGTTTTAAAATCTAATCAGATTTAAATTATATATTATAATAGGTCGAGATAATGGTAGACCTTTTATGTAGGATTTTACATAATGCACTTTTAATCATGTTTATGTTCCATATGCTCTCATGTGATATGTCACATGATATTTGTCTTAATGGTTAAGACAAAAAAATGTGTGAGCATATTGGAAATAAATATTACAAATAAAATGTGTAAGGAAGTAGAATATTGTCATAAAATTAAAAATAAAATGTTAAGGTGCTTGTAGACATCTGGTTTTAACTACTTGACCTTTTCCTGTGTCTTCCTGCTGGCTGGAGGTGTTTGAGCGAGTACATGGTGTGTTTGTGATGTTTTCTAGCTTGAAGGTTATCGTGATGGGTAAGGTACTTTGAGAGCGTTTCTGTCTCTGATATATGTTATAGTTGGAAGCTGAGGTTTGAGGAGCAGTTTATAGCTACATATGGATGCGGGCTCATCTTTTTATGACCAGTTTCCACAAGTAATGTGCTGTTGTTGGCTAATCAGTGCTAATATGATATCTCATAGCTCTTGATTATTTATTCTTGCCTACAAACCATGTATAATGCCATTATTTTAAAATAATTTAGTATTCAATAATATATTAATTATTTATTCGTCTTATGCTCAATCTAATCTTTATCTCGAAAATTGGGTTTTTTAAAAAAAAATTTAATTTACAGTGGTCCAGTTAAACATTTGACCAAGGGACCATCGATTTCTTTGTAAGAGTTATTTATTTAATACATACAGTAAATCAGTAGAACAAGGTCATATTAAGTAGAATGAGTGGATATTTTCCCAGAAGTTCATATGATATATCGGGAAAAGAGTCGACTACAGTGCAAAAGTTTGCACACCGTTGTGGCAAAGTAAAGACAAAGATTTTATACCAACAAGATGTTTAGAGTGTAAGGGTTAACAAGTATTCTTTTAACATTACCATCAAATAGCAGAATGGACATACAGTGTATGTTATTGTGATATTAACAGTGAAAATATGGAAATGATGTCATATAATGATTATATCTCCAATTCTGAAAGGGACATAAATTATAAAACATTCTCTAATAACTCATAGGCCCACCATTTTGCCTTAATAACTTTATTTTTTCTTTTTTAATATCATTCTCTGTGTAGCTTTTGGATCTTCTCACCAAAACATTTTGCTTTTCAAACTATTTATATTTCAATTTTTTTTACTTTGTTGTTTTGTTTATTTTGCTTTATATAATTCTTTATATTTGTAGCTAAATTGTAAAATAGATGCATGTTTTGTATTCAGAAACCGTGAGCTTGCAAACCTTTACACTGAACTGTCCATAATCATAGCTTGGCTACATTGTTATGTTAATCACAGATTTTTCTCATGGCTGAAAAATGTTTTACTTTGTGTAACAGATTAGATTCATAAGAAACGAGGTTGTAGTGTTAACCAGTGGACCCTCGGTTAATCGAACTGTCTCCGCCTCGGTCAGGGTGATTGGCTGGAGTTGTGCGTGCGTGTGTTTGTGTGTATGTGTGTCCCTGTGCTTTATAATAATAGTGTGTGCAGTGTGTCTAAACTCACAGACAACCTGTATCACTCTTCAGCTCCACCACCTGTTCCCATCAGCAAACATGGCTAACTTTGTGTCGGTGAGTTGAAACTTTTGTACAACAAAGCTTTGCTCTGCCAGCGATGGGAACTACTATTGGATTTGTAAATGGATATTTGTTCATGCTGCACGAAACAGGTTTCATGTCTCTGTAGAAGTGAGTGGGTGAGTAAGTGGCTGGCTGTTATGTCCAGGCTTTGGTGTGTGTTTGGTTCATGCGTATTAATTTGGCATGCATTTATTCAAAGTGTTTTTGTAGGACAGCTGAATATATAATTTGCTATTGACCTTTGCAATACTGACTATCTATCTGACTAGCAACTGACTCACTATCAAATAAGTAAGCACTTTGACAAAATACAATTTATTGTGTTCTTTAAGCATTCTGACAAATCTGTGGGTTTTCTGTGGGCGTTTGTATAAATTGTGGCATCAGTGTTATCCAAAAAAAAAAAAAAATTACATCAGACAATTTAATGCAGTCTTTAATCGTGACACATTAGGGGTTCGCCAGTTCAATTTAATGTATTTCAAGGCATACGGTCATTGCACTGTGTAGCAGTATATTCTCCATAAGTCTTTTAAATCCATATATTCCAGCCCTGAACAAGTCTAAGCATAGAGCTGATAGTGATTTAGGTTTTTTCCCCCAAATGACCAGGAAGAAGTGTAATAATTTTATTTTTGAGGGCTGGTGATTTGGATGAGCTGAGAGTCATTTCTTAGTAAGTCATACTGATCCTCTATGTCATGCTTATCCAACAGGACTGTTCATCATGTATATCCTCATTCTGTGTAAATCTAACCTTTTCAAACATTCACTAGTTTCACATCCTACAGCCCAAAACGTCGAAACCTGTTTCAATCGAAACTTTGTGTACTCCGCTTAAATTGTATATAAAATGTAGCACTATACACTTTCTGAGATATCGTGGGCACCATGCTGACTTTTTCTAAATACAAACTAGAAGGAGCTGATGTGAGGTTAAATTTGGTACTGTAAATGTTGTACACTTTTTTACAGATTTTTTCCCCCTCCTTTTCAGTTTATTTTATAAACATTAAAAGTATCATATGGAATATTCCATGATGCGTATGCAGTTTTTTTTTTTTTTTTTGTTTTAAATCTTCCAACAAAATTTCATAAGTATCACATTTGACAGCACAAGTACCTTTATTTCCCAGCAGGTCATCTCAAACACAGTTCATAGTTGTTTACGCAGGAGGCTTTATATGACGCACATGTTGTACCCAACTGTAATGACTCACACAATAATAATCAGCAATTCCAGCACAGCCATCACTCCACACATATGATTCATTAGTGCTGATCCTCACAACCAGCACCACATACACTCCCACCCCTTCCCGTTCTCTTCCTCCACTCCAATCGTACAGCCTCTAAAATGTCATTTTTGACTTTTAGCCACAGCAGAGAATTGATATTGCTGCAGTTAAGACTGCTATGTAGGTGGTGTATTCATTGTTGTCACTGTTATTGTATGAAACCAAGTGCAATATTTGAGAAAGTTAAGGCTAAGTGTGGTGCTTTTTAGTGAATGTATTGCACATTTATTGCATCTAATTTTGACTTTTGATGACTAATGAATTGTTGCTTCTTTGCTGACGCTGAGGTCCTTTTTTGTCTCCTAGATGGCCACCTGCCACACTTGTAATAAGACGTCCAGGCAAATTGGGATGAACAGGGATTTTCTGGGGACCTTACCAAAGAACACCCCAGTGAGAATGTCAAAGTGCAGGACTCCTCAGTCTGCTAACAAAGTGACACCTACGCCCACCCTCCATGATAAAACACCAAGCAGAACACCAGTGTAAGTTACTTCACGTGCTGTTTTATTTGAAATAATAATAAAAAAAAAAAAGGTATCTTCTCCGACAATGCCACAGACATCCATGGCCAGGAGCGAAGGGAGCAAAATTGGCCGTGCTCTCTGGGTGGGAGGGGCATATGCTCTCTCCCTTGTCAATCACAGTGACACCAGCCAATCATGGGCATCTGTGAGCTCATGTTAAATGTGAAAAATGGGTACAGTACATGCTCCAACTAGACATCAATCCAAAATGTGCAGAAAAAAATGAACAAAAAAAAGAAGAAAGGTGTCAAAGTTCAAGCTGAGAGGATCTAAAAGTGACTCGGAGGATATGAAAGAAGTCAGAAATAACTTTAGAAGCATAAGTTATTAAGCATATAAGTTTTTAGAGAATGTTCGTGTCACATTCAGAAATTGAGATGTAAACATTTGAACTGATATTTAGATTTTATTAATGTTAATATCTTAACATACACTATTTGACTGTTTTGGTTAGTAATGGAAAAAGAAGGAGCATCCAGGAAACCAAAAGTACTAAATGTCTTAACGGTATAAATAATTTTTTAGAGTGTGCAAACTTATGTAACTGTGCACAACAGTATACAGCTGTATGTGCATTCTCTGTAATGCCAGGCTCACTCAGATATGCTGAAACACAAAATGCATATTAACGCAAGATAGTAGGACCTTAGAGAAATTGAGCAGTCCTCTAAATTTGCTGAGTCGAGTGTCTAACCATGTACCATAACCATTTTTTAAAATCTTCTCCACAGGGCAAGATCATCGGAATGCACCAGCTCCACGAAGTCAGGCAGCGGGAAAAAATCTGCTTTCTCACGTCTTAAGAAGCTTCTGATGCTTGAGGGCAGCCAGAAGAATAAGAAAGGGGGTCTGAAAGACTTCCTCACCTCTCTTTAAGAACCTTGTGGACCACAAAACCCAGAAACCCTGCAACAACAGGGTCTAGCCCACTTTAGTTTAGAGCAACAGGCTTACGGGGGAATGGAGCAGGAGATGGCTGGTTGTGCTCGCTTTAGTGTACACTACAGTGACACCTGGTGGATGACTCACTAAAGCCTGGTTTACAAATGTGACGCCCTTTTACCTTCCGTGTCTTCCATCCCCGTCCCAGTCAGGTTGAGGACTAGAAGAGAACTGACTGCCTTTACAGGGCTTTGTTTTTTTTTCATTACAGCTGATAGGCTGTAAAAGCTTTATCTACATGAAATAAATGTTATTCATTCCTGTCACTGTTGTGATGACAGACGTGTGTTAGCCGACGTGCTTCATTTTCCCCATTTCTCCATCTTGTGTAGTGCTCCCTGAGAGACGGTTCACATTTCACTCTCTCGGTATTCGGTGTTCATGTTTGCTTAATTCAGCAGGAATAGAGTTTTGAAAATGTGGGCTCTCCAGGGGTCTCAGAGGATTCGGGCGGCTAGAGAAAGCATTGCTCATGTCATGCTTTTGAAGTGGGATTAATTATAGATGTATACATATGCTGTGTGTGTATATAGATGCATTTTGGAGTTTACACACAATCTTTTTAAGTAGATCACTGCCACTTGTTGTATCTTGTACTCTTTTGTAACAGGACTGTTTTTGTGCACTTAAGGTTCACACAGTGGTCAGTGGTGATTAGTATTTAAGGGCTGTTAGTGCTTTACTAAAGGTTTACATTTGGTGGACTGTTTTGCCCTAAAACTGTATTGCAAAGACCAAATATGTGTTGCTGTAGCCACATTAAGATACAGTGTTAAATGAATGCAACTTATATGCAAACTTCACTTATTTTCAATAAACTAGTTGTGAATCAGTTGAAAGTGAGTTTTGTGACTTTACTACACGCTGCTCCCTCTGAAGGCGACAGTCTGAAGAGTCCTCCTCAGTAGGGGGTGAAAATAACAACCAGTTGGAACACATTTGAATGTAATTTTATAAAGCCGAAGCTTCGGATTTACAGCACAGAGCATTATGTTCTCAAAATAAAGGACTCCTTTAATTTTATATAACAGCTGCTCTGACAATAGTGACGGCTATAATTCAAATAACAGGTTTATAGTAATGCGCTTTTTCTAATGTTATTGTTTCTACAATATATATATACAGTCAGGTCCGGAAGTATTTGGACAATGACAGAGTTTTTGTGATTTTGCCTTTATACACCACCA
>CM075025.1:8776801-8870722 GCA_037576675.1 Pangasius sanitwongsei | reverse complement strand
GCTCATACTTTGAGTTTATTGTTTTTATTGTGGGCTGGGCTGGGTTATTCCAGGGTCCTTTTTTTATCCATTTTATAAGCAACTGAGATTTCCCCCCCCCCCCCCCCCCCCTCTTCCTCCCATCCTGCTGACTCTGCTTAATAATACATGCAGGCATTTCATTTCCCCTGTCATCAGAAACGGTTTGCTTATGTGACGTCTCTATCAGCTCTGTCTCACATTAGACCGTTGTCATGTCCGTGCCGCAGGCTTCAGACGGTCCGTGCCTGAAGATGATGTAATGTCAGCTCTGAATGGGTGTGGTGTAAGAGGAATATTGCTCGCTGCCGTAACGTATTTATTGCTTTTTCCTGTCTGAATGAGTTGAGTTTTGTTCGGAATTGATTCCTCGTGGATTCTGAAAATGTTTATTGATCAAGCAAAGCCTTGCAATAATACTGAATGCTTCCCCAAAATGTTGGAGATTATATTTCTGTAAATACATGGATGAAGTGGAAATGGTGTTATTAAATACATTTTCAGCGTTTTATGCGTATGTACGTACTTGTTCTAAGATACTGCCAGTAAACTCAATGTTTGGCACTTACTCATGTCATAATCACAGTCATAATCATAATGTTAGGAACAAACACGATAGGGTGTGCTGTTATAGGAAAATAATCTATCATAGTGTTTATCTTGACATATACAAGTACACTGACCAATCAGTGGAATTCTTTTCTTTGCATATCCCAGCTTATCAGGAAGGTTAAAGCACAGGGTCAACACTGATTTAGGGCCATGCTCAAGAGTCTGACAGTGTCAGCTTTTGAACTCATGAACTTCTGAGTAGTAATCCACAACCTTAACCACTGAGCCACCACTGCGCCAGAGTAGTCCCCTACTACTCAAAATTACCCCGATGAGATTGCCACATTTGGGGAACTCACAGATTATACTTTTTATCTGTTTATTGTTACATTTAATGCTTATTGTTACATCCACGAAACCAGTTAGTTCCTGTTATCACTTACCTATAGCAGCTATAAACAGTCGCTCCTTTACCACTCTCTTTGTTTCTTTCTCTTGTTTCCTCTCTTTTTCTTTCTCTTAACTTAATGTTACAAAGCGCTGACACTAGAGACTCCTTCTCAAAATCTCTCAGAAAGTTTTGCCATATCAACATAGTTTTTTGTTTATGTGAGGCATCTGCCATACAAGTCCCTGTGATTGAGCTGTTATTATAGAAACAATCAGGTATAAGAATGGGCGCATTAATATAAACCTGTGCTTTGCCTCGCAACTGTCAGAGTTGCTGCTATAGAAAATTAATCAACTCATTCTGACCAATCAGAATCAAGAATTCAACAGTGATGTGGCATAATAGCATTTAAAGCGCATTGATATTTGGCTGTCAATAAATGTTTAAAATATATGGCTCTTTAATGTGAATTCAAAACTCATACACTCTTACCAAAGCTGTTTTTATATCAAATCTTGTGATTTCCAGGCACTATCAAACAGAAGCTGAGGCACTTTAAGCTACATTGACTATGCTGTTAACACAAAGCCCTCTGAAAAAGCCTCGGAAAGATTGAATTGTATAGATTTATTGTCTGTGGCGACAGCACATACACTACAGATGCAGTACGTAGATTTTTGGTTGATAAATGGTACAGCATTTAACTTCGAGAAGGGAGAAAGTTAGAAAGAAAATGTTGCCTCCTTAATCTTAAGACTAAAAAATCATTAATATTATAATGACAATACTCCATATGAATACATGGCGTAATTAAGAACTATTTTAATATGCGTGAGCTGGACAGCAAAAAAAGAATGCCGGCAGTCACTAAATCTGATGAGATGGCTATTAATTGTAGCCTTGGGACAGATTTTATTTGCATTTAGAATAATTTGTTGGTGTGGTGAAATTGCTGACCTCAAGCAAGTATGTCTGTGTATGTGTGTGTGTATGCATGCCATAGGCCTCCCTTGCGACCCCTCTTTTCCATGGTAACTCTATCTGGCTATGTGGCCTAAGGCATTAGATAAAAAGCAGCATTAGGACTGTGTGAGTGTGCGTGCAGCTCTTTTATCTCAGTGGAGACATCAGTATCACAGAAGAACCCTCATAATGTTCCTCAGCCACAGCGAAACCACATTCTCTTCACTGAATCATCTGGATTTGAAAAGGATGTTAACTTTTTTAAAGTCCCTGCAGCACAAGTAAAGCTGAATAATATATCCATTGGCTAAACCATGTGTGTCGCCACCCATGGAAGCAAAAAAGTGTCTGAGCACGCAGAAAATCTGCGAGTAGGCGCTTTTCTTTAGAAAGTAACAGCACAAAGCTCAATTCAGGGCAAAATGTGTTTTACAGCGATGCATAAATGGTGTAAAGAACAATGATTTACATTTTTTCAAGTGTTTATGAACAATGCACTAAATAGCTGTGCAAATCATTATCTCTAATTCTAGGATGTTTACAGGATTCCATTTTCTATTATAGGATTTAAAAAAAGACACCTAGCGACTGCAATCAGGCCATCTAGACCCAGAGAGATAAGTCTAGTTGAAATGTTTTGCTAGATATCAAATATTTTAAATGAACAAAAGCAGTTCTGTAATGAAATTTGTGCCACTGGGATTGAAAATGAAATATGAAATATGCACAATAGAATTCAGATTTGCCATGGCGACCTTGTCATTTCCAGATGAATGGCTTTTTAAAAAATCCAATGTTGTTTGCTTTTCCAGAGTGCTTGGTTGGAGCATTGTGTACATTTGAATTTGAAGAACCTGATGGAGCATTGTGTAAATTTGAATTGGATACAGTGGGTTGTTTAAAGCTGAATTCTGTTTTAAAGCCTTACATACAAATGAAAAATATTTACTAAAAACTTAGTGTAAGGAGCGATACACTGGCACGGTAGGTAGCTTTGCCACCTCACACCTCTAGCATTCCCGGTTTAACCCTGAGCTTGGGTTATTGTCTGGGTGGAGTTTTGCATGTTCTCCCTGCATCCTTTTGGGTTTCCTCCAGGTTCTCCAGTTTCCTCCAACTTCTCAAAAACATCAGTAGGTGAATTGGCTACTCTAGGTGTGCATATGCATGATTCCCACTGATGTACTGGCATCCTATCCATGGTATATTATTGCCTTGTGCTCAATGTTCCTGGGATAGACTCCAGATCCACCATGACTGTGAACAGGACAAAGTGGCTACAGAAGATGAATGAATGAATAAAAATTAAAATCATCTTCAGAACTTGATATACAGTTACAAAATTAATTAAAATTCAGATTTACAACATTTAAATCCAAATCACAGTGGCACACACACATATTCCAAATATGACTAATGTTAGACAACAAATTTGAATTTTCCATTAAAAACTCTTCATGCATGAGCTTGAGATGTTTATAGCCTACAGTTTATTTTAAACGGAATTCTGTTTGTAAACTATACATACAAATTAAAAAGCAACTAAATACAAATTAAATTGATGTCATCTTCAGATATACAATAATTTCAAAAGCAAGAATAAAAATTCAGCTTTACAAAATTTAAATCCAAATCTTAGTGGTACACATATTCCAAATATTCATTTGCATGCAAATAATATTGTTTTGATGTTCCTACAACACAATTTTACAAACAACCTGCAATTATTATAATATCATAGAACAGATTATTAAAACCATTGTCTGTCTTCAATCTAATATTAAGCATAAAGCAAACGTTTTGTTGTAACGGCATGTATATACTAGTATGACCATATTTAATAAATGTGGCTTTTATATAATAAATAAATGAAAAGATGCTTCATTTATGTCCAAACAAGCGACGTAACACTGTCACGTTTAGCGTTTTGGATGAATGAAAGAGCTGGATTGCGTCCAAAGCCGCATACTACCATACTAAACAGTGTGCTACACTATAGGAGGCGTACTGTTGTAGCATACTTGTCTCTGTAGTACTGTAGTAGCCACTGCACAGAGGGCGCGGCTTGTTCGCCCCTCCCTGTTCAATGGTCGGGATTTGCTGTGCTCTGATTGGTCGCTGTGGCACGCGGCGCTGAACCAACCAGCACGCGGAGGAGGAAGGAGGAAGTGAAAGCATCAGCGCTATCTGTGTGGAGGAGAGACAGAGAGAAAGACAGGGAGCGCGCAGAGACGCTACGGCTACAGCTACAGAAGTCCCCGCAGCAGTCCTCCGGCGGAGCAGGGCTCCACTCGCCGCTGCAGGTGAGTCAGATTCGCGTCAGCACACGGACAGGACACGCGGGCTCCGGGGCTTTGGGTTTGCATATAAAACGGCAGGTCGAAGCTCGTGCGTGTTTTAGTTTAGCGCTCCGCGTGAAGCGCGCGCGCTGAGTGAATCTCCTTCTCGTGACCCGCGGCTCGCGCTGTCGCTCGTGTTGATGTGTCGCCGGATCAGCGCGAAAGGGCGGATGGGAGTCACACTGGAGCTTAAATCAGTTCAGCACTGAAACAGAGCTCAGTTTTACTCACTCTGCTTAGTTTTCAGTTTTTAGTTTATTTACTAAACATCACCTGCGTTTCGGATGACGTGTTGGTGAGAATTGGTATGATATTTAAGCCAGCAGAAGTGGTTTACATTGTTTCTGTGTTTAGGCTGGAGGCTGAACCAGCTAGGATTAGATTACACAAATTAGAGTTAGGATTTGTTGATTCAAGTTTTATTTTAATTTGAGTTGTGCTGCATCACTTCATTTGAATCCTGTCTTAACAGGGTTTAGTGCTAATAAAGGATTTGTTGATCCACATTTTATTTTAATTTGAATTGTGCTGCATCACTTCATTTTAATCCTGTCTTAAAGTTTAGAGTAAATCAGTGATTTGTTTTAAGTTTTGTTTTAAGTCGAGTTTTTGTGCATCACATAACTTTAAACCTGGTTTAACAAATCAGTGATTAAAGCCTTAATCTGGGATTAATTCTGATTATCTGCCATGATTAATTTGCCTAAAACTAATCAGCAACAATTTTATTCTTGAGACAAGTCATTTTCTATCATTTTTATTTGCCCTTTTTGAGTAAAAACCTGATATTAAAAAACCTTTCATTGAGGAACTTTTGGGGCATTGAGGAGCTCTTCACTGGTGCAGGCTTCGCGTTGGTGAACGGCAGGTTTAACTCTGCATGCACCACGCACTCATTCACGCGGACTTGTATGGCAGATGAGCCACATAATCTAAACCTAATAATAAAAAAAACAGATTAAATCTGTGTAGTTATTTAGCAGAGAAAAAAAGTCTCATCTGTGTTACGGTGCCGCTTTCTGTGAAGAGATGTTTGTTGAACGTTTATGTAAGGAAGCGCCAGTGCTCTGTAACAGTCAGCAAGTTTTATGTCACAGGATAGTCTTAAATACAGCGACTTCCAGTTTCAGAGGCTGGAAGCTAACAGGAACTAACTTGTTTTGCAGTTGTTCCACAACATTATAACTTGTAACTATAAATGGATAAAAAGTATGGCTTGTCGTTCTTTAGTTAATACAGAATGCAATTGTTGGCAACACTTCTGTATGTACTGTTATTGTTAAATAATCAGTTTCTGGGTGGTATTGGTAACTCCGGTTCACATCCAGACACATCACACCACCCCAACGTTGATTATTTTCCTATAACAGCTAGCCCCGCCCCGCCCCGCCCCGCCCCACCCCAAGTGTTTAGTTCTTTACTTGTGTGTAGGGGTGCTAGTGCATCGTTAATGACATGTCTTTTTCTTTGTTTGTGAGAGTGGATTATTTACCATTTATCATCTGCCAAAAATGCTACATTATTGCCACGCTTTACTTTAAGCGGTTTGTCAGAAGAATGTCTTTTCACAGTGACAGTGGATTCCAGTCATCCTGAATTAGTTGAGTCACTTGTGTGGCTGACAGTCATGTAGACGCCACCGCCTTTGCTTCGTACCAGCTCTTCTGATTTTCTGTTGACTGTCAGAGAGCGATCATACTCTAGTGTGTATCCAGCAACCCAGAAACACACACCATACACTTTTGGGTGCTAATTAAACCACTGCAAAGTCATGCATAATCATCAGGTTAATAACAGTTGATGCTCACATTCACATGTGGTTAGTGTGTAGGGCCTAACTGCTTATTTGAGGCCTGTATCTGTTGTTATGAAAACGGTTGATTATAGTGCAGTGTGTGCTACTAAGAGCTGGGTTGGGCATCATGCATAATGCGTCATGTTGTTTGAATGACCACTTGATGTTTCGAATAAGCTCCAGGGTAGCCTCTGGCATCCTGGCTTGGGAAAAGCAGTTCCTGAAGATGAATGAATGAGTGAATAATGTCAGTATTAAAGTGTCACAAGATGAGTGTTGTAGAGTATCATATTCCTGATTCTTGCATCTTCCTGGTTGTGGTGATCTTATGCACCCTGCACACTCAGTTCACATTCTGAGCTTGTTAGAGTTGCTCTCTTTGAGACTGGTGAGATTTGAGCTTTTGAAGATTGCAGCCTGAAATGAGAGCTGCACATGTGAATTTATTGCACATACCACATGGATATAAATTCCCTCATACACTTCCTTCCTCAGTCTCTCACTTTCCACTGTCAATGTACAGCAGTGTCTGTGATTTATTTATTTATTTATTTTTTCTTTTCACTTCTCTTTTTCTAGCACCCTACCCCCCTCTAAAACATCCCAACTCACTTTAACAGAGGTGTTACTTTGTAAATTGTTCCCCTGCTGATAGATTCCTCACTGACTTTGTCTGAGGCTAACGTTTTTTTTTTTTGTTTTTTTTTTTGCACAGAAGTTGAAGCGCTTTGCTCACCAGGCTTTCAGGGACCAGCAGGTACTCTCAGACAGCAGGTACATCAACACCCCTCCTCCTCCTCCTCTGTCCATAGTTTCCAGGCTCAGATTAATTTGCTTTTTCAGTTGAGATGAGAGTTGCCATGCATGTAATTACCGCCTCTAGATTAATTACAGAAGAAGACAGGTGCAAATGGAGGTGTCAGTGTCACAGTGTTGCAAGTGATGTACAACGGAGGAGGAGCTTTGCCTGTAAGTTGGGCACATTTAGTTCTAGCTTTCACTATACTTATCAGTGAATGACAAATAAACTGAACTGCTCAGTGGGGGAGTCAGACGCCTTTGCTTTGAAAAGCTTTACCATTTTCAGTAAAGCTTCAGGACACTTAAATCCTTAATTGCTTTCCAAATTTATGGTGGTTTTGTGGGTCACTTTTTATATATATATATATATATATATATATATATATATATTGGGGTCATGGTGTATCCAGAGTCTGTCCGGGAACACTGGGCGTAAGGTGGGAATACACCCTGAATGAAACACCAGTCCATCATAGGGCACCATGCACACACACACACACACTTTCACATACTCATTCAGATCTAGGGGCAATTTAGAGTCAGCAGTCCACCCAGTGGCATGTTTTTAGGAAGCTGGAGACAGCCAGAGAACCGGGGACCCTGGAGCTTTGAGGCGGCAACGCTGTTAGTGTCATAGCATGTTCTCTTTGGCCATTTTGTTCGTTGTGATAATGAAGGAAAAACTGTCAATTCTAACAGACTATCTTTTTGCTATTAAATAAACTTCTTTGTATTTTCTTCCTGCGTCTTAAGGGATGGAAATGTTTGCACTAGACTGTAGAGTTGAACATTCCTGATTCTTCCAGCATGCGTCATTGTGTTTAGTTTTGTTTGTGTGGTGTACACTATGTGGGCGTCTCTCACAGAGAGGTATGTCAATCATGCATGCTAATTAGAATTTTGCGGTTATGTCTTGGAAATTTTCTGATCTGTCTCAACATTTTGAATTGTTCCTTCGTTAAAGTTTTGTGGATGTTTAACACTCAGTGTTCATTGTCACTAAATTTCTTTGGAACAACAATCTTATCAGGTCTGGCAGGTTTCTTTATGATGCACTACATATCTTTGGTTCTCAGGATGATCTGGCCTTGCATTCGCTGCCTAGACAGGCAGGAAACGTTGTGCAGATGTTCACTTGCTGCAGCTGTATGCTCAGAGTCCATCCAGCTGTGCTAGAGTGGATTGCCTATGGGGTTTCTGTAAAAGTTTTCCTCTCTGATAGTCGGCATATGTGGTGGCTCGTGGCCTAGCGTGCATGCTAGAAATAAGGCTGTATCCCTGTGGTGATCTGCTCTCTCTTGCCTCCTCTGTGCCACCTCTCCGGCACTGTCATTACCAGAGCATGTGAGTATCTGTTATGACGCTAATGAACTGCTCTAACGCAGATCCGCATAAATCCTGCTGCGATCCTGATAGCACTCCATGGATCATGTGGATTTAAAGTGCAGCACTTGTGGCTCAGGCCTTGAACTTGTTTTCCGAGACTTTTTCTAAAGTCAAGATTTACTGGGTATGTGCCAGGACCTGGCAGGTGCGTTGGATTTATCGCGTGAGGTGCCACTAATTCACCGGCTTTCTGTCTAAAGGAGGAGGAGTGTGACGAACAGCGTAGGACCTTGTCTCGAATGAGTCTGTGCTGATATAGTGTGAAAGAGTAAGAGTGTGTGCCAGAGAGAGCCCTCTTTTTCCCCTCTTGTAATGCAGGTCATGTCAAACTAAAACTTATCAAGGTGAAGAGAACATTCGGATGACTGCGGCAGTGAAGCGGAAGTGAAAGGTTTCAGCCACGTTAGAAGCAGAGCACATTAATTCCTTTTGAGAAATCTTAGCTTGTCCTGCTTTGCCTTCGCACAACGTTCTAGCAGTCTTGAATTTCGGTCTTTCTCAGCTTCAGTCGGATATCACACTGCTGACCTCAGCTTGTTTGTTTTAAGAATCTAAATAGCCCGCGTTTTTGGTTGCGTTCCATTATGTTTCGTGAGATGTTTGTTTTGGGTGTGTCTACTTCTGCACTACTCTCCTTGAGCTGAAAGTGATGAAAATTGTTACTGGTTTTGTTTTCACACAAGACCCCACCAAGCTTTTGTGCGCACATCAGTGTGGTATCTGTTACAGTACGAAGAGTGCTGATGCTATTACGCTGTGTCTAGGTTCTTCATTTACACCCTGACCTTGACTTTCTCTGCAGAAAGCAAATAAAACTGAATGGCAGATGCTGAAATGCGCAGTTATGACGTGGACACTTGATTGACTCTTGGGGGAAAAATGACCCATTTACGATGAGATGTAAAAACGTACTAGATGTGCTGCAGTGGATCTCCGTGCAGACAGCAGATCCTTTTTAATCCTCTTGATGCACGACCGTATTTCTCAGCAAAGACGGCGCAGTATTAAAGTAGACAAGCTGTCAGTGTGGTTGTGTAATTTTAGTTATTCGTTTGTCATGCCCCATATCATTTAAGGCACTCCATTTTAACCCATTCATGACAATTTTATTAGTCCATTTGTCTCCTGGGATATGAACTGAGAAGAGCCTCCCAGCCCAGCAGTAATGAAATTTTATGTCAAACATCTGAAGAAGAACATAACAAATTGGTTTGCGCAAAATGCGGACCACCACAAAGAGAGACCCTCCCTCGGCGCATACCTACGCGGTATGCATTTGTAACATCGGAGAGTTAGGTTGAGAAGTACTGAGCGCAGCATAAGATGATGCCTCTGCATTAGAGATGAAATTGCTGAGATGTAATTAGAGACCACAACTCACTGATGTCAACTCACTGACACAAAAGGCACTAAAGACACTAAAACACTCTGGACGGCATTTTAGAGACATTAAAGTCTGTATTTCTTTGGACGAAAGCCAAAATGCAGAGAAAATCTGTGGATGATTCTAAGTCAGAGATACTTTGGGGTGTTTTCTGTTTGGTTTTCTATTGATTCATTTTAGGTCCAAGGCTCACTCTCGATTCAGTAGATAATCTCACCCAGATACTGTAGCCTTCTCAGAACTGTTATAACTTTATAACTCTTTGCCTTTACTCTTCTACAGCTGTATAATGTAATGAGTTTTAATCCCACTAGCCGGTTTCTTCTTCATCATGCATCAGGGAGTTTTGCTTGCTGGAAGCAGAATAAGGCCAAATGGTCTCAGCTTTTTGGTCTCCACCAAAGTGTGATTGGTGTGTTTACACCTTCCCCAACGAACAGCACCAGGTTTCAGTTCAAATAGGCTAAATAAAGCATATGTTTTCACACCTGGTCATTTGCCCAAGTCCTCAGCAGAGATGTATCTTTTTCATTTTGTTTCAGTTTGTTTCACATCGCAGTCATTTCCAAGTGCATCAAATGGTTTGCACATGCTGGTGTTCCTCGATTTGGTCAGAAATCTTGCGGGGACGTTATGGGATACTTCTCGTTGGCGCCAGTACCATCCATAGTTTAAGATCAATAAAGCAATTTCTCTGATGTTTCTACACAGACTTACAAAGCTATTACCATTTTCCTAGGCCTGTTTCTGTTTTCTATTTCTATAACAAATTTCAACTATACATGGATTGGATAAGAAGTATGATGTGTTGTTTAATTAATCTAAAATATAATCGTTTGGCAAAATAAAACAACTTGTGACATGCTGTTTTAGGAAAATAATCAACATCCTCTTTTGTTCCTTACTTAAGACTACAAGATGTGGAGTGCATTATTCTGTGTGGTCATAGCGATGCGAATGTGTAATCCTGCAAAGACTGTGGCCTTCAAAAAGTATAGCTGAAAAGACAAAATTTGATCTCCCGAGTGGCGTGATAGAAGAGCGTTCGCCCTATCCTCTGGCGATTGCGAATTTGAATCCTGACAATGTCACAGCCATTCATGGCCGGGAGTCCAAGAGAGCAGAATTGGTCTCTCTGGGCTGGAAGGGTGGCATGACATTCAGAGTGATGCTAGCCAATCCTGGACATCTGTGAGCTCATGTATGAGGAAGAGGGGAGATAGTGCTTTCCTCCAAGTGTGGATGCCTCCCTGTGACGCAGCAAACACCGTGTGATCTTGGAGTTTCCACCAGTGAGGAATTGATTTACTTGAATGAGGATGGAGACCCCTGTTTTTTTTTGTTTTTTTTTGTTGGATCAGTGTGCCGATGGATGGATGGATGGAGTTGTCACCCCTGTCAAAACAAAATGGTAAAGAATAAGATTAAGTAGCATTCAGCATCAAACAACATGGGTCTATAAGCACAATAAAACACAAGTTATCTAAGCGAGAAGGTTGTCTCTGTTAGTTTGACTCAGTTTAACAGCTTTTGACTCTTCAACTCGACTGATTAAAGTGGATCACTGGCTGTGTTAGGAATCTGGTTGCTGCAGCTGGAGGGAGACCATCACAGTGACTTGTTTTTCCTCCCATCATTATATAGAAAGGTGACTGTGCCAATGCAGCTGTGTTAAAAGAAACTGCTGCGCCATGAATCTTTCCTCATTTTGACAGAAACTCTCCTGAGCCTTCCTAACGCTGGCGCTGATGCACTGCTGCTTTCTAACAAGCGCTGTGTGAGCTGCACTGTGCCTCTGACAGCACTGAAACCCGTGAGCAGTGTGTATACATCTGCAGGCAGTCCCTTTCCCTCTGTGAAGCCTGAAATCATGGAGACGAATTGCGGCGTGGTGTAACAGACTGTGAATCTGTTTTTCTTTTGTACATATGTGAGCTGCTGGAGTGCTCCCATGCCAGTCTTCTGTTTGAGACACGCTTGACGTGGCATACTGCTTTAGTCGGGCTGCACGTCAGGTGGCTTTCTTCTCCGCTGCTGCGCTTTAGTTGTGCTCTGTTTGATCTGATTATCGCTGTGTCCGTTTCTCTCTCTCTCTCTCTCTCTCTCTCTCTCGCCAGACGAGGCATCTGTCCACAGTACGCTCCTTCACCCAGTTTGCCCTCTCACAGCACTGTGTGCAAACAAACCGTAGCAGTATCGTGCAGTGATTTAACCAAAATGAAGCCTCAGTAGGGACACGTCTGCATCATCATAGAGTCAAGTGCAAAAGTTTGCACCCTCTCAGAACAAAGTCATTTATTTTATACTCATCAGACATTTAATCTGTTAGCTTTCATAGATACTTCTTCATTATTACAAGTGATAGGTGGTCAAACAGAGTGTTTTAAGATATGAATAATTTAGGATGGTCAGGCTGCATATAATGGCTACAAATAAGACGCAACAATTTGAAGTGGTTATGATTTTGTTTTTGCACAATATCACTTTTGAATAGTGCTGCAAACTCTGAACAGATGAGACGTGTTTTGAACTGGAAGTGCAGTATAAACACATGCTCTGCTGTCCAGGCATGTTTAAACATTTGGCTTTTGTCACTTTTTTTTCCAACTGGCCATGTCGTCACTTATAATCAGACCAGAGAGGGTAAATGAAATGGAAGAAAAGTCAAGTGGAGTTTATTGTCATTTCAGCCATATACAAGTACATAGTGAAACGAAACAACGTTTCTCCAGGACCAAGATGCTACATAAGACAAACACAGAACAACACAGAACTACAAGGGACTACATAAATTATACATAAAGTGCACAAAATTCTGCAAAGGTCTGTGAAATCTCTTCCCTTTTCTCCATTCTTTAGATAAATAATTTACATGAACTCATGTGATTGGTCACAACTAAGGATCAGGTATAATTGTTTTTTTTTTTTGTTTTTTTTCCCCCATACATTTGTTCTGCTTCATTATTTTTCGAGTGCTTGTTTCGATCCTCTGAAATACTTTGCTGTGTCCGCATCTGGAGTGCTGTCCGCCAGTTGGTGACCGCTGTTGTAGGCCCACCTTTTGAGCTACAGGATCGGATTGAAATCAGTTTTGGAGGCTGAGAGGGCTTTTAATGCTTTTTAAACTATTTTTATAGTACAGAGTTTCTGTTCTCTTCATTTCCATGTGGGTTTCCTCTGGGTTCTCTGGTTTTCTCCCACTCCCCAGAAACATGCAGGTGGATTTGTACGCTAAATTGCCCCTGGGTGTGGATGAGTGTGTGAACGTGTGTGTGCACGGTGCCATCCAGGGTGTAGGCCTATTCCTGCCACACATCCTTTGTTCCTGGGATAGACTCCAACTCCGCTATGACCCTGTGATAGAAAAAGAGCTTAATGAAGCTGAATGAATGATGAAAGATGAATATTTATACTGTAAAATGTGGTAGATATTATCCATAGATAAATAATATCCTAAAAAATAAAATAAGCAATGTATATCTGGACACAGCAACTATGTAGCACATAAAACTGTTGTCAGAATGTACACGACTGCTCTGTAAGCAAAGCTAGTTCAGTGGAAAACATCCTGTAGGGTATAATCTTCTTACTTATGGAGATGCATAAGGAATTTTAATGAAAACAAACAAAAAAACAACAAATTTATGAGACTCTGGCAAAGATAAGCAACTTCATTTAATACGAAACAATGAAAATTTATTGGGATTTTTTTGTCTACAATCACTAATCATTGATAAATCCTTCAATTACTGGAATTGCTGGTTTTAGGCTAGGCATGCTGCCTTATAAGCCATTGCACACGTGCGCACACACTCACACACGCACGCACACATCCGTCCTCTGTGTGTAGAGGAAATGTCTGAGAACAGAATCAGGTGAGTGACTTCCTGTTATAGCCCGCAGCGTGCTCACGTTCATTTCCTGCTTTAATACACACTTGAAGCAGTTATTGTACTTATCTTATGCATTTATCCCTGATTCTGTCAAGTCTGTAACTTTCAAGAGGATGTGAGTGTTATGTCAGTTGTTGTTCATGAGCAATCTGCAGTTTATTATTAGCTGTTATTTTTTTTTATAATCCGGTAATCACAGGTCGCAGGCTTTTTAAAGCTGAAGAGTGTTTTTCTACTGACATGTTTTTCAGACTTGTTTTTCCTGCCTTGCACTTGCAAAAAAAAAAAAAAGTGCAAGCCACAATTTAGGCATGAAAGAGCAGAAAATAATACAGTGGTAGGTCAACATGCCTCTGTTCCCAGCTGAAAATAGGCATACAGCAGTCACATCAAAGCTTGTGCTCCGAAAGAAGGACGTCGCTCAGAGTTGTGAGGTTTAACCACCATAAAAAATAAATAAAGAAAGAGAGCCTCAATGAATGGGCAGGGCTGAGGATGAGGAAAAGTGTGTGTGTGTGTGTGTGTGTGTGTGTGTGTGGGAACATACTAACAGCAGTTTGGCCTTGTGGGTGGGGTTTAAGGGCGTTCCCACTGGCAGAGCTTGGTCTGGTGGCAATGACTCGTCCGTCTGTCTGGTCAGCGTGTTAAGCCCTGGACCTCCGGGACTCTGGGCTATGGGTGTGTATTAGACGCAGTGAGGGTGAAGGAGGAGTAAAGGACAGCTGGGTGGCTTTGTGTGTGTGTGTGTGAGAGAGTGTGTGACTGTGTGGTGGGGGTGCTTAAATCACAGTGTCGTCTTTGTTTCCCTCTCTGTGCCAGTCACAAAGTGAATCGTTTTAAGAGCGCAACCACTGAGAGAACGCTGAGCCTCAGTGTCAGTGTGCTGCTTCACTCCTTATGGGTCATGTAAGGCTTAAAGGGAAAGGCTGGAGCCCGGAGCAGGCCGCAGACAGGCCGTTATCATTCAGCCATAGTGCTGCGTGGTAATTACAGTGTGTTAGTCATATAGTGTGGAGACTGGAGCATTAAATCTGCTGCTATGAAGTTTTCTGTGTTTAAAAAGCAGGTTTCTGAGGGAGTGAAGAGCGGCACTGAGGCTGCTGGAGAGTTTAACCCTGTTAGTGTGCCTTATGGTAGCTGTGTGTCTGCCTCTGTGTGTGTGTGTGTCTGTCTGTCTGTCTGTCTGTGTGTCTGTGTGTCGGCCTGCCTGTGTATGTGTGTGCCTGTGTGTGTGCCTGTCTGTCTGTCTGTGTGTGCCTGTGCCTGCCTGTGTGCCTGCCTGTGTGCCTGCCTGTGTGCCTGCCTGTGTGCCTGCCTGTGTGCCTGCCTGTGTGCCTGTGTGTGTCTGTCTGCCTGTGTGTATTTGTGCATCCGTGTGTGTCTTTTGTGTGTATCCACATGTCCGTATGCTTCTGTATGTATATGAGTGTGCATCTGTGAGTGTGTACATCTGTGTGTGTGTCTCTGCGTACATGTCTGTGTGTGCAAGTCTGTGGATGTGTCTCTCTGTGGGTGTCTCTGTGGGTGTCACTGTGTGCGTTTGTGTGTGTATCTCTGTATGAGTCTTTGTGTGTTTGTATGCGCAAGTCTGTGTGTGTGTTCGTGTGTGTGTGTGTGGAAACATGTTTATTTTTGTTGCTCTCAAGAATAGTTTCCTGCAGAGGAAATAGACAATGAAGCATGAAGCATGGCTGTGTTGTGTGTTTGTCACACTGAATGCTAGCTTGTTCATTTTGTCTAGGGAATTTTGAACTTACCTTTTTTAAGATGTTCTGTACCTTGCTGTCCCCGTCTGTGCTGAACCATTTTACTTGAAGTAGGACGTATAAAAATAGCAATAAATCAATCATGGAACTTTCCAGGTCTCAATCTAGGCTAGCAAAACCCGTTGGGGATTTTCTCTGATGTACTGCTCTGATTAGCAGAAATGCTAACCTTGCCATTTAAAACTGGATTTTCTAAATGTTAGTGTAGCCTATAATTTTGCTCTTTAGACACACGATTGTGTAGAAATGTCTAATTTGACTTTTGACTTTGTGCAGAGAGTACAATTTGCTCTGAAGGTTTGGAAAATTTTTATTTATTTTTTTTTTATTTAGTAGGGTCACCATTATGAGAAGGACAGGTCATCATGGTTTTTAAAAACCAGAATGTAGGAATGATAATTAGAAGACATTATGGATGGAAAAGTATTTAATTCTTTGAAGCATCTCAGTTCTTGCAGAAAAACATCAGATGTTTCCATAAAAATAAAAAGGATTTTTAAAAAATTGAAACAATATTGACATTTCGATGACAAACACTAGGGCATTTTATATTTTATTTTTTTTGTTATTATAACAGCCCATTTGTTTTTTTGTTTTTTTTTGTTTTGTTTTTTTTGAGATTTTATGGCTGTTCATCGCATTAACAGGAGGATTTTGCCTAGAAGAGATGTACAGTTGTATTCGGTTTTGTTTAGTGATTTAGGATGTTAGGCAGAAGTCCATATTAATTCATTTTTTTGCGATAGTATTGTGTTGATAAAAGGTAATGGAAATGCATTAGGCCTAGTGTTTTTCATGATAGATGAAAATAATATGTTTTGAAAGCAGCAAGAGGTCATGCCAGGAAAAAAAAAATCATAATGAAGGCTTTGAAATAAATAAAATAAATCAATATGAATCAAGGTTAGAGAAAGCATGATATCACTTGTTCTTTTCAGGTAGCCATACTGAAACCTTAAGTATCGGCCCATTACGATACTGATCCAGTATTTTCACAGCTAAGCTTTTAAATGAACTGCCCTACACACAAGTACATGAATGAGCTCTTTCAAAGAAAAAAAAACACATCACAGTGTGAATGTGTGCAAAATTAGACAATTTAAAGTAAAATGTAATGACTGAAATGAAATGTAATTGCACTATAATATGTAAGGAATAAACCACAATGACATGGTGTGATGCAAAGTCCTGACACTGGAGACTAATAAATATCTCTTTACAGATGTTTTTTAATCTCCTTACTTATGTTTTTCTTTGTTAAATAACAGCACATTTAAAAAAAAAAATGTTTTAAATGATGTGGAGCATTTGCTGTGAATTAGCTGTTACTATAGAAACAACAAGTTCAAGTCCAATGGTGTCAAAGGGGATGCCTCCACCACCACCACCACCAAGTCTGGTCCTTCTTGTTACTAATTTATATGCCAGAAATACCCTTAAAATATACTTAAGACATAAAGCTGACCATAACATTTGGCCTTGCTGTGACCTTGACCCTGTTTGGATCAGTTCCAAAATCTGATAAGTTCGTCTGCTGTTTACAATGATATTTACATATAAATCTTACAAACATACAAGCACTCGTTCTTGAGCAATCGCGGTAACGAAAATGTCAGACACTCTCGGAAAATTAAGCAACACCTTCTGATCAATCCGATTCGGGAGTTCAACAGCGCCGAATAGCTAGCTGTTTACCTGCTCGATGGCACATTGTTACTTTACAAGCAATTCTGGGATATTTCAGTCAAGGTTTGATACAGAATTGTATCAAAATTTCTTTTTTTTTTTTTTAATTGAAATGAAATGTAATCATAGCATGGTTAACGATTTACACCTCTATTTGACACAATAGCACAGATAATGTTGTAATTTAGTCTCTGTTCCCTTACAGGACAATGGTATGGTACAATCTCCATTTTTGTAGTTCACCTCTCAGAGTGGTGAAATATGTGACCCAATTTACACTAGTTCACATTACTGGACATATTAACAGACCTTTCAGCAACGAGGCACAGAGCCGTAGTGTGAAAGTGCTCAGGCCTGGGAACCCGCTAGCTAAGTGACAGTCGTCATTAATCTTTTAACCGTGTGATGTATTACGAGCAGTATGTCGGGCCACATAACACTGGTGTGTTTGTTTTCTAGATTGCCCGTGAATAGCTCGGTCTGTCTGTAAGTCTGACCGCGGCTGGAACTTCGGCGAGGCTGATGAGTGCCGAGTACTCCTCGAGTCACGTGGACTCGCCTCACCTCACACAAGAACAGCCAGAATGGTAGATCTACATGCATTTTAACATGCTGCAGTACAGAAAAATGAATTTGTCTCTGTTTACAGGGAGCACTTTAGAGGAAAAGAGTTCAGCTGTGGGGCAAATAAGCGTAATGGAACGTAACGCCTTGTAGTTATGGTAATGTTTCTGTTTGCTTGTTCCTTTTCTGCGATGGGGGAAGGATTATCCTCGTGGTTTTATCACTAATGAGGGAGGCAGAGTGTTTAGCTTCAGCACTGTGTTTATGTAATCCTGCTGCTCATTGCTGGCTCCAGCACACAGGCGTTTCCCAGAACCGTAGATGTGCTCCACCAATTTTATGAATGAAGGTCAGACTTGAGCTTGACTGAATATTAACCTTCCCTCTAACTTTGTTATAAATTTCTTCAGCTCGCCTATGGCATTTTGTTCAAAAGGATTAAAAGCTGATCACATAAACTTCATCCCTGGCAGATACATTATTAGGGGCAAAGCACTAAAGGTGTATAAGCACCCTGTTTTATTGTATGATTTCTTCTTCTTATTTCTTCTTATATAGTGTAAAACACGAGTCCGGTTTCTCTAATGCTTTGGGTTGTGTTGAGTTGAACAACATATTGAATTTTCCACCATTTGGAATTTTTTTTTCGGAAACAGTTTTGTTGGTCATTCTCATGCAAACTTTGCCTGTTTATCACGAAATTTGGATCACTGCATCATGAGATCACTCCAAACAAAAGGTGTTTCTTGGATTTTTGATATGCAGGATGGTTTATCCATAACGCGCAAGCGAATTTGATGGCACAGTTGCCAAGAAGGAAGTGAGGCCAGTTCTCTGCAACACTTTTAAATATTGACACCCAACTTGGCACGTACTATTTTTAGCAACATGACCTGATGGTAACCAGCAAGCTTAGAGTTTGTTTGCAACTTGGGTGGACTACTGCTCCACTTGCTGAGCAGCTCAGCACCAGCTTGACACTTTGCCTTGAGGTTAAGAATATATCCTAGGGAACAAGCGCATGGTGCCAATGGCTTTTGGTCTTCCTCCATCGCTAAGGGTTTGGGCAAAAAAGTGCTTGGCCCCCTTAATCACTGCTTGCAACTATATTTAAACTTGGTTTATGGTTTATCCTTGACATCCAAAAATCCGCCAGGATGTATTCACAACATAGGCAGCAAGTGTCCAGGTTCTGTTTAGGTTTTGATAGTAAAGATCAGACTTGGAAGCGTCAGTATGGAGAGCCACAGGACAAAGAAACATTTAGCTGTGGATGTTTTATGTAATAGCTGATGAGAGTAATAAAAGGTAAGTGTACTACAAAACAAGATCGTTCTTGGTCCACTGCAGGGTTATTAAACTAAAATATATGAAGTTCCATTTACATAAAATGTCTTGCTTTCAGATGTCTGGGTAAGTGGCTGCCATGACTGAATGCTGGCAACAGTTATCTTTTAATGCTTAACCATTAGTGATTATTTCATTACTATAAATAAGATGCATCAATTCAAAGTAGTTGCTTTTTTGTTTCATAATGGCACATCGCGCTCGCTATCGCTTTTGATTAGTGCCATGATCTCTTAGCTGATGAGGCATCAGTTTTGAACTTGCAGGGAGAATAAATGCATGCTTCTCTGTCTTCAAACATTCTGTTTCTGCCATCTACTTTTTTTTTTTTTTTTTTTGTAAAAGCCATGTCGACACATTACTAATCAGACCAGAGAGTGTAAATGAAATGGAAAAAATGTAGGAAAGTCTCTGAAAATTTGTCTCTTTCTGACCTAAGGTCTCTAGCTCGTATTCAATAATTTACGTAAATGCACATGACTGGATAAGACACAACAGAGAATCTGGTACAGAAGCTGTGCTGGTTCATGGTTAGCAAATTGGAGTCACTGAACCATTTTTTTTTTTCACTCCTTCCCCTCTCCATATGATGCTTGGCTCTGCTACTGTATTTTTTTTTTTCATACAGTACCGCAGTCTACCAGTTGTAAATACCTGATCAACTATATTCAGTTGTCTTAAAAAGTATTAAGCCTTAAAAGATCTTCATTACAGCAGAAAAAGCTAATATTCTAGTTAATGTCAGAATATATTAGCATTAGATATGACCGATATAAATTAGTTACATGCAGTGGAAGTTCTCTAAAATCTCAGCATGGCTGTTCTCCTAGATATGACCTTGTAATACTTGTAAAAGGTTACCATTTCTGTAATGAATTTCATTCCTAGTTGCTTTGTAATTTCGGATGACACAATGTGTTTTGTTGAATTTCATGTTTGAACCCCTGTATTCCGCTTGTCAATCACTGTTTTAAAGGACTGTTTGAATAAAGAGCCTAGACATGCCCTATTTTTACATTTGGGGAAATGTGCTCTTCCACTTCCTTTTTTTTTTTTCCTTTGCCTTTACACGAACTAAGCCAAACCGAAGGTCTTTTATGTTTCAATATTGCTTTTCGGCTGGAACAACAATAACGTGCGTACGAAAGTCTTGCATCTCGCATATTGTTCTGCCTTACTTTGGCAGGAAGCCAAGAGCAATAGAAAAGAAAGAGGTGGCGTAGCGTTCTCCCACTGTGCTTCCCGATGTACATTACAGCCGGCTTTTTGTGCTCCTGACGTTAGCATAGAAGATTCTACCTTCATTTTGAAGACAAGTTTTGCCATTGTGTGGGACTTTAATAAGGAACTGGTGCTCTGTGGTTAAACTGAGATTTCTGATATCCTGGTTACCTAACAGTTTATTTTCAGTGTAAGGTATGTTTTATAACCCACGTATCCAGGCCACTTAGTGCTTTTTATAACACTGAATATTTTTTGAAAGAGCTGTTTAGGATTTTTTTTTTTTTTTAATAAACATACCCAAAACTGCCCACTCCAGCCCACTCTGTGCAAAGTAGTGCTGAGTGCAGCAGTGCCTTCATGTTGTGCATTCATAGCTGTTTCGATATTATAGTGCTTTTGCTTTCAGAGCTGCTGAATAAAGGTTTTCTCTTTCTCTGGAGATCTTTGCCTCTCCCTCCTCCACCACTGTTGGTCTGTTTAGAGGAGGACAATGGAGATGGAGGGAGGTTCCTCTTTGCCTGCCTATTTGCCAGGGTCGAGGACAAATGGCTCGTGCAGTCAGAGGTCAGCTCTGATTTTGTTCTTTTCACGCAACCATGGTCAGAAAACATTCACGTAACCACCTTATCGATCTCCACCATGTCCTTGACATGTGCCATTTAGTTTCCTGAAGTATGTGCTAATCCCAAGTTGTTAAGTGTCAAAGAAATTGCCGATGCAGTCATCTGACTTAATTCTTGGAGAATGATAAACCCTCAGAGACTCATGACAAATGAGACTTTAGCCTCGGCTGGCCTTGGAGGGCTCTGCTGATGGAGAGTTTCATAAAAAAAAATCCAGACCGTGCCGGTCGGACCATTAGCATCCAAGCTCACATTCCTGACACAGAGCTGTTGTTCAGCTGTGAATGACTCCAGCCTCAGGCGTAAGTCCTCAGCTATGTCATTTACCCATTTCAGTGAGCCAAGAGTCATGCTGGTCTTATGGGGATGTAGAGGAAATCTCTAGAATTTCTCTCCTCCCATCTCTTCCCCTGTTAGATAAACATAATTAAGTGGAAAAGACCACTGTGATCTGACAGAGATTGAGCACAGGGTATCTCCATTTAATCAGGGTAAGAGAGTTCACTGTGTCAGTTCAGTCAGGTTCTGCTTACTGTATACTCTTTCACATTAACAACACCGACATAGTGAAGTTAAAAGCGTTTAATACATGAAGATCTTTTAATACACTTCCTAAAACACTGAGTTCATAGAATTTTGGAACTTCCATTATTTACCTACATATAAAGAACAATCTCAGTTCCAGTGTCACTTTCTGTCTGTTGGCGATAGTGCTTGCAAGCTTGACTCCTCTGATCTCTCTCCTGCCCGTAGCGAGTGTGTGTTGGGCTCAGTTAGGAGTGACGTGATTAGCCTGTTGCCTACTGAGCGCCTGAGCCTGGTAGCAGAAGGTCACACACTGAGAGGTCATATTCACAGTGGAAGGAGCTTTGGCACTACTGACCCTTTAGGTTGCTTAGCCTTTGATCTTAACAGATCCCTGACATGCCAAGCCGTCATTTGAGAATGAGGGTCAGCCATGACTGACTGATCATCACCGCCTGTCTTGTGTGAGAATTTGAATTTAAAATGAATTGCAAAGGTTGATGGTAGTCATATCTGTGTCAAAGGAAATAACTCTCCAGATTAGGAGTTGGCATTAATCTATATTCATACCAAAAAAAAAAAAAAAAGCAACAGTCTGCCCTTCACTGTGGCATGAGAAAACCAAAATTATATACTGTACTAAATAATATATTAAAGTGGTACAACGACCATGTGCTAGTATCAATATCTATATTGATGTATGATATCGACATAGTATCGCAAGCAAGACTTGTAGCATTTGTTAGAGAGTCTGATATGTTTTGTTAGAAATGTGGTAAAGACCTGCCTACTTTCACAGAAAGAGACCATTTGACTGACCGGTAAAATGACTCAACGCAGACTTTTTCCTCTTAGCCCATTAGCAAATCTCATTTACTCACCGCTAACTGCTTCCAACAAAACCTCTGAAGATGGTGTTCTGGAAATGTTTGTCAGTTCAGTCCAGTGACTATATCTTGAAGCTTATTGTGACACAGAAGTGTGATTGCAGCCTTCATTATTCTGAAGCTTGTGGCCCGGAAACTGTGGCTCAGATGCTCCACAGGCCAAAGAGCGCCTGAAGCTGAGACTAATTGGCACACTATTTAGGTCCATAGTATGCGGTTTAATTATGGGATACAGCCAAACAAATGAGGCTATGCACCATTTTCATGCCACTGTACATGTTTAAAATGTCTTTGGAATTTAAATGGTTTGTTATTTTGTTCCAAAAATTGAGAAGTTGTTGAGAAATATTGAGCGGAAGCTGGAAAATTAGATGTTGTATGTGTGTGTCCTGTTGTGAGGGTGCTTGCTTGCTTTGGTTTCTATTCTCTTGCCTTGATCAGAAAACTTTCTCACCATAGACCATTGACATTGATTCAAGATGTTCATTCAGTCAAATCAGCACTGGTAAGGGCCTATTACTGCCAATTGTTCAGTATGTGTAATTTTCAGTACATCAAATTTTATGATGATGGCTGGCTTTAGACACTTGAAGACAGTTAACTTGTGTTCTTAAAAGCTAAGCCATGTACTGTCTGGACTTTTTTTTTTTTTTTAAAACCTATTGCTGCAGAAAGTCAGATTTTTGTTGGAAGTCAGTTTATCGACTGCGACCGGAATATCATGGGAGCTAAACTGCAGCTTTGACTTATGCTGCTATTTCTGCTCTCTTCTCCCTTCCTCATCTAGGATAATATTACACTAAGGCACCGTGCTATTGAGAACACCACAGGATTTCATTTGAAGGCAGCAGATTGTATTTTTGTAGTTTAAGAGCTGATAAAGCATGGCCAGTTAAGAGCATACTGCAGCAACATTACATAAGACTACTGTTTTGGAGGATTTTATGTAGATTATAGGGGATAAATGGATCGCAGCGATCAGATGTTTAGACTCCTGTCATCCCTTCTTAGAAGCTTACTTATTAAGTGGTAAGGCTTAGAGAAAAGATGGGAGGCTGGAATTCAACCCTTCAGTGAAAAATGCTAATATAGATTATGTGATATTTTAGGTTAATGTGGAAAAAAAAAAATAAAGTCTGACTTGCAGCAGTAATGGTTCAGAATGCCCCATGCTGTGTGTGAATCATTCACACCTTCACTGCAGACTTGTTGTTCAATGCAGAGCTGCTGGGGAGTTTTTAGAAAGGCAATGATGCGAAGGTCACATTTTTAAATTTAGCCGCATTTGTTTTTCTGGAAAAAATGTCATTTACAGCATTGCGCACATCTGTCTGACCTCTAATTCACCACGGTGCTCACTTGAGGCAAGTTCTGGAACATTTTGACACACAAAAGTGTTCCAGACCTATTCTATGAGAACAATGTTTTTTTTGTTTTTTTTTTGTTTTACATGAATAATCAATGAGCACCGTGACTTAAACCAGTCACTGAAAATGTAACAGTAAACATCTCGATGAGAGAGCATTGAATCTGCCCTGAATAATAAAATGCTGGGGAAGAGAGTTAGGTGTTTTGTGGAGCTTGAATTGGACCAGTAGGTGATGTTCAGTACAGCAAGCCGTCTCAGCGTCGGATGTTTCACCCACAACCAACCCTCTGATACTTACTGTGCACTTCACTAGCCACAAGCTTTAGAGTTCTGATTTACTGTTCAAACTTCTGTGTAGACAAAATTCTGTACACTGATTTCTGTGGGAAGTCGAACACTGTGACACAGTGAGCTTTTTAAAGTGAGAGCATCCCGACTTTAAAAGTTATTCCAGAGATTTGTTTAACACCGTTAGTGATTAGTAAATGAGACATATTCGCATATTGTCCTACAGTGGCTATGGGAAAAGTGTGCAATGCCATTCAACTGGGCACTTTGTACAAAAGTAGATGCTTGTTGGTTACATTTAGTAATAAAAAAGTACAAGAATCTTTAGTATGGCTTCATGAGACTAGCTCTACTACAGTAGTTCCTGGCTGTAGGAACTAAACATGATTCTGAAAACTCAGCTAATTTCCATGGGTATAATGGCATACAGCATAGGTTTCAAATGTAGATAGAGCTGAGTATCATCAGCATAGAAGTGGAATTAAATGTTGTATTTCTGGATGATTTTGCCCAATGGAAAGCATATATAATGAAAAAGTACTGAACATAATATCGATCCTTGGGGTACTCCAAAGCCAATGGCTGCAACCAATTAAAAAAAAAAAAATGTTGCCGACATTAACAGTGGGAGTCTTGTGAAGAAGAAGTCCAGTACTACCCCTTTAAGGCCCAACGTGAGTTCGGAGCACTCAGTAAGGATCTTGTGATGCACAGTGTCAAATGCAGCACTGAGCTCTAACAAGATTAGAATTACGCAGTTAAAGGAATCAGCAGATCGTTTGTTATCTTTTAGCAGGACATGTTCTGTACTATGATGAGGTTTAAATTCAGACTGAAGAGTTTCAGAAATGTAATTTTCATGCCTCCGCCACTAGGTGGTAATTTCGGGTTGTTTGTGTGTCTGCCCATGCATCCGTTTGAGATACTTCTGATATCTCAAGGACGAGTGGTTGAATGTTGGCTGGATTTGGATGGAAGTATCATTGTAACCAGCAGATGACCTGATTTTTGGCATTGATCCAAACAGGGTTAAGTTCACAGCATGGTCAAATGTCTGAAAAAGTTTGTCTTCAACAGCTTCCTTCCTGTTTGTCATGTAGAGGTGTTGCTTACACGTTTGTGTTCAGGAGCTCAAGGCCCACTAGATGAACTGATTCCATTTTGGCATTAATCCAAATGTGTATTAAGTTATAGTTTTATATGTATTTGTGTATGTATATGAGGCATACAAATTAGTAACAAGAGGGACTAACAGAGGAGGCATTGAGGTGTCGAGTTCTTCTTGTTAATCTGCTGAACCCACAGGTGTGAAAGAACATCTTTGTCCAGTACTTTAGAATGAATTTGAGGTTTTGATATCGGCTGGAAACACGCCTAAAGTCCCAGCATTCCTGAAAATACACCTTTTGATACCCATATACTCATGGGTATGTATTATCATCTTTCTGTGCGCCGCTGTCTCACTGATCTCTACAGATAATCCTGAAGGTAGAAGAGCAGCTCCAAATGCCTGGCATTCAGTTAAAAAAAAAAAAAAAAAAAAAAGTCCTCCACCATGAGACCAATGCCTGTTTTCAGCACAGCCCTGCTGGTTTGAATCCCAGTTATCCAGTTATCCAAAGAGCCAAATACACAATCATCTCTGTCCACTTGAATGTACACAGTGATGGCTGAAACTCATGTGCTTGACACCTACCTCTTTCCCTTCACTCTCGAGCGAGGAAGAGAGCAGAGAGCAGCTCCTACTGTTGCCTCCGTAATAAGGAGAGCATTCAGTCTTTTAAAGGTCGTGAATAAGGCAGAGGATGTGGGAAATTAAAGAAGCTAGCATGCTGTAATCAGCAGCTCTTGTTCAGGGTGGTTTTTTTTTTTTTCCCTCTCTCTCTCTTTGCCCTCGTTCTAATTAGCACACTGTAACTGGTGTTTGTGATATTCTGGGGCGCAATGCTTTTAGTTCTCCTATTCAGCCATGCCATTCTGAGCTATTCTACTGTCATAAAGCCTTCTAGTTGCCTCCAGTTAAGGAAGCAGTTATGTTCTGATAAACTAATCAGGGAGCTCATTTTCATCATCGTTATTTATGTGTGTAAGTGTGTTTGACGAGATTTGAAATCATGACTCTGGATTGTTTTTAAACATTATGACATGCTTCAATCTTGCACATTTATTAGGCCTATAGTAAACCTGTCATGTAGAAACCAAACTTGATTCCTAGAAATTATAACACCATGTGTCCCCCCCCAACACTGATAGGAGATTTTCACTTACACGTGCATCGAGTGGCTGAGTCAGTTTCCTCTCAGTTGCTTCAGTTGTGTCTTAACTTTGAATTTTGGCGCTTTGTTGTTCGAGGGTACAAAAAGGCCGTTTCCTCTTCCTCTGAAGAACGCCTACTTCCTCCTTCTGTTCACCTCTCCTTCTCTTTCTTTCTATGCAGCTAAGGCGAGCGAGAAAAGTAAAGTTTTATGCTTGGAAGCTGTTTGCAGTTCGGCTGCAGTAGCTTGTGCTGCCTTGGTGTTGATGTATATCTGAGCAGAAGCTGCATTCAGCTCTTCCTGGCACTAATCGGCTTAAAGAAGAGGGAGCAAGCAGCCTGGCGCGAAGGTTTCCGGGTGAGTTATTCTTTAGCTCACAGCAGAGGTTTCAGGGCTTCAGGGTGTTGCCTCAGGCAGATTAGGCACTTCTGATGTCCTTCATATCCTGCTGTACTCCACCTGACCTTAGCTGCACTGCATCACACTGGACTTCTTGTTTTCTTTTCTTTTCTTTTCTTTTTTAGCAACTCCACATTTTTTTCTTATATTTATTAGTGTATTTTAGTAACAAGCATCTGTTCTTATTCTTAGTATTATATTTTTTTTTTTTTACTTTCAAGCACCTGCCTTTCATTTTAAGTACCAAGCATCCGCTTTTTTATTTTGTGTATTTTAATGACTTCATGAAGATTACAACGGCCTATAAATCACATTCTGAACACTGGAGCACATCTCACAATTCTGCACACACATCAGTGCATCTGAATCAGTCCAACATGGTTTATTCTTAAATTTATGCCAACATAAGCATGAGTATTTCTGCTGGATAGATTAAATGGAGATTAAAGCTGCAGCTCCTGTGTGGAGATAAGAGTTGCAGTAGTCTGAAGTGTAAAGTGCTGTGAGATGGAGAGCCTTGGTGGAGTCACCTGACAGGAAATCCTGGTTACTACATGACAGAGTTAGAGCATGTAAGTAAAACAAAAGTGCCTGTCGTGGCCCAACGCTGATAACCTTCCATGCTTCTGTGCTTCTGCTTTAACAGCTAATTTATCTTTTGATGCATATACAAAATAGTTTTAGTCCTATTTTAGTCATTTGGTTGCTGTTAGTTTTACTATAGATTTAGATGATTAGTTTTAGCAATCAATGAAAGCTAAAGGTTTCAGATTATTTTTTGTTCTGCAAATTTCCAAACACACAAATGCAATATTCTCTTCAGTTTTGATTGCTTCTTAAATGGAAGTGAAATGGAACAGATCCTTTTACACATGCACACTGCCATTATAGGCTTACTAAAGCCTTCTCCTCCTCCTCCTCCTCCTTCTCCTTTGATGCGTAAATAAAAGTTGTGCAGTGGCTAAAACTATCACACGGCTATGACTGTGTCACTAGCACACAGCAACTCCAAAAGGAAGTGAGTGAATTTAATAATGTCACCCTAGTAAGTAAGGATTAAACACGACTTGGGGTGCTGTTCTGTGAAAACGGTCAACAGCAGACTCAAATCAGAGTTACTGTTTTCACCCTAAAGTTAACTCTTTTCCTATAACAACATGTAGAGAAGTGTTGTATTCCTCTTATAACACACTAGTTTGTCAAGGATTACAATTTAGAATACCACGTCATACTTTTTTTTTTACTGTTTATTGTTACATTTAATGTTGTGTAACATGCTCGAGAAAAATTCCCGTCACTTGCATTATAGCAGCTATAAGCAGTCATTCCCTCTCCACCTCTTCATTTTTCTCTCTTGAAGTTAAAAAGACAATAAAAGCTTGTCATGTTACTGAGAAACTGTAAGTGCTGCATATATTTAATAAAAGTTCATTCATTTCAGACATGAGGTGTCATCAAAGATGGCAGTTCTAGCTAGATAGTATTATTTAAGCGTGGCAAGACAGACTCTACAAAACGTTTCGACCTGATGTCACTGTAGTCAAAACGTTTTCTAATACTAAACGACTAAGAAGTATAACAGCATCTTTCTGCAAATATGAAGTGTTAGCCTGCACCCGCAGTCCAGAGACAGGGGTTTGGAGTATATCTAGCAGTCTAAATAAATTCCCTTGTTTAATCGGGTTTGACATTTTAACCTCATTTTCATTCATTGAAGGAAATTCACTGTTATTGTATTTTGTCATATATTTGAGCAGAAGGATGAATTTAGTTAGCTTTTGGTATTCATGTTAGGAAAAACATGTCGTCGGTGAACGTTATTCATCTTAGTTTTCATCAATATACTGCTTGTCTTTCCCAATTTCAGCCTATTGCCTAACGTACAGAGCTTAACATGGCTTCTCAAGTTCTACTTTTCTTCTTTTTCAACCTTGGCCATGTTTTCTGGTGCTTTGGTTCACTTAGACGGTCATGCACCGTTTTGTTTTGTTTTGTCACAGAGTGAATTGAAATGCAGGAAGGCTCCTCCTTTAACCTTGAAAACTTGCACTCAGAGCCTAAACATGTGCTAGCGCCTATGTTAATCAAGACAATGGCAGATCAAATGTGTTTTCTCAGATCTGTGTTGCAGGTGTGTGAGAGTGAAATGAGAGCAGGGTTGAGCTGTAATGAGCCAGTGGCTATATCCTGGGCTTTTGTTTCCCGAGCAGAGATAAAGGCCCTTGGTCTTTTGTAGCAGCTCTCGCCGTGTTCTCACTGCACACCCGGGCCCTTTGTGGAGGTGTCGGATGCATCGCCTAAAGGGTCTTTTGAAATCCATATAGGATGTGAGCGATGGCTAACCAACCCCCTTTCTCGTTTTCACACAGAGAAAGAGATAAACGCTACTCGGTATGAGCATCAAGCTCTGATCATGTTCGGCTTCCGAAGTAACTTTTAATGAGCACATTTATTTGTGTCTGGTGTGTGTCATCTTTACATAATTCTAGGATTACTTCAGCAGAATTTAGATCAGTGTAAAATTGGCCAGAATGCCTTGATCAGTCCTTAAAATCTCTGTGGAAATGCCAGCTATATGGAAATGCTTTACTGTGTCTAAACTGCCAGCATGGTGTGTCCTCACCTCTCCCCAGGGAGAAGGATCGCATGTACTGCCTGCCTGAATTACTGAGCTGAAACTTCACCATAAAATCCTTTCTGCTCCCCGAAGAAATTAAATCCCATCACTTGCCATCAACCAGCCTGCATTGCATCCTTTCCGGTAAAAAGACCAGAGTTTCAGAGTTATTTTAACACTCTGTGAGGTGATAAAGCTGGATGACGAATTTAATACATTGCTCTCATTTTCTGAACCACTGTTGTGCGCATTTAGCACAGCACCACTGTAACACAAGCTCTCATGTGGTTTTAGGTGTGTCAGTGCAGGGAAAATACAAAAAAGTGAAATAGATAACCAGCAGTCCAGATGTTCTTTCATGCATATATTCTTTATAATCAAAAGGTACAGTGAGTGGTGGATAAGATTTAGATTAGTGATGGGCACGTGACTGATCGGGTACTCCTCTTGTCTTTGTTTGCTACCTAAAAAATTTAACTCTAGCAATAGTTCGTTACACTGAAACTGAAACTTACTACTCTTACTACAGGATGTCAGTCAGTCTGGACGTTGCATGACAATAAGCAACACTCTATCCAGCTGTGGCTTCTTTGGGAACTGTTTCCGTTAACGGGGAAAAAGTAAACAAAATATCTGGCCATGTTGTGTCTGAAATGTCGGGTACTTGATATCAATTTCTTATTAATAGGACTGTTATATAAAAGCAATATCACACTCGCAGTCGTGCTGTTGTACTGAATATCATCACGGCTGTGAATACATGCATCCGAATCACATCTGTGTCGATATCCAGTATAGCAGCACTCTTGCTTGTGCGGTATGCTTAAGTATAGGGCACATGCTCATTAAAGATGTAACTGAATATGAATAGATTATTTGGAATGAACAGATAATGTGTTCTAAACAGATATAAATACAGATACAAATACGAGGCACGCTATTGTGAGGTTGTTTTTTTTTTTTTTTGGGGTAGCTGTTTGCCAGAATGGTTCACAGGGCATCTGGTTGAGACTAGCAGGAGGTTTTCACTGTCATGCTGGAACATACGAGCACTTAAGAAATAAAGCTTAAGAGACACTTAACATGGACATATGCATTTACAGTGTTTATTCATTGCTTAGGTCATTTTCACACTTTCATTTTTCTGGACTCCGGGCTGCTTGAGCCCCAGGTTCATGCCGGGTAATGCGTTCAACTTCCTGTTTCTACTTTTGTTATGCCGGTACTTTCAGAGCACTGGAGCACTGCAATCAGCTCACCTTTCTGACAAGAGCGTGTGCACTGAGAGCACAGTTATTAAGGTATGTCCTGTGCCTGCCTGTATATCAGAGCGGCTCCTTGATTGCAGGTATTCCTGCACGATGACAAAATAACAGAAACAGCAAGTGGATGAGCCCAGTGCCTACCATTCTGCAATCCTGTGTGCACAAACAGGATGTATGGAATAGTGCAATGAAGCCACGGTTCTTAAGCAGTTCTTCTGTGTGAATGCAAACCTGTGAAAACGAGCCCAGAATCTGTCCTGGGACTTGAGTATTCAGACCAAGTGTGAAAGCACTGTGAGCAGCTGCTTACTAATGGTCATGGTGGTTTAAACTAGGGTGCTAGTTTGGTTTTTAAACTGGGAAATAGAATCAAATAAATTCATTAAAAAAATATTGTGGACTGGTACAAACCGTGACAAACCGTTATTACAAAAATAATAACTGTGTGAGCGAGATGTAAAAAAAAATAATAATAATAAAATGTCTCACCAAGTATGAACTTGAGTGATGCAGCTGAGGCTGAGGAACTGTCAGAGCCAGAATTCATTGACCAGTGCTAACATCTATGGGTTATTTTTCCAGTGTTTCTGGTGGCATAGTTGTAGGGATATTATTTGATTAAAAAAAAAAAAGAGAGAGAGAGACCACACCCACTTTGGGTTCAAATCGAAATACAGATACGATTATTTGGAGAACTGAAGAGATACAGATGTAAGTAATGGCATTTCATTACCCCCCTGGTACTAATGTTTGTCTATATGTGGTAATACCCAAAACTATATTTTAAAATGACTTTAATGCTTTAACTAACCTAAGGTTGATGTGTAATATAATTTATTTAGTGAGATGCCTAGTTTTTGCCTCTTTACCTTAAAAAAAATAAAAATACAGTATTTGCTGTTAAGTAAAGCAGGTCCATGCACACATCAGACTACTTATTTACAATATCAAGCATCAATTACAGATTTTTTAAAAATTAGTTTTAGTTAGATTAATTAACTACAATATTACTTGAAATGGCCATCGCTAATTTTTGGTATGGTTATTTTCCAGACATGTGCCCTGGACTAAATTTTCCATCTAATGTAACTAACAAAATAGATTGTGATTATTACTTAAAGAGCTAAATTTAACTTCTACTTGTTATTTGTGAAACCTACATTTCATGGAAGACAGTTGAGTAAAAGGGATTTTACAACACAGATTAAGCGTAGTGTGAGTACTCTTAAATGGTTGCTGAAAATCTGTTACCTCAGACAGTGCCGTGTGGTCTCTGACCACATCCTTGTATTTTCCTTAGCCATGTTAGCAGTCCATGTGGTAAATACAAATTTTCCTAGAATGGAGAAATAACCTCAGGCTTGTTTGGCTTCTTGGGGGAAAAAAAAGGACCCAGTTTGACAGCACCTTGGGAAATAGTTACACTGTATGAGAAAGAATGTGATAAAGACTGAAAAGTACTGAGAAACAATGTCTGTCCTGTCCATCATTCTTGTCAAGATTTGTGAATATTAGCATTTAGCAATGAGAAATGTGAATAGCACTAGCATTAGCATAGTCTCTAACACTTTTTGCGTCATCAGTACACAGTCAGCTCAGTAAAACAGAAGGGATGTTTTTTTTTTTTGTTTGTTTTTTTTTTTAAGCCTTTCTCCCAAATCCTTTACAACTAACGTTACACAGAGATGATCACATGAAGCTTTGTGAGCTTGCAGCTTGCTTAGTCTCCCGCGATCCACACACACACACACACACACACACACACCTCTGCCCCCTCCAAACAACAGCTTAAGAGCTTTACCCGTCGTCTGTTTGGGGAGACTCAGACATTCTAGTTCACTGAGTCAGCGTCCAGAGAAGGGCAATCAATAAACCACATGGTTTCAGATCTCTTTCTCCTGATGGTGGACCACAAACAAACGCATCTCTGCTTCACTCGGTGCCAAATCCTGGACATTCATTGTGAACCAGTGTTTCTGTTTTTCTTCCAACACTAAAGAAAAATGTCCCATATAGCATTCTAATGCATTGTTTGGTTTGTCCCTCTGTTGGATCCTTTAGTGATTCTACATACGACCCTACATTTTTTCCTCATCACAGGTTTTCAAGTAGAACCTTATTAGGAAGCATTAAAACCCTTAACTTTCCAAAGAAAACCTCTAAGACCATAGAATAACGATCCCATCTAGCATCCTAACTGTTTTTTTTGGTTTGTCCCTCTAGGGAAACCCTGTGTAGTACCCTTTAAAAAAGACTCTGAGTAGATACTCTTTAGAAAGCAAAAACCTCCCAAAGGTTTCCCGTCAGGAAGACACCCTTAAAGGTTCTATGTAGAACCCTACAATAGAAGACAAACATTTCACAAAAGCTTCCAAATAGAAGCCCTTAAAGAAGCCAAGAACAGTCAAGCATTCTGTTTAAGAGTCAAACACTTCCAATAATGCAGCTCAGCCATTGCAGCATGACTGCTACCGTGGCAGAGACCAATGGCCTTGGAATGCTTTATGCAGAGATGATATTCAGCTGGCTTCCACAAACAATATGACATAATTGCAGAGTAAACAGGCATTGTGCGTAAGCTTGCCACGTGGCAGCTGGGCAAATTTTACAAATGAGCATGCTACATGACAAAGCCTGTGATTGGAGCATTCATACTTGATGGCCAATATGAAATTGCTGAGAGTACCCGAGCTTGTAAAGCTTGCAGAGGTGGTTTGTCTTCGTTCAGCCCTCACAGATGTCGTTTCTGTATTAAGTACGCTAAGCTCTTATTCTGTGTTTGTGGTACCTTGTAAGTGGTCATTTGCATCACTTTCGACTTGGTCATGTTCGATGTGCGAAGTGGGGGGAAAGATGGATGCCTCCACAAAAGCACTTCTGTTGTAAAGCTCATAAAAAGCTACTTTAACCGCACTTTTACAGTTACAGACCTGAGTGGCTACTAGTTCTGTTCTTCTGTTCTGTTCATGCAACATTTTGGACTGAAATTGCAGTACAGCATAACAGCGGACAACAGTGAGTAGCATTAGCAACAAGCTAGCCAGCTAATTTTATTGATGACATTAATGATGATGAGTACCTTCTCAAGACAGCAATTAGCATGGTCAGTGTTACAGATTTAACCAAGTAATGTGTCTGTATAGGAATTGATCTAAAGCCAATACTGCTCTAAACTCATTTTAAAGTAGAGACAGTGTTTGGAGTGGGCACGGTGTTGCACCGTGTTGCTTTGACGTCACTCTGTAAACAGGGAGGGAACTAGTAGCTGAGAAGCATACCAGAGACTTGAAATTTCGAGTCGAGGGGGCATTTTTGGTGGCTTTTACCAGTCGTCGGTGGGGAATTACAATTTGCAACTTCGCCTTAAACGCAGCATTACCTCTTCCTCCTTTTATACGGTGGTATTTTTTTTGTCCTGATTGAATGTCTAGACCTACTTGTTTTATATGTTTTGGATTTAATAAGAAACAACTGTGTTTCACAATGAGATATTTAAACTTGACAGCATAATCTATAAATAAAATTGCATTAATATATGCCAATTATATGATTTGAAGTATATCATTGAGGTTCACATAGTGAGTCTTCTTATACATAAATATTGCATAAAACCCTTATAGGATGTGAATGTTGTGGTTTTTTTTTTTTTTTTTTTTTTTTTTTTTTTTTTTAAAAAAATTTTTTTTTTTAAAAAAAAATTATTTTTTTTTTTTGTTTTTTTTTTTTTTTTTTTTTTTTTTTTTTTTTTTTTCCAAACTGATTTTTTATGAATACCACATTTCCCGGGTAAGCGTGCTTGCAAAAAGTTTTACGAATAAATGTCATAGTGTCCAGTTTGATAATGAACGAGGCACAATGCAGAGTGAGTAAAGAATTGTACAGGATTATGTTGTTACAGCGAAGTATAACCACAGCATTATATCATGGTTTAAGTGGGAAGACTGCATGATTCCTTATGGTAACTAATCTTATACCATGACACAAGCTCAAACACACACACACACGCTACCTCATTTATTACAGGCTTTTCCCAAAGGGCTTTGTACATCTGCATGAAGAAGGTCAAAACCCTCCAATAAGGGCTCATGTTATTCTGATCCTACATTCATATAGATCACTCACAGAGGCAAGGCGTGAGGGAGAGAAAGGCTTGTCTGATGCTATCCAGGGGGAAACTGGAGAGGTCGAAGGAGGGCTGAGATGAGGCGAGCGTTGTTGTGCCATCGGCTGCGTGTTTTAAATCACACCGGGCACTAGATCTGCTGTTCTAGCCTCTGGAAGGAAAACAACCAAAGTGAGCTATGTTTATCTGCCCACTTCCACTGAGAAGCAGTTTACACATTACCCGAAATCCTCCCTGGAATGATGGATGCAACTAATGATGCAACAGCAACCCTGGCAACTGGCCCTCTGAAATGTCTGTGGAGATTATTATGGGATGAGTCATGGTTGGCGTATTTGAATAGGCTGCATTGATGCCTACTACACTGACTGGAAGTCTTCTTGTTTTGTCACGACAAAAAACACGTGACAAAATGGGCGACTGAAAATGTAAACAGGTTCACACACACATGGAAAAGAAATGACTGGGTGGAGAGCTGAACGACTGATTGACACAGACATAGTGTATCAGATTTATTATTTAATTTTATTATTATTTAATTATTAAATTTTTCATAATTATTTATTAATTATTTATTATTCAACTGTTTAATGGCATGGCGTTATGTAATGATGTGCACCTGTATATGGAAATTGTTGAAGATTTTTCAAAGCTTTTACGTATGTATCGTATGGTTTATATGCTACGATATCAAGAGCTTTAATCTACCAAGGCAGGAAGTGCCTAAAAATACTCCTCACTGTATGTGGGTAGCCACCTGTACACATTAGCTTGGTTATGCCCTTGTTAACCAGATTTGTACTCCACAAATTTGAGGTTCTGATGAACCTGACTTCAGGTTTCCTATATGAATAACTCAGAATTTGCTTTGACCCTTTGTGTTTTCCGTCTCTCACCATAGGTGTGAATGAGAGCTGGGCAGCTGTGAGAGGCTTTTAACGCCCAACGCCGCAGCCATGCCGCCCCCCGCGGACATCCTGAAGGTGGCCATCGAGTGGCCAGGGGCCTTCCCCAAACTTATGGAAATAGACCAGGTCAGTGTGTGAGCAAAAAAAAAAAAAAAGATGGAGCATATTGTGTGCATTATCTAAAGTATCATAATGAAAGAGTGGCTCACAGTGACCTAACACACCAAGGTGATTTCATGGCCCATGGTGTAAACCATGGAAACATAAACAGAGCTAAATAAAATGTTCAGCGATGTCCTTGATTAATGATTAACGGCGTCCCTGATTAATAGTTAATAGGGTACTCACTTCGGTATCGGTACTGGTATCAAAGAGCAGCAAAAAAAATGTACTCATACTTTGTCTGGGAAAAAAAAAAAGGTAGATGCATTCCTGGTTATAATTAGCTTCTCTGTATTGTCTTTGTTTTAGTTGAGGGAAATGTGTAGCTTTTGTAGGCATCTCTTTATTATGTAAATGTAATGGTCACCTTTTACATTTTCTACTTCTGTTTTTCCGCAGAAAAAGCCTCTCTCTGCAATCATTAAAGAAGTCTGTGATGGGTAAGGGATTACCCATTATTAGCTTCTGCTTTTGCTTGATTGAATTACATTTGTTCCATTACAATGCATATCTGCAAATCAGTCAAAGGGCAACCGCATCGCTACTTCACATTTTCCCCCTTTAGGTGGCAGCTGCCGAACCACGAAAACTACGCCCTACAGAACGCCGACTCCACTAACTTCTACATCACCGAAAAGGTGTCATGATAACTACAATTACTGAGCAAATGTTCAATGTTTTTGAAAAAGGTACTCAAAAGTTCAACTTCTCTGCTCCACAGAACCGCAACAACATAAAAAATGGCTCCATCCTGCGCCTGACCACGTCTCCTGTAAGTAGCAGATAAGCAGGATTTTTTTTTTTTCTTCAGGTTGGGGTTCATGAGGACACGCTCAGCCTGAGAGACCTATCTCTATCCCTGCTCCCACTTCGCTTTGCTAATCCCCAGCGTGTGGCGGCTGATGGGGTAGACTGCTCAAGCTTCCTGACGCGTCAGCAACTGCGAGAGACACTTGCGTGATGGGTCGAGCTAGAATCAGGGACCAGCTGCAGCTGTTGTCCCTCAGTTGCTTTACTAGCAGCTGAGTGGTGAAAGCTCTGAGGAGTGTGTACTCGCCTGCCCATTACAGGGATAGCGAGTACTTTATAGAGGTGCTGATGGAAAGAAATCAGGAAAATGCCTAACCAGTCAGCAAAAAAAGAAATGCCATATCTGAGTGTTTAGTACAGGGGCTTTGAGATTACATTTTACAAATTGAAAGCTGTAGTACTTATTGAAATGTCTGAAATTGAAATGTACATGGTCTTAGATTTTAGGCAGCACGCATACACACATGGGGTCACACTTATGAAGCTGGGATGTGCATTAAACTGGGCCTATGTTAGCTTTGTCATTCTATATAAGAAAATCAATTATAGATTCTGCTTATCTATTACAGATTCTGATATCTGCTATATTCAAAAGTAGAGTAGAAAGGAATAACAAATACTCTCAGTCTGACTTCATACTATGCCATATTTTCTCTTAAACACACTTTGATGGTGTGACTTCTTTGGGAGATGTATTTCGTGTGTGTCCTATGTTGGTCTACTCTAAAATAGGAGTATGAAACATTACTATCCAGTAATAATAATCCATAATGAGAGCTTTTGGGTCCCGAGTTTTTTGGATGTATGCGTCATATATAATCATCCTCCCACTGTAAGCAAAAAGGAGTGCAGACTACATAGTGCAAACGACACAAGCTAGCCAGCAGTGCAGAAAGTGAATATGTAGTATGCGGTTTGGGACGTGGCCTTGAAATCTCCTCGAGTGTGCATTAACCATTATATTAGTCCATCAATGTTGTTCCATCAGAGAGAGCTTTACATCGCAAATTCTGCACATCCTATTGTAACAGGCAATTTGTTTGGTGTTTGGTTTATGTTTGGCATAGTTATATTTGGTATATCATGACTGAAAATGTGAAGTAGGATTGATGGGAATGAAAAAGTATTAATCTGTATGAGTATTAAATATTCCGCGTTTGGTAATCAAGAAACAATATGAAATTTAATCTGCGTTGTTTGGCCCTGAGTGCAAAAGCCTTTAGCTGAAAGCTTTCTATGTCAGCCCGATATAGCAAAATACTGTTCAGTGTCTGCTGTCATATATGGAGAAGCCGTAATATATGGAGAAGGCGCTGCTGTTTATACCATTGATAATATTGTTACGGTCCATGTTTTCACTGTGTGATGGTCTGTTTTTCTGTATTCTGCATCTCTATTGTTTATATCCTGTATTGCTACTTTGCTGAGTGGATATAAATAAATTGTTTAAATATGTGTGTGTGTGTAACACGTGCGTGCATGTGTCTGCCCCGTTGGCATCACTCCCAGGCCCAGATGGCACTGCAGCTGCATGAGCGCATCCAAAGCGGCAGTCTGGATATGAAACTGGACGCTCTGAAGGACTTGGCCAACTCGTCCCGAGACATTACCTTCGCCCAGGAGTTCATCAACCTGGACGGCATCTCGCTGCTCACCCAGATGGTAGAGAGTGGCACAGAGTAAGTGAACCTTCCCTTAAACTCGCTATTCTTGACATTCTTTTTATTTTCAGCTGTGCCCACGCAGCAGGACTGAAGCTGTTGAGTCACACTGCAAGGCCCACTGACTTGTACTGTTATTTTATGAACGGGTATAGCTTTGGAATTAGTGACTACTGAGCGGCAGTGGCTGCATGAAAAAAAGGTTTTGAGGTCTTGAGAGCAGAAGTGAGTTCACAGTAGAGAGGAAGCACTGAGGACATATTCTGCTATTTCAGTCTTCTTTGTCCTCCTGGTAGCGGCAATGTGTGTGTGTTCGAGTGTTTCTGCAGTTGTGAGGCACAGTGTGGTTTGGCCTAGTGGATTGTTCCAATTCAAGCGTGGCTAGACGGTCTCTGAGGTGGAACTTTTGCACTCCTTGTCTGACAGAGGCCCCATGGGGAACCTGCAGTAACCTGACTGCAACATCACCTGCAGTGATGAAACAACAAGAGAAATTTTAAGTTCGAATGAGGCGAGTTGTGGAACAAAGAAGAGAAAAGGAGAGAGAACAGGAGGAATTGAAAGCAAAAAGGAAGGCAGTGAGGAATAACATATATAGCAGTCTCATGTAGGACAGCCAGTGAATAAGATTAACATAGTTAAAATCATTATGTTTAGATATTGGAAGGCAAAAAAAACATAAAAAAATTTTTTGTGCTACTTTTAGCCACCTAACACAAGTTGAAACACTAATTTTGCCTACAATTCTTTTTGGCTAAACGATTCTCGAAACCTAGGAAGATTTTTTTTATGCATGATATTCATATTTCTAAAGTTTTATATCAATTTTCTAGTAAAATATTTAAAAAATGAACAAATATTAAGTTACATGTAGGAGTTTCCCATAGACACTGATTGACACTACAGCTGAATCCCAAATGAGCTCTATCCTATGTAGTGAGCATATATAGTAAATATATGAAAGAATATTTTTCACCTCTGGAACTGATCAGAACTATGATTGAATATCAGATGGCCTTCCATTGGACACATAGTGCACTACTTGAACTCCATCCTCAGTAGTGAGTATATAGCGTGAATAGGTAGCAATTTTTCCCCCTCTGGAACTGATTGACACTTCAGCTGACCTCCAGTTGTCCTTCTATTGGGCATATAATGAATTCTACCCTATGTAGTGAGCATATATAGTGAATAGGAAGCAATCTGGGGTTCCGCCTGGTGTTTAACGGTACAGTGTTAATAACAAGCACTTGTTGGAGACTCAAATGGCTGAATCTGAAATGCCATTACACGTATAGTGCACTAGACCTCTCTAGGCACTAGAACATGCTTTGTTGTATACTCCTTTGTAGTGAGCATATAAGAATAGGAAGCCATTTGAGATTCGAGTAAACTAAAAAGAGTTGAAATGGCAGTTTGTTTTATGTGGCTCGTGGGTGTAGCAGAGGAATTATTAAAAATTCTAAACGTTGAAGCTTATGATGAAATTTTAGTTACTTTGCTTAAGAAGGATGTAGTTACAAATATATAATTTAGTGATACTTCCAATATTTGTATAAAATCATAGTATCGAATATTCAAATGCATTCGAATACCGAATCTTTTATGTAATTAAAATTCAGAGGTATTTTTACAGTATATTGACAGCCCTACTGAGGTGTCGGTGGTATGAAGAGACTGACACAGGGCGAGATTATGTGATGATACGTATCTCTGCTGACGCACTACAGCTTCTTCATAAAGCTCTCATGTCTCTGAATGGTTATGAATGTTAATGACTGTCTGCCAGTCCCGGCTGTATCTCGTCCAGGCCGATCAGCCTCAGGACAGCATGGAGCCACTCAGCATGGCCTCTGTGGGGGTGGTATATCACGCTTTTGTTTTCTCTTACACGCTCTCCTAATTATTCCTCCCCCCATCAAGCAGTAAAGAGCAGGAGAGCAGGATGAATGTTTTTTTTTTTTTTTCCCCTCAGTCAGGTCTTCCAGGCAGATAGTTTTCTAATTTGATGCTGCTGTGGTGATGGAGAAATGTTTACCCAAGGCAGCTTGTTTATGAGCTCTAATTCAGAGTGCTGGGTGAGGAGATTTTCTTTTAGTTCTGCACAAGAAAGCTCTGCTCCATTCCATATAGGGAGTTGGACGAGTTGTTTGTTTTACCCCACTGTTTTAACCTCATGATTTTCGCATCATCCTCCATTTTCCCTGCTGAAAGTATTTCCAAACCGCTGTGAATTGGTTTCTATGGGCATGCCATACATAAAGCAGCTCTGTGTCAACATCTCCTGCCCTCAGAGAGTCTCTGTGTGGGTTTCTGTGCAGTCCATTCATACCAAAAGGCACCACGACGCACTCACTCATATACTGTATGTTCATGCATTGGCTAAGACTCAACATTCTTGCCACAGATTCTTGCTCTGCACTGACCATGCTGTAATTATTCTGGAGGCTGAGGCATGACGGCGCTCTTGAAACACAGAAACCGTGCTCCGGGATCGGGCTGGTGACATCATGAGGCATGCATGTGTGTTGTGAAAGCCTGGTTGAGCAATAGGAGGTCTCCCTCTAGTGGCTTTCGGCTCTCATTAAACCACGTTTCATACGCGCCACGAGAGTCGACGTGAAAGAACAGTGCAAGGCAGTGGGCCAACAATTGTGCTGCCACATGAACAATGTGCTCCTGCTTGAAAGAACAGCACGTCACACAGTCACAATCGGTTTTATACGACAACCAGAAAGGCATGTTGTCATGCTGAATTATGTGATTACATGTGTGTACTAGGGGTGTAACAGAATGCCACTATCTGTATCTGTTTAGTGCTCCAAATATTCCTATCTGTATCTGCATTTGAATTTAAAGACGTCAAGTGGGCGTGGCCTAAACCCGAACCCTTATTTGTGCGCGAGACCGTTTTTTATTTTTTAAAAACAACATTCACGTTCATGTTAGTAACTGTAGCCCACGAGCTTCATGTCTGACTGCTCATGAAAGTAAAAAAACCTCCCACTCGCACAACTTTTTTGCTCTGTCCTACAGGATCCCAGGCCCAATGCATACTTCTAGTCTCAACCAGATGCCATATGAACCGTTCCGATTTAAAAAAAATAAATAAATAATAATAGTAATAACAATAATAGCGTGCCTACTATTTGTACATTATTTGTATTTATATCTGTTTAGAGCACATTATCTGTTAATTCCGAATAATGCATTTATGTTCAGTTACATCCCTAGTCTATACAGATGGAACCGAATTGGGTACACTTATTTTTATGGTTATTGAAAGATTTTATGCATTGTTACAGCTCTGTTCCTGCAATGCAAATTTTGTTTGTATATTTCCTTGTACTTTGCATTGATATGTACATGCCTACATAGTTTTTTTTTTTTTTTTCATTATTTGCACAAAGTTTGTTTTGCTGGAACGTGTGCATTGTGTTGTGATTCGATACGAGTGCTGATGAGATTGTGATGAGCAGTGCTCTGCTTTCTCGAGTGCTCAGCTTTGCACGCTTATAGGATCCATGTCTTTTTGTTTGTGACTTTTCAACTTGTGTGATGTTAAAGTTGCATCAATTCTCATAATTTTTTTTTTTCATGTTGAATGAAATTGTTTCCGCTGTCACTAGCCTGCTGTTTCTCTTAGTGCTGGCTCTGATTTCAAATTGTATCAGAAGGAGCCCAGTAGATCAGACCATTTTGTTTTTGTTCATTTTGCTGTCTTCCTGACGTCAAAGTTTTTAAATCTTTGCAGACGGTATCAGAAACTGCAGAAGATGATGAAGCCCTGGTAAGCCCCCCATCCCCAAGCTGGATAACCCAAACTGTCTCTTAGCCTCTAATCCTACACAGTCTGCATGTTCTGGCTGAAACTGATGGGGAAAATCACGGCACCCACTTCAGCCGCAAGCAGTCTTTTAATGAGTTTTATGGTTTTGATTATTTTTTTCCCCCATATAACTCAGTCAACACTTTTCCTGTTTGCATGTGGTATTGGGCAACTTGGGTTTTTAAAACGTAGATACTAACTACCTTTCTCACCTGGCACATGGAGCAGTAGATTAGTTGTATTCAACATTAGGTACTGAATCCTTTTGCACATAATGCTAACATTCTTTTTAGATCCCATGTACTGTATGTGATGTAAGGTTTATTCAGTTAGATTGTGTTGAAATTCCCCGTGTGTAAAATTCACCACAGTTTTTGACTTGTTCATGTTTGAGGCATAAAACAGACAGTAACTTAAAGCTTTTGAAAAGCTTATGTGCTGTAGGTTTTTTACCCAAGTAGTTAGGTAAGGAATAAAACCAGGCAGGGTGTGCTGTTATAGGAAAATAATCAATGAGTCATTGGTATGATATGGCCCGGTGCCAAGCCGAGTTATTATCACCACCCCAGAGTTGATTATTTTCCTATATATGCCCACCCCAAAATGTTTTATTCCTCTTCAACTACAGTAATTTGCCAATTATTACAATTTTCACTTTATTAATGAACATCATACTTTTTATCTGTTTATAGTTGCATTTAATGTTTCTCTTAAAGTTGATAAGAACAAAACAAAACAAGCAGAACTTGGAGATGCTGCCACCACCAACGAGTCTAGTCCTATTGAAGAAAAACTATGTCAGACATTTGACCTTACTGTGACCTTGACCCTGTTTGGATCTATTCCAAGATCTAATCAGTTGGTCTGCTGGTCAGAATGATGATTCCATATAAATTCTACAAACATTCGGTCAATTGTTCTTGACAGATTGCGCTAATGAGAATCCTGGATGGACGGATGGACAGACACCTGGTGGCGGAGGCATAAAAGCTTACTGACCGTTAAATAAACGCTGACAGTGGAGACCCCTTCCATAAATTTAACTTTAAAAACAAATGTGTCCTTACAGAAAATTCTACCATTTCAACAAATACGCATTGTTCTTATAAATAACATGTTTGGAATTTGTTCATTATTAAGCATTGATTATGTAGATTGTCCGCCCTGTTGTTGAGTTGTTACTATAGAAACAATAACACGTTAAACTGAGGGCGTTAATATAAAGCTCTCATTTGCCTTACAGCTGAGCCGCGCTGTTATAGAAAAATAATCAACACCTATACTTATGGTATAAGTTTTCTAAATACCTGTCCATCTAAGATCTCAGCTTCTCCTAAATTTCAATTTTTTTAGCCCAAAAACAAGTCTTTGGAGCAGTTAGATTGTTGAACCTTTGCATATTCTTATTCATAATCTTTCAAAAGCCCTTAAAAATGTTCAGCCACATTGTATTGGTTTAGGATTATGGCTGCTGCTCAATTCCAGGTGCAAATGCTTACTTACTTCTAACTTACTACTATATTCAAATTAATGTCTCACTCAAGCAAACCTAATTCCAGATTAACCCATCTCTATCAACCAGTCTGTCAACCTCTAACAACTTACCGACATCCTTTATCAGTCTTGGACAAAATCTGTGGTTCAATTTTTGTTGTTAGTTTCATGTTTTGTGTTGACTTTCTTGCTTCTGTAACGTTAGTTTATTTAAAAGCTGCTTTTATTTAAGACCTAAACTTTAGGAGGAAGATCGTATTCAGTGATGCTTTGCACGTTAAGATATGGCAGTGGTGATATCTAAATACGCAAAATACAACAGATTTTTTTTTTTTATCAGCTTTACACCATTCAGAGTTGCTTGCTTCTGTTTATGACTGAGCACAGAATATTACCAGTTCTGTGCTTTGTTTGCTTAAAATTCATTCAGTGCTTTTTCTCCGATGATCTATGACCTTCCCCATCAGACTAATTATTTTATGCAATTGCACGAGATTGTGCTGTACAGTCGTGTTGCTGAAATGCTGATGCCTCGCCCCTGCTGACTGTCTCATGCTCTGTGGTGTTGTAGAGTAGTTAGAGGCTTTAGTTCCATGCTGTCTTTGCCTTCTCCTACAGTCAGGTCTATAAGTATCTGGACAGTGACACGATTTTTAGCCTCTGTACACCACCACAATGGTTTTTAAATGAAGCAATCAAGATGTGATTGAAGTGAAGACTTTCAGCTTTAATTCAAGGGGGTTAACAAAAATATTGCATTAACCGTTTAAGGAATTACAGCCCTTTTTTTTACATAGTCCCTCCATTTTCACAGTTTCAAAAGTAATTGGACAAACTAACATAATATCATAAATATTAGGATTATTTTTAATATTTGGATACAAATCCTTTGCAGTCAATGACTGCCTGAAATCTGGAACCCATGGACATCATCAAATGCTGAGTTTCCTCCCTTGAGATGCTTTGCCAGGCCTTTACTGCAGCTGCCTTCAGTTGCTGCTTGTTTGTGGTCTTTCTGCCTTCAGTCTTGTCTCCAGTAAGTGAAAAGCATTCTCAATTGGGTTGAGGTCATCAGACATTTAATTTCTTTGCCTTAAGAAGCTCTTGGGTTTCTTTCACGGTACTTTTTGGGTCATTATCCATCTGTACTGTGTAGCGCCATCCTATCAGTTTTGCAACATTTGACTGAATCTGAGGAGAAAGTGTAGCTCTATACACTTCAGAATTCATCCTGCTACTTCTGTCAGCAGTCACATCATCAATAAACACCAGTGACCCAGTTCCAGTGGCAGCCCGTGCCATAACACTGCCTCCACATGTTTGACAGATGATGTGGTATACTTTGGAACATGAGGCCTCCCTTTCCTTTTTCCATACTCTTCTCTTCCCATCATTCTGGTACAAGTTATTCTTGCGTCAGAACTGGTCAGGCTTTTATTTTTTTATTTTTTTATTTTATTTTATTTTTTTAAGCAAAGTCTAATCTGGCTGCTCTGTTCTTGAGTGTTACCAGTGGTTGGCATCTTCAGGTAAACCATCTGATTTACATTCATGAAGGTGCCTCTTGATTGTAGACTTTGACAATGATATGCCTACCTGCATTGACACCTCTTTGGACGGCATATAAAGAGTTCCCATGAGCAGCTACCAAATGCAAATTCTACACTCTGAATCAACTCCAGACCGTTTATCTCCTTAATTTGTCATGAAATAGTGAGGAAACAGGCCACACCTGGCCAAGAAACGGCTTATCCAATTACTTGTGAGCCTGTGAAAATGAAGGGACACTGTTAAAAATGGCTGTAATTCCTAAACAGTTAATGCAATATTTTTGTTAAAGCTGAAAGTTTACACTTCAATCACATCTTGATTGCTTCATTTCAGATCTATTGTGGTGGTGTACAGAGGCAAAATTACAAAAATTGTCACTGTCCTAATACTTATGGACCTGACTGTGTGTCTCAGCTCTCTGTGGCTCCCCCTTTTTTATGGCATTAGCTAAAAAAAAAAAACTCCTGCAAATTCCCCTTCCCCAGTGAGGCTAAGGCTTAGTTGTGCTCCAGATCAGCTTGGCTGTCATCTTGTTTCTTGCAGCTTTGGAGAGATACTGTCTTACACGTTGACCGCCTTCGTGGAACTCATGGACCATGGCATCATCTCGTGGGATACCTTCTCGGTGGCCTTCATCAAGAAGGTGTGTTCACTAGGCAGTGTGGGATGATTATCGTATGCCGGGTATATGCTGTATGATTTTAAACTCAGATTAAACCTCAGATTTAGGGTGTATTTAAACTTACATGTTGTGTTAACAGACATGCCTGGTTTGCTGACCAAACAATCTCAGTCTCACAAACTGATTTTTCCAAAATGTGTGTGTCTGCCCAGTATCACTAAAGTAATGCACACGAACAGTGCTTTCCTCAACAGCAGACGAGTAGCATGTCCAGGTTTTTAGACATGGAATGGCAAAGAGTGGTCAAGAGCACCTAAGGGGTGGGGCCACCTGATTATCTACAAGTGTCTTTTGCAGAATGTAGCTGTGACGCTCCCTATGTTACCAGGGGAATGTGGACACAGGAGACAGACGTGGCACAGCTCAAAAAGCGATTTTAACATAATGGAAGCTTGTTTTTCAGCCTTGTTCCTTAAAATCACAGAGACACACCGTTCAGAACGTCACAACTCTCTCTCATGGCTATTCTCTCTCACTGAAACAGAGAAAATTCATTAGGAGATTCACCCGCAGGTGCTGCCTCAACATTACCACACGCTCCCCCGACTCCGCCTTCCATTCACAAACCGGCACTCGACCCCACCCCCGCCGCCACAGTGATGTTTATTCCTGCAAAACTAATGGACAAAAGAAGGCTTTGCAGTTGCTCTGTATTTCCTTATACTCATGAGATTTGGTTAAAATACCTCCAATGATTTAAATCAACATGAGCCAGGTATGATTTATTCAGTCAGCGTGACGGCTGCATTCTTGAGAACATTTTCATATCTGTTCCATTAACCGTTTGTTTCGCAACTATTGATTTCCATGGGAACAGTTCCTTCACAGACATGCACTAAATTATGCTGGTCATCTGTTAAAGTTCTCTGGAGTTTAACTGTGGAGGCCATGAGTCAGACATTCTGAGTGTGGTTTCAGTCATTCATGCTGATTAGATGAAGATAATGAAGGAGAACATAATCATTGTTGTTGGTTTAAATCCAGAGATGTACAATCCAGATCTCAAAATCTGTAAGGAAAACTGTGAGAATCTCAGCTTAGAACACTGTTAGTGTGTGCAGGTCTATTAGGTTATAGCTCAAAATATATAAAATCAATCTCCACCCACAAACATGCCTACAACAAACCTAACAATGTCAATATGTTTTCTAACTAGTGACACTATTATGTAACAAACAAACGTATATTATATTATATTATATTATATTATATTATATTATATTATATTATATTATATTATATTATATTATATTATATTAATATTTTACTTATTTATTTAATCAATCTCCACCCCCAAACATGCCTAATACAAACCATCAACATATTATATATTATGTTTTCTAACAAGTGCCAATATTACAATCAGCGCTGGGGTGGCAAGGCTTATTTGAAGTGTGACAGCTGCCACCCTGTGCCACCCCCTCCAACATGTGTGTCTGGACAATATTACTTCATCATCCTACCCTGACGGGCAGGAACAGGAAACATGATTGTGTGGGTCTGACGGATCCACCAAGGCTGAGAGAAAAAAAAAATTATTGGAAACAGTGTGAGCACCATGTTGGGCCATTAGACTCACCATGTGTGCGCATAAATCCTAGGATTCAACTGCACACAATAGGCTATTCAAACATAAACAAGATTTCTAAAATCATACAGTGTATACTTGCGTTTACATGGCTGCTTCTTTTTCTTGTGTGACTCGTAACCAGGAGTTTAACCTTTTCTTGTTTGCGCTTCCACTGCAGATTGCAAGTTTTGTGTGTAAGTCGTCCACAGACTCGGCAGTGCTGCAGAGATCTCTGGCCATCCTGGAGTCTATGGTGCTCAACAGTCAGGACTTGTACCAGAAGGTGGCGCAGGAGATCACTATTGGCCAGCTCATGCCTCATCTTCAAGGGTACGGAGAGCCGCTGTCCCACAGGGACCCCGTTCAGAACTTGTTGGTCCTGCATCAGAGATTATGCATCATCAGTTACAATAACAAAATTGACAAAGACTGAGTGTTCTGTTCTTCTGTTCCCCTGGGTATTGTGTTTCTCTCTGTGTTCAGGACGGATCAGGACATTCAGACTTACACTATCGCGGTGATTAATGCTCTCTTCCTGAAAGCCCCTGAGGACAAGAGACAGGTACAAACAAAAGCACACAACTCATATTTTCTTCATGATGTCCTTTTTTGCTGGTAAATTGCACTAAGGGGACTCAGTATGATGAACACAACTTCTGAGGAGAAATGCTCGTTCAGGTGGCTGGTTATATTGGTTTTATTTCAAACACCTGACAAGATTTTGTTTTAGAAAACACTCTTGGTAGTATTACTTTTTTTTTTTTTCTTTTTTTTTAATACAAATGATATTTTTGGTTCTGACACAATATACGCACATCTGGGACCACATCACAATAACTGAATTTTGTGTTAATGTGTCAAGTTTTCTGTCTGTATATACTAATATTTGCCTGCTATACTGTGAAGCTTACAGTTAACAGACTACAATGTATGTCTGAAGAATTGTTGATCGCAAATATTCTAAATAATAAATTGAATTATTACACTGGATTCTATCATCCTGTCACAATTTTATTAATGCAATAAGCCACTCGAGGCTGAGAGTTACAGTGATTTTTATCAGATTCCCCTTACCTATACTAAAATCACTGTAATACATGCAATGCAATGGCTTAACCTTTCTCTGAACCTAATTACACTGTAACAATCTGTCAGGAAAATACCATCATCATTTTTGTGTTTCCCTAGCACTAATTAAACCAGTAGACATCTAACATTAATATTAAACATCAATTAAGCAAGCAGAGTTTCCGAATTCTGGAGTGCTGAGGAACTCCGACCTCAAAAAACAAAATTTTTAATTGGTTAACTCCTCCAGGATGGGCTTATTCTAATAGCATAATTTTATGTTTGGCTCAAAGTATTCAAAAATGCCAATATGATCAAGTGCAATACAACTATTTTGTTCCTAAATTAGCTGGATAATTGTGCTACATAATTAAATTATGCTAAATAAATAATGATATTGTGCAAAGTAATTGTGATCATCATTTTAGCCATTGTCATATGGCCCTACATATTAACTGAGCTCTCGTTGCAGAATGCTGGATGTACTAACTTTGCTGTCTCACTGCTCTCTGCTTTCTGCACTACTAACAAAATTGCATTTGCTTCTCTTCTCACTTTGTTACTCTTATTTCCTTTCCGTGCTGCATTTGTAACGGTAGTATGATCCGAACATTGTCAACATCCTTGATTGTCCCCTTACCGTAAGTGCATTCAGACTGCGATATAAGACGCTTTTCTACAATCCTGCTGTATATTCAGCATCTTAACTGTAATTCCTGTGTGTGTGTTTTTGTGTTTGCAGGAGATGGCTCACATTCTGGCACAGAAGCAGTTACGCTCCATTATCCTTTCTGTGAGTGCCTTTGTTTTTCTTTTTTTTTTCTTTTGGCTTTCTTTTTTCTAATCTCTCTCTCTCTCTGTCTCTCTCTCTCCCATACTATCCACATTAAAGCTAGCTAAAGTTTTATCTCTGTGTTATCTCCTTATCTGTCTTCCAGAATGTAATCAGGAGCCCCAAGCCCATTAATGACGAGATGGCCCACCAGCTTTATATGCTGCAAGTGCTGACCTTTAACCTTTTGGAGGATCGCATGATGACCAAGATGGACCCTCAGGACCAAGTGTGTCTCTTCCCTTGATAATGTGACATAATGAGTGCATTTAATGTGCCTTATTTGCATGTAAAAGTAATCTGATAACTGAAAAAAATCAGATTATGGCAGTAAATGTATGTACTTCGGGAATCTGATAATAGTGCTAGTTCAGTGGTTAAGACGTTGGACTTCTGATCGGAAGGTTGAGAGTTCAAATCCCAGCACCGCCAAGCTGCCACTACTGGGCCCTTGAGCAAGGCCCTTAACCCTCAACTGCTCAGTTGTATAAATGAGACAATTGTAAGTCGCTCTGGATAAGGGCATCTGCCAGATGATATAAATAATAGGAAAGCTTTGACATGTTATAGGTGACATGTTAGTAGTTAGTGGGATGGAGAAGCGCTGTTAAATTTTGGGTCCAACTTCTGAAACCTGAAATCATATAGTTTGCTGTTTACATGACCGCTTGAATAATCAGATAACGTGCGTATAAAGACATGTAATCCTCTCTCTCCCCGTCTTGCACACAGGCTCAGAGAGACATCATCTTCGAGCTGCGCCGGATCGCTTTCGATGTCGAGTGCGAGTCCAACAGCAGCGGCAGTATTGAAAAGCGCAAGTCCATGTACACCAGAGACTACAAGAAGCTAGGCTTCATCGTAAGTCTGTTTCACAGCCTACACTGATATCTCATCAGACTTGTTGATTAGAAACATTTACAAATGCTCACATCATGTTGTTACACTCACAAGTCAGGTCATTATCTGCAGGCCTTTATTGGGGACAGACTTTGCGTTATTTACATTTTTAAAAGAGTATTTTATCAGGATGCACCCATTTCAAATATGCTGGTCATAATGGACTTAGTGGAGATAGTTTATTGTCTGTGTCTCTCTAATTCTCCCTCTAGTTCTTATAATGATAAAAATTTATAAGAAAATGAAGCAGTGTAGCATTTATTGATGCTACTGGGTCAAAACAAGTAGTTTAACTGCTTAACATCGTCAGGTGACTGAGATAAGCAGGATATCAGGCCTGGTGCTGTGGCTGCGAATTTTATAACTGTATTCTGCTCAGAGGACTTTTTTGTGTTTTACTGAACAAGTCACACTCTCCTCATTGTGGGTTTGGCATATCTTCAGAGAGATAGTGTGTGTGTGTGTGAGAGAAGCTGAGCAGATAAGAGGGGCATAAACAAGAGAGAGAGAGATGGTGAGGTCTGAGAAAGTGAGAGAGAGCATATTACTGGGGGAGCTATAGCTTTCTTTTTCTGTGGATTGCTAAAGGCCCCACATCCTGCTGTATGTTGTCCACTGATAAGGAGTGCTCTAAAATCCTAAACACACACACACACACACACAGAATACCCAGAAATTGTAGGTAGGGTGACTGATTAGAACCTCTTGCTTGCCTGTTCTCTAGTAGCAGTTTTTGCTTCATTTTTTTTTTTTTTGTGGAGACATGCAGGGGCTGTTTGGATCAGCTGTGCTAATGAGCCATATGTTCCCATATGTTTTGGCTCTCACAAGATCCAGGTCGTGCAGATGGCTGTGAAAGTAGCCAGGAGTTTGCACTGTGGACTTTGCCTGTCAGCAACAAAAGTCAATGTTTGAATACCATTTGAGTTTTCATACTATTTATGCATATTATGTTAAGACAAAAAATGCACATTGTGAATGTTTAATATGCCATGTTCTGTTTTCTCTAAAGTATGTATTTCCCAAGCTTTGAAGTAGGAAATCTGCTCTGAATAAGTGAATTCATTATTTTCTTTGACTGACTCTCAAACAATGTTCTGTTAGACACTGTGTATGTGCTTAAACACTGTTATGGTATACCCTATGTAGTGAGCACATAGAGTGAGTAGTCAGTTATTTGAGATGTAGCTAAGCTGTTCTAGGCTTAAATTTAAAACACTAAACATTACAGTGGGTGAAGGAATCAAAACAGTGGTCACTGTCCATGATTTGGGATATACAAACACATAGTGTAGCACTGCTGCTAATGTTTTCTCTCCCTGTGATAGCATAAAAGATTTAAAGAAACCGGACAGTCCTAATGAGGGCATGATTTAACTATAGAAATTTGCTTGAGCATCCTCTCTCTCTCTCTCTCTCTCTCTCTCTCTGTCTCTGTCTCTTTCTCTGGTGCTATTTTTCTGCCTCTCAGAGAGCACAACACAGCATGGCTTATGACATGTTTCTACCAGCTCTTTTAATATTTCTTTTCAACTGAAATGATGCTCTTCAGGTCTTTGTGTGTGAGATCTTGCCTTTATCTTTAATCAGCTGTTGACTCATCTCTTTTGTTGAGGCCCTGTGAACCATCTAAGCTTCATCACTCTCATAGGGATAGAGAACAAAGCCAGCAAAAGTTCAGATCACAAGAACTGCATTTTTAATTTAAGCGGAAATGTAACCCCCTAACGATGAGCATGTAAACCGCCTTTTGGTAACAACAGAACCACAAATACTACCCAGTTAGCACAGGGGATTCTGCTTTTTTGGCTCTGGGTGGATAAAATGCTACACATGGGATAAGTTCAGCTGAGTGTTCTTGCTGACGCCTGTGTGAGACTCGGTACAAATGTTGTGTCTAGCACATTTTTTTTTAAAAAAATAACTTTTTTCCACAGCACATCCAAACACATACTTGTGGTCCACATGACTCAGAACCCTTTATTATAAGTAGGTGTCTTTATTTACTAGCCTGTCATGTTGCTCCTCCTAAGACTGACATTTATTTGTTTTAGCCTCAGCAGTTTTCCGAGGGTGTGGCTTTAGAGGAAGCATGGAAGGGATGGGCTTATGTAAGCTGTTCAATTAAAAATCTGTACCTTTAGTTTCAGCTTGGAAACAGTGTTCAGATAAACTATATTAATGAAAAATGGGCAGCATGGTGGCACAGTGGGTAGCGTTGCTGCCTTACAACTCCAGGGTCATTGTCAACGTTCAGCTGTTTTTGATGGCACAAATAACACCAATGACGCAAACTTTTTTGCCCTGTGTGTAACCCGACAACAATGATCAGTGATGTTATTTCCACCTCCAAGTACCATTAGTTCCTACACACAAATCTAGGCTTGTACCTGACCAGTGGGGAAAAAAATGCAGTTAGAATTTTCTGTCCAAAAGTCCCAGGAACTCTTTGTGTAGTGATGCTGCGGTGACGTGTTGAGAATCCTGTGTTCTCAAATTCTGTTCAGATCTTTTATTTTTTTTTATCCAAGTTTATTTTGCTGCCTTCCAGGTTTTCATTGATTTATCATGATATTGGTTACATGTTATGTAATGATGTAATGTTATGTACATATAATAACAAAATAACATATAATGTTATTTTGTTGAATGTAATTAAGTAGGAACAGCTGAATCATTCCATTCAATTATTTTCGTGTGGAAATATAACAGCCATTTCACGTTCTCTAAAAATATCAGATTGGTTTTGACACACAATGAGAGGAAAAATTAATGTCTTATCATCTTCTGGGAGCTTAGGGGGCTTTTTGTGTAACAGTGATATGTGCAATTCATAGAATTATAATCTTTTGTAATGAGCTGAAGGGAGTTTTGAACAATGGAAGCAATAAGTATTTATTGCTGTATTTGCAGTAAAAACATGCATGTAGCATTATGTCTTAGAGCATTATGTAAGTGTTGAACCTGACTTAAATAGTTTAGGATGGGAATATAGGTTCCCATGTGTTCCTAATTCTGTGCGTATGTTTGCATCTATAGAATCACGTGAACCCGGCAGTGGATTTCACACAGATTCCTCCGGGGATGCTGGCTCTGGATAATATGCTGTACTTTGCCAAAAACCACCAGGATTCCTACATCAGGGTAAAAACATATCTTTTGTCTTTCTCTCTCGCTCTCTCACACACACACACACACACACACACACACACACACACAGGAAGAACAGGCAGTATAGCATTCCTCCTAATGATCCAGCTTAGTGGAAACTGCCTCAAATGCCGCATTCATAATGCCGAAGGGCTGAGCAAGTTAGAATGCAGTGCCATTGCAGAAACTATCCTAATGCTTTGTTTCTAGGTAGTTCAACCGTAAACCAGGCTTTAGAGTAAAGAGGAACTGTTTAGAGGTATAAGAGATACTATAGCAATCATGTTTTTGTTTAAAGCCATTTATATACTCATATACATATACATCCATTTTTAAAACAGCGCACATATATAAGATGTGTAGAGCCTGCGCTTTTAGTTAGCATCACTCTTAACGGCCAACTATTTTTTTTTTTTTTTTTTTTTTTTTTCTTTTTCTTTTTTAAGATTGTCCTGGAGAACAGCAGTCGCGAAGACAAGCACGAGTGTCCGTTTGGCCGTAGCAGTATCGAACTTACCAAAATGCTGTGTGAGATCCTCAAAGTAGGAGAACTGCGTAAGTGTGCTGTCTTTTTCTCTCACATCCGTCTTTGATGCTTTCCTGTGGCTGGTTTTGGAGTGTAGAAATGTCCTGTGTATTTTATTACTGGGTGTGCGTTCTATGTGCATTTTATTATCTGATCTGTGCGTTTTTGTTCTCTAGCCTGTTAAACACATTAGACATGAGCTGGATAGTGTTAGCACACTAAGCAAAACACAAAGGAATAAATGTTTTACACACCAAGGGCAAGTTTGTGTTTCTCTTTATTTTTAATATATATTTTAAACATCTCCCATCCTAGTATCTTGCCGGCTGTCATGAGTCTTCTAGCTAAAGAAAAGTTGTGTAATGTAACCAGTTCCACAACAACAATAAATCTTGACTATTCGTTAGCTTTCTAATAAATTAGAGACCAAATAAATGCCTATAATAATTACCTGTTTAGCAAGTAGCTACACCTTAATCAGCATCATGCTCGCATCTTACAAAAATGGGCAAATATACATGCATGTTAAGGTAGTAATACTGAAAAAAGTTTGCATCTCCCTTTCTGAATATGATACAAATATTCTCTAATAACAAGTTTTCCCATTCTTTGCATTTATTAATGCCTCCAGTCACTTTCCGAACAGTTTCTGAAAGGTGTTATTAGGATACACCACCTAGTTTTTTTCCTAAAGATAAATTATAAACTAGAGGTACATACATGAACACATTGGCATTCCTTGTAGCTGGCTTTAGAGTGGGATTTAGTCCAGATTATATGATTTAGTCCTGATTATATGGTGGGTTGTCAATCAGGCCACACATTTAATGAGGAGAGAAGAAATAAATATAATTATAAACAGAGATAAAATGAAAAAATATGGAGAAGTGTGATTATAAAATAAAAATGAAGGTTTATGTAGGAGGCAAAAGGAGATGAGAGTGCATTTTCTGAGCTCTATGTTTTTAATAGAGCTCTGACACACAATCCTGTCTTAAGAAGGCATTTTTCAGCTATTTTAAGCTGTAGTTTGGTGTTTTGTCTGGATTCTGCCTTTGTCTTTTCCTTGTCAGTGGAAAAAAAAAAATCACTTTCCTCAAAAAGCATTATTTTTCTTGAGGTCTTCTGCATTGATTTTGACTCTCAGTGAAAATCTCTGTGCACACACAGGACCTTGTGCTTCGTTTTTTTTTGCATGTATCTGCAGAGAAAAGGAAAGCACAAGCACAATAAATTCATTGCTCTATTCATTTCTGGCACAGTGCAGCCTACAGCGCATTCCTTCCACAGAGACAGAATAATACTTAGCTTCTGTCTCTGACAAAGCAATTTTATCATGTGAGCCTCCATTTGGTAACGCAGGTAAGCAGGGAGGAGGTATTAACATCTCTCAGCTCCCGAGAAGAACCACGGTTGTTATTTTTAAGGCAGCACCTGTGCTTTATGAAAATCTCAGCACTAAACTCAGAGGTGTACACAGACAGTGTGGACCGTGACATGATTCTGCATTCGACCACTCTTTCACCAAAAATAATTTAAATCAAACAGCAGGCGATGTCGGGCCTAATTCTTCATTAAAGAGTAATGTATTCCTTTTTAAAGCGTAGTTAAGCCCCATACTGCTCAGCCAATACTTATCTTACTTATGAAAGGATTATTTATGAATATTTAAAATAAGAATTCAAAATGGATTACTTAAAGAAATGTAGAACATTTCTACATTAGAACATTCCTCTTTAGAAGAGGAACAGATGAATCAGTTTTTTTTTTTTATCTTCCTCAATTAAGTAAACAGCATCTACTGTGATATTGGTGAGGTTAGCTAATGTTTTAATGAATGTCAGTAAGGATTCCAGGATTTTGATTCAAATATTGACACAGTTCAAAGAAAACAGATTTATAATGTACAATGTGAGTGGGGGGGGGAAAAAGCTAATATCCTTTTAATGCAAAATGATACATTGATAAACTTGCAGTAATTTCCTGTTAATGAATAGGGATACAATAAAGAATAGTAGCAAAAGAGTTTTGTTACTAAATTAGCCGGGTAATCGGGATGAATAATCAGAGATTCAGTATTGAGCGAAATAATCATGATTTATCATTTTAGCCATTACCATACAGCCATGTTTTATGGTTTGCTGTGAGCACCAGTATAGTTGTGGTCTAAAACACAGCTATTTTGCACAAGTTTAAGATGCACTCGTTTTCAAAAAAAAAAAAAAAAAAAGCTTTTCTTGATTCTGTTAAGAAATATAGTCTATTTTACAGACAGCAGATATTCTGTTGTCTATAATATAGACTTCATTTACTAAGTTCATACACTAAGGTTCTAAATTCATTGTTTTTGCACATTGTCTCTTTTCACAATAATATTCTTTCTTTGTTCAACAAAACTGAACTCGAAAAAAAGACTTGGAAAAGACAAAAGACAAGAACTCTGATATATAGTTATGCATATATATATATAGTTTTGCCATTTTACTCATGTGTATATTTTGATCATGTAATGGCATGAGGGCTTCTGTTTGGCTGAGGCTTCTGTGAACATATGCATCATTTATGAGCTGTCCTGGTGTCCCCACCTCACCTCATCTCTGAGAGCCATTTCCCCCCTGAAAGATTTATAGTCGTCCATGTTTCTTGAGCGAACACCTTAATGGAATCCAAAGTGGTCTGCGCCACACTTTGACTTCTTACTCCTTGGTTTAAAAAGCATATGTAATATTAATCAAGAAGTTGAAAATGAATGAGGACAGAATACGTCTGCTTATTGATTCATGGTGTTGTCTGCCTTTTTGACTTTGGAAAGGGCACTAAGAAGTTTCGTCTGTTGTTGGGATGTGGCTAAGGAGTGAGAAATGAGGTCAGACTTTTGGGGCTGGAGTTGCACTCCTTTGAGCCTGTCAAGTCCCTGCTGGCAGTGAGCATGTTCAGACAGGATTAGGAAGACTAATGTCAACAACTGTTATCGTCACCTAACTTCTCTAGAATGAGGGTCCTGAGAGTTCTCCCACTGAGACATCGCACACTTTCCAGATTGGCATCATGCCTGGACAAGACTGTGAAGACGCCTCTGGGATGAAGCGTCCAGGCAGGAAGTCGAGCCAGAGCACTGCTCCATCATCTTTAATTGTTGCCCAGATGTCATGTGAGACGATGTAGTGAGGATATTTCTTGACATGGTGCTCCCTAAGGCCTTGTTAAATATAGAGGTATATTTGGTACTGAGTCTATATTCCTGCATCCTCAGTCTGTTTCCACTGCACCACACCTTTTCAGTCAATGAGGCTTTCATTAATATATTGTCAGACTGTACTGCACTCACACTTAGCCATCACTTCTTCAATCCTGCTGTGCTCACTAATAAGAGCATCCACATCTTCAGCTGCTGGAGTAGAGTGGAGACAGTTCAGGCTGAGTTATCCTTCTGCTACAATGCACTTACACGTATCTGTGTCAAAACATCAAGCTTGGATTTAGTGACAGATATGACTTGAATATGAGACTTACTTCAGCATAGTATGTCCATTATTACACCACAGCATTGTTGGGTTCTTGATTCTGATTGGTCAGAAGGTGCTAATTATTTTTTTAACAGCAGCTATGACGGTAGTTCCGACTGCAAGGTTTATAATAATGTGCCAGTAATGTTTTAATACATTATCATTTCTATATTAGCAACTTGCACAGGGACTTGTATGGCAGACGCTCCACATAAACTGATTAAAAAGCATGTTTAATTGTTGATACGGTGAAGTTTTCTGTAAGGAGACATTTATTTATTTATTTATTTATGGAAGGAGTCTCCAGTGTCAACTTTACATTTTCTGACACAGGAAATATTTCAGGATGACCTGATTGTTTATATCTGTTATAATGAACGTGCTAACAGGAACTTAATTGTTTCATGGACATTCCACAGCATTAAATGTAACTAGAAATGGATAAATGCAACTATACACATAACTATACATGGATAACAGTGTGTTGTTCCTAGGTAAAAATTATTACCTTTGGCAAACTGCAGTGAAATAAGAGGAATACAACACTTTAGGTCATGCTGTTATTGCTAAGTGATCAGCTTTGTGATAGAGCGGTGTGATGATCACATTACCATCATTGATTATTTTCCTATAACAGCAACCCTGTTGTATTCAAGCAACATTTCTTTATCACATCCAGAACTTTGCTTATTCTGTCCAATAGGTTTGCTACTGTGAATTAGAAGACTTTTCTCGTTTTTCATCTGAACATCTTTCATTCATAAATGCAACACTTCCCCCTAGTGCACACGTTTATATTCCATGCAAGTATGTTTGCAGCCGCCTGTGTGAAGGTCTACGCACGACACTTGTGCATGTTCTCAGAGTCGCAGATTGAAGTGTAAATAAACCGGTGTGTGTACACAGTCCGGTTGGCTAACAAGTAGACAGTAAATCTGGTAGTTTGATGTTCAGGAATGTGAAGGGTTGGAGCATAACGGGCATAATGAGGTAAATGAACTAAATGGAAATTGGGACAGCTAAGTGGTGAAGCAGCTTATATGCAAAAGATTCATATGTGTATGTGTATGTCATAAGTTGCTTCACCACTTAGCTTTCCTAATTTCCATTTAGCTTACAAATGCACCTACTGACACTATAATTTCCCATATACATGATTTATACATCCATGCACAGTGTCTCCTGTTGATAGTGGAGATGCGTTTATTTTGAAGTCAGCCTTCTCGCTACTAACTTTATGTATTGTAAACTTACTAGGTCTCATACAAATAATTAGCAGGGCAGGATAAGCTTTACCAGGTCTGTCAGGTTCTTCTCTTTTCTCACTGGTTTGTGTTAGGTCTCTGCTCGTCTGCTGTCTCTCACTTTTCTAACCAAAATGTGAAAAATTTTAGAAATGGCACAAAATGTGCTGGGGTGGTTTTCAAGTAATTGGTGCTCTTGGGCCGAATAGATACATGGTCCAGCTGGAAGTGGAATGAATCGCTGCGTGTCCTCTGAAGGATAGGTGTGAAGTAAAAGTGTGAGCATGTCTCTGAGAAGGGATGTATGAACAGATTGGCCTTTCGAGCTCTCTCCCTGGTGGATTAAAAATTGTCCCTGAAAAGAAAATGACCCTCATATTTGGCCATGCATTTATCAACCTGGCTTGTAGTGCTATCTTATAAGATGCCCATTGAAAGCTAGGACCATTGTTCATGCTGCAATCCAAGGCTAATGGATAATAACTAAGGAACCAAAAAAAAAACTCTAGGCCTCTGAATTTCTAAAGATTTCCATATGTAAAAAGGCATGTTTGCATAAACGAATGTGCAATCTGAGGCATTTCTACAGAGTGTAGTCAATGCAAATAGATTAATTTTGCACCTACAATATTGATTTACTAAACCTGAATGTCTGAAATGAATGGAGATTGTGTGTGCAAAAGAATACAATGAAAAAAAAACCCACACTTTTTAGTTTTATGTTTATATTGTATTTTGAACAGTTTTTGTCTTCAAATTGGCCACGCAATTATGCAGAGGTTTAGTTATAGTTTGAATCTTCTGTAAGTTACTTAGAGGTCTTTCTCACTGCGTCTATCAAAGAAATAGGGGGGAAAAAAAACACGTACATATTGTATCTTACAATGTGACATCTTATAAATCAGGGCCTAGGAATTGTAGGTTCAAAATACGACGGTTGCACAGTATTTGATGGACACCAGAGGAACTGCTGACTACCTTAAGGCTGTAGCTTAGACAACTGATGGGCGCAGGTGATTATTCTTTTCTGGCTTGTCATTGGATGACTGACAGGCCTACAGGGTTTTTCATTAAGATCAGGATGGCATCCATCACTACACATTTATCATTCTATCTCATCCCTTGTCTTCAAGGTGACTTCCAATCTTAGTCTAGTGTGGTCCCTCCTTGCTTTTGTCGGCCTAAATGGTTTGCTTAGATGTTTACTCACTTATATAGTAACCTTTTTTTTGGCTGGGTGCATCTGTGCTTCAGCCTGCCCTTTGCTGTGATTGGTGGCCAAATGTCTTCTCTTGCTTCACTGTGGATTAAGTCTGACTTCAGGGCAAGGAACCCACTCACAGTAGAGCTGGCATCCTTCACAAATTACACACAACACTTCAGCAGTGGCGCATTTGCTGTTTTACTATAAATGTATTTATCAGCTTTAAAACACAGGTTGTAAGAGCTCTGGTGATGAAGAGTGCTCAAGTCCTTTACTTAGCTCCTCGTTCTTAAAAATGTAAAAGAGCCATGACAAGTATGTGAAGTGAAGTGACCAAGTATGGTGACCCATACTCGGAATTTGTGCTCTGCATTTAACTCATCCAAGCACACACACACACACACACATGCTGCGGCGCCCGGGGAGCAGTTGGGGGTTCTGTGCCTTGCTCAAGGGTCTCACCTCAGTCGTGGTATTGACAGTGGAAGAGCGCGCTGGTCATTCACTCCCCCCACCTACAATCCCTGCCAGACCTGAGATCCGAACCCACCACCTTCAGGTTCACCTTCGGGTTACAAGTCCGACTCTCTAACCATTAGGCCACGACTGCCCTAATGGCTGATGTCTTTTTCAATCATACCCTGCCAGTTTTATTTATTACAGAGTGCTTGATTTCTTTAGCAGTAATATTTTATTAACATTCAGCAAAATAAGCATTTAACAGTTTCATAATTTCATGCAGATTTACATTTTCCTTATGTGTTCTGTGTGCCTACTGAGCCTGCATTGTCAGATATGTTCTACATGAAGTTGGTGGTAATGTTAGCGGTTATCCTTAGTAATCTGTTTCCTAGGCACTGATTTTAGCGCTAAAAAATGCATATTGTGCATACGTTCTACAAGAAAAAAAATGGATGTCTTGACACTGACTGTAGTTTGCACCAAACGAGTGTTATCATGCTCATTTGGTAACATGACCACTATTGTAACAATGGATAACTCGCTAGCAAGGTTTCGCTGAAGCCAATTTTCATGCATTAGTTTAAATGTTAAGCTCTGTTGCACTGGAAAAATATGATTCATTTGAAAGCTTTAGAAATTTTTCAATTAAATTTGGTTTTAGAAAAGTGTTAAGAGCCCCATTAGGTTCACACCCTATATAAACTCTTGTATGATGTGTTAATGAGTTCAGAGGCTTCAGAACTCATATTTTTAATATTTAGTTTCAGACTAAATATTAAAGTATGGACTGGACCTGAACTGAACACTGTTCTATGTAACTGCTCAGCCACCACAAACCACACCAACCTGATTTGCCGCCAGAACATGTTGATGTTTAAGGTCAATTCTGATTTTTTATTTATTTATTTTTTTTATGCATTCACTGTTATTTGTTTCATTGGAAGATTATTCAGGGTGTGACTACAGATTGATTGTTAGAAAATGATGATTCTGTAATCGAAAATGTTCTCCCCATATTGTGACCTTAGTATTGTATGGTTCTGTCTGTGTTACGACTGAATGGCAGATAGAACCATATAATACTAAAGTCATGATATATTATAGTGCTGTGAGGAGAGCTCCTCAGATTCTTTGGTTCTGCTGTATATGAGTCATCTGTTCGTTACAAGGTTCCTCTCTTCCCTTGAGAAATTCTATTGAAATTTCACACCTTGACTTTGCTATAGCATGACGTAACTACCAGGTCATCCGTTTCTCCAAAAAAAAAAAAAAAACAACCTCTGGATCACTCTTTTTTTTTTTTTTTTTTTTTTTTTTGCATTCAGAAATCTGGCAGTTTTGAAACGGTATCTTGAATGGCATTGCAGATTTGTATGTGATACCAAGCATTTAGCAAAGCTTGCAAGGCTACGTCAGAAGAATCACAAATGTGTCAAGGCTTATGGTTTTTTTTTGTGTGTGTGGCTTTTCAGTCTGTCACGGATGGAGTGTCCCTGATACAGTATTCAGTGGGCTTATGATGGTTTATGGTGGGTCAGACGGGTTACTGAGCTGCCAGATTAATGTCACACTTTGCCTGATGAAATCTGGCTTGTGAGAAGAAGATAGTAATAGTTTTGGGGTTTTTGAGCAGAGGGGTGTCACTTATTTGCATTGGAGCTTTGCCTTCCATTTTATGGAGACTAAGTGTATTGTATTTCCTAACAGCCACTGCTAACATCACCTGCTTGATTTGTCACCAGTACGTGCTGATGTTTGAGGCCGTGTCTGATTTATAGGCATCCTCAGTTATTTGTTTCCATTGGGAAATGATGTGAGTTGTTATGATGAAATATTCAGGGTTTTGAATTGTACAGCAATTCTTCAGGGAGAAGTTGCCCTAGATAGAGGCATTATAACAACACTAAATCATTCTGCACAGAGAACACAAAGAAGCAGCTGGAAAAAGACCAGATGAGGTTTTTCCAATCTTCAATTGCCCAGTTTAGGCGAACCTGTGTCCTCTGTAGCCTCAGATTCTGCTTCTTGGCTGATGGGGGTGGAATCTGATGTGGTCTTATGCTGTTGTGCATTCTGAGATGCTTTTCTGTTCACCACGGTAGTAAAACGTTATACAAGTTAGCATAGCTTTCCTATCAGCACGAACCAGTCTGGCCATCTGCTCTCCCATTGACAAGGCATTTTCACATGCATAACTGACACTCACTTGTGTGGTGTTTTTGTTTTTCGCCACCTATGTAAACTCTAAGGACTGTAAACTCTAGGGACTGTTGTACAATAAAATTTCTGAAGATCAGCAGCTTCGGAAATACTCAAACCAGCCTGTCTGGCACCAACAACCATGCCATGGTCAAAGTCACTGAGATCACATTGTGTCCCCATTCTAATGTTTGATGAACTTCAACTGAAGCTCTTGACCTGTCTCTGCATGAGTGTATACATTGTGCTGCTGCTACATAATTGGCTGATTGGATAATTGCTTGATTGAGCAGGTGTACAGATGTTCCTATTAAAGTGGCAGGTGAGTGTGTAGACACTTAAAAGCGCAATGTGTCATTCATTAATAAATTTTAAAAATCAACATGTTGGCAGATCGCTGTGGTATAAGAGGAGTAACACACCTTTGGTTGTGCTGCTATAAGAAAATAAGCAATTATTCTTTTTTTGTGTTGAGCCCAGGATTCTCCTTCCCCTATTTCAAGAGACTCTTGAACTTGTCTTTTGGAAGTAGAAACTGCTGGATGGAATCAACTCTTTGAGTGAACTTTTTTTTAAAAGGCTAGAGTCCTGTGACATTGATAGTTTGTTTATAAGGCTGCTTTCTAGCACAGTGATGGAACTACTGCATGCTATTGGCTAGAGCAGCCCCATCTCTTTGAATAAGAGCTCCTTGCCGCCCTGAAGGCATCATTCATTATCCCGTGAAGTTTCAATTTCTGCAGAGCCAATGCAATTACCTGTTCTCTGTTAGAGGCCCGTGCCTGCTGAGAAGCCTCTAGGTCCACTCTCCAAACAGGACCTTGGATTCAAGTTAGTATCATGCTGTGGCATACCTGCAGTGGTCTGGTCCTGTATATAACACCGGTGCATTCGCTGGCCAATCGCATAACACCGGATCTGGCCAATCGCAGACACCATTTCTTTTTCACCTTCAACAATACTGCTTATGAACACAATAACTCGGTTTCTGGCTCTTATCACTTACCCCCCCCCCCCCCCCCCCAACAAATGCTCCATTTTTAATTTCAAAAGATGAGAGCATAAAATTAAAGACTAAGGATTCAGTCTCTGGTTCAGCTATTCAAGCTCCTCTCTGCAGGAAAGGGTTTAATAAGCATTTATTAAGGAATGAGAAAGAAAGAATACTTGTTTTTGTCTGGGTACACAATGCCGATACTCTTTTTTTAATAAATTTATTATTATTATTATTATTATTATTATTATGCTGAGCCAGACTTCAGAAGGTGAGAAGATCCTTACCCTTCAAGAGGCACCTCTGGATTTTTGAATAAAGAGCAATTTCTGCAGGCTGGCATGGAATACTCTCTGAGAAAATGTGCTCATCAGAGTGCCATTTATAGCCAGGCGTGTGCATTGTCAAGGAGTGTGTAGGTGTCTTGAGAGCTGAGAGCTAAATCCTCTGGGTTGATCTTGAACATGTGATCTTTTTCAATTTCAGGATGTTTTAGTAAGGTGCAGTATCTACTTCCTCTCCAATCCTGGCTATGTGGTGTGTGGATTCGTGAGGAACACTTGTGACCTGAAAATTAGACACTAGTAGAAGCAAATGATATAGAAATCCCACTGACACATACCTTTAACTTCAGTTTAACTAGCCATCTTGTTTAGTGTTTCTTAGTCCTTGTCCTGGCATGCCACCACCGTGAACATTGTGGTCCTCTTAATTCACCTGATTAAACTTGGTGAAACTTAATTCAACTGTGTACATTAGAGGAGGGAAGATGCCAAAATGTGCAGGTAGGTGGCACTCCAGAAAAGAGGTGTGCATTGGGATTGGGATTAGGATCCCGCAGGACCCAACAAAGAAGTCACAGGAGTGGGGAGTTTTTAACTTTCATGCAGGCAGAAATGGGTGGTTCGGAACGGGAGGAATTGGTCAAACTTTTTGCAGGAGTAGGCAGGTTTCAAACTGTCCGTATGAGTGAACGGGTTTGGTCAAATTGTCTGCTTGAGTGGACAGGATTGGTCAAACTGTCTGCCGGGAGAGGACCAGATTGGACAAATTGGACTGTCCATGTGAGTGGACGAGATTGGTCAAACTCGGAGCAGGCAGGCCTGATCAAGAGTGTCTGCGGGCGTGGGCGAGATTAGGCAAGAATATGTGAATAATTATGCAAGGTGCTGTATTGTAAAACGATAAATTTGGAAAATTAGGTTTTTGGTAATGAATTGCAGTCTGTTGATCTATTGAATTGGAGTCTGTTGATCTATTATTGGTCTAATAAACAGATTTTTTTTGGTCCGGCCCATTTGAGTTGATGATTAACACTTTTTATGTCCACTTTCTCCACAGCCAGTGAGAACTGCCATGACTTCCACCCCATGTTCTTCACTCATGACCGCTCTTTTGAGGAGTTCTTCTGCATCTGCATCCAGCTGCTCAACAAAACCTGGAAGGAGATGAGAGCCACGTCGGAAGACTTTAACAAGGTAAGGACAGCATTGTGAATAAAGATCTCTCTGGCTGCATAGATAAAGAGCTCATATTCTGTGTCTCTCTCTCCATTTCACGCTCCTGTTCTCGAACACTAATTACACACACAATTATTTTTGAGAGATTGAATATTCAGGTGGCGTTAATAAGTTGTAATTAGCCATAGATTTCATTTAGGTCGGTGTGGAGCAGAGCCCAGCCTCTGCCTGGAAGTGTGCATGTATGCTACAATGTTATTTGTGTAATTATAGTAATCGCACTGCAAACTTGTCCCTGCAATTGAAATGCAGTAATATCCATAGTGTTCAAAAGCTTTAATGTTACAGCGTAGTGCATATGCATAGGCTTGAAAAGTACTACTCAGCATCACATAACTTATCTTTTTCTGGGTTGAACGATAGCTTGTGAACATGCAGTCTGGGTGTTTCCGTTCTGTGTGGGGTTTTGTCAAGGTTCCTGAATAATAAGGCAGTGCTGACATGATGATGTTTCTAAAGCAGTAGAGGAAAAACCTGCAGGCAGAATCATTTGCTTGAAGAATGTAGTATAGAATTTTTACACTCCGTCACACTGAGGGGGTTGTTAGACCTGCACTCATTAAGAATCGCGGCTTGAAGGTGACGCTCTAATTGTGAATCGATGCTAATTCAGCAGCCGCTCCCCCTGTTCAGCTAGCAGCGAGAAAAAACGCCGCCTTTCTATATTTTGGCACTCATTAAAATCTGCAGCTCCACGGAGGTGGTCTGGCTAAGATGAGTAAGGCAAAGGATTTATGAAGAAATTTATGATTTGATGCAACTGATGTTTCTAAAGTGGAACATAACGAAGATTTAATCTTTAAATGCATTCTGGATGTTTGTATAGTTGTTCAGCCACATTTGCCAGATGTAACTAATATAAATTACATATATATATATATATATGTATGTATGTATATATATGCTATATAAAGCTAGCAATTAAAAGGTCATGGGTATAAATTTTAGCATAGGTTGTATATTTATATGTATTTATATGTATTTATATTATATGTATATTTTTGTTTTCTACCACCTCATATCAGAACTTCAAAAAACACTGACATTTTGACAGCCGGTATCTGATTGCATACTGAATTGATGAGGGTTACGTCCATTTCGCTACGGCACGTAGGTATCCAAAAAGCCTGGCATTCAGGGTGTGAGGAAGTCACATCCTAGCAAGGTTTATACCTCTGTAGGGAGACTGACTCCTTATGCAGCATGATAACTGCAGGAAGACAGCCAAGGCAAGATTAAAAAAATAAATAAAAATTCTTCTACATCGTTTCAGTAAAATACGTTTATTTGAAAGTTGAGGTGTCAAAGTATGTTATAGATAGAAAAGGGAATTTTATTTGGCTCTTTGCCAGAACTCAGCCACAGCAACATCCAATGGGTTTTCCCAGACCACCACACATTTTTTTTCCAAAGACTTTCTATACAACTCTAGTGATTAAAGTCTAACATATCTCTATGAACTTGAGCAGAAATATACAAAATCCTATCCAAAAAGTCTTCCTTTACTGGTCTTTTCGAGGTTGGCATGGCTACATGAAAAAGGGGGCACAGTCATAACCACATAGCTTCATCACTCATGTGTTTTATACGAAGATGAGCCACATCAGTGTGTCAAGGGGATGTTTTATTAATGACTCCCATTTCACGATTGCTCTGTAATTAAATTTGCTTTCAGTGTCGTTTCTTCAGAGGATGAGGTGGGAGAAGGGTGCCAGGTCAAACATGCTGCTGTCCCACTGCTCTGTTTATTTATGGAGTGCAGATGTGGGGTCGTGGTTAGACTAGGGGTTTGGGCTGAATTTCTCCTCCCATGTCTCCTGCCTGTTCTGTTTTATTCCAATGTGCAACTGATGCTAATTGCAGAGAGGTCATCTGGGTTGTTTTCTCACTAAAATTGCTTTCTTTGGCTGTTGAGAGGGGAAAATTAGGCAAGATAGGGATGCACCAATCCCACTTTTAGGATTTCTGTCACATCAGAGTGCTGCGTATTGGCAAATACACTATATGGACAAAAGTATGTGGACACTTGAGCATCACACCCACATGTGGGCATTCCCACAAAGTTGCCACAAAGTTATAAGCACTCTTGTAACTAGAATAATGTCTAGAATATAACTATAAGAATGTCTTTTAATTTCATTGGATTTAAGAGGCCCAAACATGCTCCAGCATGACGGTGTACCTGTGCAAAAAGCGAGCTCCATGAAGACAGTTTGCCAAGGTTGGAGTGGAAGAACTCGAGTGGCCTGCACAGAGCTCTGACCTCAACCCCTTTGGGATGAATTGGAATGCCAACAGCTCACCAGGCCTTCTTGTGCAACATCAGTGCCTGACCTCACTAATGCTCTTTGGCTGTATAGACAAATTCGCACAGCCACGCTTCAGAATCTAGTGGAAAGCCTTCCCAGAAGAGTGGAGGTTATTATAACAGCAAAGTGGGACTAACTCTATATTAATGCCCATGGGTTTAGAAAGGGATATTTAACAAGCACATCTGGTTGTGATATTCAGGTGTCCAACTGCTTTTGGTTTTATAGTGTACCTGATACTTATCCGGTACCTCATGCTTTTTTTCCACTTATATATATTGGTTACTGCTTATGGTCTTACCATCACTGATGCAAAAAAAGGATTATGATATCAGGTATCATCTATCATCAGGTATCGGACCTTTGCTCAATTTATGATATTATAGATAGTTAATAGTCATGACACTAACATACTCACTTAATTGCAATTATTTAAGATGATTAGGATTAACCTTTAGATTCCATGTGAATACATAAAGTCCGTCAAACTGAATGCATTAGGTATCAGTCATTTTATAATTAGTTTACTGATATGGTCAAATCGCTGCTCATATATTTTTATACTCATTCTCAATTCTCAGGCTTTGAACTATTTATAGCTTTCTTTTATTGTTTGACAGTAAGATTTAGTAGAGTCGTAATGCCAGTATCACTAAAACTTGTTCTAGATGACAAAGATGACCATAATACATTATTCACCTACACAGTTTTTAAAATATAAATATATTATTTATTGTTCACATACCTCCATGTGTATTTCAGTAATATGTTTTAAATATTTAAGTTATTATTTGCCTTTTGGACTGTGAAAAATTAGCAAGACACAAACAAATTACATTTATTTACATAAGATGGAGCATGCTGTTACAGGAGAATAATCGACGATGATAGAGGATGGTGTGCTGAGGCGAAGCAGACCACAAAGTGTTTTATTCTTCTTGTAACACACTGATTTGCCAACGATTGCATTTTTAAAATGTATTAATGAGCAACACACCATACTGTTTAACTATATATACACTTGAAGGTGTGATGTGGTATCTGGCACCAAAACGTTAGCAGCAGATCCTTTAAGTCTTATAAGTCCATATCCTAGTTGCGAGGTGGGGTTTCCATGGATCGGACTTGTTTGTCCAGCACATCCCACACTTCTCGATTGCATTGACATCTGGGGAATTTGGAGGCCAAGTCAACACCTTGAACTCTTTGTCATGTTTCTCACACCATTCCTGAGCAATTTCTGCAGTGTGGCAGAGCATGTTATCCTGCTGAAAGAGGCCACTGCCATTAGGGAATACCACTGCGATGAAGGGGAGTACTTGGTCTGCAACAATGTTTAGGTAAGTGTTATGTGTCAAAGCAACATCCACATGAATGCCAGGATCCAAGGTTTTCCCAGAATCACACTGCCTTCACCGGCTTGCCTTCTTCCCATAGTGCCTCCTGGTGCCATCTCTTCCCCAGGTAAGTGACACACACGCACCCGGCCTTATACATGATGTAAAAGAAAATGTGACTCATCACACCAGGCCACCTTCTTCCATTGCTTCATGGTCTAGTTCTGATGCTCACGTGCGCTTTCGGTAGTGGACAGGGGTCAGTATAGACACTCTGACCGGTCTGCAGCTACGCAGCCCCATACGCAGCAAGCTGCGATGCACTGTGTGTTGTGACACCTTTCTATCATAGCCAGCAATAACTTTTTGAGCAATTTGTGCTACAGTAGCTCTCCTATGGGATCGGACCAGGCGGGCTAGTCTTCGCTCCCCACGCACATCAGTGAGCCTTGGCCGCACATGACCCTATCGCCGGTTCACCGTTTGTCCTTCCTTGGACCACTTTTGGTAGGTACTAACCACTGTGTACCCCCCCAAAGACCTACCATTTTGGAGATGCTCTGACCCACTTGTCTAGCCATCACAATTTGGCTGTTGTCAAATTCGCTCAGATCCTTACGCTTTCCCATTTTTCCTGCTTTCAACACATTATTTGAGAAACCATTGAGAAGTCCTCTGTCCTGAATACACTCCTGTGGTGGAAAACCTATTGACCGCTGAAGTGCTGATTCTTAAATGTTAAATATACAGTACATCTCCTAACAAAGTTTCACCATTATTCTATTTCTATTATTATTAGAAGAAACGATCACATATCAGAACGAATGTATTCATATAAATGTGTAATTGGCCTCGCAGCCGGAATTGCTGTCAGAGCTGCTGTAGAAAATTAATTTGCACCTTCTGACCAATCAGAATCAAGAACTCAACACTGCTGTGGTATATAACACTACTGTTAGGCTTTGATTATCAGAGTGAACAGAAAAGACAACTAAATCATTAATTGCAATTATTTGTCTGATAATTAAGTGTCATAACGTAACCCTAGGTATCACTTAAGCTATAAAAAAAAATGCATTTATATTATTACTGATAAATATAATACTCTTTACTGCTTTTCTTTTTTCAGCGTGCTATCTGCGTGTTATTGTCTGACCTCCATTTTGTGTTGAGCATTGAGAGGCCGGTCAGACATACCTTAAAACGATGATCGTGAGGTGTGTTTATGGATGACTGCACACCCTCAATCTGATGAACCCTTACGTGCATGCGCATCTTGTATTTATATGCACACCATACACCCTCTGTTACCCCTCCCCCAATCTATCTCTCTCGCTCCATGGGTTTGCCTGTCAGAGTGAGTAAATGGTGTGTGTGTGTGTCTGTGTGTGTGATGCTGAAGAGAGAGAGAAGCCAGACTGATGCTCCTGGGGCAAAAATCTGACGGGCAACATTTCGCCTGTTTCCATAGCAACCGTATTCTAATTACTCCTACTCCAGCTCCTCTAGGATGAGATGGAATGCCTATTGTGTGTGAAAGAGAGCGGGAGCAGGAGACACAGGAGACGGAGTGTTTGCTCACGTACAGTTCCCCTTCTTCTCCTCCCTCCCTTCTATCAGTGACGTAAGCATCTACGGCACCTGAGTGGAATCTGCCGCCTGGGTGCATCAGAGCGTAGTAGTGATGTAGCAGCTCTGTTTAAGCTAGCAGCCTTGCTCCTAATCCCCCTCCCACCGGGAAGCCCATGTGACTTCCTCGCCTGGACTACCATTGGTCTGATCCATGCCACGTCTGCCCAATAGGGTTGAAAGGCTGGGACGGACATAAGCGAAGCTGCTGGGTGATGCTCTCGCTCTTTAGAGAGCTGATGCTGTGGAGAGGAATGAGCAGGTTTCTGCAAGTCCTTGTTTCTGGCTAACTCAGAGGTTCCATCAGCAGCACGCCCACCCAGTGCCCTCCATCAGGCACCTCAGAGATCTTCACCTTTCTCATCCAGAGTGCTTGCTTCACTGTTCGACTGCTTGTGAGCTGTGCCAGCGTGGAGCCGGCTCCCAAATATGGAGGTGACGCCAACATGTGAGTATCACACTCACTCGAGCCGATAGAAGCAGCACTCGTGGTTGACTGCTATTAGACACAGCTGCTGGAGAACAAGATTGAAAGAGAGTAATAGGAATAAGAGGGCTCGGGGCTGGAAGCGTGTTTGTATCATCTCCTGGACATGGACAGATGGGACAGGCTGAGGCTGTGGCTCATGTACAGGTCGGCTGCAGGCTTTGTAAGAGGTTGCCAGAGTAATTGGGTTAGAGGCAGATTTCAGCTTGTGATTAAATGTCCCTCAATCTAGACCAGACGATCGCACTGATCTGTACCCTCTCATCCTCACCACGCTGGTATTATGAATGAACTCATTACTTGTGTCTGTGTGGCTCCTTTTCTCAACCACTCCACTCAGTGTGCATTGATCTGTCTGCATTTTTGTATTAACATGTATGAGATGTTGCAACGTACATCCATTATATATTAGTATTTTCAGGTTTTAAGATAAGAACATATTTGTTACTGTGTTAATATTTTTCTCTTGTGTAGTTTCAGGCTATAGAAATGGCTCTTAAAATAGAGTTAATCCTCTTTTGTGTTTGCTCGTTGTTTTGGCTGAGCTGAACATCCAACCTGATTGAGTATTCAGACGATTGGCTTCTGTAGATAATCTAAAAAGAGAAACAGAGCAGTGTTTCTAAAGACTGAATTGTCAGCACACGCATGGATTTGGTACATGATTTCTGGCAGCAAATTTGCTCCGTCATCATCTGAATATTATTGATAAACCCTGCAAGCCACAGCAGCATTATCAGAGACAGTAATTAGTGCCATCATGTAAATCATATGTATGTAATATATAAATCATATTACAGGCCTGAGATAAAGCAGGTCTTAAACAGTAGCTCTTCTCTTCACTTCTCTTCTCTTCTCTTTTTGTTTGTTTCTTTTCCTTTCTTTCTAAATTTCTGCATTTCGAAATTACTTTTTCTACATTGTTCCTTTCTCTCCTTTCCTTCCTTCCTAACAGTCTTTATTTAAGAATTTCCTGCTAATTTTTCCTTTATTCCTTCCTTTCTATATCTTTTTCTTTTCTTGCCTGCATTTTTCTCCTCCTTCCTTCCTTCCTCCCATTTTTCCTTCTTTTTATTTACTACCCTCCTCTCTGGTAGGCTATTTATACACTCGTGTTTTCCTCACTGTGGTGAGGCTTGTGAAGTTGTGTTTCCATCCTTGTGTGTGTCTCTCACACTATCAGCGCTGTAGCTCCAGCATCATGCCAGACCTCGATCTACTGAAACAGCCTTGGGCATGGATATAAAGCTTCTATATTTAGTCAAAAGGCATGTGTGGCCTCGGCTTGTTCTTTCGTTTTTTTGTTTTTTTTTTTTTTCTTTCTTTCTTTGGCTATACGAGCTATAAGTGATGTTGAATTACTCAGCTCCAGGACGGAAATGCATTTTTAAGCTCAATGCCGAGGCCTTCAGGTGCCTTGTGTTAGTGACTCATTGCATAAATCCACATTTGTGTGTGACAGTGCTGGAGCACTTTGCATTACTGAAACACTCAGCAGCTTTTCCTAAAAGGCTCAGATAAACTTATACCCAGGGTTGTCAGAAGAAAAATACAACCAAGGCAATGCTAAAAGAAAATCTGTTATGCCTTTTTACTTCCTTCATCTGGGTTTTTGTATTTGAGGCCACCGCAATATTTCACAGCCATGCATCAAAAATATAAAGGTGCTTTGTCACCTGGGGCAAAGGTGGTTCAAGTTAAGTTTTGGGGCTACTGATCAAAAGATCATGAATTCAGGTAGCTCCACTGGGTCCTTGAGGACGGCCTCCTTAATATGGCAACTTATTGTGACGTAGTGACCAACTTGGTCAGCTCTGACCTCTTTTTCAGTTAAAGCAGAGGTCAGACTGAACAAAAATAAAATTTGCCTGGTTGAAAAGCCAATTCACTGAAGGGGAAAAGATACAGGATGTGGAAGATACGTGTTTGTTTCTAATAGTGGTTTCTTTCATTTTGGGCAGACTTTATCAATTTAATGAGCATAGTCTTATGAACCAATAGAACCAGTTGAAAACAAGATGGGGTTGTGGACTCTAGTTGTTAGACACGCAGGGTAGAATATGCTGTTTATTACTTATCTTGTTAGCATGGAGCAGTCTCATCAACTGACATATGCTAGAGGATTTGTGGTAAAATTCTGTTTTCTCCGTACGATCTTCTTGTTAGCAACTCTGAAGTTGTAGGGAAAATATAGATATACGCTATACGGCCAAAAGTATGTGGACACCTCACCATCAAACCCATTTGTGTTTTTTGAACCTCCCATTCCAGATCTAGTTCCCCCTTTTGCTGTTGTAATATGCTCCACTCTTCTGGGAAGACTTTCCACTACATTTTGGAGCATAGCTGTGGGGATTTGCTCATGGGTGAGGAGGCCTGGGGGGCAGTCGGTGTTCTAGTTCATCCTAAAGGTGTTCAGTTGGGTTGAGGTCAGAGCTCTGTGCAGGAAACTCAAGTTCTTCCACTCCAGCCTTGGCAAACCGTGTCTTCATCGAGCTCGCTTTGTGCACAGGGGCATTGTCATGCTGGAACATGTTTGAGGCTCTGTCTGTTCCAGTGAAGGGAAACTGTAATGCTACAGCATACAAAAAACATCCTATACAATTGTGCACTTTTAATTTTATAGCAACAGTTTGGGGAAGAACCACGTATGGGTGTGATGGTCAAGTGTCCACAAGCCTTTGGCCATATAGTGTAGATATAAGAGATATATTTAACCAGACACAGTAGTTGTATCACATCATCCCTTTTAATATTCTGGCTCCATGGGAACCAATTAAGAGCAGGTGAGCTGTGCGTGATGGAGTCATGGTTCCCGGTCCCTCCATGATCTTCATAACTCATCCTAGCAAATAATGTAAAGTATGGCTACCCTCTTTATCACGTTACATAGCCGTTACAAGTATGCACATTTTGCTGTTAGTCTCTGGAGTTGTGGTAAGAGTTTGGGAGGTCATGGATGTCCAGTGAAGCCTGCTGAGCATGCAAATGTGTTTTCTGCTTCACCTGCTCCCCTCACTACTAATAGCCTGCCGCGACACAGCGCATACACAGCAACCCACCTGTTTAGACCTTTAGAATATACAATCCATGCTCAAGTGTTTCAAATCCAAATAAAATATGACAGTGCTGATTTTCTATAACAGCAACTCTGAGTGTTATCGTTAACTCTGAGTGTTATAGTAACAGCTAAAACTAATAATAAACCTGTTAAAAATGTTCTGTTACTATAACACTCAGTTAAAAAAGAAAAATGTATAAGCATAGATTTTGTGAAGGTTTATTTAACATTTATGGAAGGAGTCTCCAGTGTCAGCACTGTCTAACAGTCAGAGTTCCACCATGGGAAAGTCTTTCTGCTTTCTTGGTAAAATAAGAAAAAAGAGGCTGGTGAGAGAACAATTGTTTATAGCTGTTAATAATAACATGAGAGAACTTGTTTCGCAGACAATCTGATACTAAATGTGATTAAATGATAAAAAACTGTGACAGGTCATTCTTTAATTAATAAAAAGAATGTAATTGTTGGCAATTTGCTGTGGTATAAGATTGAAATGACCAACTTCTGAGAGCATCCCACCACCCCAGTGTTGCTTTCTATAACATGTTCTGAAGTGTATTATTGGTAAGGACCTGTCAAATGTGGCAGTTTCCTTCATCTGCTGATTCATTTAGAGCCTCGCCTAAAGTAGTCAGCGCTTGATCGTGTGTCCGCTTTTGCACTAATCACGTCTGTTTGTGCCACACAATAGTGCATCATGCTTTGATGTGGAGTGTTATTAAGCAGTACAATAGAAGCTAGGATAATAATAATGCAATTACCATGTCAATAGTAAAACGGATAATGTTCCCGTTTCCACCCAGTTGTCCTACGGTATTTTCAGATTCGCACCAGGTGAATATTTTTTTGAATGAAAAGAGGAGAGGAATGGAAAAATAGGATGCGTTCATGATTCATGTAGTGCCAGCTCGCTTGGCAAATGTGTCGTAGCAGTGACTGGATTGATTCTTTTGTGTGTTTCTAGACAGGCATCCCGTGAATGTCTGACTCGACTGGGTTGAATATTAGGCCGAGGTCGATGTCACGGTCAGGTGGAAAGCAAGCAAACTGGAGCAGTGTTGTTGATGACTGTGGATGTGCAGATTTCAGTTTGAATCAAGTGCCCAAAAATCATTGTTCATTGTAGTCACCCCCTCGTCGTGGTAATAAACAATACGTTATCATCTGATTTTGGCTTTGACTATATTGTGAAGAGAAAATCAATTTTGTGTTTTGTGTGAGAATATGGTTTTCTTACTCACTAGATGAGTACCAAAGGGAGGAGACCTTTGTCTATATGTATGATGGATAACCAGGCAAAGCTGTAATTAGAATTAGAGATAGGGGTGATGAATCTTACAAGCCTTGATTACCAACAAACCAGCACTGTGCTGTCAGTGAAAAACTGACTGGAATGCTGAAGATACAAAGCAAAAAGTCTGCCTTCACACATGCAGAAGTGCACGTGGAAATGAGATCAACTGCGTGGACGTGCCTTTAAGACCATAGAGGGGAATGTGGACATGCCTTTGGTTTCATATATGAAAGTCTTCACGTAGGAAGAAGGAAGTCAGTGCCATTCATACTGTATATACTTGCATATTTTCACAGATTTTGTCAGCCAGTAAACATGAGCTAACTGGACAGTATTACTGAGAAGTCCTGTTTATGAACGTTCATAATCTTTTCTGCAAATGTTGGCATGAGCTAACTGTTAACATTAGCAATCTAGCTAACATGGGTTAACCTGACAGTATTACTGAGATATATTTTTTAATGCTCATAATCTTCACTGCTATTGGTAGCCAGCTAAGTGACATGACTTGCTAATGTTAGCCAGCTAGCTGACATGAGCTAACCTGACAGGGTTTCTGAGAGGATTTTTTTAAAAGTCGTATTTATGAATATGAATAACGCTTGAAATGAAAAATCACTTGAGCTATAAATGTTTGTAAGGCTTGCCAGTTAAAAGCAAAAATAAGGGATCTTGGCTTCTATTGTTTATGTACCGTGAATTCTACATATATTTTTTCTTTTTGTTCCATCTGGGTTTGTGTAGGAGCATGACTCACTAAGTTTTTAGATCACTCAGTTGGAATATAATAATGGTGTCTGTAATTTTAACCGGAGAAAAATAGCATTGGCTGCACAGTATGGCTATGTACTGCACATGCATTACAACATTGGCACATCCTTATTCAGAAACATTAGCTAAAATAACGAGCTGCCTAAACACAGCACTAACGTTAGAGTTTAGATTATTATATTGTGTATTAGTATTATATTGTGTAAATCAGTAGTCAAGGTTGCTAGCAAGTGTAATTAAAACTATTAGCCAGTCGGTTAGACTAGTGTGTTGTTTTGTTGTGTTTTGTTTTTTTGTTTTGTTTTGTTTTGTTTTGTTTTGTTCTTTTAAGCTTCTGCCATAAAATAATCTAGAAAATCCAGATTTGTTTAGTGGTTGAAATATTTCATGTAATTTTAATCTTTCAAGGAATCTTCCCTTAAACCCCTTAAATTCTTTTTTTTCTGTTTTGTTTTGTTTAATGATTTTTTGCTTCTCGGCTAAGACAGAATATTTGTCTAAAGCTAATCCAGCAGTTTGTTTTGAGCTTCAGCTGTTTATATGGAGGCTTTTAACAGTGTGATATAATTCCTCAGTATGGGTTCATAGTTAAGTTTCTGTTTGGCTTGCGAGATCATGAAGAAGTAAATATAAAATATAAATCTGCTTCTGTAACAAAGTGATACTGGGATTAGTGCTTTGTTCAAGTTTTGGGAAAGGCAGTGTGATCTTGACCCTGGAACACTCTGGGTCAGATGAAGGACTATAGAAATTTCAACTCACGATTTCATGATTTTAAGAGACGCAGCGTTTGTCTCTAGCGAGCACTTTTGTTTCACACAAGTGAAGATGCATCCTCTCCTCCCCCTTCATGTCGCTCTGCATTATCTGGGAGCTGACATGCTGTGGGTGAATGTGCTCCCTACATATCAATGCCGGACAGAGTAGAGAAAGAGCAGAAGAGCAGGAAAGGGTGGTCGGTGGATGAAGACTGTAGCAGTCTTGCTGAAGCAAAGATACTCTCAGTACGGCTCACCTAAAAAAAAAAAAGAATCAGTTTCCCTTTTTTTTAATTATTATCATTATTATTCATAAATACCGCCACCCACCCATTCAGCAACAACAGTCCTGTGCTCCTCCACCTCTCTGTCTCTCCACAGGAAATCACACTTCCATTCCAGCATTACTTTTTTTTTTTTTTTAAACAGGCTTTGAGGAAAACACATTTAAAGGAATACTCATTTTTCAGACTAATCCCTATCCACTGTATCTGTAGTATATGTGTGAGTACTATGGAAAATAATTGTGACACATTTTCCTTTACTATGAAAACAACAGAAAACCAGTTCACTTATAATGGAGGTCTGGCAGATGATGAATTTGCAGATGATGAATTCAATGATAAATGTCTAAAATATACATATTCAAAACACTGTAAGAAAAAAAGGTCTTGGGATGAGGCAAACATTGAAAGAATAAAATTACCAAAACTTTCCAACACTGGAGCAATCCATTAAAAAGCAATTTTGGTTACTTACACTTTCCTGAAGATTTTATATATATATATATACCCTTTAAAAAGTTTGCCAATCTTTGAAAGGATGAATTATTGACATTCATAGTTTCACTTATCTTTGAAGAATTTATGAATGTGTTCTATGAAAATGTTTTTCCAACAAATATTTATTGATGTCTCAGCAACTGCCCTTAGTCTTTCACTATAAGTGAGTTTTGAGTCAACTATTTTTCTGCAGATGTGGTCGAGTGGTACTACGTTGAACAACGCTGGAGTATTCCATTAATCGTTTAAAACAGCATTTGAAAAATGTTCACCAATCTTAATGCAGACCGATGGAGGTTTATGTCAGTTTATCAGTTACTCAGCCTCTTTCAAAGCACAGAGACAGATCAGGGCAGTTATTTGGGAGGAAACCCTTACCCTGTGTTCTTTTGATCACTAATTAAAAACTCATCTAATCCCAGTGCTGCGTAAGCTGCAGTGTGCGGAAACAGCAGCTGGACTCAAATCCAGAGCAGCTGTTCAGCCAGCCGGGACATGCTGTGTTCACCGGCCCACTCTCTCCGCTCTGCGCTATGATTTATCAAAATGTAGCAGTAACAGCCTGAAAGTAAAGGCCAGTCTTTGTATGCTCTTTCGCTGCTGTGGTTTCTGTGATAGATGGGTTGGTATTGTATTTGATAATTGTAGCACTAATATTACGGATGACTGTAATAGCAGTAATACAAATGATGGGTAGCTAAACATACATTTAAATCAAACCAAACATTCTCTTAAGAACAACAAAAAGAGCAGTGACTGAGTAAGTGATATTAATAAGAATAAAAATCCCTATGCACGTACATATGTGCAGTTTGAACAGAACTGGCTTTTATGTCAGTTTTATGCATTTATGAATGCAGAACATTCAGTTTATGAATTTTGAGTTTTTGATTCAAGCTAAGACAAGGTGGCTGTACTGTCATTGGATTGCTTGTTTTCTACAACTTTGTGTTCACATGGTCATGAAAGAAATTGAAGCACCCGTCCCTACTGAATTTATCTTCACTTAAAGTGAATACGAACGGTGATAGCCTCTGACACTGTGGTCTATTTGTCTTAATGATTGTAACGATCACCGCTACCACTTCATCACTGAACTAGTAATGTCTAATTAATCATTGTAAAGCATGAAGTGTCTGTATCCAAGTCAATATCAGGACTTAATCTGTGTTTCTATGTGTTGTAGGTGATGCAGGTGGTGAGAGAACAGATCACTCGTGCTCTGACGAACAAGCCTAACTCTCTGGACCAGTTTAAGACCCGCCTGCAGAACCTGAGCTACACTGAGATCCTCAAGATCAGACAGTCAGAGAGAATGAACCAGGAGGACTTCCAGTCTCGGCCCATTCTGTGAGTAAAACACACACACACACACACAACAATCTTTTACATGGTGTAATATACAGTGTACTCTCATACATACATGATGCATCCATGGTAGCAGCAGCTAGGTTTTTGGAAGAACAAAAATGATAGCAATTTAATAATCTAATAATGTTTCTCATCTCTGGCCTTGATTGTGGTGCCTGAATATGAGAACACACTTTTCTTTGTGCAATAATTAATACAGAAATAAAAACGTAAATAAACATACAAATTAAATAAAGGAATAATTTAAGGGGAATTAAAAGAATAAACATAAACAAATTACAGAACCATATGAATATCAAAATTAATGAATAAATACATTAACAAAAACAAAAACATTTATTTATTTATGTATTTGTGTATTTGTTATTTTTATTTTTTTGAGTCATTTATTTATTTTCACTTTTGTCTGATCTGGTCCACCATAGGTTGCAAGCACACATTAAAAGGACATTTCCACACAAATGACATTGGCCTTGTAGGGCAGTCTAGATCTCATTAGACTAAGAGGATGCTCAATTAGACAGTTTTTGTAGCTGACGGCACGTCATTTGTGCTGCAATGTTCAGTTTCAGAGAACATGCCGGCAGGACTTTATGCAACATTTAAACTCTTAAAATGTGCTCTTTAAATCTAATGAAACTTTTCAGTCGAACAATTATATTTTTAGGTGCATTCATTTCACTTTTAAACTCTGTACACTTACTGGCCACTTTATTAGATATGCCTTACTTTTTTGCTCAACCTTGCAGCTACAGCAAAGCTATAGCTCATGCACAGTTCATGTTAATCATTCCCTAACCATACATCAGTTTCTGTCCACAGCAGCATAGTTCAGTGGACTGTGTCTCAGCCTAGTTCACACACACACACACAATTTTGTCTAGATTCTCCTTTTGACTTACCAGAGAAATAATTTTCGACAGGTTCTCAAACCAGTTTAGTTAAAGTGCACGATTTGAAAGCAGACGAGTGATACTACTGGAGTGTCAGCAACGTTCTCCTCTTCTCCAACTCAAACTCACTATCACTCTCCTCCAAGCCATGCATAATTTAGTTTAATAGCTGTTTTATGCATGCCAGGCAGAATACACACCTCTGTCAGGGGAGCATGCAGAAAATGAATGAGTGCACTTTATGCAGCTCTTACCTTCAGACCTGCGTATTGAAAAAAATGCTTTGAGAAAAGGAGATGGCGAATTTTGGGTGTGTCTGCTGCCTTTTTCGATATACACTGCTGTTGGCTGAACATGTGTGTGTGTGTGTGTGTGTGTGTGTGTGTGTGCGCGCATGTGCTTTACAGGGAGCTGAGGGAGAAGATCCAGCCTGAAATCATGGAGCTGATCAAACAGCAGCGTCTCAACCGCTTGTGCGAAGGCACCTGCTTCAGGAAGATCAGCAGCCGCAGGAGACAGGGTAAAGCTCACACACACACACACACACACACACACACACACATACTCTTTCTAATATGCTGTACATGTACATATTATCAGGTGGTAAACATTTTTCCACTTTAGTTTCCACCAGCCATTGACCAGAAGCACAGGAATTGATTGCAGTAATGGAGGAATCGCTTAACTTAATTTAACACAGTAGAATTGCTTAATTTAATTCTTCTGCTTCTAAAGTAGTCTAGCTGACCACCAAGCTTCCGACTCACTATGGGGTTAACGGGAAATCAACTGGCTAATTATGGAAAAAAACATGCATCTAGAATTAATGTATTAAAACTTAAGCAACCTGGAAAATCACAGACTAGTTCTCCAGTATTTTCTAGGAAAATACCTAGAAAATGAGAAAAATGGAGAAAATGTCCTGAAAAGGTGTAAGGTTAGTCATTAAGCCATTGAAACTGCATATGTTAGAATATTTCCTCATCACCCAGCAGTCAGTCTACAAAATGTACTTACTTTACCCAGGACAAGACTGGCATATTTTGGAATTCCAACCAAATTTTTGATGTCTATAGGCTTTTCATGGTCATTGTTCTACAATCCTTATGATTCAGATCTTTATTATTTATTTATTTATTTATTTGTATATTCTTTGCCAGGGAAAGGGAAGGATTTAAACTAATTTAAGCATAACCATCCTTTTAAATTCTCACCATAAACCTGTATATTCCACATCTAATATCTTAGTAAAACTTGGATTCCGATTGAGAAATTATCTGTGCGAGTATGCATATTTCTGTGTATTATCTGTGTGAGTATTTATATGGGTTTAACCGTAATTAATCGGGAAAGGGTTAAATGTGAGCATAAGCCAGGTTTGAAATCCTGGGAAGACTGACACAGAAGAGAACTAGTGCAGTACCCAGGAAGCTATCGTGAGGCTCATGTGTAAACAGAAGCCAGTATGATACTGGGAAAACATGGAGATGGCATGTTTTTGAGCAAGGAAGGCTAAAATCAACAAAGACGACGGAAATTCTGGTAATTTAAGTGATTAAGAAATGAAGGATGAAAGAAAATCTAGATACGAAATATAAATGCACATCCAGATTTCTGTAAAGCCGCTTTGTGACAATGTCTCTTGTTAAAAGCGCTTTACAAAAATTTTTTTTTTGAAATTGTTCTTCATATTTAAGACACAGTCAGTGCAAGACACAGTCATTTTGAGGATTTTGAGGATTCTGAGGATGCCACGTAAGAGAAGGTTGCAATTGTGCATGACACAAAGCCTGAACATTATTATTGGTAAAGGGTTCTGAGCGAAGCAAGGCTTGTGTGTCTGTTTTCATGAGCCAGTGATCAGATTTTTGGGGTTTGTAGCTTATTGATCATTTTAGTGTTAGCTATGCTGACAGGCATGAGTCATTTTAAGATGACCTTCTGTGAGCGAAGTCCGTCATGCATATGTCTTGGAAAAGTTCTGGAAAATAATTTCCTCAAAAGACTGATAAACTTAAATATAAATGGCTCTATTCTCGACGAATGGTTGCTATTAGTCTCGAGTAGAGCTGTTGCAGATGCCAGAGTAAGCAGTGAGAGAATAAATAGTAACTACTGGCTCTTGTTTTAAAAGTAGTGTTAAAGCTTTTACAGTGTGGAGTGGAGAGCAGTTAATATTGGCTTTCGCACAGGCTTTCACGAGATTGGGCCTGTCTGCTCGTACAGAAGGAGGCTTTATCAGTTAGCCTGGGTAATTTAACACTTTTCACACTACATGATTAGATCACTGTGAGAGTGGACACCTTGTTTCTGTTCTCTCGTTCTCCACCTCACACTTTCCTACTTGTCGTCTGTCAGTTTTAGCCCTTTTACTTCTATCTGATCTTTCTCTGACCTTCACTCTGATTTTAATTAGCGGTTCCGCTAGGTCCAGTAACAGCATGTAACTGGTTTTATACATTATCCCACAAAATGCTGCAGGGTAACTTTACAAGAAAGCCATATTTTACTTCATCCACTTATAAATAGGCCACTTACTTTAGCTCGCTGTTGTGTGGCAGTGCAGGATCATTAAGCCGCATTAAATGCATCCCCAAACAACTTAACATTCCTCCCTGCAGAATTCTGATAAATCTCACGATAATCCTCAGTATCTTTTACCTCCTCTGTGCTGTTAGTTTTAATTATGCCTTGTGTATAACACCGTAAACCATGAAACTGTTTCATTTCTGTTCCGGTTGCTGGACTAATTCAGAATATAAATTTATGGCATAAATTTTTCAGTCATATGTCTGTTCACTAATTTTATAGTAGGACATGTGTAATGACTGATTGATTTAAACAGGATAAGAGTTTTCTGTATAAATGACAGAGGTGGGAGTGTCTGCACTAATGTACTCATTGTTGTCCTACCAAAAACTTCCACATTATTCCTTAGTTATTTATGTACATGTTGTATGTTCAGCAAACTCAGTGACATATTATAACTGCTTGTCTATGGGCTCGTGTCTGCTCAGGTTGAAATGAATGACATCACATGCCTATAATGTGTATGGATTCTGAGCTAGCACTGCAAAAATATGGTAACACTTGTTACAGAGCCTGGTGATATTAGCTTGTTTTTTTACCAACGGCACATTCATGACACGTTGCCGAAGTTGTAGAAGGTACACACCGTGCATCATAGCAGTGTTATAAATGTAAATTTGATTAACATTTTAGTTTGAGGGCATTAAAATATGGGCTTTATAAATAAAAAAAAAAACATTGGAATGGGGCTCCATAATCATTTTAATACATGCTCCTATAAGTAGTAGATAAAGTAATAAAGTATCATGATGACAATTGATAGTAGTTGTTCTCTCTTCCATGTAAAGACAATATGCATAAAACCTCCAATATCATCTTGCAGGTTTTGACCTAAGCCTTTCATAAAATTCTCCTTTTATAAAATATTTATGCAGTGCTTATGAATGTATTATAAAGGTACTATGTAGGTAGCCTTTAAATAAAGTGTTACCAGAAAAAAAAAATCGAATGTCACCAATATACTATATATTAAACAAAAAACTTTCTGGGATGGATTCATTCTTATGCAAAATGGGTTTTTTTTCCCACTTGATATGACAGTCACCAGCATGGCAATTCGCATGAAAATTTTATTTTTATTATTTTTACATTTTAGTAAATAAAAGATGGCATAATCTTCCCATCATTCCAGACATTTAGCCTGTGAATATTACTGATAGGACTTATTTGAACATGATGAAAAATGAGAAAGAGAGCCTGGTGATGATTACTTTACCCCAGATCCCCATCTTATACTAATCCTGTCAAAATAGGGCTCAATTCTGAAAACTGGAACATTAGCATCGGATCTCATACATACTCTTTTGCATTATCTTCTGTTTCTGAAAATTTGATTAGAAATGTTTGTGGAGTCCTTGTTGACTTCATCTGAGTAATTTCATGGCACAATCTGCATATCACTTTATTTTCACTGTCTGTTCTTTCCTCATGTGTTTGTGTTTAATGGATGTTGATTAGAAGTTCGTGTACTACGTACGTTTATGTATACACTCATACAAATCTATTGTACTTGCATGGATGTGCTACTATATTTCTGGGTTCTTTTTTAGAGTCTGGTTCCTCTCAAGGTTTCTTCCTCATGTCATCTCAGAGAGTTTTTCCTCGTCACTGTTTCCTCTGGTTTGCTCATTAGGGATCTTAATCTGCATATGGATTTCTGTAAAGCTGCTTTGTGATAGTGCTATTGTTAAAAGCACTATACAAATTGAATTAAATGTTAAAACTTTGCACTGTGCCGAAAACGTCTCTCCACCCAACTGTACTTAAAGAAGTCTCTTCCTCTCATTCTGATGCCCCATTTCGTTCTCTTTTTATCCTTAAAATCCTTCTGCCAACATTTTTACTTGAAGAGCTCCACTCAAACCACATCTGCCCATCAAATATTCATCAAGCTGCTCTTAAATGTAAATTACTTTGCTCGCACTCACTCTGTCTTTCTGTACTTCCTTCTCTATCTGAGTGTGTCTAACAGTTAGCAAGGAAATCTCTCAAACTGCAGCCAGGATCCCTACATAGGAAACCTCACTTGTAAAGCCTTGTTTTGTTATTTGTTTACACCTTGAAAATGATCAGCGTACTTGATTTCTTCTGACATCTTGTATACACACACACAGATGGTTGGCGGTTCCACCGTCTGGCTCCTCACAGCCGCTAGGTTTGTGTCTATAGATAAATAAGCTTCAGTCGGGTGGGTATGTTTGTTAGGCGGATGATGCTATAGAGAAAGAGTGTAATGAGCAGTCTGTTTGTATTAAATCCTGTCCTCGGCTCATGCCATGTGAGAGCTTGAGCGGGCTGCAAAGTGCCACTGTGCACGATTCTGCACGGCTCGGCAGATCCCAGACTCTCCACTCTTTGCCACATTGCCAGGATGCTATTCTCAGCAATTAGGCTTTGGATGGAGGCACTAGAGCAAGTGCCAGCCATCAACCTATGTGTGAGCAGCACTGACACTTTGTGCCAGCCTTCTGTCCGGTCCAGGAGGTGCCAGGCGGGGGTTGGAGAGCCTTCAAGCCAGTTAAAGATTTATTCAGTCAGCAGGCCAATAGCACCTCCTGAAGTCTTGCCTTTACATGTACATGTACACTACAGGCCAAAGTAGTCATTTCATAAGTCATTTCTAAAGCTTATTTTTAAATTTTTACACTTTTTTTTTTTAACACAACTTGATTATTCGCACACAGAAAAGCTATGCTACAAAAAATGGTCTTGTCCCCACAGTAGAGCTAGGTGATAGGAAATTATAGTACTAATATCTTGAAAAACATTTCTGATAATATCATGTAAAACTTGTGTGCCTCTGTAACATTGAGCAAATCAATCATTACACAGTAACTATTTCACTGTCAATAACTGTTCATTTCTTTTTAAATAACATGGAAGTATATAAGTTATGGGTATGTCCAAAAAAATGTCTAATAATTGACAATTACAAACACAATCATGCAATTCGTGCCTATATAGTCTAGAGGAGATCCTGATGAATGCAGAATTTGTTTAATAAATAATTATTCATAATATAGAGATCAGTAGGGAATACAGGTTAAATTTCTTTCTCTCTTTCTCTCCTTCTTAGATAAGTTCTGGTATTGTCGATTGTCTCCCAATCATAAAGTCCTCCACTATGGGGACCTGGAGGAGAGTCCTCAGGGAGAGGTGCCTCACGATTCTCTACAGGACAAATGTAAGTACAGCTGACTGCATCACTGTAGTGCAAAACGATTACTCCAGAAGCCTGGAGCAGACCTGGATCATCGCTCATTGCTCCTCTTCCTTCTTGGCAGTGCCTGTGGCTGATATCAAAGCTGTTGTCACTGGTAAGGATTGTCCACACATGAAGGAGAAGGGAGCCCTGAAGCAGAACAAGGTGAGTGTGTGTGTTGGAGGAGGCTTGATTACTGTATTGATCAGTGTTTGCCCATGGGGTTGCTGTGCAACATTTAGTTGCCATTTGTGAATTTGCTCTTCACAAACATTCTCTGGGGTAACATCAAATGACAGCTCCAGGGTCCCTGGTTTGATCCAGGGCTTGGGTTATTGTTTGTGCTTCCCGTGTTTGCGTTTCCTCCATGTTCTCCGGTTTTCTCTCAGATTGCTGGACTGGCTTATCTAAATTACCCCTGGGGGTGTGTGTGTGTGTGTGTGTGTGTGTGTGTGTGTGTGTGTGTGGATAGATGTGTGCATGGTGATGGACTGGAGTCCCATCCAGGGTGTATTCCCACCTCATGCCCAGTGTTTCCAGGATAGGCTTCAGATCCACCATGACCCTGACCAGGATAAAGTGGTTGGATAGATGAAAGAGTGAATGAATGGACACAAACTTCTTCAATGTGAAGCTTTCAGTAAAGCTGTGAGACTCCAAATCCACATTGCTTTCTAATTTTAGACCTCATAAATGATGTTATTTTGCTTTAAAATGGAGAGAACTCTGTGTACTCAGGTGAATTCAGCTGCCTCAGGCTTTCCCCTGAGTCCCGCAGGCTGACTCATAAAAGACAAATTTAGCATGAAAAACAAAGCCACATTGTGCTGCTCTGTCAGCTATGTTTATGGTTTTATCACTGAGAATGCAGCAGGAAGAATGGCTGAGGGGCACAGAGAGCACCACAGCACACTGCTGCCTCTGCTCAGTGAGATAGAACCCAAACACACCCAGATGAGATCTCTCATTCTGAACAATAAGACAGACCATTCTGTGGCAATTCCTGTACACAATAAGACTGCCTCCTACAGAGTTCCTGTCAAACTACATACAAAAGACAAGCCATGAGTGGTTACTTAGTAAGGAATAACACACGACAGACCATGCTGTTATACGAATAACATGCCAGCGGGGTGTAATATGGCACGACACGCAAGCGGAGTGCCGCTACCCCCTGAAGCGCATCATTTTCATATCACAGCAGGGTCTGGAGTGTGTTATTTCGCTTATTCCACAGCGATTTGCCAATGATTACAACGTTGAATTCATTAATGAACATTTTAACAGCAATCATCGCACATTTTAACAGTTTATAGGTTTTAATATTTAATGTTGAATGTTGGAATGTCTGAGAGAGAAGTTAGTTCCTGTTCTCACTTACGTTATAGCTGCGATAATCTCTCTCTCTCTCTTTTTCTTTCTCTCTTTCTCTCTCATGCACATACACGCGCACACACAAAGCGTAGCCTGTCGTTTTAGTGAGAAAACAGAAAGCGTAATCGAGACTGAGAGTGCTTACAACTGAGATTCCTTCCAAATACTGTTAAATAAATGTCTTTAAACTTCACCACATCAAGGATTTTAACCACATCAAGGATTTTAGGTTTTACTTTATTAAACAATCCGTTTTTAAACCCATTCATTATTAGTCTTATGTGGAGTGCCATAGAAGTCCCTGTATATGAGCTGTTACTGTGAGCCCATTAATATAAACCTATCATTCATGTTACAGCCAGAAATATCCGTGCTGTTATACGAAAATAACACACACTGACCAATTCTGACCAGTCAGATTCTGACCAATCAGCTTCGAGCATTCATCTGTGCTGTGTGTATAAACATGAGTTAGATGTTGCTGTATGAGTATTAGAAGGGCAACAGTGGTGGTGTTGCTGCCTCATTGCTCCATTATTATTTATGTTCTCCCGTGTCCGTTTGAGTTTCCTCCTGGTACTCTGATGTGGACTGGTTACTCTCTTAGCCCCTAGGAGTGAGAGTAGCTTCTGCACTGGTTAAACTGAGAAGTCATTGAACGTACAAGTACTGAGAAAACTCCAATAGACTCAAGGCTCCCTGGTGCTTACACATGCATTCAGAACAAAGGCAAATCAACCTTCACTGGAAATTTTGTTTACTCGACAGTGGTATTCACTAATCAAAATCTAATTCAAAGTATGTCGTATTTTATTGTATTGCTCTTTTTTCCCCACTTGAGTCTAATTTTTGCTTTCCAAAATCTATTACTAGAAATTTGTCCCTGACTAAAAAAAAAAAACACTTCAGTTTATTAAAGAATATTTATATTTACATTCAGAATGAAATGGCACTTGTTTACTGACATAATTTTGAGTTGTTTCATTCATTCATTCATCTATCTTCAGGAACCTCTTTTTTGCACCTACATTTGCCACCCATTTTGAGTTATTTTCTGACTATTAATACTTTAACATACACTTTTAAGCCATTTAACAGCATCTATGAGAAATAGAAAACATAGAAAATCAATTCTATTCTCATCTCAAGCAATTTAAAATCCTGCACCAGTAGAAAAATTAAAGAATAAAACGGATTTGTGACACAAATTGTTGATTAAAAAGCCAGGCTTGTCTGACATGAGAACAGTTTTGTATTCAGAAACATTTGCCTGGTGGTATCTGGTTTGCTGACAGCGATCTGAAAAACATTTGTCTTGTGCAATCTGTCAGGGGCTGAGGAGCATCTCGTTACAGTAAAGCACTGAAACAGTCCCTGTGCTGGCTGTTCACTGGTTCCCAGCAGAAGTTGAGGCATGCACACACACTGTGACAGGATAAGCCATCTGCTGTAGTATATGCGGAGGAGATGTGTAAATGGCTCAGAAACATAAACTGATTCTTTTTTTTTCTCTCTCTCTCTTTTTATTTCTCTCTCTCATTCTTAGGAAGTGCTGGAGTTGGCCTTTTCTATCCTCTATGAGTCTGATGAGTATTTAAACTTCATTGCTCCTGACAAGCATGAGGTAAACAATGCCACAGTATAAAAAAAAATCAGTTTTATCTGCTGTTTCTTTTAAAAGCTTCACAATTTCAATAACAATGGCGGAGTGTTTTATAATAGTAGACATAAAGTTAAAATCATTACACTTCAGATGCTACTCATTTACCAGTTCCCATTATATATGATCATTTCTTCATATTGATGAAACCTGCATGTGTGCACAGGAAATATGGCTAAGTGCAAAAGTTTGCATCCCCCATGGTTTTTCAATAGAGAAATAGAAAATTTATGTATATTTTACCATTTCTATGTAACAACAAAAAAAAAATCCATAACAACAGTCTAAAACACAAAGCAAACTAGTTTGATTTTGCCATGAGCCATTGAGTCTCCAGAAGTTTGAAAAAGACAGAGCTGTACAGTAAATCTGGCAAAGTTATAGCTGGGGTGTGGAGTGTGGCCTATATGGGGCTGAACATTACTAAGAGACTCCAAAAGCTGCTTAAACGATTTGGAGGCGGTTATAAAGGCGAATGGTGGACATGATATTATTAGAGAATATTTATATCACAGTCTTAAAGGGAAATGCACACTTTTGAACTTTTTTGCAATTAATATCTCAACAAACGTTATTTGTCCATTTGTGTTGCTTGAAACTAGAAAAATCTGTGAAACCCAACACACACAAAAAAAAAAAATCTGTGAAACCCAACACACACAAAAAAAAAAATCTGTGAAACCCAACACACACAAAAAAACAAATCTGTGAAACCCAACACACTAAATGTCTCGTTGCTACAACTATTGAAGTCTTCATTTCATTTCATTCACATTTTTGCACTCGACTGTAGATTAATACCTAATGTGTGTGTGTGTTTATTTCAGTACTGTGTGTGGACAGATGGGCTGAACGCTCTTTTGGGGAAGGAGATGACCAGTGAATTCACTCGCTCTGACTTGGACACTCTTCTGAACATGGAGATGAAGCTCCGCCTCCTGGACCTGGAGAACATCCAGATTCCAGAGGCCCCGCCCCCTATCCCAAAAGAACCCAGTAATTATGACTTTGTCTATGACTGCAACTAAAGCCCTCCACTGGACCAAGTTATTTTTTTTACACGCAGACTGGAAGAAAAAAAACTTTTAGGAAACAAAAACAAACAAAGGATCGATTTTTATTTCTTTCTTTCTTTCGCTTAATTCTTTTTTTCAAAATCTTTTTTTCAAACTCAGCTTGCTCTTCAGGTGTCTGACATATGTCCCATATGGCTGGATCCACAGGTCCAGAACGTGCACCTCATAAAAGTTTCAGTTAACTTTTTCAGTAACTACACACACACCTTGAACCTGGTTTAACTCTGGCTCACACGTACACTCTGTCATAATGCTTGTCCTTTCCGTTTTTATTTCCATCCATCCTGTTTGAGGTGAGAGCCCCGCTGCTGAGTGTGTGCAGAGCCTGGGGACTTTGGCTTTTAGCACTTCCTGCAGCAGACGTCTGACTCACACAGACGGCAGCTAACAGCACAGAAAAGACAGTGCAAGTGGCACTAGTGTAAGTGTCCGTGTCCAAGTCCAAGTCCATCACCATCAGCGCACCCTGTCTATGCTTCACAAACGATAGACTGTTAACCGAACTCTTGTCTCATATTAGCCCTGATCTGAGTCTGTCCTTCCCTCAGTGGTCTAGCCAGCCTGTGGGACTGTAACCTGAAAATTCAAATACAAATCCAACGCTCGCTTCTACTTGATACCCACCAGACTTGTGGTAGACTGCTGTAACATTCCAAAGCAATATATTGAGCTTCTGTTTTTGTAACATGGTGTAAACTTTAGTGATATTTGTGCAGCCAAGTAGTCAGTATTCATTTGTGTCAGTTAAGAGATTTTTTTTTTAGGAACATATGATAAATTTGATCATTAATGTTAATTTAAGTTAAATGATAAATACTCTCACTGTTTTATCCTCATGAATTATTTTTTTATCCCTTCAGATGTTTATGTATTTTAGAGCCCTACACCATGCTGTTTACATTAAAGATCAATTCCAATTCAGCCCTCTGATTGCATTTCTGTTCGATAACACTTTGGAAATCCAGCCGTTCTTTATGCACCTCCGTTGAAACAACAAGCCGTGATGTGTAATTGCAATTTCTAACACTTTAACTTTTGCATTAGCCACCTTGCTCAAGGGCACAGTGGGAGCAGCAGGCTTTTATCAGCTGAGATCGAACCCATTACCCTTTTTACAGTTCACTGCCTGTACTTCTGTGAACACTAGGCCTTATTACTTGGTGGAGTAATTAGGAAAAAAGCAATTTAGTGTCGGTAAAGTAAAATAAGTTCATTTAAGAAAGTACAATTGCATGCAAAAGTTTGCATCTCCCCCATGGTTTCTGGTAGGGGTGGAACATAATGCCACTATCTGTGTATGTTTAGTGCTTCAAATATTCTTACCTGTATTCGGATTTTAACCCAAAGCGGGCGTGACCTCAGCCCAAAGGGCCAGTGCGTGTGCGTGTAGGTTTTCTTTCCAATCAGGCTGGAGCCACACCAGATTCCATGAGTTTAATCAGTTTATCTTCACTTTTAGTAGACTATCAGATGTGGCTTCTGCTTGATTCAAATGAAAACCTGCCCCCATGCCTGCCCTTTCTGGATAAGACTGGACACCCCTGCCTTACCCGGAAGTTTATTTTATTATTATTAAATATGGACCCTGTGCCCCCATCATGCCCCTGGAAACACTGTAGGACATTTGGGGGGGAGAACGGTAGAAAGGCTGGGGTTTAAATTAGGATAGCGACCCTGACCAGGCAGTTAAGGAAGGAAGGATGAATGAATGAATGAATGAATGAATGAATTGTGCAGTGACTCACGTTCACGTTATGTGGTCTTTCTTTGACTGTGGTCTGACCGTTCACCATTTCCATGATGTTTTCTGACTGAAAACTTGTTACATTAATATTACTGCAAGTCGGGATCAGCAGTTATCTTTATTATCAAACTCATTCCTGTTGAAATGCTCCAGACATTAAAAGTTCAAACCAGCTCAAAATCTCAAAACGGTTGTCTTTGAGCAATCAAGTACTGTGTCAGATTTCAAGAGTCAATGGAATCAAGAGAACAGCCATGGTCTGTCTTCAGACAGAAATACTGACATTTCACAGAGCTGGAGGAGGGCATGAAACAATATCAAACTGTTCACTAACAGAGAAATACCACCATTCAGAAACAGAAAAGCATCAACACAAATCACACCCAAAGTGTGGAAGAAAAATAGCTGAACAAAACTGCTACATTCATAAAAAGCTCAAACAACCTGTATGAGACAAGAAGAGTGTTTAGGAACTAGTGGAATAAATTAACATTTAGAAATATTTTGATTGTTTTACTATTACTATCTTAATATATACTTTTTGACCATTTCTGTTATTTATGATAATGAAGGAATATCTGTTAAAACTCTGTTAAAAAATTAAATATCCCAACTGTACTTAATCCTAAAAAAATAGATATTTCAGTTTGTGCTGATGTACAAGTCTGATTCTGACATTTAAAGCATATTATTTATCTGTAAATTACAAATGGTTTTTAGTAATTACATGAGCAGGGGAAGGAAGAATCACGTTTTGCTAAATAACCAAACCTATTCATTTGTAAGACATATTTAATTCTTTGTACAACAGTAATTAGGAGTAATTAGGATACCAATACTAAAGACGAAATTTGATATTGCAATTATGTGAATACCACTGATTCCATTCACAGTGAAATAGGAACACGGCATTAAGGGACTGATTAATGGATCTGATTCATCAAATGTTTCTGAAGAACTGACCTTGATTCATTTATTTCAGCGCAAACTGAATTATAAAAGGAAGTGATTTAGTCTTATCAGAATTTCAATCTTAGCAAGAATATTTTACCTTACAACTGTCAAAAATAACATTCTGCACTGCTATAAAAACTTGCATCTAGTCTTATGTTCTCGTTACCTGAGAGTACGCTGTCAGAAATTGCTTTTTCCTCTCACACTGTCCTCAGGTTTAAAGTATAGCTTCACTATTTTTAAACCCATACCAATTTGTTGATTCATATTCATTATAATCACAAATATATTAATTATAATTGCCAATATCTTTGGCGCTCTCCTCTGCATTCGTAAATCATTCCACAGGGTTTAAACACAGATCAGCGAGTGGCTGTTGAATACAAACCACACTTTCTAACAGGTTTTTATAGTACATTTTTATAGTACACACCTGCAATATTAATAGTTCATGGGGTGAAAATAGTGAATCCTTTACTACAGAAATAATAAAACATTTTGCACTTACCAAAAGCAATTTATGCCCAGATTTCACCCTTGCTTCAGTGTATAATCTCACATGGATACTGTAGACTCATACCTAAGAACTGCTACTGTAATCAAAGACTGTCCTGTGCTCATCCCAGGACTTGTCGTTAGGGATCTAAGCACGATACAAATAAAACTGAATTGAATTGAATTAATAAGTTGTTAAAATTGAACATACGTCGCTAAAAATATTTAAATAATACCAGATACACTGAAGCCCTATACTGGGGTAATGAGAAGCCCAGGACACACTCTTAGGAAAAAATGGTTGTTCATGGGTTGCTTAAGGGTTAACTGGGTAATTAGGGACTGTTAGCCTTGTAAAAAGGGTTTTGGACGCCCCTTAGACACCGTTTCTGTTAAGGAAACCCCAGACGGACAACTGAAAAACTGTGAAAAGCACAAATTCACAAGGTTTAATAGTGTGTCATGTATCTAAATTACCTCATATTAGCATTTAAATTCATGCTAGAATGGATACCTAAACGTTTTTTAAGTATTTTTATTCTCAACTATAGAGCCCTAGGTTATATGGGCTTGTGGCTGAAGAACCTGCTGTCACTCGTTATTCAACCCAAAAATACCAAGCAACATGCTGACATCAAGGACGCATGTACTGTAGATAGAGAGCTTTATGAAACTATATTTTTTATAATGTATTAGAATGTATTTTCAGGTTTTGTATATGTGAGCTTTAACTCAATCACTAACTCCATCATGTGTTTGTTGCATCCTCCACATTTTTTCCATCCTAGCAACATAATGAAAAGTGCATCTATAGCACACATACAGTTTAAAAACCCTGTGCTTCTGTTTATTCATCCCGCTACCATACTCGCAATATCTTCATACTAACATCTAAATGAGTAGCCATTCTTCTTCTATCATATCAGATACAATTAGTTTCTAGAAAAGATGCTTTCCAATATTTGAAATGCAAGTTAATGGCCTTTTATTAAATGTCAGGAGGTTTGGCAATTTGTAACCTTTTGATCAGTAACATCTGTGAACTGTAACAATGATTATTTCAACCCAAAAAAAAAAAAAACTTGCCATACCTGAAGCACAGCATGCATCTAATCTTTTTCTGGTTCTCTGCTAAGTACTTAATGCCATGTGATAAAGCTAGCTTAAAGCTTGTTTTTTTTTTCCCCCTCACAGCTTGAATAGAACCATGAGGGTCATTATCCCAAATGGGTGCCTTCTTGACCTTTTTTTTTTAAATGCACTTTTTTTTTTTTTTTTTTTTTTTTTTTTTTTTTTTTTTTTTTTTTTTTTTTTTTTAAATGTTTTTTTTTTTTTTTTTTTTTTTTTGGTAAAGACAGCGAGCGGAGGTCATCCACGTCTGATCCACGCAATCTAAAATAATA